>CM031614.1:15543467-15578933 GCA_018398815.1 Conus ventricosus
GTGTGTGTGTGACCATGCCACAGGCACATATAATGTGTGGGAGCAAGGGAAGATGATAGAGGCATCTATCTACAGATTTATCTATCGAAGACAGACAAACAGATAGATAGATAGACAGACAGATAGATATAATCGCAGTGTGTGTGTGTGTGTGTGTGTGTGTGTGTGTGTGCGTGCGTGCGTGCGTGCGTGCGTGCGTGCGTGCGTGCGTGCGTGCGCGCGCGCGAGTTCGTTTGTGGTCATAAACAGAGACATAGATGGCTAGACAGATATATACAGAAAGTAAAAGAGAGAAAATCCATCTCTAACATACCTCTCAGAGAATGAGTCCAAGCAAGGACCACAAACAGTAGAATCCGAAGATTTCTTATGAAGAACATCGTGAACTATGGACCACGCTTGACCTAACCTGCACCAATCGATGATGTTACGGTTACCATAACACACACAATCTATCATTTACTACAGTTTTACCACAACTGTCAATTTATCGCACAGGAACCTAATAGTTAGAGAATTTATGGTGAATTAAAAGACCGATAGAAAAATATATAGTTGTCTCTTCTCCTTTTTTTATATTTTATTTGTAGTTAAAATATAAAGACTCGCATTAAAGTTGATGTAAATGTGGATCTTTAATAGTTGGGAAAAGTTCGTGTCAAGAATTGAACGACTACATGGACCGAATTGTTCAGTAGACGGGATCACATGTAAGGCAAAGAACTGTTCACAACAAGAAACCCGATAATTTGCATGACTTAATACCCCACCACAACCTCCATCCCTCACTAACTTCTGCTCTAGCTGAATGGCACAAATGTTGTTGTTGTTGATTCTTTTTAATACTTATGATGCGCAGATAAACCGTCGAGCTCTGAACTTCTGCCACTCAAACGGCAACACATTGCAACTAATTTTGCTTGCGTTTTGAAACGTAAAAGAAAGAAAAAGAAAACTTCCGGTTTTTTTTATCGTATAAATATCACAGTAAGATTTTTTTCCCCAAATACTTTTGTTCTTTTAAGTGCCGGGTAGGCTCAGATCGTCAAAGAACCGAGTTTGTAGTTAAACATGTGGCGAGTCCGAAAAAAGTCGGCGCCCAACACAAAAATTGCCCCTTCAACTACTCCATCTTCATGTGGTTAAGTGTAGTCAAAGTTAAGCCCCTTTCCCTTATTCTCTGTGATGATTAGCCTATTTCTGTCTGCAAGATCACGGAAGGTGTGTGTGGACGTGAATGTAAACTGATTCAAGTTCTTAAACAAAAAAAGCATCTTGGATAACAAGTCACTTATCTATCTGTCTGATATGGCTGTTGGCCTAGCTTGTCTTCCGTGAATCTGTCACGCTGAATTGATTGTGAGTTCTCAACGAAGCGGATATGCACCGGTCTTTCCATATTGCTGTTAAAATATATATTAGGTGAGTGCGCGCGTTCGTTGATAGTACTCCTATTGAATCTGAAGCAGACAGAAGTAATAACATTAACATCATTAGATCTGTCTTTCTGTGGTAAGTCCTAAGGGTAAAAGTCTCGTTCTTTCAGAACTCCTGCAATAGTCTATCACGTCCTCAGTTAAAAGCAAACCTGAAAAGCAAAAAAACAAACAAAATTCTATAGTCACTATACTATAGTCACTCCATTCTATAGTCACTATACGGCACTTAAATAGTCACTATATAGTCACTCCATTCTATAGTCACTATACGGCACTTAAATAGTCACTATATAGTCACTCCATTCTATAGTCACTGTACGGCCCTAAAACATGCTCTGTGAAGCAGTCACTGTTTTTATACTGCTCAACCACGAGCTCTGTAAAGCAGTCACGTCATGTCAGTCATGTCATGTACTTTTCTGCGACGTTCTCTGTCACATTTTCCTCTTCTACACCCCTCCCCCCTCCCTCCCCCCCCCCCCCCGAGAAGCTGTCACGTGATTCTTCGCTTTATCTGTACGTCATCCATGTAATCTCCGAGCCATTTATTGCTTTCCTGACACGTCCTTTGTGAAGCAGTCACGATATATCTGTGATCTTCTCTGCCACGTCCTCTGTACACCGGTCACGCTATTGCAGTACTGTCTGCTCCGTCTGTCACACCCTCTACAAAGCAGTCACGCTGTTTAGCCTACTGTACTCTTTCTCTATTAAAAAAAAAAAAAAAAAAAAAAAAAAAAATATTCACTGGGAAAACAGTCACGTTGTTTCAGCGACAGTCTTCTTACCCTGTCCCACAGACCCAAAGTCATTGAGAAGCGAACCGATCTCCTCAACAGGCAGACGCCTGTCGCCATCCTCACGATGGTGAAGTCACCAGCACTGCTTTCACAACGGCTTGTGCACAGCGTACACAAGTTCCGCTGACTGATGCGATGGACAATGACAGCTGCGAGTATTGTGTATGCGATGACTTGCAAGGAGAATGATCGTTATATTAATGGCCAGTTTCGAGCTGAAATTTCCGGATGGACCCTGGGATGGGTGGTGTGTGTGTGTGTGTGTGTGTGTGTGTGTGGCGCGCGCGCGCGCGTGTTGTTGGTGTGTGTGTGCTCGTAGGCAGGAAAGAAGGGAAGGGAATCGCGAGGACAGGGGAGAGCAGAGGTGGTGAGAAAGAGATTAGTTGGTACTGTTTCTCGGCTGATGTTGATGAATCACCACTGTGACCTCCAGTTTGTAGGCAAGCTGCTTGCCGGATGTTGTTCAGTGAGAAAGCGGTGTTCAAGTCTGCTTGACCCTTTAGAAATTTCCTGGTGAAATTGAGCACAAAAGGCCGTTTAATAGTTAATGTATAATGTTAATGTATAATGTGTGTGTGTGTGTGTGTGTGTGTGTGTGTGTGTGTGTGTGTGTGTGTGTGTATGGTGTGTGTGTGTTGTGTGTGTGTGTGTGTGTGTGTGTGTGTGTGTGTGTGTGTGTGTGTGCGTGCGTGCGTGCGTACGCGCGAGCGTGTGTGTGTGTGTGTGTGTGTGTGTGTGTGTGTGTGTGTGTGTGTGTGTGTGTGTGTGTGTGTTTGCATGTTTACGCATGAGAGAGAGAGAGAGAGAGAGAGAGAGAGAGAGAGAGAGAGAGAGAGAGAGGAGAGAGAGAGAGAGAAGAGAGAGAGAGAGCCTTGATGTCTCAACGACCCCTGTCTTTGGCAGTTCTGAAGCACGTGTACCGTAATCTGGCATGGGCTGACAGCTCCGACTGACCAATCCAGAATTTTTTTTTTTTTAGTAATTGTTTTCAGGCGGATGCGGACCGTGCACATGCTGAAGATGGCCGCATTTCTTGACAGTTTTAAAATCCAGCTGCAATGCTGGTCCCATCTGTAGCAATGAGGTTGCTGTTGAGCGCAGCTATACATGCATGTGTACACACATACGTCGTACTGAGAACAGTCCTTGATACTGCCCTAGACCGCAGTCCAGTGCTCTACTGCAGGTCCCTTACCCAGTGTGCCACAACGTGGTTCATTCTCAAGCTGACGGAGCTGCAAAGGGAGGGAATTCACTGCAGAATGACCCGTACATTTCACTCCAAGCGGGTTCACTACCATCGAACATTTTGAACAGGTGTACGTTCAGCATCATAACAGGCTGAACACAACAGCGAGCAGTCGTTCACGTGAGGTTCCAGATATGATCAGTTTAACCCTTTCCAAGCCACTTGTCCTGGAACCAGCAACCAGTCATCACCAGCCGATCTTATGCTCTGTTCAAATGTGTTCATCTTTATTTCTAGCGCTATTGATGCCAGATCACGTACCGGTTCTTCACTAGTCTTTCTGGCTGTGATACTGACAGTTTTGGGGAGTGCCATGTCATTGTCAGGACGCTTGATGATCTCTCGGAATGTTGGCAAGGACCACGAGAATAACCGCCGGCAAATTCCAGCAGGTATAGTTCCCTATCATTGGTGGTCATCACATCAATGATGGAGAAGAGTACGAGCCTGGCCAGAAGGGGCGGACCTCAAGACAAAACTCTGGGGGACTGCCGGCGATCTCGCCGGACGGCCGATTTTGCCGCCACCCTTGGAGTCCGGCTGTAGCTGCATGGCTGTCGAACGCTGAAGAAGAAGAAGAAGAAGAAGAAGAAGAAGAAGAAAAGAAGAAGAAGAAGAAGTGATCATCACAGTGGAGGTCGCACAAGCTGTTTCAGTATTCTTTAGCATACGTCCAGCCTTGGCATCCAGAGTGTTCTACTACGTCTTCATAGATTTCAAGAGGGCGTTCAACAGTCTTGCAAAAGTTGCTTTGGGCCAAAACGAAGAAATTTAACATCAGGTGAAAGTTAATCAATACCATCCAGCAACTGTGCTCAAAGGGACTAGTGCAGTGCTCATACATGGTACTATTTAAGAATGGTTCCTTACTTCAGTTGGAGTTCCTCAGGGTTGCTTTCCATCTCCCATACGTTTCAACTTATTCCTTGAAGATGAAACAGACTGTAAATACACTGAAAGCTGGTAACACACACACACACACACACACACACACACACACACACACACACACACACACACACACACACACACACACACACTTTCTCTCTTTTTCTCCCTTTCTCTCTCTTCTCAGAGAGAGAGGAAGAGAGAGAGAGAGAGAGAGAGAGAGAGAGAGAGAGAGAGAGAGAGAGACAGACAGACAGACAGACAGACAGACAGACAGACAGAGACAGAGAGAGAACAATATGTAAAGCAGGACAGAATTGATATAATCAATACAAAACAGACACGTGAATGTTCGATGAACATGTCCTTCAGACGCTACAAACGACAGACAAACAATGCACAAAAAATACTTCCCTGATGGTTGCCAACATGAGAATGACAATGTATAACAGAGGAGAGGGGGAAGTGAGGACGCTTTTGTTCTTCACTTTGGACACATTGTCCCATGCTATATTTCCTCCTTTTCTCCACCTGCCCTCTGCCCTTCCCCTTACTTAGCTCCACTCTCTCTCTCTCTCTCTCTCCTCTCTCTCTCTCTCTCTCTCTCTCTCTCTCTCTCTCTCTCTCACCACACACACACACACACACACACACACACACACACACACACACACACACACACACACACACACACACACACACACACGCACATACACAAACGTGCGCGCTCACGTACGCGCGCGCGCACGCACACATCCGTTTTCCTTGTGACCCGTTTCACTTTTGACACTCCTTCCCTTCTCTCTCTCTCTCTCTCTCTCTCTCTCTCTCTCTCTCTCTCTCTCTCTCTCTCTCTCTCTCTCTCTCTCTCTCTCTCTCTCTCTCTGTTTCAACTGTCTCACTTCCAAACTCCTTTGAAGTTGAAGAACTAAGAGGAGCCAAGAGAATCCATAGAGACCAGCAAGGCCAACGCGGGCGACAGATTGCGTAAGAAACGCACTCCAATGAAGTCTCAGCTGGAAAGAGAATATGATTCGTGACACCTCTCAAGACCAGCTTCATCCTCAGGTCTGTATATGACCTCCTGCTATCGCATTCAGACCAGGTGATGTGGGGGGGGGGGGGAAATCAGATGGCCCAGCGTAACCGCTCTGTCAGGGCAGGCAAACAGTGATGCATGCCCTGGATTTATGAGAAACAGTTCTAACCTTGAGAAAGTACACATGGAGTCAAGTGCTTAAGGAGATCGCGCGTGCGACTAGGCATGGTCAGGGGAAACAGCACGCTACTGGAAGCCCCGGCAAATTCTGCATGGCAGGAAGCCAAAATGGTCTGCAACAGCTGTGACATCCAGAGCGTAGAACTGGGGTTACCGGATTCAGTGGAGTGCACGGCAGACCTTCCAGAACGAGGAAACAATCCACTGACCGTCATGAAGAGTGATACGAGATCGGACATTGTTCTCCATTCGGGGTCATCAAAACGATCTATTCTGATTGAATTCACTGTGCCAAATGAAAGCAGAGTGGAGCAAGCTCACGTCTACAAGACTGAAAGATCTGCCAGTGCAGACAGCAGCCTGAGGAAATCTGGCTTCCAAACCAAAGTCAGTAAAAGTCTAGCCGGAATAGCTCAGTTGGTAGAGCGCCGGACTCGTAATCTTGGTGATCCTGGGGTTGCGGGTTCGAACCTCCGCCGGGGCGTTTCGGTACAGGGGGATTTTTCCCTCGGAGTTAACATTGGTTCTGACTCCTTTTCCCATACAGTCCTTCGAATGAGACTATAAACCGAGGTTCCGTGTGTGAACGCACGCATAACATCTTGCACACACGTAAAATCCCATCACCAACTTTCGGAAGAGTAGGCCAGGTTGGCCGTTGGTATGGATGACACGTTACACATAGCATGCACCCTGCGTGAGAAATGAAAGAATGAAGGAAGTAAGGAAAATGAGTGTTCGATATTGAACGATACTGACTGGATGACACGGGAAACGACTGAATGAAGCGTCAGCTGGCAGCTCTTCAGTCGGCACTACCCAGGTAGGCAGCCCGTTGTGTAAACGAGTGTTGATTGTAAAGCGCTTAGAGCTTGGCCTCTAGCCGAGAATAGGCGCTATATAAGTATTCATTATTATTATTATTATTATTTGTATAAACTCATCAGCCTACGATCTCATGAAAAAGTTCAGGATTTCTGACAACAAGAGAATCCTAAAGGCAATGGCAGAGGCAGCTGAACAGAGCTCAAGCTGGATATGATCGATGGGGAGCGAAAGTGAATTTCACAAGGTTTACATTTGCAACTTAAACTGTTATTGGCAGCGGTGAGTGTGCCATAGCAGCGGGTGCTTAGAGAGAGGGTGTCAGCTCTCTCGAAGGACATCGAGGCGGCAGATCGACATCAGGCAGCACAGATTCCTTCCTCTCCATCATAGGTGAAGACACGTCAGCCTGCGTCGCCGGAGGACGGCTCCTGGAGATATGTGGAGAGGGTCGGAGATTGAGCGCTGCTTGACTGCAACATCCGAGACCTGGTGTAGATATGTTTTGCCATTGAGCATTATAAGATCCTCCCTGTTGCGTCCGAGAAGGTTGGGTTGAAAAATTGCCCTCTTGGCCATGGTCAGCGAGGACCACAGGATAGGGATTCATAGCAGCGCTGATGCCCGCCCGTCCTGCTGTCTGAGTTGGCCTCACGCAGCACGGTGACCATCATCGCCACCCGAGATCGAGATGGCCACCCTGTAGCACAGAAGACAGCCTATGGACACCGTCGTCGGCTGAACATCAACCTTTCGCCAGGGAGAAAAAGATGAAGCACTGAACACCCTTCCAGAAGGAACAAAGGGAGACGTGGATTTTAGTCAGTCCGCCTGGACGTCCACGCCAAGATCGGAATGCCCGCCCGAAACCGTCCCTTCTGCACACCAGCCAGTGACCATCCTGCCACTCCACCATCAGCGACCCTGCGGTGTACCCAGTTGACACAGTGTCATGAAGGGCACCTGGCCCGGGACAGTAAAGATGTCACCTCGCCCACAGGCAACTTAGAACATGGTTGTCCGTTAGCAAAGACATCCCTCTTCAAAAGGCAGTGCTTTGAGATGCCCATGTATCCAGAAGTAGCTGGTCTGAATCCCACAGGAGTCAGGTGAAAACAAATCTGGCATCATGAGCATCTGGGAGCCACGACCTGGATGTGGCCCGGCCCCCATAGAATGCAAGGAGTTCAGGGCTGATCGAACACTTGTCTGAGGGGTTCATTGATTGATTGTTTGTTTGGGTTTATTGTTTGTTTTTTCCCCCTGAAGATCTCAAGCCCTTCTTAGAGTTTATTTACAGCCATTTCTGAGAGAAACTCATGACCTAATTTCATATTATACAGTTTAAGTTACGCAGAGAACATCCCTCACTTCTGTCTGTCTGTCTGTCTGTCTGTCGTCTGTCTGTCTGTCTCTTCTCTCTCTCTCTCTCTCCCCCTCTCTCCTCTCTCTCTCTCTCTCTCTCTCTCATCTCTCTCTCCTCTCTCCCCCCCCCCCTCTCTCTATCTCTATCTCAAATATTTTCAAAACTGTTCCACTCTATTTCAAAACCAGTATCTGACAGAAATTTTGACACGTGAAAAATGCTAATATCATCCGTCGGCTTGCTCGGTTCCAGTACAAAAGTTTTGAAATAAGAAGAAAGAGGTAATTGTTAAAAACTTCACTGTGATGAGTTAAAACAAAAATCTCCGAACATGTTATGAGATGAATGTGTACGCATGGAATGAAAAACAAGTAAGTTCATGTTGCATCCCTACTGGTGTCTGTAAGAATTTTTGTCGGTGAGTGTGGCATTGTTTTCAGTATGACTTCTTCCTTTTTGAAATGATTTGTACATCAGTCACCCTGTGACAGAGACCATCGTACCATAAGTCTTTAAATTTTCGAGTTCGAGTTCGAGTTCGAGGTCTCTCTCTCTCTCTCTCTCTCTCTCTCTCTCCTCTCTCTCTCTCTCTTCTCTCTCTCTCTCTCTCTCTCTCTCTTTTTCGTTCCATTGTATTATGCTTTTTCATACCCTCTACATATGTTCACGCCGTGCCAAAAATGATTACGTTTGTGTTTTACTACTTCTTTCCATTTCTGATGTTCGTCCTCTCTCTCTCTCTCTCTCTCTCTCTCTCTCTCTCTCTCTCTCTCTCTCTCTCCTTTTTAATTTTTTTTTAAAATTGCATGTCACTATACTTACGTACCTTCTACGTATTTTTATGCTTAATGAAATAAATGAATATACATGTTGTGTCCTTGTCGCCGCTTTTTCCCTTTTCTCATAAAAAAAATTATTATTTCATAGGTGCTCTTTGATTCTTCTTCCATTTTTCCATGTCCACCGACTTCCCTTTCTTTCCCCTTCTCTCTCTCTCTCTCTCTCCTCTCTCTCTCTCTCTTCTCTTCTCTCTCTCTCTCTCTCTCTCTTCTCTCTCTCTCTCTCTCTGTGTGTGTGTGTGTGTGTGTGTGTG
This sequence comes from Conus ventricosus, assembly GCA_018398815.1. Lineage (NCBI taxonomy): Eukaryota > Metazoa > Mollusca > Gastropoda > Neogastropoda > Conidae > Conus > Conus ventricosus. The sequence goes on from CM031614.1 coordinate 15,552,347, forward strand.
TGTTGTGTGTGTTATGTTGTTGTCGTGTGTGTGGTGTGTGTGAGTGTGTGTGTGCTAGGTGAGTGCTGCGCCACACGCGTGAGAGGCGTGTGACTTCCTGTTATCCCATAATGTTTATTCTCTCTCTCTCTCTCCTCTCTCTCTCTCTCTCTCTCTCTCTCTCTCTCTCTTCTCTCTCTCTCTCTTGCACACAAGCGCGTTCAAGTACTGCTCTCGTTGTCTATTCCCTTATCATGATTTTGCTCTTATTTGATTTGATATGTTTTGTTCATTATTTGTAGTCAGCTTTCCTGAGTTATATTGACATATTATTAATGTGTAGACATTAACTGATTTTCTCTATGAGTGGTTTCAGTTTTATTTATTCCATTATTCCTCCATTTCGATTCTTCCCTTGTATCTTCCTGTCTCTCCCTTCTCTTGTGTCCTCTCCCCCCCCCTCTCTTCTGTTTCCAAATTTCCATGTCCACTTTGTTATACTGCCACGTTTTTTCATCGCCTTATGAAGAATGATTACATCATGTGCCTTGTTTTCTCTCTCTCTCTCTCTCTCTCTCTCTCTCTCTCTCTCTCTCTCTCTCTCTCGCTCTCTCCTCTCTCCTCTCTCTCTCTCTCTCTCTCTGAAATGCGTGCGTGGTGTGTGTTCAAATTTGTACGTACTTTCTTCATACTCATTTCACTGTCTGTTTTCATACATGCTAATTGTTGTACGTTTTAGTACATTTCCATTCAGTTATTACATTTTGTGCTTAAAACTTTTCTTTATATTTCTGTTGTTTCCCCTCTCCCTGTCCACTCATTCTCTCTCTCTCTCTCTCTCTCTTCTCTCTCTCTCTCTCTCTCTCTCTCTCTCTCTCTCTCTCTCTCTTTCTCTCTCTCTCTTTCAAATTTCATGCCACTTTGCTAAAATACCATTTTCGTATTTTCTGCCTTATGATATGGTTAAATGCTGTTGCCTTGTTTTCTCCCCCCCCCCTCTCTCTCTCTCTCTGTCTGTCTGTCTCTCTCTGTCTCTGTCTGTCTGTCTGTCTGTCTGCTCTGTATGTCTGTCTGTCTGGTGTTCTCGCTTGTGTCTTCTGTCTCTGTTTCTCTCTCTCTGTGAGTGCATGCGTGCGTTGCATGCGTGCGTGCGTGCGTTCGTGCAGTGTGTGTAGTGTTACAAATTCTGTTCGTACTTTGTCATATTCATTTTACTGTCTGTTTTTCTATCCAACATGCTGATTGTTGTACGTTTAAGTCCATTTTTCTTCTTTGCTCCTCCAGCCCACCCCCACCCCACCCCACTTCTTCTTTCCCATTCAAATTATCATTATTAATTTTTATTCTTATTGTTTTAATTTGTTTGTTTATCAGTTACTGTTTTCTCCATTTCCCTTTTACGTTCATTGATGTTCCCACTATGATTGCATGACCGCATTACTTGTTTGTTCGCTTGTCTGCTTTCTTACATTATTTCATTTTGACTGCATGTAGTAATCCCTACTCAGGGGTTGAGGTCTGGATGAAAAAAAGCACGTCAGTGCTCATTACTTTATCTCGTAAATAAGTATTTCATCTTATCTTATCTTATCTTTATCTCTCTCTCTGTCACACACGGGTGTGTGTGTGTGTGTGTGTGTGTGTGTGTGCCGCGCGCGCACACACACACACACACACACTCACACACACACCACACACTCACACACACACAAACCACGCACGCACGCACATGCACGGCACGCCCCATACATCTGATATGCTTAATTTTCCCCCGCACCCCTACATCACCCCTTCCTCACATACGCGGAGATAATGTCAATGGACTGACAAATAGTTGTTTTTTAAATTTCAATGGACTGACCAAGTATTATGTTTTGTTTTGAAAAAAATTTATTTTTCATATCATTTGCATTACCTACCTGTTATTGATATTTCAAATTGATTGTTGTGGTTTGACGTATGGTGTTATCATAGGACCTTCAATAAAGGTTATCACGTGAGAAAGCAACTTCGAAAAATCCCAGCATTCAAATGACCAGTCGTCCTTTCGCTTTCGACGTAGATTTGAGAGGGCGCTCGGTTAAGTTCTCTAGCAAGCGAAAAAAATACCATCCCCCCCCCCACCCCCCCCCCCCCCCCCCCCCCCCCCCCCCCCCCCCGGTGCGATTCGGTTATATTTTGATAATTGTTTCCACTGTCTGTAAGGGTTTTAGTGTTTTTGAAACCGTGTTAACTTCGTTTAGTTTAATTGGAGTCTGAGTCAGCTGGCAGAAATTTACTGTTGACGCACACCCTCGGCACGTGTTCTCCGAGTCGTCTCTGGTCCTCTTCCACAAACTCCGACGGATCCTGCGCTGTCGTGGTCGATGCCTTTACGAAGTGAGTGTGTGTGTGTGTGTGTGTGAGAGTCGGCGTGTTTCCCCCCCCCCCCCTTTTTTTTTTAAATTTTAAAGTCAGACTTGGATTTATGAGAGATCTGCATATTGACGAATTTTCTATTTTTACTTCCCAGATATTTTTACGATTACCTGGGCGCGTTGGAATATTGTCATGGTACCCTTTGGGTCTAGTTATCTCTTCGTGTGCTATCGTTAGATACCCCGTGCGCACCCCGCGTCGTTGCCCCAAGTTCGGCTCGCCACCTCCAGGGGCCCACCACAGCTGCATGAGAAAGAAATACGCGTTGACGCGGATCTCGTGTTTATTTTACTTTTGACAGAGGCACATGTCTAAACGTTGTTAAGTGCGCCGAGGACAGTATCTGTGTGCTCGGCGAAGGGGACGGAGGACCCTCATGTATTTTAGGAGAAGAAGAGAAGATGGTCCCGTCGAGGTTTATGCCACAGTGTGGCCCATCGACTGTACACATAAGATAAAGAGAGTATACTATGTATAGAGGTTTGCTGAGCAGGCACTGTATTACTTGGTCAAGATCAGCTGGAAGTTGAGTGCTTTCAGAAGTGATTGGCTTCGTATTTAAGTGATGAAGAAGTAGTCATCATTGATAATCATGGGACATTGAACCAACACGAGAAGCGTTAGGTAGTTACAGCTTAATTGAATATAGAACTGTTGAATGTATTCCCGAGATAGCCTGGCAAGTAATGGCTTAAAATATGAAAACTGTGTGAAGGAGTGGCAGATATTCTGGAGATAATGATTAGCACAGATGATAGATTGTGTGGTCACACAGACCCGTGCAAATAGAAGTCATCAGCTTTGTCTGTGTGTGTTTGAACATCAATCAATGTCACTCCATGAAGACAAGTATGGCTGCTGTCAGTAGAAAGAAAATTTCTGGCAACTATCATGGTTGCTCAATCCACGTCGGACATGGTCTTAGACGATTGCAACATAGCAAAATGTCCGATTATATAACTGGCAGTGAAGAGGACAAATGTCCCTTTATCTTTGCCGGAAAACGCGGTCATGTCCGATTTAGCTTTCCGATGCTCACGGACCATGGCACCGGCCTCGTTCTATATCAAGGCCCGCATAATTATTTGAGTCTGACAATCGTTACTAGAAACTCCAGTCTGTAACTTTTGTGTAAGCCCACTGCCCAGTGAAGCACTAGGCTTTTTCTAGTCCCTGTGTTGTTGCCACTGGCAATAAGCTTAGTGGCGAGCCGTTGGCGGTCTATTTTACTCGTTGGCTTGAAACTCTTGCTCTTCCGGACTCGCAGAGGCTGAGCCAGCGAGGTACACGGCTGCAGCTGAGAGCTCAGAGCCAGCTTGTGTCAGGGTTTTTTTTGCGTAAAAAGCGGCTAAAGAGCGATAAGCTTGTACTTGTTACGTGTTGCTAGGCCATCCACCCTGCCCGTCCATACAGCTGATGTAGAAAGAGGGAGTCAGCAATTCAGATTTGATTTTGACAAGTCAAAGGAACAGGGACTGACAGCAGAAAACCAGCCATGCTGAGGTGGGTGCAAATGGGAAGGGACCAAGTGATGTCAAGGGGGGGGGGGAAATAATTTCCCAAGATGGTGTTCAGGGTGACAGAAAAGTGGGAGAGAAAGAAAAGGAAATGCTCTCAAACAAAAGACGACCCCAATGAATCAATATTTGTTCTTGATACTTGCACTAGCAATGATGAGTGATTTAGAAAAGACACTGCTTGTGTGTGGGACTCGTGCGTGTGGGACTTAGTATAGTTGTTTACCAAACATGGCTTCCCACTCTAGGAATTAGTCAAGCTTTTTGTAATACCATTTTTGTGTGCTAAAACTTAATATTACATTCAGTCTGGCTTGCGTTCAATGGTCGATTGATTTTGTGCTGAAGGAGGACAAATGTACTATTCTTCGGGGTGTCCAGGACATTTGTTTCCTATAGATTCTGCTAAAGGTTAGTACAACCCTGAACTCTATACAAATAATTCATTACACATTAAATACATGACTGTGATCTTTGGTAATGTGAAGCTTGTTTAGATAAAGGGGTGGGTTGGGGAGGGGGGGGGGGGGGGGGGGCACACCAAAATTAAACCCACCTATCATCAAAGCAAGAAATCACAGGAATTTGTAAAGATTCCGATGCATTGAATTCCCACCACCCCAACCCCTTGCAGAAACTCTCTTTGCCTTGTTCAAATGGCAGACTATGGATGGCTAATCAAACCTTGTTAGAAATACTATGAAACTCAGGAGTCTGACTTAGGTTTCCAGGAAGAGGTAGAGACAACACTTTGTTTGGTTGTTAAAATTTGTGTATTATTTCAGCTTCACTTAGTTATTGTCAACATGGAAAAGTGAAGTATTTAAAAGAACTTGAATGGGGAGAAAATATGAATTGAAAGTTAAAACAAAGACCCCACACACACACACAACACACACACCACACCAACACACGCAGGCACAGAACTTTTCAGTCAGTAAAAGAAACATCCAGCAGGTCCATAAGTGTTTATGATTGTTTTCCCTAATCTTAATTTCCTTTCTCCATAGGTGTTGTATTAATGTATGGTAAGATGCGTAATGTTGCCTGGAATTGACACAGAGTGACAATTTATAGCTTTTTTTTCCCTTGCTATAGTCAGCCTTCACCCTGTTGGTTTCCTGCAGCTTCCAGACATCTCCTGTTCAAAGTTCAGAAACGTACACTAAAAACTTATGTGCAAGTGGAATGAAGATCTATGTTTTATGATGAAAGACTGTTAAAAAAGGAAAACTCAGAAAGAGCACAGTTTCACAGGGTGTAATTAATCATAGATGTACACCACAAAGGGATTTTTCTTTTATTTTTTATAATGGTATTACGCCATTTTATATTTTCGTACGTTAGAACATTTCTATTTTCATTTTTTGCAAACTGCATGAATGAAATGGTAGAAGGAATGGAATGTACAGATGGATGCATTGCAGTTTTTTTTATAAAAATTTTTTGTGTTGAAAGTAACTTAATTCTTTTTTCATTTCTTAATTTGCTAGCTTTAGTCTAAGGTCTGTTGCTCGCTGACTCTTGTTGCCCATGCTCGTCCCCCCTCACTCTCTGTCTCTCTCTCTCTCTCTCTCTCTTCTCTTCTCTCTCTCTCTCTCTCTCTGAAGTAAAATAGATGGATATGTGGTTGTATAGATACAAGTTGCCAGGAAAGTTTTAGATCTCCTTGCCAGAAAGTTTCAGGATCTGATTGCACATTCATGGTGGAATTTCAAGATTGGTAGAATTGATGGATTGGTCATAATCACAGTTTATGAATTGGTGGGTTTGGCCTCAGGCCTCACTTCATGACTGGGGGACCTTCTGTATTTGTACTCATTGTTTGAATCTAGTAGCTGATGAGGGAGGTAATTTTTCATGTGATATTCACAGCTTTGTATTTTCTTGATAACAGCAGGCAAGAAAGTCATTTCTCCCAATAAACCGAGGGAGATGCTGCATTTTGAGTATGTAAATGAAAACTGTTTTGAAAGGTGATACAGTTGACATGGGGCATGAAGACGAAAATTCATTATTGAGTTTGGAAATGAATATTATTACCATAATGTAGTTTTGATATTGCAAAAAAAGATCAAAAATGGTGTCAAAAGAATTGTTAGATGGAAAAAAGGACTGGTCACACAGAGTTTATGAGGCTCTGTTTTTGGATGAACAAAAGATTTAACAGTAAGGAAGGTATTAAGGGAACAGAAGGGTGACGCTTAAACTTACTGTTACTGCTCATAACAATAAGGCCAAAAAATCAGCAGGTATTGTTTCTCTATTGACCTGAGGCATGCATCTGCAAACGGAATAATTCATACAGTAAGACCCTTTGTGTGAGTTTGCACGTTGTTGAAACATTTCTTCTTCTTTAAAAAAAAAAAAAATCTATTTACAGCCTTTCAGATGGATGTTTTTTGGTCGGTATCTGTATGATATACCCCCCCTGTTATATGAAACTGGAAATCCAGAAATAGTTTTTTTTTTTCTTTTTTTTTTTCAGACTAAAAGCTACCAAACGTCAGGCCAAGCCTCAGCTGGAAAGGGCAAGAAGAAGCAGAGCACCCTCCGGTTTTCATGATTGACTGCACACACCCTGTTGAGGATGGCATCATGGACGTGGGCCAATTTGTAAGCTTGTCATATTTGCAAAGTGTTTTAGACATTCAGATTTCTCACTCTTTTTTTTTGCTTTGTTTTTCTTTATTTTCTTTTTTCTTTTTAAAGTGGTTGTCTTTCAAATATAGAAAGTTGTGGCTAGATTATGAGATAGGATTTGAGGATTAAAGAAAGGGTCTGTGTGATTCTGAATTATACTTTAATTTGTTGCAAATGCCTACAAGTGAAAAGTAAGGGGTACAAAGGCTTTAATGTAGTCACAGTTCATTTGATCTAGTAAGATTTTTTTTGATCTGGGAAAAAATAAGCCAGACAGATAAGTTGAACAGCTTTCAGTAAACTGATAGGGACACGTGTAAGGGTATGCAGATAGCAGGCTTTAGCAGCCCTCTCCCTAGTTGACCCATGTTTGCAGCTTTTTACAGATAGCCCGGTTTTAGCAGCCCTTCTCCTAGTCTGCAGCTTTTACAAGATAGCCAGGTTTTGAATAGTCTTCTCCTAGTTATCTGGAGGCCCCCATTTCAAATTTCACGTGCAGTCAGCAGCAGGTCAATATTGAATTAGGAAGGGGGGGGGGGGGGGGGGGGGGGGGGTGGGGGTTGGATGGTCAACGAATTCTAAAACTGTTATTATGCTGAAGTAATATCCAGGGTTTGCAAATAAAGCACGGTGAACTCGGATTTTACCTTATGGTGGCGCATAGCCCCATAATGGTCCTTTACATTTGGCTGGGACTCTGAGCAACATGAATTAAATGAAAGCATTTTATTCTTGGATTTCTATTGGTTGCTTCGAAAGAAAATGCGTGGGTCCACCATTCCATTATTAGTGGTGTAGCTTTCTAGGCCCAGTTTTTACGAAAGGAATGGTCTGATAAATTATAAATGAGTGGTCTTTGACTCTTTAGCATTATAAGGATCTTTTATTGCAGCTTAGTGTTAAGAGCTCCAAGTCTGCAATTCAATTTTCTAAACAGAGCTTTACTGAACTAGGGTTCTCTTCCCTAGTACGATTAGGGTCACCTTCCCTAATCATGGTGTGGCCACGCATGCCTCTTTGGACGGAAAAGATACCTGCACGAGGCATCAAGATTGGAGGGCAAAGACCAATAACTTTGGCAACGTTGTGTCTCTTGAACGCAACAAGAAAAGTCACGCTCACTTCAGATATTCGTTCTCAAAGAGGGGTATATTTATTCTGTCTAGCTCGTAACAAAGATTTCCCAAGTTCATTCGGGCACATTTAGAGATTAGGGGCAGTAAAGGTGCATAGTGGGCTGTTCTGTATATAATGTGATTTAGTTGAATTGTGGTTTGGGCTGCTCTTGGCCTGTTTTGACCGCTGGTTCGGCAGTAGTATTACAACGGTGGATCAGTGTAACCCCTTTTTGTTGAAAACCCTTCACATGGTTTTACAGAATATGCACTTCATATTCCAGGAGAAAATTGTTAGGTGTTGAATTTTATTCAATCAGCTTGATGAGACATACTATCAAAGACTTTGTCATATCTATGATGTTGTATTTTCTGATATTAAAATCAAAAACTCTCATAAAATGACCAAATCGTTCAGTATTACACGATTTATAAAATTTATGTGATATTACTTTTAAAATGTTCACAATTTTTGTTCATGCTACTAAATTTTAGCAAAAGTAAAAGATAATAGATCACCAAGTTTAAAAACAAGACAAAAAGAATTTATGTGAATGTAAATACCACTGGGAACAGCTAGATGATTTTCCCCTGCAAAATGATATTTGTGTGTTACATGAAATGTTCAATTAGGATCCTTTCACCTGTTACAAGTTGTCTTTGCCTCTTATTTAGGGTGAAGAGTGAAGACTCAACTGTTCTTAAAATGAAACTGTTAGAAGACCACATTGTATCATGTCTCAAAAAGAAATGCAGTTCTTAACCATTTGTCCAAATATTCTTGGTGCAAAACTTGAAATACAGAATTGTTTTTATTAAGACACAGTGGGTATGGGTTTACTGCATTCAAGAAATAGCAAAGCATCACCTGAATGTTCTTGATCTTTGACCCTGAAATATTATAACAGTATGAAAACAATATGTGAAATAAGAATTTACCACAAAAAAAAAAAAAAGGATAGAAAAGAAAGAAAGAAGCAAAATCAGAACACCAAGAATTACACCGTGCACAGTAGGCGCTTCAAGCTGCTGTTTTTTCAATTAGGTCAGTTTGTTATAGTGTCGATTATCTCTTGTTTTTTTATTCATTATTCCGACAACAATGTATGAGATTTTCCAACCCAGCAGTCACTGGTCACTGTATTTGAACATGTGGTTCAAGGTCATGTCATTGTAACTTTGGACACTTCTGACTGCAGTTGAGTTTTTTTGTTGTCATTGTCAGGTTAGTTGTAGTTTTTACTCTGTTATTAACTAGGGATTTGTCAGTTATGCGTTATTTTCATAATGTCAGAAAGGAAGTAGTGCCCCATAAAACCAACCCTCTCTCTTCTCGCTTCCACTCCCCCCAACCCCCACCCCCCCGCAAAAGAGACAAACTTAGAAGTACTACCCTGCCTGTATGTGCAGACCTGTTACCCCCTTAAAAAACGGGGGGGCCTTTTGCCGTAATAATGCAGGGGAAAAAAAATCAAGAAAAAAATTGTGAAACGCGAAGTTTCTTCTTACCCGTTTCTGTCAAAAGCAGCGAGCTAATCTAGAGCGCGGGATTGTACAATCCCCCGAAAATCTGTTCTTCCCCAATTATCGAGTCTTATCGCGGGCTGACTCCCGCACATTTGCTGAACTGCCCGCCCTGTTGTCTGATCGTTGCGGGCGCTCGTTTGTCGTATGCCTGAAAGACTGAAACTAGGACTGAGCAGGAGTGAACGATTTCATGATATTTCATTGGCTGTTAGTGTAAATCAACCAATCGGCGGCGTTCATCTCCTCCTTCTCGATCACCGACGAGAAGTTGCGAGAGTTTAAGGCGCCATATTGGATATTTTCCAAAATGAAGCGTGCACCCACCCTATTCGACTTCGACTTTCGTGGAGGAAAAGTGAAAAAAAAAAAAGATTCTCTGCCATGCGAGGGTGGAGAAGATCATGAAGAAACCGCGACTACATCCAAAAGCTCGGAGAAGCAGCCCGAAATTATTTGCCAGTGCAAGGGAACACTGGTTTCAAGACGATTTGCTGAAGAAGTGGCCTGGATACCTAAGCTGAAGACGGTGTGATGCGATGTGAATTGTGTTTGAAACACAAGAAACAAAACGTATTTACGTCGCCCCAAGGTGGTTGTTTAATCTAGATGATTTGATCAAGGTGTGTTGAAGTCTGTGTACCAAAGGTGGAGGAGGTATGTAACGTGGGGTTGTAGGGGGGGGGGGGGGGGGGAGTGCCCCCCTTTTTTTGATATGAGGGGGGGACTGCCCCCCTTTTTCAAAAATCCTAGATTAAGCTCTGAAGCAGTAAAAAGACATTTCCCAGCATGCCTCGCAGCTTTTATCTTGTCAAAGATGGCGACGAAGCAGTCTTATGAGTCAATGACCGGCTTTTCCCAAATCTTCAAAAGTTGCAAAAATATTGCGATTATGAAGATTACATGTTTTTTTTCTTCAAATTACGTTTGTTTTTTCCTTAAGAAATTACAGGTACAAGAACTTGGGGTAAACAGGTCTGGTATGCGCATAATGCTTGGCGAGAAAACAGTCTCTGCCCTTTTTTTCTTTACGTATCTGTGTACTGGAACTCTGTTATAACTGCAACAGAATGGATTATGGATGGATGGATTATTATTTATTATTATCTGAATTATGAAAGGCCATTCGGGGAGAGTGAGACATGTTTATGAGGTCAGAAAAGGACTTCAGGGAAGGAAAGGATGATGGCATGTATAGTTTCCCTTGGATTGAAGTTCACATTTCAGTGAAGTCCTTGATTGGCTGGCAATTTTTCAGTGGGTTGCCAAAGTTTTAACTTTGTGCATCATTGGGTCAGAGTGAAAGCTTTTTCTTTTCTTTTCTTTTTTTTTTTTAAATTTTTAAACGGGTTTTTGGGTTTTTGTGATTTTGGATGGCCTCCCCTTTATGCATTAAACGACCGGGTTTTCCCAAATTTCTGTTTGGTTGTATTTGCATGCAATTAAAAAAATTGGTACGTTGTTCCCCCAAAAATTGGTTGTATTTAAAAATGAAATTTTAAAAAAAAACATGAGAAACGCTTGTATTCCCAGAAACAGAAAGTTTACAGATTGGGGGCGGTTTTTTTTCCCTTTGTTGTTGTTTTTTTTTTCCCCCCCTCTTTTTTTAAAACCAAATTTTTTTGTTCTTCCCCACAATTTCCGGGGGAAACAACTCTTGGTAAATTTAAACCCTTTTGGGGGTGAAATTTGAAATACTTTTTTTTCCAAAAGCACCTTTTTTGTATCAGTTTTTTTTTCTGCAATGATCCTAAACAAAAGGAAATTCCCAATCAGATGATAAAGAAAATTGACGTTTTAAATGCTCAAATATCGGTTTGTAAAAGAAACAGCATTTCTGGGCCATTTTTTGAAAAATTTGGAACAATTAAAACATTTTTCCTCGGCCTTTCTTTTGTTTTTTCGTGACTGCACTTTTGGCAAGGGGAAATTTTTAAATGTGTGTTTGGGATGCTGATTTTTGAAAAAAAATTCAAAAAAAAAGGGTAAAGAAATGCAACCCTTCTAGCTAAATGTTGTCAGAAAACCCAAGGGGAGAAAATGCGCCTGCTAGCAAAATGTTGTTGGAAAATCTTTTTAAAAGGGAATTTGGGTAGCAAATTTTCCCCCCCCCCCCCCCCCCCCCCCCCCCCTCCCCCCCCCCCCCCCCAAGGATTCCCCCTTCCCCCCACCCCCCCCTCCTCTTTCTCTCCCCTACAATCAAACAGAAAAACCTGCCCCTCTTGGGGCCTTCTGCTGCTCCACAAAGAGAGAAAGTGCTTGCTGTCTTCCGTAATTCAGCTTTTTTAAGTTTGGGGGTGGGACAGCAGATGTTCCCTGCTGTGCAGTGCAAAATTAAAATTTTTTGGGACTTCAAGAGTTAAAGGGTTTGGCTCTGTCTTTTTCTTGACCGGGGGGGGGGGTTTTGGCCCTTAAAAAACAAAAGTCCTTTGATCCCCCCTAAAAAACCAAAAAAAGGTTGGAAGGGAAAAGTTTTGTTTGTTGAATAAGGATGTGAAAAAAAAAAATTAAATGCTAAATTTTTTTTTAATATAATGTAAGCCCTGGTTTGTATGTAAAAAAAAACGTTTTGGGATCTAAATTTAAATTTTATTTTAAAGGAAATTTCTGTAAAGCGGGAATTGGGGGCAAAACATTTTTAAAACAAGATAAGAAAAACAAAATGAAAGAATAGAAACGTTTCAACGTCGACTTATGCTTCAAAGCATACTTAAATGCGGGTTTCTGATATGCTTTAAATTGGCAGATTTGAAACCCAGTTTTCAGAAAACCCCAAATTAAAGGGTGTTGCTTGGGTTTTATCTAAAAAATGCACTTTGCGGGGTTCATGTTGTTTTACCCCTTATTTCAGGACGGTCAGAAAATGTTTGATTTTAAGATCCCCACTGTGAACTGCCGTTGGGGCAACATTTTCATTTTTTTCCAGTTTGTGGACTTCTCCCAGGGAAGTTTTTTCATTGTTGATTTCTATCAAAAACCCCTTTGGGTTTTGGTTTTTGGGGATTGTCCTGGGGCCAGGTATTAAAGGGTCCCTACCAAGAAGTCCCTGAAGAAAACAAACCTGCTTTTGGTTTGCGTGTGGGGGGCCAGCCCCAAGGGGGCCTTTTCCTCCCGTTACTTCCAGATCAACCGGGACAAAGGGGAAAAGGAAGAGGAAAAGATTAAAAAAAAACCCCAAAAAACCCTTGTGTCCCGGGGGAAAAGAGTTCACGGCGGCTGAGAAAAATAAAGAGGTTTCACAGTGATCTGGTTTTCCCCATGTTTTTTTTTTAAAGGTTTGTTGAATGGTGGCGACTGGAGAGACAAAGAAAGACTTCTTAATTAATCTTCACTGTTTTTTTCCTGCTTACGCAAAACCAACTGTGACAAAAATTTTATTGAAACTGCCCCAAAGGTAAGAATTTTTCCTCAATCTCAAAATTTAACGTATCTTTCAATGGTTTATTTAAAATGTGTTTTTAATCCCACCCCCCGGGGGGCCCCACTTTTTTATGTTGTAATTTTTTAACAATAAACGTTTCCAAGGGGTCTGGGGAAAAATTTTTTGTCAAGAAAAGAAAAAACTCGCAATGCCTTTGAGTATAGTTTTGTACCTCCTGCATGATCTGAAGGGGGGTTAAAAAAAAAATAAAAAATAAAACCTATGAAAAACTGGGGAAACGGGGGAACCTGAAATTACTTTTTTTTTTCCCAGTGACATTTTTCACTAAAAAATTTTAAAGTTTTTTTTCCTTTAAAATTTTTTAAAGGGTCGAAAAACAATTATTAAAAACTCCTGGTACCTTATAAAAAAAAAAAAACGTCTTTATTGGGGGCATGTTGTTATTGTGCTGCCCCCATCTTCCATTTCAGTGGCAAAACCCCCACACGTTTTTCTGGCTTACCTTTCACACCCACAATGGCCAGTCAGGTTTTGGCACGGGTAACCCCACGGGGACCAAAGCAGGGGTGTTGTCAAGGGGCCAACCCCACCACGGAGACGATGGGCTGCTGTCGAGTGGCTTGATTGGTTTTTTAAGTTTTTCTAAACCCGACTTGTGCGGGAAACACCCCCAAATTAAAAAGCCCCCTTTTGGGCAACAGTAACTAAAATCTTTGGGGGGCCAGGGTGAGCGGGTTTTCCCCTCAAAAGGGTGCCACCTGCCCTTTTTCCAACAGCATTTGCCAAAAAATTTGCCAGTTTTGGAAAACCTTGAGATAAAAAACTCCCCAAGGGGTTTCATTTAAAACCAAGGAAACAAATTTAAGGTAAACCAGGCGCGGGGGCATGAAGGGGCGGGAATTTGAGCCCTTTTATGTGTTTGAAAAAACAAAATAAAATAAAAATGTCCCTTTGGAAAACCCTTTTTTGGGTCTGAGGCACATGAAAAGGCAAAAAATGTATGTTTCGTAAAAAATTTTGGGTGTTAAACCCAAAGGCCTAAAAGGCAGAAAATCCCGTGGGGGCCCTTAAAAACCTTTTGGGAAAAAGCTCCAGAAAAGTATCCCCCAAATTAGTGGGGAAAGCTTGCCTGTGTGTTTCCCCGTTTTCCCCCTTAACACATCCCAAAACTCAACTTTTGAGTATTGGAGCAAGAAAAAAAAAAGCCCAAAAAACAAAACAAATAAATTACCTAAAGGGGAGGAATCGAACCAGGCCTTCCCATCCAAATCTGCGGTCATAACGTGGGTCTTGTTGGCTGGAAATTTTGGGCACCATCAAAGGGGTTGTTTTCGGGTTGGTGGTGAACAGAAAGTTTCCCATGTTAAAAATTTTTCTGCCCATTGTTGTCAATTTCAAAAATTTATGGAATTTTCCCAGTATTATAGGAAAGCTAAATGCGGGCTCACCATTTTTTCAGTTGTTTTCGCAAACAATTGCTAAAGTTTGAAAAAATATCCCGGGATTTATCTGCACAGCTGACAGCTTTCCGGGTTTTGTCGATTCAGGGGAAAACCGGGGTCACAAAATTGTTCACAGTTATTTTTAAAATGGGCAACCCCCAGTTGTTTTTCACTCGTGCCACACTTTTTTCTTCTGGATTTGGGTTTGGGTTACTTTTCAGCAAATTCCCATTTTTGAGGAGCTTTCGCATTGGGGACAAAAAAAATTTCCTAAACAATGTATTTGGGAATAAAAGCGGCCCAGTTACTAGCTAAAAGGTTAAAAACACCATAAAGGAATGTGAAATGTGGTTTTAAACATTTAATCAGTTACACAAGGACAAAGAACTGACCCACTTTTTTTATTGGAGATTTTGTGTAACCTTGACCCCAAAAATTTCCCTTTAGCAGGAAAATATAACAGGTAAAATGTGTTTACATTTAAACAAGATAAAATTTTAAAGAAAAAACTTTTAAAACACTCCCCCCAAAGGGGAAGTTCCCCTCTTGTTAAAGTTTGTCCATCTGATGCGGGTTTTAACCCGATAAAAAAAAATTTTAAAGGTTTTTTTTCTATGCGAAATATTTCCAAAAAAACCCTTCAGCACGCTTTAAAATTAAAAAAAAAAACCCAAAAGGGGAAAAAGGGGGAATTACAAAAGTCTAAACAAAAAAAAACAAAACAAAACTCACACCCACACACACACCCCAACACACCCCACACACACAAAGCCTAGAGACATCCAATACTAAAACAAATCACTTGCTTTTAAAATGAAAACACGAAAAAAAATTAATATGTTTTTTTAAAAAAAACATCGCACAAAATTTTTCACAAAAAGCCCTCCCTCTCAAAAAATCATCCAAAAACCACTCTTCCCCTTTTAAACACACAACGCAAAAAACCCCTCGGGACATCCAATCCCAAATTTCAAAAAACAAGTCGCTTTGGGTTCAAAATTTTAAGACTTTGGGTAAAATGAAAATTTTAAAAAACAAACCCGCATGAAAAATTTTTCACAAAGTCTCCCTCTCTTAAACCCTTCTAAAAACCTTCCTCTCCTGTCCCACTTCCCACACCCCACACAACACGCATGCAGCAACACACACCCACCTTCCGTTACGGGCCCTGGAAATACAGGCAGCAGAATAAATCTGTTTTGGAAAACGCACAATTAGCTTCTCAGGTTTTTTTGGTTTAAAAAGGGGAAATTTTTTCAGATGCCATTTGAAAGTAGAACAGTTTTTTTTTCCAAGGGGGCCCGGGGGAAAGAGATTTCCCATCCCTTTGGGGCCAAAAAACAGAGAAAATTTTTTTAAACCCAAATTTCGAGACAGAAGCAGGAACAACAGCATTTGAGATGTCAAAAAAACGGGATGCTGGGGGAAGGTTTTAAAATTAAAAATTTTTCAGGAGTTTTGGAAAATAAAGGGTTTGTTCTCGATGAAACATTTGGCAGCGGGAGAGGGGCAACTTTGTTTTTTTTTTTGGGTTTTTTTCCCCAAAGCCAATGGGGGAGTTCAAAGAGATTTTTGCACTCCCCACAAGGGGCCCGGGGAAAAAGGCGGCCATAAATTCGGTATTTGTTGTTTTTTTCATTGGTTGTCGGGGAGACCAGCAAGGGAAAAAAGAGTTTCCCGTTCTATTCTGGACGTTAAAAAGGAGACGGGAAGTTTTTTTTGGAGCATCGGGGGATAAAAGGAGCGGAACTTAGCTTTTCCAATGTAACGGAAGGTACAGATTACGGCATAGTTTTTGACTTGGCTTCCATAGCCCGGGTTTCGTCTAGGTAAAAACCCAAAGGGTTCCTGACAGTTTGGGTGGGAAACCCGAAAACCAGAAAATAGTTTTTGCGTAGAGAAAACCAAATTAAACTTTAAATTTAGTCCCCAGAAAACAAAGAGCTGGGTTTTTACCCATCATTTTTCAATTTGTTGCGCTATCACTTTGAAAAAACCTCTAAAAAACCTTTTCTTCAGGCCGCACTCGAGGAGCAAAATTTGGGATGGATTTTGGGAAGAGTTATGAGCTTGAGTCATCGCAAAAAATGGTATGAGTGGCCTAAATGATAATGATAGTGCTGGAAGCGGGTGCATGGTAAACCCAAACAGGCCCCAAACGAACCCTGTGGCAAACCACTTTTCCCCACAGATGGAGCTGTTCGGGGCCAGTGACAACAAACTGGGTTTAATGGCGGCTAAAATTAATAGGAGTTAAACCCAGTCCAAAAATTTTTCCAAGCACCCAAAAAGTGCCTATGCAACCGTTTTTTTGGGGAGGGCGTGGTCTATGGGGGGCAAATGCTGTGCGTTTTTACAAAAACAAAAAGGAAACCCTTTGATTTTTGGGTTTGGGATCCTTATCGAAGGACACCGGGAACTGTTGGGCAAAGCAACTTTATCGCAAATTTTGTTCTGGCAAAAAACTTTTTGAATTTTATCTTTCACATATGATCATTTCCATGAAAGAAAACTTTTTCATGATTTTTTTTTCCCCCTCATAAAACTGCCCTGAAACTCGTTGCATTTGGGAAAAAAAAAAGAAAAACGTT
Source organism: Conus ventricosus (assembly GCA_018398815.1). NCBI lineage: Eukaryota > Metazoa > Mollusca > Gastropoda > Neogastropoda > Conidae > Conus > Conus ventricosus. The sequence continues at coordinate 15,568,958 of CM031614.1, forward strand.
TAAAAAAAATTTAAGTCTTTACGGGGACATTTTTGTTTCAATTTGGGAGTAAATTTTTTTCAAAATTGGAAAATTTCCAAAACAAAGAAGGGGGGAGGGGGGGAGGGGATCGGGGTCCGGGTTCGGTTTAAACCCTGACCTACGGGAGGTCTGTCTCTCCGGATTTACTTTTTAGTTTCCCTGGGGCAATGTAAATCAAATTTTCCCCAGGGGAAAAGTTTTTGTAAACAAGGGAAATTTGCTTTTGATTCCTGTTTTTCAATAAAGGCATAGAATGCGCTGTCATTTTTATTGTTTTTTCCCAAATTTTAAAAAATTTCCCCCTTTTTTTTTTTTTCTTTTTTTTTTCGTTTTTTGAAAGGGGGTAAAAACTGAACAATAATGCTGCTGAAGCTGCTAAACCCCCTTGCATCCGGGAAGATGAAAATAAAAGGCATTTTCCTTTGCTAGCTTTGCATTCTTTCATTGGTGATCCCATGAAAAAGTGCTTGGTGCCCCCCAAAAATTTGGGAAAAAGGCGCAAGGTTGAAATTCACAATAAATTTTTTATTTATTTAGTTTTAAATAATGACTTGTATTTTTAAATTAAAAGGGTTTTCTTTTTTTTTATGTTTTGCAAAGGGCCTTTTTTGGCAGAGGAGGAAAAAAAAAACGGGACATACTAAAAAAAGGGGGTCAGAACTAGATGTGCTTCTATTTGATTTTTGCGATATCAATTTTTTGTTATGAAGAAAGGGTAAAATTTTAAAAAAAACCCCTTTTTTAAAAAGTTTTGGGATCAAAGGGGGCCTACATTTACCACATCGGAAATTATAAACATTATACATACTTCCCACACACCCCTTTAAACATTTTAATTGCCCCCAAGTCCAAGCAAAAAAATTTTAAAATTTTAATTTTTTGGGGAAAGACTTTTTTGGGGATACAATACCAAATCGTGGGGGTCCCCCCAAATTGCGTGGGTCTTAAAAACCGACACCTAAAGAAGACGGTTCAGAAACCCTTATTTTCCCCTTAAAGGCGGGGGTCTTTGCCCCTTTAAAAAAGGTTTTGGGCCCGGGGGGAAACCGTGAAAATTACCTAAATAATTGATTGGGGCCCATCCAAAAAATTTTTTGTGACCAAGGGCTTTTTAAGGGATTGTAAAGGAAAAACCCCTTAAAATTTCGGGGAGCATATTTTTAATCCTTTCAATTAAATGTAAATTTTTTTAGAGTCACGGGGTCATGGAAGCCCCCGGAAGCAGGGTAAGGTTGGGGGCCTTCAAAAAAACCCTAAGATTTGATGCTTTACACCCTGGGAAATGGGCCCCTTGGGCATTGAAAACCACGGAAGAAAATGGAGTACAAAACAAAAAATTAAAAATTTTTTAGGGGGGGTCATTATTAAAAAAATGGCCCCAATTTAACCACAGGGGTTTTCCTTGAAAATTCGCAAAAACCCTTTTCCCATAAAATCGCTTTAATGAGAAAATGTACCTGTTTGTTTTTTTGATTTATCTGAAAAAGTGTTTCAGACATTTTAAGATATGGGAAAGTTTGGACAAAATTTTGCGTTTCATCCAAAAAAAATTTTTTCCATAAATACACTTTGTTGTTGGGGGGAAAAGGGAACCCTTTTTCAACTGAAACCCATTTTTGAAAATTTTAATTGCTAGTTTAAATTTTGGTTTTGAAAAAAAAATTTGTCGATTTTTTAAATTTTTTCGAGAGAGTAAAAAAAAAAAAAAAAGAGAGATAAAGACTTTTTAAAAACACAGTCGGGTAAAAAAGGCCGGGCCCATTTCAAAAGAAAAAATTTTGCACCCCCCGGGTGAATGGTCACTTCCTTCCCCCGGAAAAGTCACCAACCTATCTAGGAGTCATTTTGACTTAAAAATTTACCTGGAAAAGACAGATCGAAAAACCATAAAAAGAGCCAGACTGTGCCGGTTTTGATGAAAAAATTATGGGGCCCATCTTGGGTTTAGAAAACATCATTCAGAAGAAGGTACCGTGGACAAACAAGCCCTGCCCTGGAATATGGAGAAATCCCAGGGGGAACACTCCTTACAAAAAATTTCAGAATCGGGAAATCCCAATAAATTACGGGTGCACCGAGTCACCCCTGAACCGAGCCAGGGAAAACCCCTTTTAAACAATTTCAGGGGCCCCAAAAGCAAAACCCTAAAGCCCCTCATCAAAAACTCCCAAAATTTTAAGGGGTTAAAAAAATTGCCCCCCGCACAAAAGAGCGCCAAGCCTCCAAGTGTAGACGGGAAGCGTTTTAAAAGCTTTGTGTTAAAACACACGCAGCCCCCTTAGAGACGGGACCCTAAACCCTTTTTGCAACAAAAACCCAAAAAATTTGCACACATTTCACTCCCAAACCAGGGAAAAGGGAAATCGTTTCCCAAAAATCAGAGTGACCGTTCCCGGGCATTCTAAAAAAGGGGCACACTTTTTAGGAACGGGAGGGGAAAGCGGAAACCCCTTGCTATATAAAAAGAAGTAAACATCCCCCCAAAGAGTTCGGACACATCTTTTCCAGATGGCCGAAAGGAAAGGTTTTCCACCAAAAACGGGGGGGAGGAATTTTCCTGAAGCTGAGGGAAACTTTTTCCCAACCCCAACCCCACCCTTTGACTAGTAATTCTCTAAAAAATTTCTTTTTAAGGCAAAAGCACTTGAGTCGGAAACAGCCCGCTGAAAGAAATAAAATTCCCATACAAACCAAGTGCATCCCCCATGTTTTTTCAGAACTACAGGCTGTTAAAACCTTGAAACATTAAACCAATTTCCCGGGTTTCCTCCCCTGGCCTTTTCCGCAGCAGCCCACTGAGAATATCGAAACCCCGGGGTTTACCCCACACTAAAATTTTTTTAATGGTGAAGGGAAGTGCCAAATTTTTGGCAAAAAAAATACAGCAGCCTCAATGGACCCGGCAGTCCCCCCTTTGCAGAAATCAAAAGTTTTCCCAAGGAGAAGCAAAAAGGAAAGGGTTTGGGCTGAACCCAGATATTAAATTAAAAAAGGCATACTCCCCTGCCCCCAGAACAACCAAGGGGGAAGAAATTGTGAAAAGGGGGACAGAGCACCCCAGATTTTGGGGGATTCACTTTTCAAAAAATTCCCAATTTTGGCCCCACCCCAATGACAGGGGAAAACATTTCCCTTTCTTTTACTGCCCAAACAAAGAAAGCAAAGCGCAAAAACCGGCCCTTTCCCAAACAAAACTGATTTGGGAAAAGGGCTTTCCCCGGACGCTGGGGGGCCTCCGCCAAAACGCCCCCTTTGTCAGCGCCCTGGGGTTCCTGTCGGGAATCAACGAAAAAGAAGAAGAACAAAATAAACCATGGGCCCCGGTGATGTTTAATGCAAAACCGGGATTATCCCCCTCTTAAATTTAAAAACAAAATGTGATTTAGCTTTTAACACACACACACACACAACAACACACCACACACACACACCCACAAAACACACACACACACGCCGCGCGCACACACACACACACACACACAAAAAAATAATTTGGTCAATCAGTGGGAGTTTGCATTTTCTTAGGAAAACCAAAAAAAAAAGGTTTTTTCCTGCCCAATACTTGGGCCCATGACAATACTTGAGTTTTTTTAAAAACCCAGGGCTGACCACTCAAACTTTCTTTTCCCTTTGGGGATCCCCCTTGATCCTTAAGGGTCCTCAAGCTTAGGTCAAAGATTGCCCCCTACTTTTTAATGCGTTTGCATAATTTTTTATTTTTCAGAAAATTTTTTTTCCCTCTCCCCACTTTCTTTTTTAATTCCCCTTTTTAAAAAAATCCTTGTGGCTGTTTTGGTTTGTTTTTTGGGTTCTTTTTTTAAACCCCTTTGGGTTTTGGTGAAAACCCACCACAAAAATTATGGACTTTTTGGGGGTTTTCCCTTTTTAAACACCAGGAAAGCACAGACACGATCAGGTTTTGTCTCCCCGGAATTTTTTCCGACCCCCGGGGGACAAAAGGGCCTACGAGTAGTAAAAAAATAGATCTGCCTTAAAGGGGATTACGATGGTCTCTCACCCAGCTAGTGAAGGGTTTCTCATTTTTAAAAAAATTTTTTTTCCCCCCATTTTTTAAAAATATTTTTTAAACTCACCCATTTTTTTTTCTCTAAAAGCTCAAATTTTGTGCAAAGTATGACTATTTGACCGAAGAATTGGGTTTGCCCGCACTTGTTTTCCCCCCCTACTAAAAATTTTTACCCCATATATATATATGCAAGCCAAAAATGTTTGTTGGGTCTACATTTTTTTTTTTTTTTTGATACGAAAACCCCAACGAAGCACTTTGCAGGGTTTTGAAAAAAGTCGCGGCTGCGCGCAAGCGATTCCGAAGGGCAAAACAAAATCAATCTTTTACCTTGCGTGCCCCCGCAGGGGTTTGAGGAAAAACCCCGGGAAATCCTTATTATGAAACCCAAAGCAAAACCACTATGCAACCCCGCCCCATGTGGGGACCAAAAAAAATGTCTCCAGTTTTCCCCCGAAGTGCACAAGCACAAAGGCCACATGATTTTTGGGGGCGCGCTTAGAAATAGCACAAAAGCAGGATGAAGGGGTAAAAGGGAGAGGTCCCCTACCTTGTTGGCGAGTCCTTGAAAAGTTTTTTTGAACCGAAACAGCCCCCCCCAAAGGGAAGGGTTTTCCCCTAAGGGGGGGCAAAACTCAAGCGACAAGAGGGTTTTCCCCCGCTGCAAATTTAAAAATAAACCCCGTTGTTTGTGTGTGTGTGTGGGTGTTTAAAAAACCCCTTTTCCCCTATTATTTCGCGCGGTTTTTCCTTTTAAAATCGAGAAAATCTTTTTTCAAGAACGATGACAACGGGAGAAGAAAGGACGGCTGACCTCCCCAAACCCCCCCCTTTTTTTTTTCTTCCCCCCTTTTTTTTTGGGTTTTTTTTTTTTCTTTCCTTTTTTTCTTTCCTTCTTTTATTTTTTTGTCAAATTTAACTTAGTACACCTAAGCACAGTTTTGTGTATGACAAATTGCTGGGAGTATGAGCTTTATGGGCTATTTTGTTTTCCCGACTATTTGGCCCCCAAGGTTTTTTTTTCTTCTTTCTTTTAAATTAAATTTTTTAAACATCAGCACTGAAAAGGGTTTTAAAAAGTTTAATTCTTGACCTTTTTACTTGGGTAACTTGATATTTCCCTCTCGCTTTCAGTCCTGATTGGCCCCCTTTGTCGGGTTTGGCTAAGAAGTTTTTGTAAGGAAACGAACATTTTGGGGAGATAAATTTTTCGCCACCTCCCTGTTTTTTTTCTCGGTCATTACGCAAAAAGGGGGCGATGTTGTGACCAGTTTTTTCTTTCCCCACGGGCTCCCCTACTGAGGGTTTTGCCAAACCCCCCCCTCAAACCCCTTTCCCCGTGGGAAAAAACGTGTCGAGCAGGGAATCAAAGAGAACCCCCCTACCCCCCAAAAAGCTTTGGGTGCTTGACAGCCGGGACAAAGGAAATTTTTCCTTTAAAAAATTTTGTGTTGGTTAATTAAAAGTAATTTTAAACAAGTGTGGGGGGAAAACCCCCTAAAACCTTTATTTTTTCTGGAATGCCTGTCGTTTTATTTGGAAAACTTTGCCCGTCAGCGCCTTTTTCCCCCCCCCCCCCCCCCCCCCCCCCAAAAACCCCCCCCCCCCCCAACCCCCAACCCCCCCCCCCCACCCCCCCTCCCCCCCCCCCCCCCCCCCCCCCCCCCCACAACCCCCCCCCTTTTTTTTTTTATGGCCCCAAAAATTTTAATGAATGGGCTGTCTTCTTCCGGGAGGCTTCCTTTTTCCAAAAAAAACTTTCAATTTTTGGTTTCGGGGGTTTGCCAAAAGGAAAATTTGGGGGGTCTTGAAAAGGCATTGTGGGCCCGTCCCAAAGGGCCCCCCTCAAATGGCCCCAAAATTTTCCCAAGGGACTTGGAGTGGTCATTTTGTTTGGACATAACTTGAAAACCCCAAACCCCAAAAAAACTTGGCAGGGTTTTTTTGTGGTTTTTGGGTTTTTTCCGGGGTTTTGGTTGAGATCGGGGGTGCGTTTGGGGGAAACAAGGGTTTTGGCGTGGGCGGGGTTTAAAATGACATGGTTTGGGGCAAAACCCGCAAAAAGACGGGGAATTGCAATGGGCCGGCGTATGGGGACAAAAGGGGCCCTGGCCATTGAAAATGCGGGAGGTTTTTAATTTTTCTCCTCTGGTGGGAAAAACCTCCAAAGAGGAGGCGGGGAGTTCCAAAGCGGGTCGGGGGGAGTTTCAAAGGTTTTTGTGGCGGGGATTGGAATGAGCGGCCCCTCATGGGGGGGGACAACAAACCCGCCATTTAAAAGGGGGGGATTTTTAAAGAGGGGGCGTAAGGGGGGGGACAACAGACCTCCCTTTAAGAGGCGGGGGTTGGAATTTAGCGGCGCATGGTGGGGACAAAAAGACCTGCATTGGAAAAAGGGGGGAGTTGCAATTAGCGGCGTCCCTGGTGGGGACAAAAAGACCTGCCCTTGAAGGCGGGGTTTGGGAAAGACGGCGTCATGGAAGGGGGGCAACAGGGCCTGCCATTTAAAAAGGCGGGGAGTTGGGAAAAAACGGGGGTCCCTGGTGGGGGCAACCGAACCCCGCCATTGAAGAGGGCCCGGGGGTTTGGGAAGGGGCGGGGTCTGGAGGGGGCAACAGACCTGCCCTTTAAGAGGGGGGAGTTGGAAAAGACGGCGTCATGGTGGGGGGGCAAAAAACCTTCCCTTGAAAGGCGGGGAGGTTTGGAAAAAGCGGGGTCAAGGGGAAAAAAGACCGCCCTTTTAAGGGCGGGGATTGGGAAAAGAGCCGCAAGGTTTTTGGGGAAAACAGACCTGCCAAAAAAGAGGCGGGGGGTTTGGGAAGAGCGGCGTTTATGGGGGGAAAAACAACCGCCATTTTAAGAGGGGGGAATTTGGGAAAGAGCGGGGTCATGGGGGGGGACAACCCCGACCGCCATTGAAAAGGGGGGAAATTGTGGAAAAGGGGTCCCTGGGTGGGACAACAAACCCCATTTTAAGAGGGCGGGGGGGTTTGGGAAGACGGCGCATGGGGGGGACAACAGACCTGCCTTTAAAGGCGGGGGGTTTTGGGAAAGACGGCGTCAGGGGGGGGACAACAGACCTTTCCAAATTTAAGAGGCGGGGAGTTGGAAAGAGCCGGGGCATGGGGGGGACAAAGGGCCCGCCATTGAAGGGGGGCGGGGGGGTTGGAATGAGCGGCTCCTGGGGGGGGGACAACAGACCTGCCCTGAAGGGGGCGGGGGTTGAATGACGGCGTCATTTGGGGGGGACAACCAAACCCGCCCTGAAGAGGCGGGGAAAAAGGGAAAAGAGCGGGGGTCATGGTGGGGCCCAAAAGACCCCCATTGAAGAGGCAGGGGGTTGGGAGCGGCCCTCAAAAGGTGGGGACCAACAGGGCCCCGCCATTTAAAAAGGGGGGGGAGTTGGAAAAGAGCGGCGTCATTTGGGGGGGACCAAAAGACCTGCCATTGAAGAGGCGGGGGGGTTGGAAAGGGGCCCGGGGTCATGGTGGGGGCAACCGACCCGCCCTTGAAAGGCGGGGAAGGGAAAAAAGGGGGTCCCTCATGGTTGGGGGCAACAGACCGCCATTTAAGCCGGGAGTTGGAATTTAGCGGCGCATTTTGGGGGGAAAAAAGACCTGCCATTGAAGACGGGGGGAAAAAAAGAGCGGGGGCATTTTTTGGGGGCCACCGAACCCTTTCCCCCTTGAATGGGGGATTGCCCCCAAAGGCCCTTCCCCTGGGGGGCCAAAAGCCCGCCCGAAGAGGGGGGGGGGAGTTGAAAACGGCCCTAGGGGGGCCCAAAAACCTTCCCCTTTGGGAGGCGGGGGAGGGGTTTGGGAAAACCGGGGTAAGGTGGCCAACGATCCTTAAGACAAGGGTTAACCCGGCAAAAGTAAAGGGGATTTTTTTCGTGAATTTTTCATGGAAAAACCCCCGGGCAACCCCAAATTTCCTTTAAAGGCACCTGCGGGTTGGGGACACTCCGTTCCTTTCAACCCAAAAAAGTAAGCCCAAACAGGGGTCCCAAAAAGGAAAAATGTTTTAATTTTCCACCAAAAATTGGGGGGAAAAAGGAAAGGCCCCACATTTGGGTTTATTTATTTGGGGGGATTTTTCCAAATTTGCAAAACCCCGTTTTTGTTTAATTTTTGTTGGGTGGTTTTTTAAATTTAATTTGGGCTTGGTTTTTGTTTTTCGTTTTTTAAGTTTTTAAATTTAAACTTTTTGTTTTAAAAACAAGGGAAATTTCCCCCAAATGGACACGGAATCCCTTTCTCGGGCCTTTTTCGTTTCCCCTTCAAAAAACAGGGTTTCCCCCAATTGGGAAACCGGTTTTCCCCAAAAGGGTTGGAAAAAACTGTTTAAAGCCCCCCCCAAAGTTGTGGGGGTATTTTTGAAACCCCCTAAACCTTTTTTTGTTCATTTTGGCGGAATTTTTAAAGTAAAAAACGGCCTGGTTTTTTTCGTTTTTTTGGTTGCCCGGGGGTTTTTAAAATTTTTGATTAAAAAAAGCGGTTTTTGATAATTTAGTTGCAAATTTTTAATTTTTAAAAAACTTAAGGGTTTTTTCAAAAAATTTTTAAAAAAAAAAAGCCCCCAAAAAAAAGGAAAGAAAAAATTAAAAACAATTTTTGTTGTCACTGATTCAACTTCTTTCCGTTAAGTTCATCTCCAAGACAAACAAGATGAATGCTTACGGGCTAGAGGTAAGTATGACATCCTTTCTCATTATCCTCAGCCTTTCACATCCCCACCTACCCCCGCTCCCCTAAAAAAGAAAAAAAAAATCTTACTTTGAGAAAATGGGCGATGATTAGGCTAAGTGACATACCGAGACATTAGGCAATATCAACGCATTCTAGAAGAATGGTAGACTATATTCTTTTCCTTCGGGAACTAATCATGTACGCTTATAAAGCGAATAATACCCCCCCCCTTACACACACACACACACACACACACACCACACACACACACAGAAGAAAAGAGAAGAAGAAAAAACAACAACTAATGTCTTAACTAATGACCTGGGCTAGTGGGGATCCTGATTCACTGACAGCAAATATGGAATGCCGTTTGTGTGTTGTGTGTGTGGTGGTGAGGGAAGAGAGCAGAGTATAAGCTTGAACAGAGATATACAGAAGCCCGGAGGGGTGGGGTGGGAGGAGACCGACACAGGGCCACTGGAGAGAATGCAGGTTTAGCCTATTGAGGACAGAGACGGGTGGGGGGGGGTGGGGGTGGTGGGGGGTGGGGGTGGGGGTACAGTGGCAGTCGTTCATTAAGTTCACAGGCGAGGCAGCACCTCGGTACAACGGTGTTTGCTTTGCAGTTCTTCCTGGCACGCGCAAGTATGTGATTTCCGGTCCGGTGCAGACATGAGTCGACGTTCTGGGCTATTTTTAGTCGTCAAAGGTTTTCCCTTTGCGTCAGGTTTACCGAAATGAACAAGACCTTACTTCTTTGAATCGAAACTCGAGAGAGGAGAGGAGAGGAGAGAGACACTTGACATTTTGACACTTTGATATTTATTGTCATTACCAAAGAGGAAAAGGAGAGAGAGAGAGAGAGAGAGAGAGAGAGAGAGAGAGAGAGAGAGAGAGAGAGAGAGAGAGAGAACGAATAACTCTTTTTTGTTTGTTTCTTTTTTCTTTCTTTTTCATTTACTAAAAACAAATTCTTTAATTAAGGATGATTAATTAACTTCAAGTGTAAACATTTAAAATGGTAGTTTTACTTACTTATCGTGATAATGTAACTTCCTTGCACCGACATACGTACACCTTTAAAACGGCGAAAAGAAATTTTTTTTTCTTCCTTTTTTTGTTTTTGTTGCATTATGTAGTTTTTTCTTTTCTTCTTTTTATTTTCTTTGATAAAAAAAAGAAGAAAATCGCAGTATCGATGCTCAGTGCATCAAAGACTACTCTGTTGTGTGTGTGTGTG
>CM031614.1:15579933-15632433 GCA_018398815.1 Conus ventricosus
CACTTTGTTTATGCCTTAGAAAAACATCTTTATATATAAATTTCAGTTTCCAATGTCTTAAATGCATTCAGTATTGTTTCCTAGGTAGTTACTTTGCCCTGCAAAAGCTTACATATTTTACACTAATTGTGCACACTTTTGACCCAAAACCTTACACATAGAATTTCTTAGGGGTAACCAGGTCTGCATAGGTGTTATATAATGAATGGAAAGATGCGTAATGTTGCTTGGATTGACACAGAGTGACAAATATAGCCATTCTTTTTCCCTTGCTCTAAGTCAGCCTTCACCCTGTGTGTTTCCTGCATCTTCCAGACATCATCTGTTCAAAGTTCATGAAACGTACACTAAAACTTTTGTGCAAGTGGAATGAAGATCTATGTTTTTATGATGAAAGACTGAAAAAAAGAAAAAACTCAGAAGAGCACAGTTTCACAGGGTGTAATAAATCATAGATGTACACACAAAGGGATTTTTCTTTTATTTTTATAATGGTATTACGCCATTTATATTTTCGTACGTTCTGAACATTTCTATTTTCATTTTTTGCAAAATGCATGAATGAAATGGTAGAAGGAGGGATGTACAGATGGATGCATTGCAGTTAATTTGTGTTGAAAGTCAGGGCTTCTGAAAACGCAAAAAAATTGCGTACAGTACGCATTAAAACTCTACGGACGCACTGGGTGTCCGTGTAAGGGGTCCCCAGGGACCCCTTCAAATTTTGGTGAAGTCAGACCATAAAGTGAGAAAAGACTGCCTTCAACATTGTAAGTTGGGTGTCGTAACATCGTAGGTCTGCTACACTCCGACCGAACCCATCCCTTTTCAAGTTTGAACAGTAACAAAGGGGAGTAAGGCAGCCTCCTAAACAACATACGTCGGTCACTTTTGTCGTCTGCTGAGGCCACAGCATCGTTTTCAGTTGACCGAATTTTCCTACTTTGAGCCATGTGATGTCACGATGACGCTTTTCATTTTCCCGGCAGGAGAGAGGCATTTCCGCGAAGCCTTTGTTTCCAACATGTCTCTCGAAGCGTGGTTAACGAAATCATCGTAGCAAAAGCGAAAAAGCGTAGCAGAGGAGCAAGATCGAGAACGGATACAATTTTGATGTTTATTTTGTTGTTTTTATTGTGACGATGTGTCTGTGACAATTGCAGTGCGCGTGCAGGGATGCAATTTTTTAACGTATATTTTGTTGTTTTTATTATTTTTATTATTGTGTAGGGACCCCCTTAATGTTAGCCTGGGACCCCTTAAAAATCTGATGAAGGGGTCCCTGGGACCGGAAAGATTTTCACCCCAGCAGAAGCCCTGGAAAGTAACTTAATTTCTATTTTCATTTCTTAATTTGCTAGCTTTAGTCTAAGGTCTGTTGCTCGCTGACTCTTGTGCCCATGCTCGCTCCCCCCCCCCCCCCTCTCTCTCTCTCTCTCTCTCCCCTCTCTCGAAGTAAAATAGATGAATATGTGGATGTATAGATACCAAGTTGCCAGGAAAGTTTTAGGATCTCATTGCCAGAAAAGTTTCAGGATCTGATTGCACATCATGGTGAATTTCAAGATTGGTAGAATAGATGGAATGGTCATAATCACATTTTTGTAGAATTGGTGGGATGGCCTCAGGCTCACTTCAAGACTGGGACCCTTCTGTATTTTACTCATTGTTTGAATCATTGTAGCCTGATGAGGAGGTAATTTTCATGTGATATTCAACAGCTTTATTTTCTTTGATAAACCAGCAGGCAAGAAGTCATTTACCAATAAACCGAGGTAGACTGCTGCATTTCTGAGTATGTAAATGAAACTGTTTTGAAAGGTGATACAGTTGACATGGGACATGAAGACGCAAAATTCATATTGAGTTTGGAATATATTACCATAATGTAGTTTTGATATTGCAAAGAAAGATATGTGGCACAAGATAGATTGGTCTGACTCAGTGACTGTTATTTCTTATAAGAGACAAATATGAGAAGTGAAATGGCGAAAATCAACAGAAATGAGCCAGAAATCTTCCAAGATACATTTAGTATATTGAAATAACTTAAACTATGAAAAATGGTGTCCAAAAGAAATTGTTAGATGGAAAAAAAGGACTGGTCACACAGAGTTTATGAGGCTCTTGTTTTTTGGCTGAACAAAGATTTAACAGTAAGGAAGTTAACCTTTCCCGTACGCCGTGGGTCCCCATGGACCCACAGGGTAATTTTAATTGATTAAAAAAAAGTTTAAAGCTGTCTTCACTAAATTTTATGACTTTGTCAATATCGCATAGCCCCACTTATGTACCAAAATTTCTTTGTTTTGTCAAAAAACAAAAGAGTAAACAAACAACAAACGTCCCAGTACGTCGTGGGTCCGAGCGGACCCATACTTTCAAAGAACAAACCTTGAGCGCCGTACGTTGTGGGTCCGAGCGGACCCATGCTTTGAAACAGAACAAACCTTGAGCGCCGTACGTCGTGGGTCCGAGTGGACCCATGCTTTGAAACAGAACAAACCTTGAGCGCCGTACGTCGTGGGTCCAAGCGGACCCATGCCTTCTAAAGACACAGAAACTGAACCTCCCGTTCGCAATCCATTTCCCGCAAAGCGCTAGCCTCAGCAGAATGGCTGACATCACGGACATAAGCACGCGACTGCTGCGCATGCGCATGTGGCCAAATTTTGCTACAGTGGCGGAAATCGCTCTCTCCACGTGTCTCTGGGACTGCAAGTCCGACGTCAGATTCATCAGATCTGCTTTCTAAATATTAATAATAATGAATATTTATATAACAGACTGCCCAGAAGACTACTCTTGTGCTTTACAAAAATGACAATACATGTATACATGACAACTAACAGGGTTCGTAGCGTTTGGGAAAGTTTGGGAAAGTTTGGGGAAAAAAGATGTTATTTTCCAGGCCCTGGAAAGTCTTTGAAAAATAAGAAAACATGAATATGGTTTGTGAAAGTTTGTGAATTTAGAGTTATGTCACCAATATAAGATATCCACTCCGAAAAAAATCGGGGACCATGAAATTTAACATATAAGAGGAAACAACTATAAAATATAATAAATGCGATCGGATGAACCGCAGCGAATTGAGAGCAGACGAACTCTCGATTTCAAGCGCAACGCGAGTTACTTCCCTTGGAATATCCGGGTCTCTCAGAGAAAACAAATGCCGACCAGTGCGTTTTCAACGAGCTGTGGCTCGAAAATTCGACTTACAAACGATGGCTGCGGAAAATGCTGGCAACAAGCGGTCTGCGTACTGTGCAGCGTGCAGAAAAAACATCGATATTGGATCGATGGGTGAAGGAGCCCTCATCAGCCATAACGGCGGTAAGTCAATACAGTGTTCATCGCGTGGGATCACCGGTCACATTCTCTGGTCACAGGAAGAAAAATGAGACGAAGACGGAAATATGATTTTTGGTGAACCTTTGTTTCAGTAGTTAGCCAAGCTATCCAAACGCTCTCCCATCAGCCATACCTCAACCTACTTGTTTTTTTAATTTTTTTTACGTTGTTCAGGTTGACGTTTTTGCCCTTTAAAAGAAAAGAAAAAGAATGTGACCATGTGACCTGCGCTTTGAAGGAAACACTGTTACAAATATTGCCAGAATTTGCAAAGTGGTGATTACCTCATGCTCTACTGCAACTACTACTAGTACTACTTCTTTCTGTTCTAATACTGCTTCTCCTAGAACTTCTGCTCTGTATTATTATACTACTACTAGTACTACTACGCTGTTTATACTACCAGCACTGCTACCCACTATTTCATTCATACTATTTTTAATTATATTTTTAAAAGGTTGGGAACAATACTAATAGGAAATATTCATGTGAACTTATAATCATGTTATAATTAATACTAATGTGAAATGAAGATAGTATTTCTTTCCATACAGAGAGTACATAATTGTAAATGTAATAGTGATTTTTTTAAAAGTTAATACCATTAATAGCAATTGATATAAAACAGTAAGTTATACTGGTATTTATTTCACATAACAAGAACATTCATTTTAATTAATATTTAACAGTATATTGACAGAATTTTATAATGATCAATCAATATTTACAATTTTTTATAAAATTTCTGATACAGATATAGCAGTAACATCATACACTGTCTCTTTAAACAATGTTAAAGACATATAATTGTGACAATAATTAGGATGATAATGATAATAGTGATAATGATTGTGATGATTATAAAGATTTTGCCTACTAGTAATAATAAAATTGATATGATGATAAACAAGAACGATTTTTGGTGTCTTGATTAAAACTTTTATAAACACAAAAGAAAATTTGTATTTCAGGTGCAAAGCACAAGAAGAATGTGCTTCCATTGACAAAGTGTTGCAACCCATTGGTGACTTCATGGGCATCCACAGCAAGAAGTCTTTCCACAACCAGCTCCTCCTCTGTTGCACCAGTGACATCTTCAGAGGTTCCCGTCTCATCAGCTGCAACGCAGAAAGAAAAACAGTGTGGTAGTTTGGCATCGTACGTGTCTGGCACAGAAGTGTTGAAAGCCGAGGTGTTGTGGCAATGAAGTGCATAACATCCCATTACAGTATGAAATCATGTGATGGCATGAAACAGCTGTTTCAAGCCATGTTTCCTGACAGCAACATTGCTGCAGCGTTTTCCTGTGGAGAAGCAAAAGCAAGATACTTGTGTACTTTTGGTCTTGGGCCATATTTTTCGTCCGAGCTTACAAAACAAGTAAAGGCAGCAGAAAACTATGTGCTTCTTTTTGATGAAACGCTGAACCAGAATCTCCAGGAAAAACAGTTGGATGTGTATGTCAGATTCTGGGACCGTAATTGTGTTCTTACAAGATACTTTGACTCCAAATTCATGGTGTGATAACGAGGAACTGTTCTATAAAAGGTAATCTCCACTACAACACATTGGCTGCCTTTGGAATTGACAGTTGTTGTAAGTCTTGTGACATATAGGACAGAATCCATTGATTCATTTTTCAAACAACGGCAGTGCATTGTGGCTGAAAAAAAAGGAATATAATAGTCTACATTTTCTGTGGGTCATCACAAATGGACAATAATAAGGCTAGAAGATTGGTGTGATAACAAGGAACTGTTCTATTAAAAGGTAATCTGTCTGTCTGTTGTGTTTGTGCTTATTTACATGTCCCTTTTATCTACCTAACTTCAGTTTTAGGGCTGCTTAAATAAAATAAAGGTCTTTGAAAAAATCCAGAAAGGGGGTTTGAAAGTTTGGGAAAAGTTTGGGAATTTGGGGATGCTCTTAGGCTATGAACCCTGACTAACGATTTTGAAAGCAGAGGTGCAGTGACCAATTCATCAGAGTACTGTGTTTTGGATTGTAGGCCTACACACTGCTTGTAACGGTACTGTATGAGATACCGATGTCTCTTTTTTTCTTACCAGCAGCAGGCCAGACCTGGTAACATAAACATCCTCCTGGTGCTCCAGCTTCTGTAGGCCAGTGTGAGTGGTGTGTGCCGAAATGGGAACATCCCAGATTTTAATAGGTTCCTATGTTTAGTTTTTTCAATCTCTCTCTCTCTTGCTTAGAACAAACTGCTCCCTACCAATGTTTTTCTCACGACACAACGACCAAATGTTCCCCTTCCACGTACCACTGCTGTTAGCAATCGTCTTTTACATAAAAACAAAGGCGACTAGATATGAGCGCAAGCATCTAACAGTACCTGTGGATTGCAATGACATTTTTCCGTGTGTGTGTGTAAGTGCGTGTGTGTGTGGTGTGTGTGTGAGAGAGAGAGACGGGAGAGAGAGAGAGAATGTGAAAATGTGTGCGAGTGATTTATCAGCCTACTGAACAAATTTATTTTAAGTCTCTTTACTAAACCTATAAACCATTGTTGACAGAAATTTACTTGTGTGTGTGTGTGTGTATGTTTTCCCCCGTTACAGAGTGAGTGGCCTTCACATTCTGTGTGTGAGACATTGTTAGAGTGTTCCGTGTAAATTCTTCACTGGAGGCTCTCGTTATTGAAAATTAGGCTGAAACTATTTTTAGTATGCTAAAGAAGCATCAAGTCGGATACAATGTAGGCCTACAGTCACTCCTAAACACGCGCTCCCTCTCTTCCGTGCCCATATTTTGTTAAGTCCACCACAAGCACACTTTCCTCTCATACATATATCCGTACATACTTGCACTCAAGATCTGCACTATCATACACAGACTGACGAACATACCTGCATGCACGCACGCACATACACTGTACACATGCACTCGCATACACACAGCAACACACATACAAACTTGAAAACGACACACGCGCGCGCGCACGCACACACACACACACACACACACACACACACACATACCAGCGCATTTCCATTTTGTGTGTCACAGCTGGTTTGATTACCACAACTTGTGAGTGGAGTGATGTTCAAAAGCTAGATGTGTGCCTGAGTGAATGTGTGCTGGCATGCGTGTACACATTGTCACCTCGATCGATGGTTTTTCACATTACCAAGCATTTTGAAACAAACAGTAAAGTTCATTCTCTTGCACGAAAACTGTTGCTGCTTATAAAAATAATACTATTCCAATCCGTCTAAAACATATGACTTTCTTAAATTCCGTACACAAACACAACCTACGGCAAGGCTTTGTTCCTTCATGAAAAAAGCATGGGTCCATGCAGACCCACGACGTACGGCAAGACTTTGTTCCTTCATAAAAAGCATGGGTCCATGCGGACCCACAACGTACGGCAAGGCTTTGTTCCTTCATAAAAAGCATGGGTCCATGCGGACCCACGACGTACGGCAAGGCTTTGTTTCTTCATAAAAAGCATGGGTCCATGCGGACCCACGACGTACGCCAAGGCTTTGTTCCTTCATAAAAAGCATGGGTCCATGCGGACCCACGATGTACGGCAAAGCCTCTTTCCTTCACTAAAAGCATGGGTCCATGCGGACCCACGATGTACGGTGCGCAAAATTTTAGGCGACGTACAGGAAAGGTTAAGGGAACAGGTGACGCTTTACTTACTGTTACAGCTCATAACAATAAGGCCAAAACATCAGCAGTATCGTTTCTCCTATGACCTGAGGCATGCATCTTCAACTGAAATAATTTCATACAGTAAGACCCTTTGTGCGAGTTTTGCACAGTTTGAAACACTTTCTTCTTCTTTAAAAAAAAAAAATCTATTTACAGCCTTTCAGATTGATGTTTTTCTGGTCTGTCATCTGTATGATATACCCCTGTTATATGAAACTGGAAATCAGAATTAGTTTTTTTTTTTTCTTGTTTTTTCAGACTAAAGCTACCAAACGTCAGGCCAAGCCACAGTCTGGAAAGGGCAAGAAGAAGAAGAGCACCCTCCGGTTCATGATTGACTGCACACACCCTGTTGAGGATGGCATCATGGACGTGGCCAACTTTGTAAGCTGTCATATTTGCAAAATGTTTGACATTTCAGATTTCTCACTTTTTTTTTTTTGCTTTGCTTTTTCTGTCTTTTCTTTTTTCTTTTTTAAAGCTGGATGTCTTCCAAATATAGAAAGTTGTGTGGCAAAGATTATGTGAAGGATTTGAGGATTAAAGAAAGGGTCTGTGTGATTCTGAATTATGACTTTAATTTGTTGCAAATGCCTACAAGTGAAAATTAAGGGAACAAAGGCTGTAATGTAGTCACAGTTCATTTGACAGAAGATTTTTTTTCAGATCTGGGAAAATAAACCAGACAGATAAGATGAACAGCTTTCAGTAAACTGATAGGGCACCTGTAAGGTTTGCAAGATAGGCAGGTTTTAGCAGCCCTCTGCCTAGTTGACCTGAGTTTGCAGCTTTTACAAGATAGCCAGGTTTTGATAGTCTTCTCCCTAGTTAACTGGAGCCCCCATTTCAAATTCACATGCAGTCATCAGCAGGTCAATATTGAATTTGGGGGGGGGGGGGGGGGGGGGGGGGGGGGGTTGGAGTCAACGAATTCTAATACTGTTAATTATGCTGAAGTAATATCCAGGTATGCAAATTTAATAAAGCAACAGTGAACTCGGATTTTACCTTATGGAGGTGATGGCCCCATAATGGTCCTTTGTAGTTGGCTGGACTCTGAGCAACATGAATTAAATTGAAAGCATTTCATTCTTGATTTCTATTTGTTACTTTGAAATTAAATTCTTGGTCGACCATACCATTAGTAGTGGCGTAAGCTTTCTAGCCCAGTTTTTACGAAATGAATGGTATGATAAATATGAGTTGAGTCTTTAGCATTAAGGATCTTCTATGCAGCTTAGTGTTAAGAGCTCCAAGTCTGCATATTCAGTTTTCTAACAGAGCTTTACTGAACTAGGGTTCTCTTCCCTAGTTCGATTAGGGTCACCTTCCCTAATCATGCGTGTGGCAACGCAATGCCTCTTTTGACAGGAAAAGTACCTGCACGAGCGCATCAAGGTGGAGGGCAAGACCAATAACTTTGGCAACGTTGTGTCTCTTGAACGCAACAAGAACAAGATCACGCTCACTTCAGATATTCCGTTCTCAAAGAGGTAAGTTTATTCTGTCTAGCTCGTAACAAGATTTCCCAAGTTCATCAGGCACATTTAGAGATAGGGGCAGAAAAGTGCAGTAGTGGGCTGTTCAGTATGATAAATCAGTAGAAGGGTGGTTTGGCTGCTCTTGGCCTGTTTTGATCCGCTGGGCAGTATACAACGGTGGATTAGTGTAACCCCACATTTTTGGTGAAACCTTTACATGGTTATACAGAAAATGCACTTCATATTCCAGAAAACAGTGTAATGTGTATGAATTTTATTCGATCAGCTTGATGCAGACATACTATCAAAAGACTTTGTCATCTCATGATGTAGTATTTTCGTGATATTAAAAATCAAAACTCTCATAAAATGACCAAATCGTTCAATATATACACGATTATAAAATTTATTGTGATATACTTTTAAAATGTTCACACTTTTTTTTCATGCTACTTTAATTTTAGCAAAGTAAAAGATAATAGATTACCAAGTTTAAAAACAAAGCAAAAAGAAATATGTGAATGTAAATACACTGGGAACAGCTAGATGATTTCCCCTGCAAAATGATATTCTGTGTGTTACATGAACATGTTCAATTTCAGATCCTTCACCTGTTACAAGTGTCTTTGCCTCTTATTTAGGGGAAGAGTGAAGACTCAACTGTCTTAAAATGAAACTGTTAGAAGACCACATTGTATTCAGTCTACGAAAAGAAATGCAATCAGTTTAAGAGGTCAATTAACCATTTGTCCAAATATCTTGGTGCAAAACTTGAAATACAGATTGTTTTTTATACCTGTTTACCCTAACGTTTTTGCTGTAATAATGCAGGAAAAAAGTCAAAGAAAAAAAATTGTGAAACGCGAAGTTTCGTCTGCTACCGTTTCTGTCAAAAGCAGTAAAAAGATGTTTCCCAGCGTGCATAGCTGCCAACTGCTACGAGATCGCCGTAGTTTGCTACGCCAAGAGAATGCTTGCTACGACGCAACTACGATCATTAAACTGCTACGGCGAAACAAAAAATTCGAAGATACTTTCGTTTTGTTTGGACAGCGCTAAGTAACGTCTCTATCGGTCTGTCGGAACTGCATTTCCGCTTTCGGTTTTACTGTAGCACGTAGATTTTTTTTTTACAATTTGCCCTCTTCCTCTGCTTCATCTCTGTATAATAACATTTATAGATATACTAAGAGTACTGTAGCTTTAATGTGGTCCGTAAAACTGGTTATAGGCCTGATTTCTTTTTAGAATGCGCGCAAAATTAAGTTGCTACTGTCAAATTGGAAATGCTACTGTGAAAATTGTGAAATGCTACTGTAAGCCGCATGAGCTGGTTGGCAGCTCTGAGCGTGCCTCGCAGCTTTTACCTTGTCAAAGATAGCGACGAAACAGTCTTATGAGTCAATGACCGGCTCTTCCAAATCTTCAAAAGTTGCAAAAGTATTGCGATTATGAAGATTACATTTTTTTTTTTCTTCAAATTACGTTTGTTTTTTCCTTAAGATATTACAGGTACACGAACTTGGGGTAAACAGGTCTGGTATGCGCATAATGCTTGGCGAGAAAACAGTCACTACCCTTTTTTTCTTTACGTATCTGTGTACTCGAACTCTGTTATAACTGCAAGAGAATGAATTATGGATGGATGGATTATTATTTATTATTATCTGAATTATGAAAGGCCATTCTGGGAGAGTGCGACGTGTTGTGAGGGCAGAAAAGGACTTCAGGGGAGGAAAGGATGATGGCATGTATAGTTTCCCTTGGATTGAAGTTCACATTTCAGTGAAATCCTTGATTGGCTGGCAATTTTTCAGTGTGTTGTCAAAGTTTTAACTTTGCGCATCATTGGTCAGAGCTGACCCAGTGATGATGCGCAAAGTTAAAACTTTGACAACACGTCGCACAAAATGGTGCTCGCAGAAAATAATTATACAAACAAAAAAACCGTTTACAATTTCTTTTCTTTTCTTTTTAAAAAAAAAATGTAAACCGTTTTTTGTTTGTAATGTGAGACTTCCCCCCCCCCCCAATATGCATTAAACTGACCTGTTTATCAAATGCTAATTGGTTGTATTTGCATGCAGTTCAAACAGTGAGTACGGTTGTATTCCCAGCATCAGAAAGATACAGAGTAGGGCTGGTGTTTTTTTCTTCTTTTTTTTTTCTCTTTTTTTTGCTCTCCTTTTTTTTTCAACCAATTTTTGTTCTTCAGCCACAACGTGCCAAGGGAAACAACTCTTGGTGATCTTGGAATCCTTGAGGGTGAAAGTGAAATAATTATTTTCTGAGAGCACCATTTTGTAACCAATTGTGTTCTGCTATGCATCCTGATCAGAAATGAAATTATCATACAGATGATGAAGAGATTGAAGCTTAGAATGTCCCAGAAGTATCTAGATGTAAAAGAAAACAGCATTTCTGAGGCCATATATGAGAAATGGCAACATCTAAAACAGTTTACCTGCAGCCTTTCTTTTGTTCTCTGCAGTGACTGCACATTTTGCAAGATGGAATTTTCATGTGTGTTTGGATGATGATTATGAACAAAATGTCAGATAACCAAGGGTGATGAAAATGCTAGCCTGCTAGCTAAATGTTGTTGGAAATCTGTTAATAATGAAGCTTGGGTAGCAAAGTTTCTCCCCCCCCCCCCCCCCCTCACCTGGATTCCACTTCCCACCCCACCTCCTCTTTCTCTCCCCTACGTATCAAACAGAGAGAACTCTGCATCCTCTTGGACCTTCTGCTGCTCCACAAAGCGAGCAAGTGCCTGCTGTCTTCCAGTAATTCAGCTGTTTAAGTGTTGGTGGTGGTGACTGCAGATGCTCCACTGCTGTGCAGTGCATAAATCAAACATTTGACTTAAAGAGTTAAGGCTTGGCTCTGAGCTTTTTCTCTGAACGGGGACGGGTTGGCTACTTCATAAAACAAAAGCCCTTTGATACCCCTGAAAATCCACAAAAAGTTGGAAGGATAGATTTGTTTGTTGAATAAGGATGTGAAAAGAAAAATTTAATGCTAAATTTTCTTTTAATATAATGCAAGTGTGGTTGTATGTGAGAAAATCTGATTTGATCTTAGAATGAATTTACTTTATGGAATACTGTCAAGCAGTATTGAGGACAGACAGGTTTGATCACAAGATGAAGTAAACAAGAATGCAAGAATAGTAAGTTTCAACGTCGACTTATGCTTCAAGCATACTTAAATGCAGGTCTGATATGCTTTCTGCCGTGCAGAGTTGAAGGCAAGTAGTTTCAGAATACACCAATCTAAGTGTTGCTTGGGTCTTTATCTGAAAAATGCACGGTGCTGTTCATGTATGCTTTAGCCTTATTTCAGTGACAGTGCAGAAATGTTTGATGTGTAGATACCCACTGTGAACTGTCCGTTGTGCGACATTTTTGTTCACAGTTGGTGG
Organism: Conus ventricosus; assembly: GCA_018398815.1. NCBI lineage: Eukaryota > Metazoa > Mollusca > Gastropoda > Neogastropoda > Conidae > Conus > Conus ventricosus. The sequence goes on from CM031614.1 coordinate 15,591,877, forward strand.
ACTTCTGCATGGAAGTGTTTTCATTGTCTGATTTCTATCACAGCCCATTGTTTACGGTTGTTGGATTGTCCTGTGCGCAGGTATCTCAAGTACCTGACCAAGAAGTACCTGAAGAAGAACAACCTGCGTGATTGGCTGCGTGTGGTGGCCAGCTCCAAGGAGGCCTTTGAACTGCGTTACTTCCAGATCAACCAGGACGAAGAGGAGGAAGAGGGAGAAGATTAAAACAAATCCACAGACCCTGTGCTGCAGGGCAGAGTTCACTGGCGGCTGAGAAAAATAAAGAGGTTTCACTGTGAAGCTGGTCTTCCCCATGTTTTTGTTTAAAGTTTGTGTGTGTATGGTGGCGACTTGAGAGACAAAGCAAGACATCTTAATTAATCTTCACTGTGTTTCCTGCATACTGCAGAACCCAGACTCTGACAAAAATCTTTATTGCACTGCACCCATAAAAACTATTCTCATGGAATTTAACGTATCTTTCAGTGATGTGTAGTTCAAATGTGTCGTTTGATGCAGGCCCTGGGGGACCCACTCTTTAGTGCAGTAATTTATTACAATAGCATATCCAGGCATGGGTCCTGTTGGATATGCATTGTCAGGTAAAGTGTAAACTCGTAATGACTCTTGAGTATGAGTCTTGTACCACCTGCATGATCTGAAGAGGGGTTAAAACTCAAAATAAAACCTATGTAAACTGTAGGGATACTGGGGAACCTGCATTGTCCAGAGTGTGGTGATGAGAGGGACGTTTGCTGGAGGGTAAAGAAAACATGGCAAAGAAGCTGAAATGCAGTATTACTCCTTTTTTTTTTCCAGTGATATTTCTACCAAATGTATGCTTTTTTTTTTTTCATCTTTCAGATCTTAAATGTGCTTAAATCAACTTATTGAAACTCTTGGTACCTTATAGAAAAAAAATGCTAGCCTTTATTGGAGCATGTTGTTATTGTGCTGTCTCATCCTCCACTTCAGTGGCATTACCCCCACATTGTTTGTTCTGGCTTACCATTCACAGCCACAATTGCCAGTCGGGTATTGGCACAGGCAATCCACAGGGAGCAAGCAGTTGGTGTTGTCAAGAGGCAACCCACCAGCGGAGACGATGGGCTGCTGTCGAGTGGCTTCGATGGTGTTCATTGATGTCTTCTGATCCGACATGTGCAGGACACCACCTATTAAGCCCCCTATTGACAACAGTAACTACATCGTTGTGGGGCCAGTGTGAGCGAGCGTTTCCCTCTGAAGGGTGCCACCATGTCTGTCCAACAGCATTTGCCATAAATTTGTCAGTATTTGCAATGTTGAGATGAACTCACCAAGGGCTCAGATACCAAAAGGAAATCAAATTTAAGGTCACCATGAGAGCAGGGCATGAAGGGGCAGAGAATTTGAGACCTTTTATGCTGATGGACAAACACAATGAAGATGATGCCATGGAATTCCGTTTTGGTCTGAGGCAGCATAAGGCAGAAATGTATGCTTTTGTAATATATCTTGGTGTCAACCAGGCCTGAGAGATGCAGACACCTGCAGTGGTGGCTTGAACATTTTTAGGAAAGCTCCCAGAGATGTGTGCACAAATTAGTGATGAAAGCTTGCCTGTGTGATTCCAGTCTTCCTCCTTAACACATACCAAACTCAGCTTTTGAGTAGTGGGAGCAAGAAAAAAAAAAGACAAAAAAACAAAACAAATAAATTACTCTGATGGGAATCGAACCCTGGACTTCCCAGTCCAGAATCTGCGGTCATAACATGGGTCATGATGACTGGTAATTTGCACCATCTATTGGTGTATGCAGTTGGTGTGCACAGTAGTTTCCATGTTAACATTTATGACTCAGACTGACCATTGTTGTCAATCTCTTAATTATGGAATTGCCAGAATCTATAGGTAAGCTCAATGCTGGCTCACCACTTTTCAGTTGTCTCGCAAACAATTGCTGAAGTTTGAAATATATGCAGATTTATCTGCACAGCTGACAGCTTTTCAGGTTGTCGATTCAGTGACACCTGGGTCACTAAATTGTTCACAGTTATGTTAAATGGGCAATCCCAGTTGCTTTCACTCGAGACCACACTTATTTCTTCTGGACTTGGTTTGTTACGTTCAGCAAATGTCTCCACTTTTGCAGGAGCAGTCGTCATTGAGACTGAAAAATTTCCTGAACAATGCTGCTGGGAATGAAGCGGACAGTCTACTAGCTAAAAAGTAGTTAACAGCCATGATGGACATGTGAACTGTGGTATTACATTTAATCAGTTACACAAGGACAGAAGAACTGATCCACTGTTTTATTGGAGACTTTGTGGTAACCTTGAGCCATATGTGCTTGAGCAGAAAAATATAACATAGGTCAATGTGTATACAGTTAACTAGATCAAAATTGAAAGACTGTTGAACACTCCCACCAAGGTAGTTGCCCTCTTGTTCACGTTTGTCCATCTGTTGCAGGATTACACGATAATAATAATAATGTTTATTTCTATAGCGCATATTCCATAAAAACGCTCAGCAGCGCTTTATATTAAAAAAAAAAGCAAATGGTGAAAATGGGAATTACAAAAGTCATGCATATTGAAAAACAAAACAAAACACACACACACAAAGCCTAGAGATATCCAATACTAAAACAAATCACATTGCGTTCACAATGAAAACACTGTATAATAATACTATAGTAATAATGATTTTAAAAAAAACATCGCACAAGAAATTTCACAAAAAGTCTCCCTCTCATAAATCGTCCAAAAACCACTCTTCTCCTTTACACACACACACACAAAGCCTCGAGACATCCAATGCCAATGCTAAAACAAGTCGCATTGCGTTCACAATTAAGACATTGTAAAATGATAATAATTTAAAAACAAATCGCATGAGAAATTTCACGAAGTCTCCCTCTCTTAAATCCTCTAAAAACCATTCCTCTCCTGTACACTTACACACACACACAACACGCATGCACGCACACACACCTTCACGTTACTGGTCTAGGAACATACAGGCAGCAGAATAAATCTGATTTGGAAAGACTTGCACATTTCAGCTTCTCAGGATAGATGAGTTTGAAAGAGGCAGGTTTTCAGATGCCATTTGAAAGTTGAGAAGCAGTTTGTTTTCCTAAGAGACGGGGGTAGAGAGTTCCATACATTTGGGCCAAAGACAGAGAAGGACTTTTTAACCAAAGGTATCGAGACAGAAGCAAGCAACAGACAGCAGTGAGATGTCAGAAGAACGGGAGTGCTGGAGAAGGTTTGTATATATCTGCAGGAGATTGGAAAGATAAGATGGCATGTTCTCATGATAGATACACTGGAAGCAGAGACGGGCAACTTTGTATTGAATTCTGGCCTTTCCAGGAAGCCAATGGAGAGTTCTGAGAAGAGATTTTGCGCTCTCACAGATGGGCTTGCGGAGAACAAGGCGAGCAGCATGATTCTGTATGTTGTAGTTTATTCAGTAGGTTGTCAGGGAGACCAGCAAGAAGAGAGTTACAGTAGTCTAGTCAGGACTGTATGAAGGAGACAGGAAGTCTTTTTGCAGCATCAGTGGATAGAAAGGAGCGGAACTTAGCTATTCTATGTAACTGAACGTACAGAGTACGGCATAGTTGTTTGACATGTGCTTCCATAGACCAGGTTTCGTCTAGGTAGAAACCAAGGTTCCTGACAGTTTGTGAGAAGGATACATCGCAACCAGTGATAGACTTAGCAGTATGAGTAACCTGAGGATACATCACAACCAGAGAGACACAGCAGTATGAGTAACCTGAGGATACATCACAACCAGAGATAGACATAGCAGTATGAGTAACCTGAGGATACATCGCAACCAGAGATAGACTTAGCAGTATGAGTAACCTGAGGATACATCACAACCAGAGAGACACAGCAGTATGAGTAACCTGAGGATACATCACAACCAGAGATAGACATAGCAGTATGAGTAACCTGAGGATACATCACAACCAGAGATAGACATAGCAGTATGAGTAACCTGAGGATACATCACAACCAGAGATAGACATAGCAGTATGAGTAACCTGAGGATACATCACAACCAGAGAGACATAGCAGTATGAGTAACCTGAGGATACATCGCAACCAGAGACAGACATAGCAGTATGAGTAACCTGAGGATACATCACAACCAGAGATAGACATAGCAGTATGAGTAACCTGAGGATACATCACAACCAGAGATAGACTTAGCAGTATGAGTAACCTAGCTGAGGATACATCGCAACCAGAGACAGACATAGCAGTATGAGTAACCTGAGGATACATCGCAACCAGAGACAGACATAGCAGTATGAGTAACCTGAGGATACATCACAACCAGAGATAGACATAGCAGTATGAGTAACCTGAGGATACATCACAACCAGAGACAGACATAGCAGTATGAGTAACCTGAGGATACATCACAACCAGAGACAGACATAGCAGTATGAGTAACCTGAGGATACATCGCAACCAGAGAGACATAGCAGTATGAGTAACCTGAGGATACATCACAACCAGAAATAGACATAGCTGTATGAGTAAACTGAGGATACATCACAACCAGAGATAGACATAGCAGTATGAGTAACCTGAGGATACATCACAACCAGAGATAGACATAGCAGTATGAGTAACCTGAGGATACATCGCAACCAGAGACAGACATAGCAGTATGAGTAACCTGAGGATACATCACAACCAGAGATAGACATAGCAGTATGAGTAACCTGAGGATACATCGCAACCAGAGACAGACATAGCAGTATGAGTAACCTGAGGATACATCACAACCAGAGATAGACATAGCAGTATGAGTAACCTGAGGATACATCACAACCAGAGATAGACATAGCAGTATGAGTAACCTGAGGATACATCACAACCAGAGAGACATAGCAGTATGAGTAACCTGAGGATACATCGCAACCAGAGAGACATAGCAGTATGAGTAACCTGAGGATACATCACAACCAGAGATAGACATAGCAGTATGAGTAACCTGAGGATACATCACAACCAGAGAGACATAGCAGTATGAGTAACCTGAGGATACATCACAACCAGAGATAGACATAGCAGTATGAGTAACCTGAGGATACATCACAACCAGAGACAGACATAGCAGTATGAGTAACCTGAGGATACATCACAACCAGAGATAGACATAGCAGTATGAGTAACCTGAGGATACATCACAACCAGAGACAGACATAGCAGTATGAGTAACCTGAGGATACATCACAACCAGAGACAGACATAGCAGTATGAGTAACCTGAGGATACATCACAACCAGAGATAGACATAGCAGTATGAGTAACCTGAGGATACATCACAACCAGAGATAGACATAGCAGTATGAGTAACCTGAGGATACATCACAACCAGAGACAGACATAGCAGTATGAGTAACCTGAGGATACATCACAACCAGAGATAGACATAGCAGTATGAGTAACCTGAGGATACATCGGAACCAGAGATAGACATAGCAGTATGAGTAATCCGATTGATCTTTGAATGAGTGCCAGTAACAATGAGCTCGGTTTTATCATCATTCATTTTCAATTTGTTGTCACTCATCCATTTCGAAACATCCTCTATACAATCTCTCAGGCCGCACTCGAGAGAGTCGGAATCTGATGGAGTAGAAGAGTTATGCAGCTGTGAGTCATCTGCAAATAAATGGTATGAGTGGCCTGACTGATGAATGATAGTGCTGAGAAGCTCTGTGCATGGTAAACAGGACAGGTCCCTAGACAGAACCCTGTGGCACACCACATTTCAGCACTGATGGAGCTGATTCGTGGCCAGTGACAACAGACTGGGTATGGCTGGCTAAAATTAATAGGAGTTGAACCAGTCCAGAACAGTTCCAGAGCATCCAAAAGTGCTATGCAACCGCGTTATGAGGATGCTGTGGTCTATGGTGACAAATGCTGCTGCTGATTTTAACAAAAACACAAAGGAACACGCTTGAGTTTTGGTTGGGATCCGTATCGAAGGACATCCAGGAACTGCTTAGCGAGCAACATTATCGCAAATTTTGTTCTGGTCATAAACTGTGAAGTTATCATTCACATATTGATCACTTTCCATGAAAGAATACATTTTCATGATTTTTTTTCACTCATGAACTGACTGTACTCGTAGCAGTTGGAAAAAAAAAGAAAAGAAAGACGATAAAAGAATTTAAGTCTTCCTACAGACATTTTTGTTCCTATATTGGAGTAAACGTTTTTTCATATTGATGCAGATTCCAGTCAAAGAAGGGGGATGGGGGAGGGGATCTGGGATCCAGGATCTGTTTAATCTGACCTAGCAGAGGTCTGTGCTCTACGGAGTGACTTTTTAGATACCTGTGCAATGTAAATCTAGTTTGTCCCCAGCGAAATGTTTTTGTAAACAAGGGTATTTGCATTTGATTCCTGTGTTCTATCATGGCATGAGAATGCATGCTGTCATCTTTATTGAATTTCCAGTTTTAAAAATTTGCCCCGGTTTTTTTTTTCCTCGTTTTTTTCGTTTTTTGTAAGGGAGACAAACTGAACAGATAATGCTGCTGAAGCTGACCATCCCCCATTGCATCCAGGAAGATGTAATGAAAGGCACTTTTCTTTGCTAGCTTTGCATTCATTCAATTTGAGTGATCACGTAGAAAAGTGCTTGGTGCTCCCAAAAATTGTGACGGCGCAAGGTTGAAATCTTCACAGATGATTTTTATTTAGTTTAGTTTTGATCATGACTTGTATCTTTCTGATATAATCCAATGAAAAGGAGTTTTCTTTTTTTATGTTTTGCTACAGGCCTTTTTGCAGAGGAGGAAACAAAACAGGGACATACTAATTATTGCTCAGATATCTAGATGTGCTTCTATTTGATCTTGCGATATCAAGAAGTTTTCTAGTTATGAAGCAAGGTAAAATTTTAGAAAAAACACCTTTTTTAATAGATTTGGATCAGAAATGGCCTACATTATACCATTTACCACATGCGGAAATATAAACATTATACATACTTACACACACACATTAAACAGTTACTTGTCCCAAGTCTCCAAGCAAGAAAATTACATTCATCTTTACCGGATGACGTTTTTGACTACATAGACCTGATCGTGCGGGTCGCCCATTGCGTGGGTCTTATAAGACCGACACCTGATGAAGAGCGGTTCAGAAACTTATTTCTCACCTGATGGCGTGGGTCATGTGCGACCCATTAAAATGTATAGGTCCTGGGGGAACTGCGACTAATTACACTGATAATTGATTGTGCCCATACATGAAATTTCTGTGGCCAACGGCTATTAAGATTGTTGAGGAACTCCTAAGATTTCGTGAGCATAGCTCTATCCGTTCATTAGATGTGATGTTTTTATTGAGTCACTGGGTCATGGAAGACCCAGGAAGCACGGTAAAGGTTAGGGCCTTCAAACAAAATCAGGAAGATTTGATGTCATGACATCTCGGCATGGGTCCTTGGCATTGTAAACAGGGACAGCAAAATGAGAAGAGAACAGTATTTTACCAATCCTGGCTCACTTTCGCGATCAACCAGTTTTCGGGCGAAAGTGGCCTAAAAGCCGCCTTTTCCTGTTCTCTGACAAGTAACCAAAAAATAACGATTATCTACAAACAAACATACTGTGTAGGGTTATCCGTTTTCAATACTAATTTACTAAACTTTTTAGATTTTAGTTTTTGCTTAATCCTGTGTTTTTCTTGATCATTCTCAATAACATCATTTTCACGCAAACATTCATCAAATGCATCTCTGTCTTTCATGTGAAATAAAACTACAGTCTTTAACTGTTCTCTAAAGTCTTTTAAAACCGAGTTATATTTTTGACACAAAATCCACACACTTATCCCAGCATGCCTTCCACTGAAAGCTAGTTTTGACAAAGTGTTTCTCTTTTTAACTATGTCTCTTTCTGCTGAACAGTCATCTATAATAAATAGCGTCTGCGTTCCCTCAAACAATATAAAAAATCGTTCTAAACATTCACTTAGTTTATTGCTGGGATTAACTAAAAATATGTTATCATCTGTCCATATAACCTTCTATCGGATATGCTTTGTTCCATTTAAGTGTTGGGCAGAAAATCACAATATGATCAAAATTATAACGATAAACTGTTTGTAACAGGTCGAGGATAAATATTGTTTTTTCCACAACCAGTTTGTCCACAATTAATGAACAATGAGGGGTTTTTGTCATAAAGTTTAACTGCTCCATAGTTTTATAACAGAACTTAATCTAATCCAGTTATTATGTTTATCATACTTTCGTTAAAACCTGTTTCAGTATAATAAAATCCTATGAGGCCTAAATGTGTAACATTAATCCAATTCAGTTCTGTAAAATTGTTTCTATTTAAGTCAACATTGATTTGTCGCTTGTTGTTACGACCTTAACATCCTCACCATTATGAAGAACGACGATGGTAACTTTAAGATGTTGAACGTCTAAGTTTTGCCAGCTAATATTAATTCCTTTTATAAGGTCATCACTAACGCCCACAACCCCATCCCTCTCTACATCTTTAAAGACAGAAATTTCAAATATTATTGTGAACGCATCTCCTAATTTTCTGCTTGGAAAGAACTGTAATTTTGTAGAAGTTTTCTTTAAAACCGTTCTCTTCTGTGGAGGATGTACTGTTTTTCCCATACGGCGTTATTTCAATCTCTTTCCGACTATTGTCGTCCGGCATAAGACTTACATGTAAAGGGCCAGAGTTGAATGCTTTTCTGAAACTTTTTTGACGGCTAAAAAATGTAAATGGGCTTATGAATTCAAATTTTATTTCCCATTCTAAATATGGTTCTAAGTGCCATTTGAGGTCAGGTTTCGACTATTTTATATTCATACTGGCCACATTATTTGCTTCTAGATTGCGCAGTTTGCTCAGTTTAGGAAACCTTTGCTGTCGCCAACCTCTTTGCGTTTATAATCACCATCTTTAGTGACTCAAAACCATACAAAGTGCCTATTTCACCATTCTGTTCAAAGTCCACAACGTCTGCAAGGTCTTTTAATTCTAAAGTTATACACCTCACAGGCGCTAATGTAACTCCCGATTCTTCTGGCCCACGCGACATTATTTTTAGTACAACTAATTATTTTATTTCCAAAACAATGTGTAGGTTATCACATTTTTACGACTTCCCCCGTTTGGTCTTTGATCTTTATATTAAATGATCTGACCCTCCCACAAACTAATCTTTTAAACTGTAAATTAGGGAATTGTATAATTTCATAATCGCAATATGCACTTTCCCTGACGAAGAGCTTTTAAAACATTTGAGGGCCTTCCATCATATAAGTTTTCATCAGTGCTTAGCTCATCCAAATGAACATAGAGTAATGAATGTACTGCAAGATCGAGCGGACTTTCCCCTCAAACGTAGTTTCATTTGGCGAAACACTAAAACTATGAGTGGGTAGATTGCTAGTTGTAAAGCCTAGCATTTTAGCTAGCTCTCTATCAAAATCGTATTTTGCTTCTTCGGGTTTGAATGTTAATATTGTTTTTAGATTTGCATTGTTAAGTTTAAGAGTAATGTCTAAGTTACTCATTGCTTCTTTTAGTGAGCAAAACCCGTAATAACCATCAGGTATTGTTAACGGTTTAACGTCGTTTGTTCTCCTTTCATATTTTGTAATCTTATTATTCCCCTTGGCTTTAGTTATATTAAACCATTTGACTTTGTAGAATATTTCATGGAGTGCGACCATTTGGTTCTGCAATCGTTCTCAACAGCATGTTCTAAATCCTAGGACTGTCTTGGGTTGTTATTGTTACAAACATTTTTTTTAACAAAATAAAAATGAGCGCGTTCAAATATACTAAAGATGCAAAATATTCTGTTGGGGCCGCACTACAATCTTAAAATATAGCAACTGATACTCTGACATTGCTGTGACCCAGACTGTCACTTTTCATAAAAAGGTGAGTACTCCATTAAGCAGATATCTTAACCCCCCTATTAAAAAAGACTACATCGCAAAAGTGTGTTCAGTCATCCGATGCAGTTTTATCAGAACCAGTTAAACTTTGCTGTGTTTTGTGCATCAACTGGGTGTGGAGTGTCGTATGCTGATCACTTAAATCATCCTGATCCTTTGGTGAGGTCAGTGTACAGATTTCATTTTTATACACCTTCAGACGTTTTTTGACTGAACTGCAAGCGCCATTACCGAATGACAAAATTTTTAATCCTTTCCCAGAAACCGAATAAACTTTAAGGGTTTTTGAAAGGTTTTTTAACAATTCAATATTAATTTTAAATACAGATTTTAAGACAAAAGTCGGATCTTAATCAGGCTTAGCACCCCTTTTTTGTGGGCGTGCCCCAAGAAAGTATAACTAAAAAGGGAAAATCCTCCAAAACACTTTCTTTTCGGGAACAGGGGGTTCCCCTGGGGCCCCAAGAGCAAGACATAAAACAGCATGGACAACTTTATCTTAGACATACCGAGGGCTTAACTAAAGGGGGAATAAACGAAAAAAACGACTCTTTTCCCTTTTTACGTTTGGGGGGTTTGCTGGGTTTTTCCAAGCAAAAGCGAGTCGACATAACTGATTCTTCTACGGCCTTGAGCACAAAAAAAATTCCCTTAGAAAATTTTAAAGAGGACGCCTTTAATTCTATAGTTTTTTAAACCTTCAAGTATAAAAAGGTCCCAAAAAATGTTTTAAAATTCCCAAAGATCAAAAGTAATTTTTGCGTTGGCACGGTTTTACATGTTTCCCCCTTCTGACCTCAACCCCCAGTGGAAACCCAATAAAAAACTACAACAATGAAACCCTTGAGCATAATGACAAAAGGGGTTGGGGAAAAACAAATATAAATTCTAGCCAGTAAAAAATTACAAACAATAAAAAAAAAACACCCAAATTAAGTCACCCAAAACCCCCTTTTCAAAGCCCCAAAGACGGGGTTAAAGGGACGGGGACTTTTGTTCCGAGGGACCATAAAATTTTAAAAGACACACTTGTTATTGGTTTTAACCTCCCCTAGGATTACTTGTCTTTATCTTACAAATAGTAACCCAACTTTTAAAGGGAAAAAAAAAAAGGCCCCATAAGTCCGGCCATAAAGCCAACTACTTTGCTTCCCAGTAGCAAAAGCCACTAATAACACTCCCAAAAATACCTGGTAAAAAACCCTAAAGTTTTACTAGCAATTTTTTTTTAATAAATCCCAAGATATCGCGTTTTTTTAAACCCCATGATTTTCGGGTGGAGGCATGGCGATGGGGGGCACAAGCCCAGCACCACCACCCCCCTGTAAAACCCAAACCCAAAAGTACTTATTGCAAATCCAAAGGGCCGTTATAACGCTTCCCAATGTGCCCCCCTTGCTCTCAAAAAACACTTTCTTTTTCCGTTCCTAGCGTTTTTCTTCAAAAAAAATTTTTTTCCCGATATTTTCCCCTTTTATTCATTCACTTGAGTTCGAAATTGGTCTCGGTTAGTATTTAGCACCCCTTTTTTGCTGATTTTTCTTGCACAAAAAAAAATTTTTTAAGCCCTTTGGGGCATTCTTTTTTTAATTCACCCCAAAAACATGGTCGTCTTCTCACGAGTTTTTTTTTTTCCTTTTATATCCCCATCTATTTTCACCTATTTTTTGCTCCCTTTGTTTGGGGTTAATTGGGCCTTTGATGGTTTTTTAAAAGAAAGACAAAGGGCAAATTAATTCCCCTCATAGGTAGGGGAAACGTGTTTTGGGTTTTAAAAAACGGGTTTTTTCTTCTAAAAAAGTGGTTTCGGGCTTCTATTCCCTTTTTTAAATTTCCCCCTGCCCCTTAAATTTAAAATCTTAAAGTCCCTTTTTTTGCTTTTTGGTTTATTGTTGGGATTTTTGTTTTTTTTTGAAGTCCAGCAAAAACCTCCTCATCTTTTTTTTGGGTTTTCAGTAAAGCCAAGGCGATTCCGCTCGTTTCGCACTGACCTTTGATTAATTGTACCCCATGCTTACAAATTTTGAAAATTTTAGTTTATACGAAAGCGAACAATTTTCTCCTTTTGGGTTTCAAAAAAAAAAAGGGTTATTTTTTTATTTTAAAAATTTCACGGGGTATATATTTTTCAGGGGTTTCTGGGTTCCCAAAATTTGGGTAAAAGTCTACTTTATTTTCCCTTTTAAATTTCACGCCTTGCCCCCCCTTTCGGCTTTTTTCTTTCCCCAATGGATCTCCGACTTTCTGTGTTAAAGGAGCCCTTTTCATCCATTTTTGGCGTTTTTACAGGATCAATATCAAAACTTCACCCCAATTCCTGCCATGTTTTTAAATAATTAATTTTTTATTTTTTTTTAATAAAAATTAAACAATATTCTCTTTCTTGCCCCAATAAAACCCCTGAAAAAACCCCCTTGGGGGGGAAAGGGGAAAAAAAAAGGGAATTTTACTTTTTCCAAATTCCATCTACTTTTGATGCGGATCAAATTCTTACTGAAAAATTTCCAGCCCCGGGAGGATAAATTTATTGTGCCAGCTCTGCAAGGGTTACTTTCAAAAAAAACCCTCCCCTTAAAAACAACAGACCCCCCCAAACATTTTTTTCAAATCGGGGGCGGCAATTTTAAAAAATTTTTTCTAAAAACTTGGGGGGAAAAGGTATTTCTTTAAAAAAATGCAGACAATTTTTAACCTTTTCTGATCTATGGCAAACCGCAATAAAAAGGGAAGATCTTGCTTTTCAAGGGAAATTTTGGGTAATGAAGAGCACTAAAACTTAGAAAAGGCGCCGAACTCGCCTCGGGTGATAAAACCGCAAAAAGCCCTTTAGCTGTAATTTAAAACCCTTTTGGAAATCCCCCTTTTTTTCCTTAGATTTTGAGTTTTTTAAAAACCCCCCGCAACCCCCCATACCTAAAAGGGGGTAAAAAAAAGACAGTTTGTCAAAACAACAAACCCTTTTAAAAGGACTACAAACTTGTTACTTCATCAGAAAACCGAAGAAAAGTCAGCATTTCTGACTTCTCTTTAGAGTTTACGTTTTTTAGAAAACTCAAATTTAGCGGGCTATGAGCACCAAAAAGGGGCAAAATTTAAAATTTAAAATTACGAAAACGGGCGCCCATCTTTTCCCCATATCCTAAAAGCAGGGCAGACGCAAAGGGGGAATTTTAACTTATGTCGCAAAATCGTTTAAAAGGGTTTATTTTATTGTTTGTGTGAAGATGAAGAACCATTCGCAAGAGCAATAAAAATTTTTTTAATCCAAAAATAACGAAAGTGAAATGTAAAATTTAAAGGTAGCCCCTAACCAAATCTACGCTAGGGGGCTTAGCCCTTATCACATTTTGACGAAAAAAAAAAATTGTTTGGGGGGGGGAAGGGTAAAAATTTAACAGCAGCCCTTTTGCTCAAAAGATCTACCCCCTTTTCACAGTTTTTGGGGCTTGATTTTATTTAACATCAAAAAACGTTTAGGGATTGCCTAAGGTCAAAAAGGGAAAACCCTTGCAGGGAAGTGGAGAGATTTTAAGAGACATAATAAACATTAAAATTGGAAAAAAAAAAAAGGGGCTTTAAACCGTTTAATTACATTTTTTTTTATTATATGATTTCACAGCTAAATATTTAAGCTAACAATTTAAAAAGTAGTATACTAAATTATTTTTTTTTTATTTTAAAAAAGCCCTGGGCCCCCTCAAATTTTTTCCAAATGTCCTACAGAACCGGAGTCCCAAGAGAAGAGAAAAAGCCCCAGGCATAAAAACCTTTAATTAAACCCAAAATTAACAAATTTCAAAAAGTACTAGAAACAGGACCTTTTAAAAAACGGGAAAACCAAACGAAAGGTTTTTTCCCGCCTTTAAGCTGTTACCTATGGGTTTAAACTTGGGGCTCGGGCTATAAGGGCCCCCAACACAGGGAAAAGTGTTGGCCCTTTGCATCGGGGAAAAGGCGCACCGGGAGCTTTGCCTCTAGGGTGTTTGGGCTTTACTCTGGGCCCGTGCCATTAGCGGGAGGGGCTGCCCAGCAAAAAAATAAAAAATTAAAATCCAAAAGCAAAACAGCATGGTTCAACTAAAAACACTAAACTTAGTTCCCTTTAAGCTGATAAAAAATAACCTAGCACTCAAACATCACGGATGAAAATTTAAACGTTTTCAGGCCCAATTTTTAGACTAAAAAAAACAAAAGTTTTTATCTTCAAAAAAAAAGGGAAGGACAAGTTTTTTTTCAACCCCGCCGACGCCGAGCAGATAAAAAAGGGAAAAATTAAAAAAAGTAAACGAAACATTAAAAATCTGCCTAAACAGGGTCACATTAACAACGCCAAAGGGTGGTTTATACTTTAAATTTATGATCTAAAACACAAAAAGGAAAACCTCCCATATTGATTAAATTTTTTTTTTGATTTAAAAAATTTTTGAGTTAGAAAAGAAACTCAGCAAAGGAATAAAATATATGAAGGACCGGAAAGAATTGTTTGAACAATGCAAGAAGATTTATCAAGCCAAATGAAAGATATTTTAAATTTTGAATTTATTGGGTCCAGCAAACTACAGGAAAATGTTGCCCCATCTATTTTTTTCAAGTTCCAGGGAAAAAAAACAAAAGACCCCCCCCAGTTTTAAAGTAATGTTAGCTGTTTTAAAAAACGACTTAAAAACAATAAATGAAGAAAACCAGAAGTCTGGGGCCCCGACTAAACAGCAGACAATCTTTTTCAAAATGACTTTAAAACCCCGGGTTTGGGGAGCAACGCTTACACAGTTTGGGTGTGGCCGCGAAAAAACCAAAATGAGGAGGCCCCTGGTGGGCCCGAGGGCGGAAATTTTAGAGATCCAATTAAAAAAATCCCAAGTATGCGGCCCATTTTTGGCAATCTTTCATTCCCCTACCCCCAGCCTTAGTTGCAAAAAAAGTATTTTTAAAAATAAAAATACAGACAATAAATGTTTTTTTTGTGGTGTTTTTTGCAAGGCTGCATCAGTCCGCAAAAACGCAGAGAGAGTGGCTAACTAACGCCCCAAACCTGAACTTTTAAATTTATGGAAAAACCTTTTCCCGTTAGCGTGGATTCCATTGATAGTTTTAAGAACAAAAAAAACCAATAAATGTTAAAATCTAACAGGGAAAAGAAAGGGAAAAAAATCCACAACCGAAATTTAAAATGTCTAAAACAGCCCAACAATAGTGATCCAGACAAAAATCATGTTGACTTTCACTGGGTGCTTTCCCAAACCCCTGCCACATTCACTTGATAAAAAACAATGAGTAAACTAAAGCAGCAAAACTTTCCCAAAAAATGGGCACAAACAAAAAACTGCAGAAAAAAATTTAAAAAAAAATCCCATCTGCTCAAGCCGCAAGCGAACAAAAGAAACAAAGTATCGGGCCCCGTTGACTGAAAAAACAGAACTAATTACCCGCCCCCCCACCCCGATCAAAGTTTGTTTTAAAAAAAAAAGGGAAAAAACTGGGAAAATTTTTCCCTATGTTGTTTTTCCCCAGACTTTGAGTCCCCTTATTGAACCTTTTTGGAAAAACCAGCGCCCCAAAAACTTCGAAAAAAAAAGTCCTTTAAAGAGTAATCAACAATTTGTTCCCTTTGCCTTTATTAATTTTTAGGGCAATGGCGCTCATTTTAAAGCCCGAATTATACCCGAGGACCAAATGGGTGCAGAATAAAATTCTAAAACGCATCAGCCAAAAATGCGTAATGACTGTTCTAATAAAACTGAATTTATCTGAAAACATAATGGGCGCCAAAAGACCAACAACAGTATACCCCCACACATTGTTGGGGTTTGGGTTTAGGGAAATCCGGAAGAAGCCCAAATTCCAAAAAATTAAAAGACCAGGGTCACATTAAATGGGGAAAAATTTAAAAGGAGCAACGCACAACAACTGCAATTTCAACTAAAAATTTTAACCCAAAAACATGGAAGCCCTTATTCTTTCATAACTTGCGAAGGGTTTCCCACTCCCATCTATAATGAAAGCAGTGGCGATGCCCTTTAGGGTGTCATGCATTGGGACAGTCCCTCAAAAAGTAAAAATGTTTTTTCACCCTTTTAAAAAAAAAATGTCTTTTTTTTGACTCTATGCAACACATGATGGGGGTTCCCCTTGAGGGCCCCCTGGCTATGTCCTTTTAAAAACCTGGGCCAAAAACGGAAGAATATTTTGAAACCCCAAATCTCGTTTGAAAGGGTTTACCCTTTTGAGTTTCATGAACCGTTGGGGAAAAATTTTTACGAAGATACACTTCCCCCCTAAAGAAAGCGTTTCCTTTTTTAGTCTTAAGGAAAGGGGATCATTATTCGATTACCAGCATGCCCCAAGATGCGTGGCAGAAAAATTAGAGTGGAAAACCATGGGAGAAATATCATGAGCAAAACTTAATTTGGGCCCATGTATTTTGTTTGGGGGACTCTTTGAAAATTTTTAGGAAGACCTGCATAAACATTATTGCCCCGGGTACCCGCATTACATTTTTTTGCGCCCCGGGATGGGCTGGGCCCCTTTCTAAAAGGGTTTTCTGGGGTAAAAGATTGATTTATTTTCTGACCTAAACCCAAATTTTCAGATGAATGAAAACGGATTGCGTTGGGGGGTTTGTATGGGGGTTTCCCTCATTTCTGTAAAGCAAAAAACAAATACTTGGACACTATGACCAGTAAAAAGGGCAAAATCTCATGTATTTAGGGCCCCAAACAATCCCGTAAAGGGGTTGGGGGTATGGGCAACACCTTTCCCCCACGTAACTTTAAAAAGTCCCCAAGCGTGGTACAATAATATTCAAAAGGCGTTAAAGTGGTTTAGCAGGTTTTTACGCCGGGTCAAAAGCGCGGGTACATTCTAGAAGTTGACTTAAATATCCCATGAACTCCATGACCTGCATAATGACAAACCATTAGCAGCAGAAATCAAAAGGAAGGCGAAAACAACCGCCTAAACTTGTGCCTAATCTTTGAGAAAAAAAAAATTATGTCTGTCATTACAGACTTCTGCAAAATTTTTTTTTGAAGTTGGGAAAGCAGTTTATCGTATAATTGGGTTTTGATCCAAAAACATTCAGAAACCCTACATCAAGAAAAAACCCCGATCCCCAGAACTAAAACCCCAGATGCTTTAGAAAAAGATTTTTTTAAACTGATGAAAAAACGGGGGGGTTTTTGGAAAGAAATAAAAAAGAATTTCCCCACAAGCGCAAAAATTTTGATTTTGTTTCCAAAAAAAACGAAGCAATTAAGCTACCTTCAAAAAACCCAAATTTTCAGGACTTCAAAAAGATTTTATGACCAGGGTTTTTTTGGGATAATGAAGAAAAAAAAAAAGTCAAATTGGACCCAACCTGATTTATTGGGTTTTTCCCTTTTAGAATTAACAAAACTTTTGATTTTTAAATTTCCTTTTTGACACTTTAAGCCCTCGTATCCTAAGTCCCCGAGTACTTTTCACAGATACAATAAACTTTGTTAAAGATATCCCTACGGGGACATCATAAAAACATGGGAAATTTGAAGTACTAAAGGGCAAGCAGGAAAGGGAGGGGCCACATCTTTATTATCCAAAAAATTTTTGCCTTTGGGAATTTAAATTTCAAAAAGAAGGTTTTGGAAAAAATGAAGGGTGAATTTTCTGGGAAAGGTGATTAAGGAGTTTATTGGGTTTTAAAGGGAAAAAATGACAGAAAAACGACCAGGAGAAAACCTTTAAAAAAGCAAAAAGGAAAAACTCGCAGTGTTTTGCAGTCAAGCAATATCACAGACAACCCACCAAAAAAGCATTGGGTTTTACAATAAGACTTTTTTATCAGACAACGTAAAACTAAAATCTAAACTCTGAGATCAACACAACCCGGTTTTAACAAAAAAGTCATTAAGGGAAAAAACACAAAACGGGGGTTTGGGGAACCAGAGTTTTCATATGCATAAGGGCATTATAGAACCGTAAAAAAAATTAAAGTGGAACTGTGTCTGGTGGGATTTCGGGAGTTCCTTTTTTTACAAAAGATCTTTGAGGAGCGGGTTTGTTTTGTTGTGTCATTTCTCGTAAAAAATTTACACGGCGTTTCATCTTTACAATCTTTTTATTTCATAGGATCAACACTCTGTCATGTGACGTAGCCTCACATCAAGGCATGTGACGCTCCATCACATGTAGTTGTTTATATGAATCATTTCCCCGTGCCACAATTAAGGAAGAATATTCATGTGGGTTGACTATTTTAGCGGGCGTCCCCCCAAAAAAAATTGTGAGTATGACTCATTCAAGAAACGAATGTGGGCATTGGGTGAAAGTGACCACTGAGTGATGTTTAAACAAGGGCTGGTAAGGTAAGGTGCTGGTCATGTGTTTTGAACACTGAGTATGCCCCTCACTAGAGAAAGGAGGAAAGAGTCATTTTAAACCCCGCAATGGGCCCAAAAACTCGAACCTGTCAGGGCGGGGGTCCTCTTTGCTGACCATCATTACCAGGTGAGTGATAGATAGTGGGGGAAAGCTACAGGGGATAACTTTAAAGAAAAGAGAAAGAAAGAATTCATATGTTGAATTTCGAAGCAGGTTACTTACACGAACCTTATTCGTGTTTCAGCCCTTCAACCCTTTACCCTTCGCCCTTCACCCTTCATCTTTCACCCCGTGAGGTGGTTGAAGATGGCCATGGTGTGGGGAACACACTGGTAGTTCAGCCCCAGCAAGTCCAACTCCAGGGAGAGGAGTTGAAGCTCGTCGTTTCGCAAGAGACAGAAGAAGTCGCGGAAGAGAAGTCGAGACTCGTATCTCCAGGACAGGAGAATTCGAGGGGGCAGTATATTGTCTCAGAGAGACAGGGAATTGAGAAAGCAGGGGAGCTTTTTCTTGAGGCAGGCAGGTCCTCAGTGATTACGGGAGTTATGTATTCTCCTGGTTCGGATTTTTGGATAACGGAATGTGAAGGCCATAGCTTTATAGAAGCGGAACTAGGTTATTTTATCTCTCGGTGTGAGGAGAGATACATGTGTGAAGATTGATTTGTCTCTCGGTGTGAGGAGAGATACATGTGTGAAGATTGATTTGTCTCTCGGTGTGAGGAGAGATACATGTGTGCAGATTTATTTGTCTCTCAGTGTGGAGAGAGATACAGTTGTAAACTCTGTTTACAAGTGGTTGATGATTTAGTAAATTGTTTTCCCTGAAGGAGAGGGGGAGAAGAAAAACATTCGGTAGTGCGCCTTTTGGTGTTTGGAAAGATTGCGTGTGCGTATGGAGTAAATGCTGTCATGAATGCGGGTATGCAAAAGTGACAGTGTGACAGTGGTGACCCCGACGTTCTTTTTATTTCATATGGATCAACACTCCAAACTGGATCGGTTGCCCTGATGTGAGTGTCCCCTTCTGCTTCCCCCGGTAAATAAAGGTACCTTACTTTCAAACCAAATGGTAATAGTTTGCGGATGAACTGGGGTCTCCTTCAACAACATCTATTGTTTGTTTTTTGATTGCTTGTACTGGCTTTAGCCCTTTAAATTCTTCATTATTCATTGCGCGCAAAACTGAGGGCAGTCTTCTAACCCATTCTGTGTTGCGAGAATTTGTCAATCAGCTTCTGTGATACTGGTAGAAAAAGTCTTTCAGCTAACTGTTTGGTAAAGTTTTGACTAAAGCTGTGATCCTGTGAACTCGGAATGCCTCTTTGATGGTAACTCTATGTTTCAACAAAAATTTTGATTCACCGGCCTTTAAATTCTTTTCCATCATCGACTTGATTCATGCGGGATAAGTTAAAGGACCTCGCTGGTATATCAGCTGTATGGCAACGCACAGCAGAAGCACTCTTTTGTGTTAATGGTTCCGCTCTTTGTATCTTGAAGCTATGTCAATGACTGAAAGTGCGTACTTAATCTTTTTTCTAATCGTATCAGGGGGTAAATATAGAAGATCCATTTGATGGGTGTCGTTCGGTATTGTGTTCACAAAGTGTGGTCTCTGTATTCGTCTAGGCGCAGGTAAATAAATTTGCCAAATCGCTGTTTAGATAACATTCTTTTGCTGTTTGTTCACGACCCCGCTGCTTGACTTAGCTTTTTAATTGCCGTGATTCCCTTCCAATTCCTTTAGGCGAATAATAGATTTTTTTCATTTTTTATTCAGCCAATATTATGGCGACAAAATACACAACAGTCATACCAACGACAAAAAACGCGATTTCTTGCATCTTTTGTTTTCGATGGTTGATAAAAGTTGCTGAATTTTGGTGGGGGCAATGTCTGATTGGTTTGCCGTTACTAGATAATACTCTTTTATTGCTTGATCAACATCTTTAAATGTGTAAGCTCCCATGCCCCTGTTTTTTCAGGTGTTTTAATAAATCAAAATGCTCAATTCTATGCTTTTCATGCGATCTTGTGCTGCAGTGTTGCTCACAGCTTTGTTATGTCTTTTTCTCTCACCGTCACCCCGTAGTTTACAAAATGGTATACTTCCGCTAAAAGCAAGCGCTTCCCCACAGCGCCCCTATCATCATTACGAGTAAAGCCATTTTTTATAAATGTATTTTTTTTTACATATTTATATTCTCTGGAATTATTCCTTGCTTAACTAGAAAATCTTCGTAGCAATGAAGCTGCAATAATAGCAATCAGTTTTGCTGAACCTCAAAGTCTGGTTGCAAGATCGCCGGTTTTATTTTTAACAGCTTTTACCAAGCATTGAGTATCCTACACTTAGACTCCAATAACGGCAGAATGGTATACTAGGTTGGCGACAGTTTTTTCGGTGCTCATTTTAAAAAATAAAATAATTATAATAATAAAAAGACATGAACACGATGATCTGGTAGAGCTACAGAGCGGCCTACACAGTTTTGGGGACTTACAAATGAAGAAGTTGATGATCAAGTATTTGCCCAAAAAGGAAAGGTTGTATTCTTTGGCAGCATGGGGAAAAAACAAAAACAGTTTCCTCGGAACTGAATTCAGCATTGAACAGATTCAGCAGATGTCGCCACAAGACATTATAAAGTATCATAACAGGTATGAAGCGCGGGCTGGGATCTAGAATGGTAAAAAGTGTGGGCAAACAGTTCTTAGTTTGTACACTAACTAGTCAGTAGATTTGCTCCCATTGATTCTGAACAAGATCTTACGTATGTTTTTAACGCAAGATCCAGTTTTAACAAAGTCATTAGGTCTCTAAGCGTGATTTATATTACAGTTTTGGAACATTGTTATCGCCGTTAATCATGGGAAATAATTATTTTTAATCATATAGATTTTATTTCCCTTCAAATGAACGAGTCGGAAAATAAGCAGAATCAGGAAACATTAAATCAGAAAACACTGACTAAGTCGAGAAAGTGACCAGTAAACATCCTGGGCGTGTTGCAGCAGGGAAAAGAATTAGCAGAGTTAAACAGACAAAGAAAATTAAAGTTCAATCACAGAATATAACTCATAATAAAAACAAAAAACGCCAACGCCACAGTGATCCAATGCCAGCTCCAGAACAAGAGCAAGTTAATCAAGGGCACCAAAGTCTTCATGGAATTTTGAACTTAAAAACTGTTGCCTTTTTTGGGCCCCATTGCTGCTGCTGGGGGCAGTTATTACGGTTATAAAATATATAACCAATGGCAAAAAAAAACAAAAGCAGCCAAAAAATCTGAAACCACTAAATACAGAAAAAGACAACAGCACGTCAGCACCGCCAATAACAAAAAATCATTTTGATCCATTTAAAATGCAATAATATTTTAAGAACTTAAATTTAAATTTTTGATAAACATGGCGGATTATTATTTGTTTAAAAATGATGGAGTCAATAAATAAAGACATGGAGTCTATAAAAGACATTTCCATAGACCAGAATTGTAATCAATGCGGTTGCTTAGGATGTAAGAACTTCATTAAGATCTATGCTAACCAATCTCACGCCAAGGGCGTTAAGCAAGACATCCTCAACGATGACGCGTTTTTTGAGGGTGTGGTACTATATTAGGCATCTACTATTTAAGATAAAAACATAGATTGTATTGTTTTTTGATAATTATAAGATAACTTGAAAAAGAACTTGGTTGTACTAAAGGTGACTTAGTTATGATCTTAGGTTAACTTGTGTAAGAACTAGAAGTTACTTGATCAAGAACTTATTAAGAACTTGAAGTAAATTTAATTAAGAATTTAAATTTTAAAGGGAACTTAATTAAGAACTTAATTAAAAACTTAATTAAGAACTTAATTAAAAAACTTAATAAGAATTTGGGGTGATTGAAGTGATTGAGTTAAGAACTTAAAAGTGACTTGAGTGTGTGCATGGGTGGGGTGGGGGTGGGTGGGGTGGAGTGGGGTGGGGGGGGTGGGGTTTAGAGTAGGGTGGGGGTTGTGCAGGCGTGGGGTGGGGGTGGGGTGGAGCAGGAGTTACCTCCCTTAGTGTCCGCACATAGCGGGTACAGGCAGTACTGCAGCCCTCTTGCTGCTATAAATAGGCGTCACCACATGAACGGTTATTTATAGCAAGGCGGCTATAAACAGGCGTTCACCACATGAACAGTTATTTATAGCAAGGCGGTTTTTTACCGTAGCCCTCTTGCTGCTATAAATAGGCGTTCCCCACATGAAGGGTTTAAATTTATAGCAAGGCAGATTTTACCGCAGCCCTCTTGCAAACTATAATTAGGGTTCACTGCTGAACGTTATTTATAGTAGCAGTCAGCAAGGCTAATTTTACCGCAGCCCTCTTGCTACTATAAATAGGCGTTCACCGCATGAACAGTTATTTATAGTAGCAGTCAGCAAGGCAAATTTTTACCGCAGGCTGCCTCCCACAAAAAAAGAGTTCATTTACTTTCCTTCTCACAAAAAAAGTTTATACCCCACCCCTCCTCTTTTCTCATCCGGGCTTGGACCGGCATTAGGCAGAGTTAGTGGGGTTTTTAAAAAAAAAAAATACTGCTTTGGCAGAGCTTTTTGGCGGGTCTTATTCGCCAGTTAGTCCCCTGGGCGCTGACACTTGGAGCTTTTTGTAAGAATAGTGGAGCCCCCACTACCCCACCCCGTTTTGTTAGGTGTACAAAAGAGAACTTGGTCTAATTTTGCCAGAAGTTCGAAACTCATCATTTGTGCGAGTACTTTTCGATCGACTTTGTTTGGCAAACAAATCATTAATGCCGATGTTAAGGTCATGAAAATTTGGGCAATAATAAAATGTTTTGAAAGCGCATCAGGTTTTTTGCATATGAGTCATCAATATTCATGTGGGGTTCGTAAAAATGAACGCCATGTCTCGTTGGTTTTGATCTTTGAAACATTGTTGCGCCTTTTCAAGGCGTGACCCATAATCAGAGCATGATGGATGGTTTTTCTTTCGTTAAGTTTTAGTAAAAGAGCACCACTTGTAAAAATGGAATCAAATTTCGTCAACAGTTAAAAAATTATCAAAGGGCACCAACATCTCCTTCAGTAATATTGCCCAAATATCTTTCTAAATCTCTTTGTGGAAAACCCAAAAAGCTTTTAAGGTAGCTGTGTAGTTCATCAATGGTTATTCTCGTTTTTCTTTCACCCCACCTTCCAAAAAGCAAAACTGCCCCTTTGGCTTACAAGGGAAAAAACAGCGCTCACCTGATTTTCTTTTGTTTATATACTCCATCATAAGCTTGTAGTATTTTCATATGATCCTCCATAACAAGAAGTTGTTCCCCTGTAACAAAGCACGTCCGTCTCCATTGGAAGCCTGGCTAAAATGGCCGGTCATGTCAACACTGCCACCTCGACGTGGTACTCAAGAATATTTCGAGAACATTTGCTGATGCAATAATGCGCAAGTTAACTTGGGCGCTGCGAGGTGTTTTATTGATTTTTTGGTCGCGTTTGTACTGGCCTGACTATCCATCGCCAGCCCCCTCGGCTCCGTGTGTGTGTGTGTGTGTGTCGCCGCCCCCATTTTTTTTCTCCGCCTCCTCCACCCCCCTCCCTTCCTTTCCCCCTTTGGCCGCTTTTTTCACAGCGCCAACTGGCTGGGGGGTGAAGGGAGCGGGAGAAGGAGAGGTTAGCGGGGAGGTGGGGGGGAAGGAGGCCGGTGATAGCGTTGTGCTGTTTCCGGTGGCATATAAATTAAGCGATCAGGTTTCAGCCTGTGTCACCTGTCTTTATACAAAGTTTTGTAGGTAGAAATTGTCAGAATAAGTGTGCGGATTTATGTCAAAAATATAACTTAGTTTTAAAAGACAAACAATAGAGAACAGCATTTTACCAATCCTGGGTTTACTTCGTCCGAAAATTGGTGAGGACGAAGTGGAGCCAGGATTGGTAAAATGCTGTTCTCTTGAGAGTACTACGATGATTTTACTTTGGTCATTATTACTTAAAAGGACCAATTTAACCACGTGCATTCCTTGATATTCGCACAAACCTGTTCATGAAATCGCATTAGTGAGTAAATGTACCTGTTTGCTTTTGATTTATCTGAGATGTGTTTCAGACAGTTTAGATATGCGAGTAAGTTGGACAAATTTTGCGTTATCCACAAAATTATTTACACTGAAAAACACTTTGATGTTTCAGGGGGTAAAGAACCTTTTCAGACTGATAACCAGTTTTTTTATTAATTGCTCAGCTTTAATTGGCTTGAACTAAATAATTTGTCTGATTTGTTAGGATTTTCGAGAGAGTAAAAACAAAAGAGAGATAAACTGACTATTTGAAACGCAGTCGGGTAGACAGGGCCTGGCCATCAACAAAAGAACAAGTGCACACCTCCAGGTGAATGGTCACGTCCTTCACAGGACAAGTCACCACCCATCTAGGAGTCACCTTGACTTAAGAATGACCTGGAAACGACAGATCGAAATGCATAGCAAGAGCCAGACTGTGCTGGCATTGATGAAAAAATTATCGGAAAATCTTGGGAAAGAGACAACATCATTCGAAGAAGCTGTACCTTGGGGTGAGCAAGACCTGTCATGAATATGGAGCAGCTACATGGGGAACAGCATCAAAACTAAGAATTCAGAATCGGGCATCCCAGATCATTACAGTGCACTCGAGTCAGCCCTGATCCGAGCCATGGATACTCTAACAGGACTTCAGAGCCTCGAAAGCAGACAAGATACTGAAGTCCTCATCTAAACTGCCAAATTTAATGGGAAAAAAAAAATTGCCCCCCGCACCAAAAGAGCGGTCAGAGCCTCCAAGTGCAGACTGAAGCGCTGCAGCTTTGTGTCAACACATGCAGAAATTGAGAGACGGGATCCTGTACTTTTGCAACAAGGAACAAGACAATTGCATCAACAGTTCACTACCATCATGGAAAAGAAATCGATTTCCAGAAATCAGGTCACCGTTCCCGGCATTCTAACAAAGGGCCACTGTTAGAACTGGAGAGGAAAGTGGTAACCCTTGACTAATAGAGTAAACATACCCAAAGAGTTTGGAAAGTGCATATACAGATGGCTCAGCAGAAAAGGCTACCAGAAACGGAGGTGGAGGAATTTTCCTGAAACTGATGGAACTCTTTTCCAACAAGCCCCTCCTGACTAGTAAGTTCTCTACAAACTTCATGGCTAAGGCGATGCACTTGGTCGGCAATCAGAACGCTGTTGAGAATAGATGGGCCATACATCCCGAGTCGCATCTCCTCCGATGCTTTATCAGTTTCTACAGGCTGTTAAAATCCTTGAACATTGAACTCAACTTCCTGGTCTCTACCCCGGCCATTTTTGCGGCAGTCCACTGAGAATACCGCAACCCAGTGGGATACCCTCACACTGCAATATTAATGGCGAAGAGGAAGCTGACCAATTGGCAAAAGAAGGAGGACGCAGCCTCAATTGGAGCAGGGAGTCTCCTTGGCAGAATCAAAGTATTACCAAGGAGAAGCAAAAAGAAGATGGTTTGGGCTGGGACCCAGATTTTAATAAGAATTTATGCATACTACCTGCTGCCCAGATCAGACCAAGTGAGCATTGTGAGACTGAGGAAAAGAGCACTCCAGACGGGACATACATGTTCATAAAGTTGCTCATGTGGTCCAGCCCCCAATGACAGTGGGAAAACTTTTCCCGCATGACTGTCCATACATTGAAGCTAAGTGCAGAAACCTGGCCCGCCAACATACTGATTTAGGGAAAAGCTTTACGGATCGCTGGAGGGCCTCTGCCATACAGCGGCTTGTCAGCACCTCTGGGTTCCTGTCTGAATCAACGAAGAAGAAGAAAAAAAAAAATCACCATAGGCCCGATGGTGTCTGAATGCAATACCAGTATGTATCCTTCCTCTTCAATGAAAATCTAAATGTGATTTAGCTTTACACACACACACACACACACACACACACACACACACACACACACACACACACACACACACACACACACACACAAAGATATATATTTGGTCAATCAGTGGGAGATTGCATCTCTTAGGAGATCCAAGTAAAGGTTGTCCTGCACAATACTTAGCCACTGACAATGCTCGAGTTATTGAACAGCAGGGCTGACCACTCAGACTGTTCCGTATCTTTTGATCTCCCTTGCATCCTTGAATGGATCCTCAAGCATAGGCTCAAAGATTGTCCCTACATGTTATGGCTGTTTGCATAATGCTTTTAGTTTTTCAGCAACTTTTTTTCCTCTCCACACTTTCGTTTTATTCCATTTTACTATCCTTCGCTGGCTGCTTTGGGGGTGCTGTTGGATTCTTTTTTTAACCCTTGGTGGTGAGAACACCACAAAATAATGGACTGTGGTGTGTCTCTATTTGACACCAGGAGCACAGACACGATCAGGTGTGTTCTCTGATGTATCCGATCCAGCATACGAAAGGCCTACGAGTAGGCAATACAAATAGATCTGCCTTCAAGAGGGATTACGATGGTTCTCTCAGGCAGCTAGTGAAGGGTTTCTCATCTTTAAAATATACTCCCCCATTTTTTAAAATTATTTTTTTAATACTCACCCATTTTTTCTCTCTAAAAGCTCAAATCTTTGCCAAGTCATGACTATAATGACCGAAGAATTGTTAGCCTGCACTTGTTTTCCCCACTACTATAATTGTTCAGCATATTATATAATATATAATATATGCATAGCCTATATATGTATGTGTTGTCATACTTTTTTTTTTTTTTTTTATAGATACAGAACCTCATCTGAAGCACTATGCAGGGTTAGAAGAAGGTCGCGTCTGTGCGCATGCGATATCCAAAGGCAGCAAAATCAATCTTTGACCTCGCTGTCTGGAGCAGGGAATCTGAGGAAACCCAGGAACTCTTGGATCATGAGAACAATGCGTAAACCACTACGCGAAGCTTGCCCCATGAGGGTACAAAAGTAGCATGTCTCCAGTTCCCCTGACGTGCACACGCACATAGGCCACTGCTTTTTGAGCGCGCTTAGAGTGGCAAAAACGCAGGATGAAGTGGGAAACGGGAGAGGTCCACTATCTGTTGGCGAGTCCTTGAACGTTTATGATCCGTAACAGCCCTGCAAAGCAGTGTTGCCGTGACGGCGGGCAGAACTTGTCAAGCGACAAGAGGTTTTCCACCGTCTGCATTCAGAATACCCACGCTGTGTGTGTTGTGTGTGTGTGTTGTGTCTGTGTAAAACCTCTCCTCTATTATTAGCGCTGCGGTTTTTCCTGTAAATAAATCGAGAAGTCTTTTCTCAAGAACGATGACACGGGAAAGGACGGCTGACCTCACACCACCCCTCTTCTTTTTTCCCCCATTTTCTTTTCTTTGCTTTTTTCTTTCTTCTTTGTTTTCTTTCCTTCTTTCATTCTTTGTCATTAAACTTAGTACACATCTAAGCACAGACATTGTGTATGACAATTCTGCTGGCAGTATGAGCATTATGACTATTATTGTTTCATGGCTATTTGGCCACAAGTTGTTTTTTTTTTTGTATCAGCACTTGAAAAGGTTTGAATGTTTAATTCTTGACATTTCATACTTGGATATCTGTAATATTTCATCTCGCTTGCAGTCCTGATATGGCCTCCATGGTCGGTTAGGCTATGAAGATATCGTAAGGATGACGAACACTTGGGCAGAGTAAGTTGTCACCACCACCATGTCTCCTCGGTCATTACGCAACAGGGTGGCGATGTTGTGACCAGTCTGGTCTTTCTCAGCGGTCTGCCTCTACTGATGGGTCGTCCACCCTCCATCGTACCCTTGTACCCTGTGGGAGTAACGTGTCGAGCAGGGAATCATGATGAACCACCTGCCCGAAACAAGCTTTGGGTGCTTGACAGCCGCAGCAAAGAGATCAATTGTCAGCAAACATGTGTGTTGGTTAATTAATATAGTTATTGTAATTAAGTGTGGAGAATCCACCTAAAGCCTTCATTTCTTCTAGAATGCCTGTCGTTTTCATGGAATACTTTGCTGTCAGCGCCCTTTTTTTTTCTTTTCTTTTTTCTTTTTTTTTTTTTTAATCCATGTAAAATTATGAATGTACTGTCTCTACCGGGAAGCTCCAATTTTTCCAAACGACGTTCATCGCGTTTCGTCACAGCAAACCGACCATTCGTACGTCTTGACCGGCCATGTTGAGACCGTCGTTGTTGCTCAAATGGACCCAAAAATCCCAAGTGACTGGAAGTGGTTCACGTCTTGCTGTGTCAGGCAGTACTAGGCTTGTAAACCAAAGCAAAACTCTGCAGGGTTTTGGTGAGGTCGAGGTCGCCGGTATCGGTGAGATCTTGGGGGCTGTCGTTGAACGGACGTTGTGGCGCCCTCCAGAACGGGCCGCTTACTGACACTGGCTCTGCGACTAATTATTGTCATCAGAAGGGACTTAGCAGGTGGTGTCAGGCGTATGTTGGATCAGAACAGGCACCACTGGATACCATCGTAGTGACTCGGCAGTGGGCAGTGTCTCCTCTGGTGCGTTACCTCATGACGGTTTTATTGTCTGCTATTCATGGATTGCCAGTGTCAGGGCTGCGTGGGACGAGCAAGGTGTGGCTGTGGACGGGGAGTTGGAATGAGCGGCGTCATGGTGGGACAACAGACCTGCCATTGAAGAGGCATGGAAGTTGAGACAGAAGCAAAAAGATGCAGGGCAGTATTGTTTACTGTGATTCCTCATCCGCCGAACCCCATGGGCACCCCTTAAGATTGCCCTTGACGTTCGACTCTGCCATGCGTAGCCACATTCAATACCGTTCTTTCACAGCCTGTCAAGCAAGCAGTGGGTCAATGGGAGCTGTCAGTATTAGCTTCACTGTGGCGGCGCGCCAGGGAAAACGCTACACCGGCTTTGGTGAGGTCATTGGGGTGATTGTTTCGAATTACCGCCTAAGCCCCTGTCTTCAACGTTATCTTAATTGATCAAGGCGTAACAGGTCTTTTAGTCAACTAGGGGTCTGGTGTTCGCTTTGCTACGCTTCAGTGGAATGGAGCTGCTGGTGGTCAACAACGGGCACTCACCACTACATGACACGGCATCCATGCGGCTCGGCGACTCGTCAGTTTCCATGGCAACAAACAGAAACTAACTCGCCAATCAGGACCGGTCCAAAGGGGTTTTAACCTGTTTAATTGTCCACACAAAGTTGTGGGGTATTAATATGGAAACAGGCCCTACTTTAGTGTTGTTCATTTAGTGGCAATTATTTGTATTTAGCAAAACGCGGCCTGTTTTGTTTCAGTTTGTGTTTTTTTTTTAAAATTTTGATGGGGAAAAAAGGTCTTGGTTTTGATATTATTCAGTTGCTATTTTGTAATGTTTAAATCTATAGCTTTTTCAGTTGTTAAAAATCAGATTGTTTTAATGTCCCAAATGGCTACACGGAAGTAACATTGCCCTGCCACGCCTTCTGGGCGCCTATTGCCATTCACAATGCAGCAGGCCTGTTCCTGCCAGTATGGCAACCTGATTTTCTCCCAAGAACCCCCGGCGATTCATAAGGCAAAAGACGACAATGTTGTGGACCGCCCGCACAGCATGTCGCAGTTTGTGAAGCGTGATGACTTGTCCAACCCCCAGATCTAAACGATTTCTAAGATCTGTCCGTAACACTGAGAGCGGCAGAGTACCGAGAGATTAGAATCGACATTCGTGTCTATATGATCTACTGCTGATCCTGGATTGAAAGCCTAAAGGGAGGGAATTGATAATCACGTCGACAGACATGAATCAATATTTCATAAAATACTGGACAGGCATCTTGAAAAAAGAAAAAAGAAAAAAGAAAAAAAAAAAAAAGAGGAACAAGAAGAAGAAGAAGAAGAAAGTTTAAACAATTTTTGTTGTCACTGATTCAACTTCTTTCCGTTGAGTTCATCTCCAATACAAACAAGATGAATGCTTACGGGCTAGAGGTAAGTACTGACATCCTTTCTCATTATCCTCAGCCTTTCACCCCCCCACCTACCCCCGCTCCCCTAAAAAAAAAACAACAAAAAAAACAACAACCAAAAACATCTTACTTCGAGAAAATGGTGATGATTAGGGTAAGTGACATACCAAGACATTAGACAATATCAACGCATTCTTGAAGAATGATATATTCTTTTCCTTCAGGGAACTATAATCTTGGAGCGAATAGCCACCCCCCCTCCCCCCCTTCCCCTGCCTCTACATACACACACACACACAAAGAAGAAAAAGATGAAGAAGAAGAAGAAAAAATTACTTATGTCTTAATTAATGACCTGGGCTAGTGGGATGGAAGGAACAAGCGTGTTTACTCACAATAAAAAAAGATGTAGACATAACAATATTTGTTAGTAACCACTCAACACGGCATCGGAAGCCGAGATCCTGATTCACTGACAGCAAATATGGAATGCCGTTTTGTGTGTGTGTGTGTGTGTGTGTGTGTGTGGTGAGGGAAGAGAGCAGAGTATTAGCTTGAACAGAGATATGACAGAAGCCCGGAGGGGTGGGGGTGGGGAGGAGACCGACACAGGGCCACTGGAGAGAATGCAGGTTTAGCCTATTGAGGACAGAGACGGGTGGGGGGGGTGGGGTATTGGGCTTGGCGCGTTCATTAAGTTTACAGGGAGGCAGCACCTCGGTACACGGTGTTTGCTTTGCATTCTTCCTGGCACGCGCAAGTATGTGATTTCCGGTCCGGTGCAGACATGAGTCGACGTGCTGGGCTATTTTTAGTCGTCAAAGTTTTCCCTTTGCGTCAAGTTTACCGAAATGAACAAGACCTTACTTCTTTGAATCGAAACTCGAAAAGAGGAGAGGAGAGAGACACTTGACATTTTGACACTTTGATATTTTATTGTCATTACCAAAGAGGAAAGGAGAGAGAGAGAGAGAGAGAGAGAGAGAGAGAGAGAGAGAGAGAGAGAGAGAGAGAGAGAGAGACGAATAAGCTCCTTTTTGTTTGTTTCTTTTTCTTTTCTTTTTTATTTACTAAAAACAAATTCTTTAAGGATGATTAATTAACTTCAAGTGTAAAGCATTTGATAATGGTAGTATTACTTATCGTGATAATGTAACTTCCTTGCACCGAACATATGTACACTTACTTAAAACGCTGAAAAGATTTTTTTCTCTTTTGCATAGTAGGTGTTTTTTTTTTTCTTCTTTTCTTTCCTTTTTTTTTTCTTTGATTAAAACCCCTGAAAACTCGAGTCAGTATTCCTCTGCTCAGTGCATCAAAGATCTTACTTGGTGTGTGTGTGTGTGTGTGTGTGTGTGTGTGTGAGTGTGGGTGGGAGAGAGAGAGAGAGAGAGAGAGAGAGAGAGAGAGAGAGAGAGAGAGAGAGAGAGAGAATGCAAACAGCAAAACACATAGACTGGCTGATTTTTCAGAAAGGGGTGTTGATATGAATCTGGTCCCGGTAAGGCAGTCTACGTAGGCTGCACCCGTCTCCTGCCTCATAGCGAAACAGGCGGCAGGTTTACCAGTGGAAATGAAAGGGCATTGGCAATCTGCTGGATACAGTTGCATTGCCAAGGTAAACGGGTTCATGCACACAGTGAACAAACAGTCACTGTCAGTGTATGCCGGCGTTCATGGTGCCTGCTGCATGCGTTTACTCCTCGCAGCTTTAAAGTAATAATGAAGTAAAATAGCCTTCTACCCCCTATGTCAACATGTTGTATTATGATGATGAAGTGAAATTAACTTTCTTGCCCCTATGTCAACATGTTGTATTGCATTATGATGACGAAGTGAAATAAACTCTCTGCCACCATGGCAGCATGTTGTATTGCATTATGATGATGAAGTGAAATAAGCTCTCTGCCCCTGTGGCAGCATGTTGTATCCATTATGATAATGAAGTGAAAAAGCTCTCTGCCCCATATGGCAGCATGTTGTATTGCATTATGATAATGAAGTGAAATAAACTCTCTGCCCCCTGTGGCAGCATGTTGTATTGCATTATGATGTGAAGTGAAATAAGCTCTCTGCCCCCTGTGGCAGCATGTTGTATTGCATTATGATGATGAAGTGAAATAAACTCTCTGCCCCCTGTGGCAGCATGTTATTGCATTATGATGAGAATGAAATAAGCTCTCTGCCCTGTGGCACATTTGATTGCATTATGATAATGAAGTGAAATAAGCTCTCTGCCCCAATGCAGCATGTGTATTGCATTATGATAATAAGTGAATAACCTCTGCCCCCTGGGGCAGCTGTTGTATTGCATTAGATGATGAAGTGAAATAAACTCGCCCCCAGGCAGCATGTTGTATTGCATTATGAAGAGTGAAGCGAAATAAAACCTCTGCCCCATGGCTGCATGTTGTATTGCATTATGAGGTGAAGCGAAATAACTCACTCTGCCCCCAATGGCAGCATGTTGTATTCATTATGAAGACGAAGTGAAATAAACTCTTGCCCCCTTGGCACATTTGTATTGATAATGATGATGAAGTGAAACGGCTCTCTGCCACCTGTGACAGCATGTTGTATTGCATTGATATGAAGTGAAATAACTCTCTGCCCAATGGCAGCAGTTGTATTGCATTAAAGATAATGAAGTGAAAATACTCTCTGCCCCCTGTGGCAGCATGTTGTATTGCATTATGATGATGAAGTGAAATAAGCTCTCTGCCCCCTGTGGCAGCATGTTGTATTGCATTATGATGAAAGTGAAATAAACTCTCTGCCCCCTGTGGCAGCATGTTGTATTGCATTATGATGATGAAGTGAAATAAGCTCTCTGCCCCCTGTGGCAGCATGTTGTATTGCATTATGATAATGAAGTGAATAAGCTCTCTGCCCCAATGGCAGCATGTTGTATTGCATTATGATAATGAAGTGAAATAAACTCTCTGCCCCCTGTGGCAGCATGTTGTATTGCATTATGATGACGAAGTGAAATAAACTCTCTGCCCCCTGTGGCAGCATGTTGTATTGCATTATGATATGAAGTGAAATAAGCTCTCTGCCCCCTGTGGCAGCATGTTGTATTGCATTATGATAATGAAGTGAAATAAGCTCTCTGCCCCAATGGCAGCATGTTGTATTGCATTATGATAATGAAGTGAAATAAACTCTCTGCCCCCTTGGCAGCATGTTGTATTGCATTATGATATGAAGTGAAATAAGCTCTCTGCCCCCAATGGCAGCATGTTGTATTGCATTATGATGATGAAGTGAAATAAGCTTCCCATGCCCCATGTCAGCATGTTGGATCCCCATTATGATGAACCAAATGCTTACAATCCCCATGTCAGTATGTGGTCTCCACCTCCTCTCCCTCTACGCTTACACACGCACACACACACACACACACACACACACACACACACACACACACACACACACACACACACACACACACACACACACACACGCACTCTCTCTCTCTCTCTCTCTCTCTCTCTCTCTCTCTCAAACACGCACACCACACACGCGCACGCGCACACACACACACACACACACACACACACACACACACACACACACACACACACCACACACACACACACACACACGCTGCGCACGCGCTCGCACACACACACACACACCACACACACACACACACACACACACACACACACACACACACACCACACACACACACTCTCCTCTCTCTCTCTCTCTCTCTCTCTCTCTCTCTCTCTCAAACACGCACACAAACAAAACACACACACACACGCACGCACGCACGCACGCACGCGCGCGCGCGCGCACACACACACGCAACGCACGCACGCACGACACGCAGTGTCAGTTTCTGACGAAGTTTATACCACATGTTCATATTCAAAGGCTGCCGTGGACTTCACGTTAACTGAACACGTACCCCATCTTATAAGACCACCTTTGTACATGTAGGTCCATGCTACAAGGCTACCTTTGTACATGTAGGTCATGCTACAAGGCTACCTTTGTACATGTAGGTCATACTACAAAGGCTACCTTTGTACATGTAGGTCATGCTACAAGGCTACCTTTGTACATGTAGGTCATACTACAAGGCTACCTTTGTACATGTAGGTCATACTACAAGGCTACCTTTGTACATGTAGGTCATACTACAAGGCTACCTTGTACATGTAGGTCATCTACAAGGCTACCTTTGTACATGTAGGTCATACTACAAGGCTACCTTTGTACATGTAGGTCATACTACTACAAGCTAACCTTTGTACATGTAGGTCATACTACAAGGCTACCTTTGTACATGTAGGTCATGCTACAAGGCACCTTTGTACATGTAGGTCATACTACAAGGCTACCTTTGTACATGTAGGTCATGCTACAAGGCTACCTTGTACATGTAGGTCATACTACAAGGCCACCTTTGTACATGTAGGTCATACTACAAGGCCACCTTTGTACATGTAGGTCATGCACAAGGCCACCTTTGTACATGTAGGTCATACTACAAGGCCACCTTTGTACATGTAGGTCATGCTACAAGGCCACCTTTGTACATGTAGGTCATGCTACAAGGCTACCTTTGTACATGTAGGTCATACTAATGGCTACCTATGTACATGTAGGTCATACTACAAGGTCCTTTGTACATGTAGATGTAGGTCATACCACAAAGCTACCTTTGTACATGTAGGTCATGCTACAAGGCTACCTTTGTACATTAGGTCATACCACAAGCACCTTTGTACATGTAGGTCATACTACAAGGCTACCTTTGTACATGTAGGTCATACTAATGCTACCTTGTACATTAGGTCATATACAAGGCCACCTTTGTACATGTAGGCCATACAATAGGGCTATCTTTGTACGTGAAGATTATACAATAAGGCTACCTTTGTACATGTAGGCCATACATAAGGCTGCCTTTGTACATGAAGATATACAATAAGGCTACCTTTGTACATGTAGGCCATACGATAAGGCTGCCTTTGTACATGAAGATTATACAATACGGCTACATCTGTACATGTAGGCCGTATCACAAGGCTGTCTTTGTACATGTAGGCCATACAATAATGCTATCTGCCGGAAATCTAAATGTCTGATTTTGTATGGTTTGTAAGGAGCGCTTTGGAAATTGTCAGGTATTTATTGTAACTATGTTTTATTTTTTGTGCATTATGTTTTGATTCTTTTTTTTTCTTCTCTTTTCTTCGTCTTCTGTTTCTTCTTGTTCTTGTCTTGTTCTTGTTGTTGTTGTTGTTCTTTTCTTTCTTCCTGAAATAGATGACTTTGTTGTAAGCACAAAAATACGTTGTTGCGATCAGCTAAAATTTTGGCTCGTTTTTTTTTCTTTCTCCCCCCCCCCTTTCTTTACCCATCCAGTGTTGGGGGGGGGGGGGGGGCTTATCTTTGAACATCAACACGGGCCGCATCCAGTCAAGGACTACAAATGGACCATTCTGAGGGTCGTCAATTTGCTTCCCTCAGATTGTGCTCAAGAGCTGCTTTGTTCACAGTCAGCTTCCCCAGATTTGGGGTGTTTGAACAGTGTCCTGGTGAACTGGATGGGGTCTGTGAAGAGCAGTCTTGTGTTTTCTTCCTTTTTGCTCCTTTCCCTTCTTGCTGTCTCTGCTCTGTTGGGGGCACTGTGGTGCGCCTTCACGCCTCCACAGTGCCTCTCTTAGCTCTTTCTTCTCAGCTTCTGAGTGAGGCAGCTTCCTTTGTTCCTTGTGATTCCTCTGTTTTTCGGATGATATCAATCCATTGCTGGCGTCCAGATTTTGGAGAAGGTGTCGTCGCTTTTGCTCGTTTCACTCTCTGGGCGTCCCTAGAGGCTCCACATGTAACAACGTCTCCGAACGTGGACAGTTTGTGCTTCAGTGCGCCTCTTTTCTGTCAACGCATCCTGTTTGTGGACTGTCTTCATGATTTCCTTTTTTTTTTCTTTTTTTTTTGTACTTGCGGGTGACAGGTTGAATTTCTGGGGTTTAGCATTAAGGGCTCATACAAACTCTTCGTTAGGAGAATGGACATGGATGTCATGGGCAGCATGGTAGGAAACATAGCCTTAGGTTTTTTTTTTCCCGACGTCATATCTACTGGCACAGTACACTGCTCTTCACATGACAGAATCTTCATTCAACCCTCTTTCGTTTTATGGATCTTCCTTCATGTCGCGCTCTGTGGACGATGTTCTCCTGCAGACACGCTGGAATTTCACTCGTCTGTTTTTGCTCATGGTCCTTTGTGGAACTCCAACCGTGACTGACTAGCGCCAATGACAGTGTTGTCATACGGAGGTTTTGTAAGCGCATGTCAGTCTGTATATGTGTGTGCGTGCGTGTGTGCGCGCGCTCTTTTGTGTGTGTGTGTGTGTGTGTGTGTGTGTGTGTGTGTGTGTGTGTGTGTGTGTGTGTGTGTAGTGACTCAAAAGGACAGTGAAAAAAAAAAAAGAAGAAGAAAGAAACCCGCGGAAATGATTGACCCTACCCCACGGAAAGTTTATAAACAACAAGAACACAGAAACGACAACGTTTACTAACGATCGAAATCAGTGGTTTGTCTCGTTACAGCGCTGCCAACGGGACCCCGCTGAACACAAACAGTACACGCACAGCGGCGACACCTCAAGGGGACAGGTGACACAAACGAAGAGAGAGAGAGAGAGAGAGAGAGAGAGAAGTAAACTCGGTTGCCCCTTCCCTCTCACTCGCTTTAGCCTTGGCGAAACCACAAACCCTACTGACTGTATTGGTGGGTGCTCGGTCACGCTCACAGTGTTCCAACATGGCGGGCGGTGGGTTGTGTCACAACTTGGTGGCTGTTCACCTGTGTGAGGACATGAAAGGGGGATCCACGCTGATTTTCGTCTGGGTCGTGCTTCTCGTGTCCATGGAAACGCCGACAGTTGTCGCCGTGGAGTCAAAAGATGTTGTAAGTTGAAGAATAAGTTTGTTAGCTGCGTGTGTTGGAGGCTTTTGTTGTGTGGTTTCTTGTTGTTGTTGTTGTTGTTGTTGTTTGGAAGGGGTCGGGGTTGTGTCAATGTGTAAGTGTGCTTTCTTAAAGGAAAAGAAAGAAAGTGTTTATTAAATGCATAACACTTCTTGTCTCTCCCCCCCCCCCCCCCCCACACACACACAGCGATTGCTAGTAGCTTTGTTGAAAGTAAGGAACATGTTTATTCACCGCGTAACTGACAACAACAGCAGCAGCAACAACAACAACAACAACAATTCAACATGTTGACAACAATAAACAACACTAGGGAGACTCATAATCGCTGAAAAAAGCGATGTTTTGTGCTCTTCGTTCTGTTGTGGGCGGCGAATATTATGACACACACGGCGAATATTATGACACACACGGCGAATATTATGACACACATGGCGAATATTATGACTCTCTTCCCCCCCCCCCCCCTCACACACACACCGCAGGCACGCACGCACGCGCATGCACACACACATAGACATACACACACGCACTCGCACACATACGCAGACACACAACACACACACACACACACACACACACACACACACACACACACACCAAAGACAGACAGACAGACACATTCACGCACGCACCACGCATGCACACACATTTTCTCTCTCACTCTGTCTCTGTCTGTCTGTCTGTGTTGTCTCTCTGTGTATCTGTCTTCTGTCTGTGTCCGTTCTGTCTGTCTCTCTCTCTCTGAGCAAAAACGGGCCTGTCTCACATAAGCTACGGGATCTATTAGGATTCCTTGTGGTAAAAGGACTTGTCATTCAAGGGTCTGATATTAAAGACCGTTGTTGTATTTTTACCTTCATGCCAGTCGTTCACACGGCATACGTGGGAGTAAAGCCTTCTTAAAGAACATGATAAGAGTGTAAAGATGAAACCCCCCCCCCACACACACACACAAATGAGGGGGAAAAACAACTTCGTCTGCTGTCCTTTCCGTCTACCATACCTTTTATCTATCTTTTCCCACAACCTCTTCCCACAAATTGCTGCACTCAACGAAGTCGGAGTGAACTGACTGTACTCTAGAGCATAGTGTGAGTATCCCAACAGGTTAAAGTAGTTTGGTTAAAACGGGTGAGATAGTTTGGTCAAAACGGGTCAAGTAGTTCGATCAAGACAGGTTTAATGGTTCGGTCAAAACAGTTTAAACAGTTCGGTCGATACAGGTGAACTATTTTGGTCAAAACAGGTGAAATAGTGTGGTCAAAACGGGTTGAATAGTGTGGTTAAACAGGTAAAATAGTTTGGTCTAAACAGATTCATTAGTTGGTCAAAACGGGGTTGAGTAGTTTAGTAGTAATCCTCCCGACAAACCAACCGATTCAGCCAGCCAACGGACGCAGAAAAACAAACAACAACAACAACCCAGCACAAAATATCCTTAGCGAACTAACTCTGGAGTATACTGAAAGAGAGAAGAAGTTATAGAGGAAGAGAGCGCACACTAATCAACCACTTTACGATCAAAGTCAACGCATGACTGGTTGACCTAGTCGTTGTCCTTGGACTCGCTTGACTGGTCATCGAGCCTTAGGGGGAGAAGGCTTATCTGTCCTTCCTACTTTCTCATTCTCACTCTCTGCCGTCGCTTTATTCATGTAAATAAATTTGCTGCTTAAACACGCTGCTTTAATACCTCACAACCCCCCCCTCCCCCCCACACCCCCCCCCCCCCCGTCTTTCCCTCAACCCCCTTCCCAGCTCAACCTTTTCTCTCCCACCGCCTCATCTCTCTTTCTCTCCCTACCCCCGCCTCTCTCTCTTTATGTATGTATGTGTGTGTGTGTGTGTGTGTGTGTGTGTGTGTGTGTGTGTGTGTGTGTGTGTGTGTTGTGTTGTGTGTGTTGTGTGTGTGTGTGTGTGTGTGTGTGTGTGTGTGTGTGTGTGTGTGTGTGTAAGAGAGAGAGAAAGAGAGAGAGAGAGAGAGAGAGAGAGAGAGAGAGAGGAGAGAGAGAGAGAGAGAGAGGTAGGTAGTGTTCGCAGCGAATGCCGTTTTTGCACACACAAAGTAATATGAATTCTGCTGGAGAGGTTTTTATTACATAATAGAGTGCTCTAGTGTATCCGCAAATAGAACGCCACTTGAACCGTGAGAGAGAGAGAGAGAGAGAGAGAGAGAGAAGAGAGAGAGAGAGAGAGAGAGAGAGAGAGAGAGTTTCATCTGCAAAAGATTGGTACCTCATAAACGTTTGTATCAAACGTCTGTGTTCTCATTTTGTAACTTACCTCTTTGCAAATAAAGAATTGTTATTAAGATGAATGAAATTAAACCAAATCTGTGAAAATTTGAAATATAATTTAAAGATTTTTTTTTTACGTGGTCAAGGGAATTGTTCTACCATGATGAAGATTTTTTTTATATTTGAAATCCGGTTATTTCATGTTTTTCCTGGGACAATGCCTGCCTCCTAAGTAGGTCATGGGTTTCTGAAATGTTGAAATCTTGTCCAGTAAGAAGGGAGAGAGGGTGTTAGAGTGCAGTTGCTTGTTTGTGTTAACAAAGGAAGATTAGGGGGATTCAAGGGGTTTCGGACTCTTCCCTACCCCCTCATCAACGCCCCGCCACCCACCCACCCCACCACCGCCCCACTCACACACTGACACACCACCACCACCAGCACCACCAGCACCACATACACAGAGGAACTCTCCTTCCCTCTATCTCTCTAACACACACACACACAGACACACAGACAGACACACACACCACAACACACACCACACCACAACACACAACACATGCATGCATGCGTACATACACACACACAACCACACACGCACACGACACACACACACACGCACGCACGCGCGCGCGCACACACACACACACACACACCACCACACCACTCACTCACTCACTCACTCACTCACTCACTCACTCACACTCACTCACTCGCGCACGCACGCACGCACGCATGCACGCGCACACAGAGCTGTGAAGAATGAGACTGCCAAGATTATAGACTGATTTTGCGCGCCTCTGCAAGTTGTATGTCTTCGAGGTCTATTACTGTACCGGATTGTGTGGCATTTGATGATATGTACGCCCTCTCGGTCTGTCTGTCTCTCAAACTCACACCACACCATACACACACACATGCATGTGCGCATGTGCGCGCGCACACACACACCACACACAAACAAGCACCACACACATGCATGTACGCACGCGCGCGCGCACACAGACAGACAGACAGACAGACAGAGAGAGAGAGAGAGGAGAGGAGAGAGAGAGAGAGAGAGAGAGAGAGAGAGAGAGAGAGAGCTGTGCAC
>CM031614.1:15651688-15659188 GCA_018398815.1 Conus ventricosus
GGATATATTTTAATAAGATAAACAGCCAACATTGCAGACTCCACCCGGGGTTCTCAATAACTGGGATTGAAACACTAAACATAGTCCAAGAAGCTTGAAGGATGGGATTCATCTTACATGAAGAGCTAAAGTGATTTTGTAAAACAAGTCACAAATAAAAAATGAATGACATCGAGAGTTCTGACCACATCACAAGCAGTGCCGGTTTTAAATACCTAAATAACCAACCAATAACACCGCAGCCTAAGTACAAGTACATTTGATGGCCCATGAGGATTACAACATTTGCTTTTGTTTGGTTTAGTCATATCCATCTGTCTTCCGAGCTGATCTTCAAGTAACTGATTCAGTCTTATGCACCAATTATGTCAGAATATGGATAGCTTCAATAAGAAAAGGGATATCACAAATCAAAACATCAGATTTATTTCTTGCACTTCCTTTGCATAAAAGACAGCTAAATCATTGCCACGTACACTGATGTCCAGACCCATAACAAAGTACATGATAAAACCACCGGGTTATAAGCGATGAATGAGGAAATATCTCACACACCAAGTCTGAACGACTAGATATGATTGAACCAATGTAGAGCGTCAGCGCTGATTTTGAGTCCGAATAGTATAAGTATTAGTCTAATTATAACCACATGTCCCCATATAAAATCTAGTGCTTTCAAATGCAAATAAACTCTGCTGTACATATAGAACATCCTTTCGTAATATGGTATCTCATTCTAATGCTGACGCTGGTATTACAAAAAGCCCCAACATAGGAAAACTAAAAACAGAACCACCGTGAAAATGTGTAGATAGAATCCGTATTTCCTATCTATCAAGACTTTGGCATATAGATAGTAACATAGGGTTTTCTTTTTTATTCATCTCCTAAGTGTAAATGATTTCAGCTCTCTGCAACCCGAAGGTATGAACAACATGGAACCTCGCAATACCATCAAGAGACAGTTTACAGATCTGAATAATGGGCAACATAATCCCCCGGACATGTATCCGAAATGGAACAGATCTCTCTTGAAACAAACGTACTTCCATCCATTTCAGTCAATACTGAATTGGACTTGTCCTAGCTCTCACTGTAAAATTACAGTCGCAACTTAGCCTGTGTTCATTTAAGTCAACACACCAGCCTCCTTGTACGTCAAACAGTTGAAGCCCATCGGAAGTCCTTTATGCAATTTTAAAGGCTAACGAGTCATACTGGTTACCTTGTGTAAATCTACTTCCAGCAGTAAAAAAAAACTACTTTCTTGCCAATACGACAGAAATGAACGAAACTAGCCCTGAGGCGACATAGACGAGATAATCCCCAGATTAATCAGAGTATAGCAGATAGAACACGTAATAAACCAACTTTTTTCCTACCTTTTCTAACAGGAATTGATATGTTTACTCCAAAAATTTCTATTGAACTAAACTTATTGCTTGGGAAATTAAATAATTATCTACCTTAATAGAGACAGCTTCTCTGCCTTCAAACGCAACTGTTTTCTTTGTAAAGACAACAAAAACCGTATGTGAGCAATAAACCGAACCCATTTGATTCATTAATGACAAATATTGTCAACTATATCCTAACTGTTCAATGATTTTCTTTCTTTTGGTTGTTGTTGGAAAAATTACAGTTTACATATCCTTCCACAGAGCAATATCTCGCATACCGAGCTCATGTGGCACCTTTTGTATTAACCTGTTTAATATCGGTAAAGCATTACAAAAAGTGTTGGAGCGATTACACTTCCTTGGGTAACACCCATGTAATATCTTAGAAGTTGAAAAGAGCTCCATAACATTGACTTGGATAGTTTCTGTCCATAAGAAGCTATCAGAAATAGAAAAACGACCTCGTATTCTACATCATTCTTAGTACAACAAATTAAATGCCATACGAATCGAATCTCTATGAACATCAATAACGTTGTCAAGGGTCGAAAGACGCTTGGCTAAGCTTTTTTCACATTCGAGTATAAGTACAATTGGTCTGTGACACTCTACCTTACCTAAAACCAGCTGGAATAAAAGGGCAAAACTCCATATTTTTTCAAGGAAAGTTTCTATTCTTGTTCATGATTCTTTTCAAAAAGTTATCCAATATGAGTTTTAAAGAAATAAGGGGGGTCGAAACTAGAGGAAGATTTTTAGATTTTCCTGTTTTAAGATTGGATAACATACTTTTTTCCAATCTGTAGGGAGCAACTCCAGGTTTCCAACAAATCTTAAAGAACTCCAACATCATTTGATAACGACTCTCAAAAATGCTTAAGTCATGTTATAGGAAATAGGCTCTCAATCAACCATGAAAACTAGCCTGCTTATGCGTGTTAAGTGCTAAAACAGACTTCATGCCATTAGTAAAAATTTGAGTTAATATATAAGTGTCTTTCCTATGTTAGCTTCTCATGTATTGGTTTTATCCGCAAACCCCATTCTACGAATTTGTTCAGTCCTGGGATACACACTCAGTCTGACTCAATGAAGCAAAATTTCTGCTAATAATTTCAGCTTTTTCTTTGTTAGATCTATAAATTTTTATCATTCACATCAGAGCAGGCTGAGGAGATGGAATGTACCCTGAATTTTTTAATTTCTTTCCATAAAATAGAACTCATTGATTTAGAACAAGTCATAATCAAATTACACATAAACAGATTTTTGCAATAGCTACTGCTCTGTTACTATAGTAATAGCAAGTTTATATTTACTGTGGATTCATTTATTACTTGTGTGCTGTGAATGACGACTATTCATCCAGTTTTGAATGCCTCTGTTTCATTTTTAACGGACCCTAACCACATGAGGAGTTCCACCAAGTTTGAAGGCCTCTCGTGTACCGGGATACTTAATCTTTGGAATGGCACAATCTGCTGCGCTCATTATGAGATTTCGTATTTCTACATATTTTTTTCAAGATCTTCTATAGATTCTATGTTAGATTAAAATGACTAAGATAAACCCAGTAATTAGATTTTGGCAAAAAGGTCCAATTTAACTTATCTTCGTTTCATTTTGTATGTCCGGGTAGCTCAGCTCTCTTCTGGACTCACCAAATCTGAACTTCAAACAGAAGATGGTCACTACCCATGGTGACCTGAATGACATTTCCACTACAAAGTGAAAAATACCGGAGTTACTAAGACAAATCAATTGATGACTTTTTCTGATCAGAACGATCAGCAATTCTTAAAAGACCGTCAATCAGTATCGAGATTACAAAATTACATAATGTTTTGCAAGATATTCATTTTTTTTAATTTTTGTTTGTGTATTTTTAGAGTTTTCCGGACCATAGAGCAGATGGAATTGAAATCACCTAGAATTTACCCACTCTTTGTCTGAATCAAATCAAACAACCATCGGCTTCCTTCTTCATACACCCATCTGGGTAATAACAGTTTACAACTAGTAAACTTTGGCCTTGATAATTCACTGCATACAGCATGAATATAAGCGTTTGTCATCGAGTTACAGGGTTTTAACAGTTGTACAAAAAATTACACCCCACATAATTGGCAGCTTTTGTTTTAGTAATCTTCTCACTGCATTAGTCACTGAGGAAAATAGTATCCCGGAGTTTATGGTAAATCATATTTATGACATTCAAGAGACTGAAGCGCAAGGACATCAAAACTATGGTCTTGCAAAAACGAATAAGTAGTCAATGTTACACTTGCTTCTGCAGTTCCATTGTAAAAACTTAAGACGATCTATGACTTGAACTGTCCATGTTGTCTTTTGAACTGGTTGCCTGCCCCATTACAAGGAAGGAAGATAATAACAATAAAACACTGATTTTGCAAGAGAAAACAAAGAAAGAACTTTTCCATTTTGTAAAATTTCATAACACACTGGCTGACAGTTTTGAAATAAATTCTTTGAAAATCCAAAACAGAAGAAGTAAGCAGTCCGTCACGTTTTTCATAATACTGAAGAATTTTAAACTGAAAGGGGTTTCCATGAAAGAACATACTATTGATATCAAAATTGGAGAAGTACAGGCCGGGCGAATGGTTCTTTTGAGACTCGGAAGATGACATTTTTCTTCTTATGAGTACTAAGCGGGGTGACAATTCTGGCCTACTTTCACACAAATTTCTTCTGCCTTGACGTTATCATATCCTCAATCGGAGAACAGATCTTTGAACAGTTACTGGGATCAAGCCGCCTTCACGTGCCTGCGGACTTACTTTGTTCCCAGCAACAACTGATAATATGACACATTAACAGTATGGATACATGGACTGAATCAATGACTAGAAGACTGTGACCACACTGTCAGGATTGTTGG
Organism: Conus ventricosus; assembly: GCA_018398815.1. Classification (NCBI taxonomy): domain Eukaryota; kingdom Metazoa; phylum Mollusca; class Gastropoda; order Neogastropoda; family Conidae; genus Conus; species Conus ventricosus. The sequence continues at coordinate 15,655,991 of CM031614.1, forward strand.
GGGGTCCTTCTAGCTGACTCGTGCAAGAGAAATTGCTCTAAAAAGACATATACTTAATTATTTTAAAGACCCCGCCAAGACTCAAATTTTATAATCAGGACACCCAGGTAGAAGCAGAGGATTTCCTGAACTATTCACACAGCGTCGTCGTTGGAACATTTGTTACTGTCATGCCAGATGACCACACTACCACATCGCTGTTTGAGCGAACATGTGGATTTTGTATGTCCCATCCTGTGCAGCGAGTGCAACGAAAACTTGCGGAACAAATGTTAATTCCTGGAAAGACTGAAACCCAGAAAGATTTGTTTGGTTACTTGACAGTGAAGTAATTTTCAACAGCCCTCGAGTCACTGCCATCTTTATTTTTTGAATCTTTTGCGCGTTTCTCCGTTTCTCTTCTTCTGATTTTCACACACACTCACTCACACACACACACACACACTCACACACACACACACACACACACACACACACACACACATACATAATATATATATATATATATATATATATATTATATATATATATATATTTTATATTTATATACACACACATATATACTGACTTCCATAAAAAACGCGAAAACAAAACAAGCTGAAGGTTGGGGGTGAATTTTATTGGTCACAATTGTACAGAGTGGAAGCGAGAATTCAACGTGATTTGATTCATTACACCGGCAATGTGTGAAAATGTCATCAGCAATATGTCTTTTGTGTGGAAAATCCAAGGTCACGTGACAAACCAGCTTGAAGTCCTAATACCGTGTGTGGCCACCATTTGCGTTGACAACTGCTTGACACCTGCGGCTCATCGAGTGGACCAGGTGGTTGATGCGTCCCTTGGCACACCAGCCACACCATGGACGATGGCCTGGTGAAGTTGAGCCGCTGTTGCTGGTCGTGGACGCAGGAGTCCGACCGTCTGCCAAGTTCATCCCAAAAATGTTTTTATTGGGTTTAAATCGGGACTGTGGGCTGGCCAGGGCAGCACATTGACGTTGTTATGCTGAAGAAATTGCTGGGTGGCCCTGGCAGTGTGTGGTCTTGCATTGTCCTGTTGGAATGTCCAGTTTGGGTGTTGCGCAAAAAAAGGATCGACATGGGGTCTGAGCACCTGGTTGATGTAGTGCTGTGCATTGACACCCTGTCCGCGACCAGGACCAATGTTCTGAAAGATGACTGGTCCTATGGCGTGGTTAATGCCAATTGCACCCCATATCATAACGTTCGGGCCTCCCAGGGGTTCCGCTCTACCACACAGGAGTCAGCATAGCGTTCACCAGGTCGACGCCATATTCTGACACGACCGTCAGCCATGTCAATACAAAACGGCTCTCATCGAGAACAGTATGCGTCCCCACTGCTGCCTGCGCCAGTTGATTCGGGCTTGTGCCCACTGCAGCCTGTCCTGCCGGTGTCTTGGTGTCAGTACTGGACCTCTGTGAGGACGCCTACATGCCAGCCCATTCTCCTGAAGACGCCGCCGCACAGTGTTGAGGCTGATTCGTTGCTGGAGATTCCAGGCACTGTCGAGCAGTGTTAGCGGCTGTGTTTGCGCCTGTCCCGCGATGGTTCGAACAGATGGCGATCCTCTCTTTGTGTGGTGACCCATGGACGGGACGATCATCAGTGGTACCAGTGACTCGCATGCGGTGCTGCAGACGATAGATGGTTGAGATGTGGACGTTAAAGATGTTGGCGACCTGCCTGGCATCCACACCAGCCTCCAGATGGCCTAGGGCACGATTGCGTTCCTCTGCTCGTAGTTTGGCATCTCTGTAGCGCTCAGACGGCAAGTCGTTTCCTGAACCTTGTAGCGCGGCTTTATAAAGGCTGCATGCATGCGTACTTGTCGCTGGTTAACTTTGCTCTGCATGGTGTGCACATGCCTCACATGCAGCAACCAGTTTGCCATTTTTGTTGACCCTCCAATGCCGGAAATGATGTGTTGCTCACAGTACCGCGAGAAGGTTGAGGCCTCTCTCGGCTCCAGCAATCAAGGCAACTGTGGCAGAGTGTCAACGCCATGACAGGATACAGGCCGGTGAAGAAGAACATCAGCTGTGATGATCCGCAGCAGCTAGCTGAGGACCTGAACACCTTCTACACCCGCTTGACCAGCACGATTTCCGTATGGAACAGCAGGACATGCTGGAAGCAGTAAAGCGATGCCTGATACACCGTCGAACTTGATGAGCGTGAGGTTGGAATCATGCTTCAGAAGGTCAACCCTCGCAGTGCGAGTGGGCGGACAACATCAGTGGCAGGGTCCTGAAGAACTGCTGCACTTCTCTGGCTCCGGTGTTTTCCAGGCTGTTTCAGGAATCCTTGGACAGTGGCGTCATCCCAAAATGTGGAAAGCATCAACTGTTGTCCCTGTCCCCAAGAAACCAACCCCCAAAGGCCTGAATGACTATCGACCTGTCGCTCTGACCTCCATCCCATTCAAGTGCTTGGAAAAGCTTGTTCTGCGTCGGCTCCTAGAGCAGACCCAAAGCCACCAGGATCCTCTACAATTCGCATACTCAGCGAACAGAAGTACAGAGGACGCGATAAACACCCTTTCTGCACTCGGTATGCAAGCACCTGGAGAGGCCCAAGTCATATGTGAGAGTGCTTTTCCTTGACTTCTCAGCGCTTTCAACACCATCCAGCCTCACCTGATGATGTCCAAGCTGATGCAGATGTCTGTGAACCCACGTCTCATCCAGTGGGTGTTCAGTTTCCTCACTGAAGACACAGCGGGTGAAGATTTCAAGTGCTTGTGACATCTGGTCCTCTGAGTTAGAGACCAACACAGGAGCACCTCAGGGCTGCGTACTTTCACCTGCGCTGTTCACACTGTACACCTCTGACTGCAGATGTGAAGAAAAGGTGTCCTCCAGGTCAAATTCTCAGACGATACTTCTCTGTCTGGAATGATTGTTGATGGAGAGGAGGAATCCTACAGGGACTCAGTGAACAGGATGGTCACCTGGTGTGACAACAACTACTGTGCCTGAACGTCAGCAAAACGAAGGAGCTGATCGTCGACTTCAGGAGGAAGAAACCACCGCACACTCCCATCCAGATCAAAGGCGAAGAGGTGGAGATTGTTGAACAATACAAGTACCTTGGCTCCATACTGGACAACAAGCTGGGCTGGGCAGAGAACACGGCTGCTCTAGTGAAGAAAGGGCACCACGCCTTCACTTTT
>CM031614.1:15661688-15681688 GCA_018398815.1 Conus ventricosus
TCTGACAGTGTGCCGTTTGTTAGAATGCCAGGAACGGTGACTCCGATTTCTGGGAATCGATGTCTTTTCCATGATGGTAGTGAACTGTGTGATGCAATTGTCTGGTTCCCTTGTTGCTAAAGTTCAGGATCCTGTCTCTCAAGTCTGCGTGTGTTGAGCACAAAGCTGCAGCGCTTCAGTCTGCACATGGTAGGCTCCGACATTCTTTTGTGTGTGGGGCAATTTTTTTATCCTCTTAAATTTGGTTGCTTATATGAGGACTTTAGTATCTCGTCTGCTTTCGAGGCTCTGAAGTCCTGTTAGAGTATCCATGGCTCGGATCAGGGCTGACTCGAGTGCACCTGTAATGATCTGGGATGCCCGATTCTGAATTCTTAGTTTTGGTGCTGTTCCCCATGTAGCTGCTCCATATTCAAGGACAGGTCTTGCTCGTCCACGGTACAGCTTCTTCTGAGTGATGTGGTCTGCATCCCAAGATGTTGCCGTCCACGGTACAGCTTCTTCTGAGTGATGTGGTCTGCATCCAAGATGTTGCCGTCCACGGTACAGCTTCTTCTGAGTGATGTGGTCTGCATCCAAGATGTTGCCGTCCACGGTACAGCTTCTTCTGAATGATGTGGTCTGCATCCCAAGATGTTGCCGTCCACGGTACAGCTTCTTCTGAATGATGTGGTCTGCATCCCAAGATGTTGCCGTCCACGGTACAGCTTCTTCTGAGTGATGTGGTCTGCATCCCAAGATGTTGCCGTCCACGGTACAGCTTCTTCTGAGTGATGTGGTCTGCACCCCAAGATGTTGCCGTCCACGGTACAGCTTCTTCTGAGTGATGTGGTCTGCATCCCAAGATGTTGCCGTCCACGGTACAGCTTCTTCTGAATGATGTGGTCTGCATCCCAAGATGTTGCCGTCCACGGTACAGCTTCTTCTGAGTGATGTGGTCTGCATCCCAAGATGTTGCCGTCCACGGTACAGCTTCTTCTGAGTGATGTGGTCTGCATCCCAAGATGTTGCCGTCCACGGTACAGCTTCTTCTGAATGATGTTGTCTGCATCCCAAGATGTTGCCGTCCACGGTACAGCTTCTTCTGAGTGATGTGGTCTGCATCCCAAGATGTTGCCGTCCACGGTACAGCTTCTTCTGAGTGATGTGGTCTGCATCCCAAGATGTTGCCGTCCACGGTACAGCTTCTTCTGAGTGATGTGGTCTGCATCCCAAGATGTTGCCGTCCACGGTACAGCTTCTTCTGAATGATGTGGTCTGCACCCCAAGATGTTGCCGTCCACGGTACAGCTTCTTCTGAGTGATGTGGTCTGCATCCCAAGATGTTGCCGTCCACGGTTACAGCTTCTTCTGAATGATGTGGTCTGCATCCCAAGATGTTGCCGTCCACGGTACAGCTTCTTCTGAATGATGTGGTCTGCATCCCAAGATGTTGCCGTCCACGGTACAGCTTCTTCTGAGTGATGTGGTCTGCATCCCAAGATGTTGCCGTCCACGGTACAGCTTCTTCTGAGTGATGTGGTCTGCATCCCAAGATGTTGCCGTCCACGGTACAGCTTCTTCTGAATGGTGTGGTCTGCACCCCAAGATGTTGCCGTCCACGGTACAGCTTCTTCTGAGTGATGTGGTCTGCATCCCAAGATGTTGCCGTCCACGGTACAGCTTCTTCTGAGTGATGTGGTCTGCATCCCAAGATGTTGCCGTCCACGGTACAGCTTCTTCTGAGTGATGTGGTCTGCATCCCAAGATGTTGCCGTCCACGGTACAGCTTCTTCTGAATGGTGTGGTCTGCACCCCAAGATGTTGCCGTCCACGGTACAGCTTCTTCTGAGTGATGACGTCTGCATCCCAAGATGTTGCCGTCCACGGTACAGCTTCTTCTGAGTGATGTGGTCTGCATCCCAAGATGTTGCCGTCCACGGTACAGCTTCTTCTGAGTGATGTGGTCTGCATCCCAAGATGTTGCCGTCCACGGTACAGCTTCTTCTGAGTGATGTGGTCTGCATCCCAAGATGTTGTCGTCCACGGTACAGCTTCTGAGTGATGTGGTCTGCATCCCAAGATGTTGCCGTCCACGGTACAGCTTCTTCTGAGTGATGTGGTCTGCATCCCAAGATGTTGCCGTCCACGGTACAGCTTCTTCTGAGTGATGTGGTCTGCATCCCAAGATGTTGCCGTCCACGGTACTAGCTTCTTCTGATGATGTTGTCTGCATCCCAAGATGTTGCCGTCCACGGTACAGCTTCTCTGAGTGATGTGGTCTGCATCCCAAGATGTTGCCGTCCACGGTACAGCTTCTTCTTGATGATGTGGTCTGCATCCCAAGATGTTGCCGTCCACGGTACAGCTTCTTCTGAGTGATGTGGTCTGCATCCCAAGATGTTGCCGTCCACGGTACAGCTTCTTCTGAATGATGTGGTCTGCACCCCAAGATGTTGCCGTCCACGGTACAGCTTCTTCTGAGTGATGTGGTCTGCATCCCAAGATGTTGCCGTCCACGGTACAGCTTCTTCTGAATGATGTGGTCTGCATCCCAAGATGTTGCCGTCCACGGTACAGCTTCTTCTGAATGATGTGGTCTGCATCCCAAGATGTTGTCGTCCACGGTACAGCTTCTTCTGAGTGATGTGGTCTGCATCCCAAGATGTTTGCCGTCCACGGTACAGCTTCTTCTGAGTGATGTGGTCTGCATCCCAAGATGTTGCCGTCCACGGTACAGCTTCTTCTGAGTGATTGTGGTCTGCATCCCAAGATGTTGCCGTCCACGGTACAGCTTCTTCTGAATGATGTGGTCTGCACCCCAAGATGTTGCCGTCCACGGTACAGCTTCTTCTGAGTGATGTGGTCTGCATCCAAGATGTTGCCGTCCACGGTACAGCTTCTTCTGAATGATGTGGTCTGCATCCCAAGATGTTGCGGTCCACGGTACAGCTTCTTCTGAATGATGTGGTCTGCATCCCAAGATGTTGCCGTCCACGGTACGCTTCTTCTGAGTGATGTGGTCTGCATCCAAGATGTTGCCGTCCACGGTACAGCTTCTTCTGAGTGATGTGGTCTGCATCCCAAGATGTTACGTCCACGGTACAGCTTCTTCTGAATGGTGTGGTCTGCACCCCAGATGTTGCCGTCCACGGTACAGCTTCTTCTGAGTGATGTGGTCTGCATCCCAAGATGTTGCCGTCCACGGTACAGCTTCTTCTGAGTGATGTGGTCTGCATCCCAAGATGTTGCCGTCCACGGTACAGCTTCTTCTGAGCGATGTGGTCTGCATCCCAAGATGTTGCCGTCCACGGTACAGCTTTTCTGAATGGTGTGGTCTGCACCCCAAGATGTTGCCGTCCACGGTACAGCTTCTTCTGAGTGATGTGGTCTGCATCCCAAGATGTTGCCGTCCACGGTACAGCTTCTTCTGAGTGATGTGGTCTGCATCCCAGATGTTGCCGTCCACGGTACAGCTTCTTCTGAGTGATGTGGTCTGCATCCCAAGATGTTGCCGTCCACGGTACAGCTTCTTCTGAGTGATGTGGTCTGCATCCCAAGATGTTGCCGTCCACGGTACAGCTTCTGAGTGATGTGGTCTGCATCCCAAGATGTTGCCGTCCACGGTACAGCTTCTTCTGAGTGATGGGGTCTGCATCCCAAGATGTTGCCGTCCACGGTACAGCTTCTTCTGAGTGATGTGGTCTGCATCCCAAGATGTTGCGTCACGGTACAGCTTCTTCTGAATGATGTTGTCTGCATCCCAAATGTTGCCGTCCACGGTACAGCTTCTTCTGAGTGATGTGGTCTGCATCCCAAGATGTTGCCGTACCACGGTACAGCTTCTTCTGAGTGGGTCTGCATCCCAAGATGTTGCCGTCTCACGGTACAGCTTTTCTGAGGATGTGGCTGCATCCAAGATGTTGCCGTCCACGGTACAGCTTCTTCTGATGTGGTTGGCATCCCAAGATGTTGCCGTCCACGGTACAGATTCTGGTGATGTGGTCTGCATCCAAGAGTTGCCGCCGGACCAGCTCTTCTGAGTGATGTGGTCTGCATCCCAAGATGTTGCCGTCCACGGTACAGCTTCTTCTGAGTGATGTGGTCTGCATCCAAGAGTTGCCGTCCACGGTACAGCTTCTTCTGAATGATGTTGTCTGCATCCCAAGATGTTGCGTCCACGGTACAGTTCTTCTGAGTGATGTGTCTGCATCCCAAGATGTTGCCGTCCAGCGTACAGCTTTTTGAGTGATGTGGTCTGCATCCCAAGATGTTGCCGTCCACGTACAGCTTTCTGAGTGATGTTGGGCTGCATCCAAGATTTTCCGTCCTCGGTACAGCTTCTATTATGATGTGGTCTGCACCGCAAGATGTTGCCGCCACGGTACGCTTCTTCTGAGTGATGTGGTCCTGCATCCAGATGTTGCCGTCCACGGTACAGCTTCTTCTGAAGATGTGGTCTGCTCCCAAGATGTTGCCGTCCACGGTACAGCTTCTTCTGAATGATGTGGTCCTGCATCCAGATGTTGCCGTCCACGGTACAGCTTCTCTGAGTGATGTGGTCTGCATCCCAAGATGTTGCCGTCCACGGTACCTTCTTCTGAGTGATGTGGTCTGCATCCCAAGATGTTGCCGTCCACGGTACAGCTTCTTCTGAATGGTGTGGTCTGCACCCAAGATGTTGCCGTCCACGGTACAGCTTCTTCTGAGTGATGTGGTCGCATCCCAAGATGTTGCCGTCACGTACAGCTTCTTCTAATGGATGTGGTCGCACCCAGATGTTGCCTCCACGGTACAGCTTCTTCTGAGTGATGTGGTCTGCATCCCAAGATGTTGCCGTCCACGTACAGCTTCTGATGGTATGTGGTCGCATCCCAAGATGTGTTGCCGTCCACGGTACAGCTTCTTCTGGTTTAATGTGGTCTGCATCCCAAGTGTTGCCCGTCCACGGTCAGTTCTTTTGAGTGATGTGGTCTGATCCATGATGTTGCCGTCCGGTACAGCTTCTTCAAGTGTGGTTGCTCCAAGATGTTGCCGTCCACGGTACACTTCTTCTGAGTGATGTGGTCTGCATCCCAAGATTGCGTCCACGGTACAGCTTCTTCTGATGGTGGTCTGCATCCCAAGATGTTGCCGTCCACTACAGCTTCTTCTGATGATGTGGTCTGCATCCCAAGTGTTGCCGTCCACGGTACGCTTCTTCTGAGTGATGTGGGTCCATGCCCAAATTTGCCGTCCACGGTACAGCTTCTTCATTGAGTGATTGGTCTGCCATCCCAAGATGTTGCGTCCACGGAACAGCTTTTGTGTGATGTGGTCTGCACCAGATGTTGCCGCCACGGTACAGCATTCTTCTGAGTGATGTGGTCTGCATCCCAAGATGTTGCCGTCCACGGTACAGCTTCTTTCTGAGTGATGTGGTCTGCATCACCAAATGTTGCCGTCCACGGTACAGCTTCTTCTGAGTGATGTGAGTCTGCATCCCAAGATGTTGCCGTCCACGAGTACAGCTTCTTCTGATGGATGTGGTCTGCCCCCAAGATGTTGCCGTCACGGTACAGCTTCTTCTGAGTGATGTGGTCTGCATCCCAAGATGTTGCCGTCCACGGTACAGCTTCTTCTGAGTGATGTGGTCTGCCACTCCAAGAAGTTGCCGTCCACGGTACGATCCATTCTGAGTGATGTGGTCGCATCCCAAGATGTTGCCGTCCACGGTACGCTTCTTCTGATTGATGTGGTCTCCCATGATGTTGCGTCCACGGTACAGCTTCTGATGACTTGGTCTGCATCCAAGATGTTGGCGTCCACGGGTACAGCTTCTTCTGAGTGATTGTGTCTGCATCCCAAATGTTGCCGTCCACGGTCAGCTTCTTCTGAGTGATGTGGTCTGCATCCCAAGATGTTGCCGTCCACGGTACAGCTCTTCTGAGTGATGTGTTCTGCATCCCAAGATGTTGCCTCCACGGGACAGCTTCTTTGAGTATGTGGCTGCATCCCAAATGTTGCCGTCCACGGTACAGCTTCTTCGAGTGATGTGGTCTGCATCCCAAGATGTTGCGTCCACGGTACAGCTTCTTCTGAGTGATGTGGTCTGCATCCCAAGATGTTGCCGTCCACGGTACAGCTTCTTTGACTGGATGTGGTCTGCACCCCAATGTTGCCGTCCGGTAGTCAGCTTCTCAAGTGATGTGTTCGCATCCCAAGATGTTGCGTCCGTACAGCTTCCTTCTGGTAGGTCGGTTTCCCAGATGTTGCCGTCCCGGTACGCTTCCTTCTGAGTGATGTGGTCTGCATCCAAGATGTTGACCGTCCACGGTACAGCCTTTCTGAGTGATGTGGTCTGCATCCCAAGATGTTGCCGTCCACGGAACAGCTTCTTCTGAGTGATGTGGTCTGGCATCCCAGATTTCCGTCCCGGTACAGCTTCTTCTGAATGTGTGGTTGCTGCACCCCAAAATGTTGCCGTCCACGGTACAGCTTCTTCTGAGTGATGTGGTCTGCATCCCATGATGTTGCCGTCCACGGTACAGCTTTTCTGAGTGATGTGGTCTGCATCCCAAGGATTTCCGCACGTGTGACAGGCTTCCTTCTGTGATGTGGTCTGCATCCAGATGTTGCCGTCCACGACAGCTTCTTCTGATGTTGTTTCACCCAAGTGTTCCGTCCACGGTACAGCTTCTTCTGATGATGTGGTCTGCATCCCAAGATGTTGCCGTCCACGTACAGCTTCTTCTGAGTGATGTGGTCTGCATCCCAAGATGTTGCCGTCCACGGTTACAGTCTCTCTGAGTGATGTGGCTGATCCCAAGATGTTGCCGTCCCGGTACAGCTTCTTCTGAGTGATGTGGTCTGCATCCCAAGTGTTGCCGTCCACGGTACAGCTTTTCTGAGTGATGTTGGTCTGCATCCCAAGATGTGCCGTCCACGGTACGCTTCTTCTGAGTGGTTTGGGCTGCACCCAAGATGTTGCCGTCCACGGTACAGCTCTTCTGAGTGATGTGGTCTGCATCCCCAAGATTTGCCCCAGGTAGCTCTTCTGATATGTGGGCATCCCAAGATGTTCCCTACTTCGAGTGATGTGTTGATGTCATGAGTGCCTCCCAAGATGTTGCCGTCACGGTACAGCTTTTCTGAGTGAGTGGTCTGCATCCAAGATGTTGCCGTCCAGTGCACGCTTCTTCTGAGTGATGTGGTTGCATCCCAGATTTGCGTCCACGGTTCAGCTTTCTGAGTGATGTGTCTGCATCCTGATGTTGCCGTCCTCGTACAGCTTCTTCTGAGTGATGTGGTCTGCATCCCAAGTGTTGCCGTCCACGGAAGCTTCTTTGAGTGAGTGGTCTGCATCCCAAGATGTTGCCGTCCAGGTACAGCTTCTTCTGGTGATGTGGTCTGCATCCCAAATGTTGCCGTCCACGGTACGCTTTTCTGATGTGATGTGGTCTGCATCCCAAGATGTTGCCGTCCACGGTACAGCTTCTTCTGAGTGATGTGGTCTGCATCCCGAATGTTGCCGTCCCACGGTACAGCTTTTGAGTGATGGTGGTCTGCATCCCAAGATGTTGCCGTCCACGGTAACAGCTTCTTTGATGGTGATGTGTGCTGCATCCAAGATGTTGCCGTCCACGGTACAGCTTCTTCTGAGTGATTTGTGGTCTGCTCCCAGATGTTGCCGTCCGGTAAGCTCTCTGCAGTGATGTGGTCTGCACCAAGATGTTGCCGTCCACGGTACAGCTTCTTCTGAGTGATGTGTCTGCATCCAAGATGTTGCCGTCCACGGTCAGCTTCCTTCTGAGTGATGTGGTCTGCATCCAAGATTGGTGCCGTCCACGGACAGCTTCTTTGAGTGTGTGGTCTGCATCCAAGATGTTGCCGTCCACGGTACCCTTTTCTGAGTGATGTGGTCTGCACCCAAGATGTGCTCCCCCACGGTACAGTCTTCTGAGTGATGTGGTTGCATCCCAAGATGTTGCCCCACGGTACAGCTTTCTGAGTGAGTGGTCTGCATCCAAGATGTTGCCGTCCGGTACAGCTTCTTCTGAGGATGTGGTCGCACCAGATGTTGCCGTCCCGGTACAGCTTCTTCTGAGATGTGGTCTGCATCCCAAGATGTTGCGTCCACGGTACACTTCTTGTCTCTGAGTGATGTGGTCTGCATCCCAAAATGTTGCCGTCACGGTACAGCTTCTTCTGAGTGATGTGGTCTGATCCAAGATGTTGCGTCCACGGTACGCTTCTTCTGAGTGATGTGGTCTCACCCAAGATGTTGCCGTCCACGGTACAGCTTCTTCTGAGGATGTGGTCTGCCCCATGAGTTGCCGTCCGGTTCAGCTTCTTCTGAGTGATGTGGTCAGCATCCAAGATGTTGCCGTCCACGGTACAGCTTCTTCTGAGTGATGTGGTCTGCATCCCAATGTTGCCCGTCCACTGGTAACAGCTTCTTCTGAGTGATGTGGTCTGCATCCCAGATGTTGCCGTCCACGGTACAGCTCTCTGACGTGATGTGGTCTATCCCATGATGTTGCCGTCCACGGTACAGTTCATCTTCATGATGTGGTCTGCTCCCAAAATGTTGCCGTCCACGGTACAGTTTCTTGATGATGTTGGTCTGCATCCCAAGATGTTGCCGTCCACGGTACGCTTCTTCTGAGTGATTGTGGTCTGCATCCCAAGATGTTGCCGTCCACGGTACAGCTTTTCTGAGTGATGTGGTCGCATCCAAGGTTCCGTCCACGGTACAGCTTCTTCTGATGTGTGGTCGCACCCAAGTGTTGCCGTCCACGGTACAGCTTCTTCTGAGTGATGTGGTCTGCATCCCAGATGTTGCCGTCCACGGTACAGCTTTTCTGAGTATGTGGTCTGCATCCAAGATGTTGCCGGCCCTGGTACGCTCTGTGGTTTGGGCTGACCAGATGTGCCGTCCCGTACAGCTTCTTCTGAGTATGTGGTCTGCATCAAGATGTTGCGTCCAGTAAGCTTCTCGAGTGTGTGGTCTGCATCCCAAGATGTTGCCTTCCACGGTACAGCTTCTTCTGAGTGATGTGGCTGCATCCCAAGATGTTGCCGTCCACGGTACAGCTTCTTCTGAGTGATGTGGTCTGCATCCCAGATGTTGCGCCCGTACAGCTTCTTCTGGTGATGTGGTCTGCATCCAAGTGTTTGCCGTCCACGGTACAGCTTTCTGAGTGATGTGGTCTGCTCCAATGTTGCCGTCCACGGTACAGCTTCTTCTGAGTGATGTGTCTGCATCCCAGTGTTGCCGTCCACGGTACAGCTTCTTCTGAGTGATGTGGTCTGCATTCCAAGATGTTGCCGTCCCACGGTCCGCTTCTTCTGATGTGATGTGGTCTGCATCCCAAATTTGCCGTCCACGGTACAGCTTCTTCTGAGTGATGGGTCTGCTTCCCAAGATGTTGCCGTCCACGGTAGCTTCTTCTGATGTGGTTGCATCCCATGATGTTGCCGTCCACGGTCGCTTCTTCTGGTGATGTGGTCCTGCATCCAGATTGTTGCCGTCCACGGTACAGCTTTTCCGGAGTTGATGTGGTCTGCATCCAAGATGTTGCCGTCCACGGTACAGCTTCTTCTGAGTGATGTGGTCTGCATCCAGATGTTGCCGTCCCGGTACAGCTTCTTCGAGTGATGTGGTCTGCATCCCAAGATGTTGCGTCAGGACAGCTTCTTTGAGTGATGTGGTCTGCTCCCAGATGATTGCCGTCCACGGTACGCTTTCTGGTGATGTGTCCATGCATCCCAAGATGTTGCCGTCCAGGTACAGTTCTTCTGAGTGATGTGTCTGCATCCAGATGTTGCGTCCAGGTACAGCTTCTTCTGAGGTGTGGTCTGCACCCCAAAATGTTGCCGCCACGTACAGTTTCTTCTGAGTGATGTGTCTGCATCCAAGATGTTGCCGGTCCACGGTACAGTCTTCTGATGCTGTGGTCTGCACCAAGATGTTGCCGTCACGGTACAGGCTTTTCTGAGTGATGTGGTTCTGCTCCAAGATGTTGCCGCCGTTCAGCTTCTTCTGAATGGTGTGGTTCCCAGATGTTGCGTCCACGGTACAGCTTCTTCTGAGTGAGTGTTTCTTGCATCCAAGATGTTGCCGTCCACGGTAATTCTTTCTGAGTGATGTGGTCGCACCAAGATTTGCTAAACGGTAATTTCCATGTATGTGTTCCATCAAATGTTCTTCAAGGTACAGCTCATTTGATGATTTCGGTCGATCAAGATGTGCCTGTCACGGAAGCCTTTTTGTCTTGTCATGCCAAGATAGTTTGGCGTCTCTGGTACAGCTTCCTTACTGATGATGGTCATGATCAAGTTCCTGGTCAGCTTTTTAAGTGATGGGTCTGCATCCCAAATTTCTCCACATCACTTTTCTAGGTTTGCCAGACAAATTCGTCATCTAACGCTTTTCTGATGTAGGGTTTTAATCCAAGATGTTGCTCCACGACAGCTTCTTCGAGTGATGGGGTCGTCATCCCAAGTTTCGCGCTCCATCGTCAGTTTCTTCTGAGTGTGGTCTCATCCCAAGATGTGCCTTATCAATTCTTTTATATGTGGCCAATCACAATTGATTACCGTCGCACTTCATAAGATTCTTCCCGTGAATTTTGTACTTCATCCCTATTTTGCCACCACTATTGTATCATTATAACTGCTGCACATCCCAGATTTACACCGTACATTCTCTTATATCGTTTCTCACCAGTTTGCACTACCAGGTACAGCACTAATGATTTTGTCTACATACCACATTTTGCCGTCCACTCAGCTTCTTCTATGAAGGGCTCAACCATGATTTTCGTCCCGGTAAGCTCTTCGAGTTTAGTTGGTCTGCATCCCAAAAGGGGGTCCACCCGTACCTTTTTGATGAAGTGGCTGCCCATATGTTGCCGTCCACTAGCTTCTTTCCGATTATTGGCCTCATCCCCGATTTGCCCGTCCCGGAACCTTTTCAGGTTTTGGCGCAAACCCAAGATGGGTAGGAATTCTTTGAGGATGTGGTTTTCCCAAATGGTTTTTTCACGGTACGCTTTTTCCCATTTTTTTTCATCCCAAATTTCCTCCACTACACTTCTTTCTTATATGTTCGCACCCCCTGTTCCCGATAAACTTTTCCGGGGATGTTTCAAACCCCCTTTCCTCCCTAAACAGTTTTCTATATTGGTCTGCATCCCAAATTTTTCCTCCCCGGTACACTTCTTCTAATGTTTTTCATCCCGTTTCCGTCCCGGTTTCAGCTTCTTCTAGTATTGGGTTTTTGCTCCCTTTTGGCCAGGCCCTCGAACCCCCCCCCCCCCCCCCCCCCCCCCCCCCCCCCCCCCCCCCCCCCCCCCCCCCCCCCCCCCCCCCCCCCCCCCCCCCCCCCCCCCCCCCCCCCCCCCCCCCCCCCCCCCCCCCCCCCCCCCCCCCCCCCCCCCCCCCCCCCCCCCCCCCCCCCCCCCCCCCCCCCCCCCCCCCCCCCCCCCCCCCCCCCCCCCCCCCCCCCCCCCCCCCCCCCCCCCCCCCCCCCCCCCCCCCCCCCCCCCCCCCCCCCCCCCCCCCCCCCCCCCCCCCCCCCCCCCCCCCCCCCCCCCCCCCCCCCCCCCCCCCCCCCCCCCCCCCCCCCAAAAAAAAAAAAAAAAAAAAAAAAAAAAAAAAAAAAAAAAAAAAAAAAAAAAAAAAAAAAAAAAAAAAAAAAAAAAAAAAAAAAAAAAAAAAAAAAAAAAAAAAAAAAAAAAAAAAAAAAAAAAAAAAAAAAAAAAAAAAAAAAAAAAAAAAAAAAAAAAAAAAAAAAAAAAAAAAAAAAAAAAAAAAAAAAAAAAAAAAAAAAAAAAAAAAAAAAAAAAAAAAAAAAAAAAAAAAAAAAAAAAAAAAAAAAAAAAAAAAAAAAAAAAAAAAAAAAAAAAAAAAAAAAAAAAAAAAAAAAAAAAAAAAAAAAAAAAAAAAAAAAAAAAAAAAAAAAAAAAAACCCCCAAAAACTCCCGAAAAATTCCCCCCTGCCCCCCCCCCCTTTTAAAGGTTTTTAGGCCCCCCTTTAAAAAGGGGGGGAGGTAAGCCAACCCCGGGGGTTGCCAACCCAAAACCTTGTGGGTGAGTTAACGTTTTCCCCCCTTTAAATGGCCCGGGGGGGCCAAATTTTTGTAAAAAAACTTACTCGCAAATCAAAACTGTCGAAAACACTCAGAAAAAATAAAAAGCAAACAGATCATTTACTATTATGCGGTTTTTAACAGGTTTGTGCGATATAAAGGATGCACTGTGGAAAAAATTGGCCTTTAAGTAATAATGCCCAAAGAAAAAAATCATTAAAAGCCTCTCTTTTTGTGTTGTGCTTACAATCCCAAGGCCCCATCCCGAGATGTTGTCAAATCCTCCTGGTTTTTTTTTGAAACCCTTAAATTATTTTTTCCCCTGCTTCCTGGGTCTTCCATACCAGTGATCAAAAAAAACATCCTTTCTTAGAAGGATGAGTATGCTCACGAAATTTAAAAGTTCCTCAACGATTTAATGCCGTTTTTAAAAAATTTTAAATATGGGCAAAAACAATTATCGGAATTAATCGCGGCCCCCCCCAGGACCTATACATTTTCATGGGTCGCACTGACCCACCCCATGGGTGGGAATACGTTGCCCGCTTTTTATAGATGTGGTTATTCAACTAAACTTTTATTAGCTCCCCTACTATTCAATCACCTATTATTAAACTGCCCCAATTTCATCCCCTTTTAAAATCAACTCTATGAAAAACTCACCTATTATGTTTTTCTTTTACAACCCCTAGTTAGTCACCTTTTATAGCTCCCTGTTATTCAACCCACCTATATTAAACTCACTGTTATTCAATCACCTGTTTTCAACTCCCCTACTATTCAACTCCCCTGTATTAAATTTTTTACTACCATTAAACTAAATGCTATTCAACTCACTTTTCAACTCCTTTTTACAACTCACCTGTATTCGCTACCTGTTATTCAGCTACTGCATTAAATCCCCTGTTATTGGCTGTTGCTCCCCGGGCCCAAAAACCCCATCGAACACCAACTGATCAGCCGTTAGGTAGGCCCTTTTAAGGAGGGTTACCCAACTGTTTGCAAATCCTTGATGGGGAGTTTAGTTTTACTGGCGGACCCCTTAGGGGACAAGGTTCCCGACTGCTGCAAATCCTTGTTTGGTGGTTTAAACGTTATTGGCGGGGGCCCTTGGGGGAAAGGGTTAGCCGACTGCTGCAAATCTTGGGGGGTGAGAAAAAAGTTTTTTGGGCCCAGACCCCTTGGGAAAAGGGGTTACCCAAGTTGAAACCCTTGTGGGTGGATTAAGTCTTATTGGCCAGGGGCCCCTTAGGGGACAAGGTTAGCCGATGCTGCAAATTTTTGATGGGTTGAGAAAAATGTTTATTGGCTAGAGGCCCTTAGGGCAAGGTTAGCCAACTGTTGAAATCATTGTTGGTGAGATTAACGTCTTATTGGCAAAACCCTTGGGACGGGGTTTAAACGTTAAAACCCTTGATTGGGAGTTTACGTTTAGGCCAGAGGCCCCTTGGGGAAAAGGTTAGCCAATGTTGAAATCTTTGTGGGTGGGGTTTAAGTCTTATGGCCAGGGGCCCCTTAGGGGACAAGGTTAGCCGACTGCTGAAAACCCTTGAGGGTGAGATTAACGTCTTATTGGCGGAGGCCTTGGGGACAAAGGTTAGCCAACTGTTAAAATCTTGATGGGTGGTTTAAGTTTATGGCCAGAGGTAGGGACGGGTTCCCAACTGTTGAAATCATTGATGGGTGGGGTTTTAACTTTCCTTATGGCCAGAGGCCCTTAAGGAAAGGTTGCCAAAATTGTTAAAACCCTTGATGGGGAGATTAAGTCTTATGGCCGGGGCCCCTTAGGGAAAGGTTAGCCAATGTTGAAATCCTTGATGGGTGAGATTAACGTCTTATTGGCCTGGGGCCCCTTGGGGGAAAAGGTTAGCCATTGCTCAATTCCTTGTGGGGTTAAACGTTTATTGGCCTGAGGTCTTGGGGACAAGGTTAGCCAACTGCTGCAAATCTTGTGGGTGAGATTAAGTTTATTGGCCGGAGGCCCTTGGGACAAGGTTGCCAACTGCTGCAAATCCTTTGGGTGAGATTAAAGCTTTTTGGCCAGGGGCCCCTTGGGGGGAAAGGTTACCCAATTTTGAAATCATTGTGGGTGAGATTTAACGTCTTAGGGCCCAGGGCCTTGGGGGAAAAGGTAAGCCAACTGCTGCAAATCCTTGTGGGTGAGATTAAGTCTTTTTGGCCTGAGGCCCTTAGGGGAAAAGGTTAGCCGACTGCTGCAAATTTGATGGGTGATTTAACGTTTTTTTGGGCCCAGGGGCCCTTAGGACAAGGTTAGCGATGCTGAAACCCTTGTGGGTGAGATTAAGTTTTAAATTGGCCCGGAGGCCTTTGGGGACAAGGTTAGCGACTGCTGCAAATCATTGATGGGTGAGATTAATGTTTTATTCCCCAGGGGCCCCTTAGGGGAAAAGGTTCCCAAATGTTAAACCCCTTGATTGGTGGTTAAAACGTTTTTGGGCCGGAGGCCCTTAGGGGGAAAAGGTTAGCCGACTGCAAATCCTTGTGGGTGAGTTAATGTTTTTTGGGCCCAGAGGCCCTTAGGGAAAAGGTTAGCCAACTGTTAAAATTTTTTTTGGTGAGTTAAACGTTTTTTGGGCCCAGAGGCCTTGGGACAAGGTTACCCCCAAACTGTTGAAATCCTTGTTTGGGTGATTTTTAACTCTTAAAATTGGTGAGGCCCCTTGGGACAAGGGTTTAGCCAACTTTTGAATCCTTGTTTGGTGAGATTAAGTCTTCGGGCCCAGGGCTTAGGGAAAAGGTTGCCAACTGCTGAAAAACCCTTGATTGGTGAGTTTAAGTCTTATTGGCCGGGGGCCCCTTAGGGGACAAGGTACCGACTCTGAAATTTCTTTGATGGGTGAGTTAACTCTTTTGGGCCGAGGCCTTGGGGGGAAAAGGGTTACCCAACTGTTGAAATCCTTGATGGGTGGTTAACGTCTTATTGGCCAAGGCCCCTTAGGGGACAAGGTTAGCCGATTTTTAAAATCTTGATTGGTGAGATTAACGTCTTTTTGGGCCCGAGGCCCCCTTTGGGGACAAGGTTCCCAATGTTGAAATCCTTGTTTGGTGAGTTAAAACGCCCTTACTGGCCAGAGGCCCTTAGGGGACAAGGTTTTGCCACCCCTGCAATCCTTGTGGGTGAGTTAACGTCTTTTTGGGCCCGGGGCCCCTTAGGGGAAAAGGTTACCCAACTGTTGAAATTTTGGGGTGGATTAACGTCTTACTGGCCAGGGGCCCCTTGGGGGAAAGGTTAGCCAATGTTGAAACCCTTGTTTGGTGAGATTCGTCTTAGGGCCAGGGGCCTTAGGGAAAGGGTTTAGCCAATGCTGAAAAATCTTTTTTGGTGGTTTTAACGTTTATTGGCGGAGGCCTTGGGGAAAAGGTTACCCCGACTACTGAAAATCATTGATGGGTGAGTTTAACGTTTTTTTGGCGGGCCCCCTTTTTGGGGAAAAGGTTAGCAACGTTGAAACCCTTGTTTGGTGAGAAAAAAGTCTTTTTGGGCAGGGGCCCCTTTTTGGGGACGGTTAGCGACTGTTGAATCCTGTTTGGTGAGATTAAGTCTTTTTGGCCAGAGGCCCTTGGGGCAGGTTAGCCAACTGTTGAAATCCTTGTTTGGGTGAGTTAACGTTTCTGGCAGAGGCCTTGGGGACAATTTAAAGCCAATGCTGCAAATCC
This sequence comes from Conus ventricosus, assembly GCA_018398815.1. Classification (NCBI taxonomy): domain Eukaryota; kingdom Metazoa; phylum Mollusca; class Gastropoda; order Neogastropoda; family Conidae; genus Conus; species Conus ventricosus. The sequence continues at coordinate 15,677,420 of CM031614.1, forward strand.
TTGATGGGTGGTTTAACGTCTTTTTGGGCCCGGAGGCCCTTGGGGGAAAAGGTTACCCAAATGTTGAAAATTTTGTGGGTGGATTAACGTCTTATGGCCAGGGCCCCTTAGGGGAAAGGTTAGCCGACTGCGAAATATTGTTTGGGTGAGATTAAGTTTTACTGGCCAGAGGCCCTTTAGGGGCAGATTAGCCAATGTTGAAACCCTTTGATGGGTGAGTTAAACGTTTACGGGCCCAGGGGCCCCTTGGGGACAAGGTTAGCCAACGTGAAAAATCCTTGATGGGTGAGTTTAAAGTCTTATTGGCCGGAGGCCCTTAGGGGACAAGGTTAGCCGACTGCTGCAAATCATTGAGGGGTGAGATTAACGTCTTTTGGCGGAGGCCTTAGGGGAAAAGGTTAGCCGACTGCTGCAAATTATTGTGGGTGAGTTTAAAGTCTTATTGGCCGAGGCCCTTGGGGGGACAAGGTTAGCCGCTGTGCAAATCATTGTTGGGTGGGAAAAACGTTTATTGGCCGGGGCCCCTTAGGGGAAAAGGGTTACCCAACTGTTAAAACCTTGATGGGTGAGATTAAGTCTTATTGGCCGGGCCCCTTTGGGAAAAGGGTTTTCCCAAACTGTTAAAATCCTTGTTGGGTTGAGATTAAGTCTTATTGGGCCTGGGCCCCTTAGGGGCAAGGTAGCGACTGGGGGCAAATCCTTTGTGGGAAAAGTTCATTGGGGTAGCCTCCATGGGACATGTGAGTTCCGTGTGTACCCCTTTTTGTTGTAAAGTTTCCCTAGGTAGGGAAGAGGAAAAGTAAAAAAAAAGATAGTTTATATGGCCCTGACCCGTGTGATCGGTGTCGCTAGGGCTTGAAAACAGTTCAGTAAAAAAGATGAAGGGTTTATTTTGGTTGAAAAGGCGGACGTTGTCCTTGGTCAAATCCAAGGGTGGTAAGCGCAGGTGAGGGTTAAACACGGAAAGAGGCAGAAGAAAAAATTGGTTTTGGAAGGAGATGGTTGGGACCTTTACCAGAAGGTTGTTTTTAAAAAAAAGAGTTCCACGGATTTACCTTCCGGGGGTATGACAGATGGGGAGGAAAAGAGGAGAGAGAGTTAAGAAAAAGGAAAAAAGGGAAAAAAATTTATCATTATCCCGATTTTTTAACTGATTTCTTACCGGGCTGCATTCGTGTTTTCAGCCCTTCCCGGGCTGTGGCGCCCAGTAATGGGGGCAAAATGTGGCAGTTGTGTGACAAAGGCTGGGCAGAAACCTATTTTTAAAAGGGGCGACGTGCGGAGTGTGAGAGAAATTTTAAAGTTTTGTCAGTTGACCACAATGAATGTTAAAATTTTCCCCCCTTTGGTTTGGGAACCAAAAATTTCCATATTTTAAGCCCCTTTTTTGTTCTTCTTTGGAAAATTAAACATTGTTTTCCAGTGAGGGGGGGAAAAAAACCCTTTTTTTGTATATGATAAAAACTTTGTTAATGAGATGAAAATTGGTAGAGAGTGGATCTGTGGAATGCTGTCCTCTACTGGGGAGACGAAAAATAAGTTGAAAATTTGAAAAGTTGATTATTGTTTTTTAAATTATTCCCCCGGGGGAGGGGGAGAAAAGGTTTTGTAGTGCCCTTCTGGTTGTTGGAGAGATTGGTGTGCACGGGTGAAATTGCGGGGCTATGCGTGTATGCTTTGTGCACAGTGTGACAGAAAGATTAAGTCTTTTTGGCCGGGCCCCTTGGGGACAAGGTTAGCCAACTGCTGCAAATCCTTGATGGGTGAGATTAAGTCTTTTTGGGCCCGGGGGCCTTGGGGGGACAAGGTTAGCAAAATTGCGCAAACCCTTTGGATGGGGAGATTAAGTCTTATTGCCGGAGGCCTTGGGAAAGCCTTTCCCAACTTCTTCAAACCCTGGTGGTCATTGTTTTTTTTCCCATTCATTTTGTGAAATTTGTGTGGCGGAAAAAATTTTAAAGGTGTGTTTATATATTTTGGAATGTAAAAAAAAAAATTCTGTCTTCGTTTAGTTTAAAGGTTTCTGTCCTGATTCCCTTTTAAAAAGTGTAGGGTTTAAATACCCTGTTTAAAAGGAGAAGATATTTTTTTTTCTCTTTTTTTGTAGTTTAAAACGTTCCTGTCGTGGTTGCTTTTATTTGTAGTTTAAGTTTACGCATGGTTAACAGGCTTTTCTTTCTTTTTTTATCTATTTGTTTATTTATTATTTTATGAGGGGTTTTTGAAAATGTGTGTATTAGTCGTTGGGGTCGTAGGATTTTTAATGCGGGGGAAAATTTAATTTATGAATATCCCCAACGGGCAACTGATGTTTTAATCCAAGGAACTTGGAGTTTGCAGGCCCCCTACGTATGAATTTTAGGAGTTTCTGTATTTTAAAACGGGGGAATCGAGCCTGCGGTGTTTGAGTCCCCTTGTGTCCTTTGAGTATGCGAGAGGAGTGGGTTGTACGGTTTGTATCTTCGTTTGTGACGTTTATTCATTTGTTGTTACTCAGTGTTTTGTGCCAAACTTTACAAAATTTTGTTTTGTGTGGGGTGTGTTTTGGGTGTGTGTGTTGTGGTGTGTGTGCGTGGTGCGTGGTGCGCGGTGCGGCGTGCGGCGTAGGCGTGCTGGGGCGTACGGCGTGCGTGTTTATATAAATTATAATATTTATATTTAATATATATTATATAATAATATATATATTATGGTGTTGTGTGGTGTGGGGTGTGTGTGTGTGTGCATTTTTCATCATTAATTATCGCTTGAAATTTTACAATCTCTCTCTCTCTCTCTCTCTCCCCTTCCTCTCTCTCCTCTCCGGAAAAGAAATGAGAAGAAATATGCAGGAAAGCGCGCTTTTGTGTGTGTGGGGTGTGGTGTGGGGGTGTGTGGGGTGGGGTTGTGTGGTGGTGTGTGTGTGTGTGGTGTGTGGTGTTCTGGTGCGTGGTGGTGGTGGTTTTGGTGGTGTGTGTGTGTGTGTGTGTGTGTGTGTGTGTGTGTGTGTGGTTGCGTTTGTGCATGTGTGTGTCGTGCGTGCGTGCGGCGTGTGTGTGTGTGTGTTTTTGTGTGTGTTGTGTGAGTTTTGGTGTGTGTGTGAGTGAGTGACAGTAGAAGCGGGTCAATTCATTTGGGACCACCCACACAAAAAAAAAAAAGGATGAAACAGACCGTCACCCTCCCCCCTCCCCCGTTGCAACCCCGTTTTTTTTTCCCCCCCCCCCCCCTTCCCATCCGACCCCCCCCCCCCCTCGCTCTTGGAGGGCCCCCTTTTTCCCCCCCTCCTTATAAGATCCGGGGGGTTGTTGGCCGCTGCGCCCAACAGGGCCCGACCCCCTCAAGCGGATCGTTGGGTTGGTCACTCCCCCGGGATGTTCAAATTGGGGTGTCAAAGGGGGGAGCCCGGGGAGCGGGGCAGCCCCAAAAAAAGACAACGGATAGTGAAAAGCAGGTGGGCAGAGTTTAGTTGAATAAAAAGGGGGATTGAATAAAAGGTGAGTTGAAACAGTGGGGAGTTGAATAACGGGGAATGAATAACAGGGGAGTTTAATAATAGGTGGTTTAAACAGTAGGGAGTTGAATAACAGGTGAGTTGAATAAAAAGGTAGTTGAAAAGAGGTGAGCTTATGCAGGCGGTTGAAAAAGGTGAGTTGAAAAGAGGCGGTTTAACTGGTCAGTTGAATAAAGGGGTTGAATAGCGGTGAGTGGAAAACAGGTGAGTTTAATAGCGGTGAGCTGAATAAAGGTGAGTTGAATAAAAGGTGAGTTTTAATAAAAAGGGGATTAACAACAGGTGAGCGAAAACAGGTGAGGGAATAACAGGGGGGTTGAATAACGGGGAGTTGAACAAGGGGGTTAATAAAAGGTGATTGAAAAAAACAGGTGGTTAAATAACGGTGAGTTGATAACAGGTGAGTTGAATAAAAGGTGAGTTGAATAGTAGGTGAGTTGAATAACAGTTGAGATGAATAACAGGTGAGTTGAACAACAGGTGAGTTGAATAACAGGTGAGTTGAATAACAGGTGAGTTGAATAACAGGTGAGTTGAACAGTAGGTGAGTTGAGAAACAGGTGAGTTGAATAATAGGTGAGTTGAATAGTAGGTGAGTTGAATAGCAGATGAGTTGAATAACAGGTGAGTTGAATAACAGGTGAGTTGAATAACAGGTGAGTTAAATAACAAGTGAGTTGAATAACAGGTGAGTTGAATAATAGGTGAGTTGAAAGTAGGTGAGTTGAACAGTTGGTGAGTTGAATAACAGGTGGGTTGAATAATAGGTGAGTTGA
>CM031614.1:15691688-15706688 GCA_018398815.1 Conus ventricosus
CACACTTTATGCATAACTTCTATCGCATCGTATTATTACAAGGTAAACATTATTTCTGTATCAACATCCTTGCACTCTATGCATTACCTTTGTCACATCACATCATTACACCTGATGCATTACCTCTGTCACATCACATTATTACACTTGATGCATTACCTCTGTCACATCACATCATTACACCTGATGCATTACCTCTGTCACATCACATCATTACACTTGATGCATTACCTCTGTCACATCACATCATTACACCTGATGCATTGGCTCTGTCACATCGCATCATTACACCTGATGCATTACCTCTGTCACATCACATCATTACACCTGATGCATTACCTCTGTCACATCACATCATTACACTTGATGCATTGGCTCTGTTATATCATCGCATTGCAATGTATGCACTGCCTCTGTCACATCACATCATTACAATCAGTGCCTTATCTCTATCACCTTATATCATTACACTCTATGTGACATGATTTCTGACATATCACATCGTTACACTCTGTGCTTTCCTTCTATCACATCACATTACTGCAATGTGTGTGTAGCTTCTGTCACATCGCATTACTGCGCTCTGTGAGTTGCTTCTGTCATGCACATCAAGGGACTCGGAGGAAGTCTGGCCCCAAGACGTGTGACATGCAGGCCCACCAGTGTGTGGATACGCCCTGGTGGCCACGAACCAGACTCCCAGTTATGGGTCAAACAGCTTCACTGCCTTGTGAATGTCTCGGGAGAGACAAAAGCTAAGGGAGTAAACCCTAAAAGTAAATCCGGAGTGGAGCCCCTAAGGCGGTTGGTTGACTCACCGTGACACCTTTCGGCAAAACCTGCGGCTGCGCGGGCAGTATACTGCACTGGCTTATTCTTTCTGTTCGATCCTGTCAGCAAAGCCAAGAGGGGGATTCTGGCGGTTGGGCACCCCAGGATCTCCACACACTTCGCCCAGGCCTGCGCCCTGGAGAGGTCACTCCAGTGCCGCTGTCCCAGCGACAGAAACAACACAGAGACAGCAGTTACGAATTACAAGCCCACAGTGTATTGGCGCAAGTTCGGGCACTTCGGGTTGTTCCACTGGTCAGCTACAGCCCGCCTCAAGCTGCGAAGCCCCCAGTCAACAAGGTGCCGACCCGCCACAGTCTGCCTGCTTCAATGGGTGCTTGGAGTATCAGGGGAAGACAGAAGAGCAGACTGTAAATCCTGAACCAGGCAACAACAGAAAAAAATTCAAGCAACCAGCCTTGCGGCTGGCAACCTGGAGCGTCAGAACGATGTGTCCCGGCCTTTCTGAAGACCTCCAGCAAGTTGAGGACGCCAGGAAAGCAGCCATCATCGACCGCGAGCTGAAGAGGTTCAACATCGACATCGCCGCGCTGCAAGAGACAAGACTCCCCTCCAACGGCAGCCGTATGGAGGACAACACGTTCTTTTGGCAAGGACTGGACAGAGGAGCACCGACTGCATGGCGTCGGATTCGCGGTGCGAATTTCTCTCCTCTCCTCAGATGAACCACCTTCCAAAGAGACATCGCAAATCCTATCTCTCCGGCTCACGACCTCTTCGGCACCAACAAACATTCTTAGCGTCTATGCCCCCACACCCTGCTCTACAGCCTGGCTAAGGATGAGCTGGAAGCCAAGATCAGAGAGGTACCTGCAAAGGAATTCCTGTTCTTGCTCGGGGACTTCGATGCCCGGATTGATGCAGATCACAGCTCCTGGCCCTGCAGCACCGGCCGCTTGGGCATTGGCAAGCTCAACGAGAATGGACAGCGGCTACTTGAGCTTTGCTCCTTCCACGACCTCTGTATCACGAACACCTTCTCCCCCAGCAAGCCACACCACAGAGTGTCCTGGAGGCACCCCAGATCTCATCACTGGCATCAGCTGGACTTTGTGATCACCCGAAGACCATTGCTCAACCATGTGCTCGTCACCCGCAGCTACCACAGTGCTGACTGCGACACTGACCACTCCCTGGTTGGCAGCGAGGTCCGTCTTCATCCTAAGCGAATCCACCGCTCTAAGCGGAAGGGACGTCCCCGAATCAACACAGCCAAGACGTCAGTGCCCGAACTGCGCGAACGCTTCGACAGAGCCATTGGCAAGGCCCTAGAGCACTGCCCGACAGACAGCGCTTTACTACGGTGGAACCACATCTGTGATGCCACTTACCAATGCGCCTCAGACACTTATGGGAAGAGAATGAGAAAGAATGAAGACTGGTTTGAAGCGGGAATCGCTGAGATGGAGTCTGCCATTGCTGCTAAGCAAGCTGCACTCTTCAGTCACAAGAGAGGAGAGAGAGAGAGAGAGAGAGAGAGAGAGAGGAGAGAGAGAGAGAGAGAGAGAGAGAGAGAGCCCCCAGAGAAGATGCTAGCCGCACTCTGGCTGAACCTGTGCCAGGGCATCCAGGCCTCCGCCAACAGTGGCAACATCTGCGCTATGCTTGAAGAAAGCGTTCGGCCCAACCGCCATCAAGATCGCTCCTCTGAAATGCACGCCGGGGACTTAAGCAGACTTAGGAGATGTCTCATCTACGCATTAGCCCAACGCGCTGGTCAGACCTTGAGTACCTACCTAGCACTAGATGTGCCTTTATTACCATTGTATATGTGTGTGGTGAGTGTACACATGTGTGTATGTGTGTGTGGGCATGGGCCATCTGTGCATGTGTGCGTGTATGTGCGCGCGCGTGTGTGTATGTGTGCATGCACATATGTGCACATGTGTGTGTGTGTGTGCGTAGGAGCGAGCGCGCACTTGCGCGTACATGTATGTGTATATGTGTGCGTGCGTGCGCGCGCGCATGTGTGCGCGCGTGTCTTTTTGTGTCTTTTGTGTCTGGCGAAGCGTTCGCGCAGTTCGGGCTCTGACGTCATGGCTTTGACTCTCCTCTTACATTCTCTCATCTAAGTCATCAATTCATTCATCCATCAGCTTTAAGTCATGCGCGGCGTGGTCATCAAAACTTAGCGGATGTGGTGTAGCGTATGTGGACTTGTCCGCACGCAGTGACGCCTCCTTGATGAAACTGAAACTTCGTCGGGGAAGGTTATCACCGACCGCAGCAAACAGATGGAGAGATGGCCCTGTGCATTACTTCTGTCACATCACCCTGTGCATTACTTCTGTCACATCACCCTGTGCATTACTTCTGTCACATCACCCTGTGCATTACTTCTGTCACATCACTACACTCTGTGCATTACTTCTGTCACATCACCCTGTGCATTACTTCTGTCACATCACTACACTCTGTGCATTACTTCTGTCACGTCACTACACTCTGTGCATTACTTCTGTCACATCACTACACTCTGTGCATTACTTCTGTCACATCACATCACTCTGTGCATTACTTCTGTCACATCACATCACTCTGTGCATTACTTCTGTCATATCACATCACTACACTCTGTGCATTACGTCTGTCACATCACTACACTCTGTGCATTACTTCTGTCACATCACTACACTCTGTGCATTACTTCTGTCACATCACTACACTCTGTGCATTACTTCTGTCACATCACATCACTACACTCTGTGCATTACTTCTGTCACATCACATCACTACACTCTGTGCATTACTTCTGTCACATCACATCACTCGTGCATTACTTCTGTCACATCACATCACTCTGTGCATTACTTCTGTCACATCACTACACTCTGTGCATTACTTCTGCCACATCACTACACTCTGTGCATTACTTCTGTCACATCACAACACTCTGTGCATTACTTCTGTCACATCACTACACTCTGTGCATTACTTCTGTCACATCACTACACTCTGTGCATTACTTCTGTCACATCACATCACTACACTCTGTGCATTACTTCTGTCACATCACAACACTCTGTGCATTATTCTGTCACATCACATCACTACACTCTGTGCATTACTTCTGTCAATCACATCACTACACTCTGTGCATTACTTCTGTCACATCACTACACCCTGTGCATTACTTCTGTCACATCACATCACTACACTCTGTGCATTACTTCTGTCACATCACAAACACTCTGTGCATTACTTCTGTCACATCACATCACTCTGTGCATTACTTCTGTCACATCACAACACTCTGTGCATTACTTCTGTCACATCACTACACTCTGTGCATTACTTCTGTCACATCACTACACTACACACTGTACATTACTTCTATCACATCTCACAATCTAGCTCGAGGTATTACAGCCATGACATCATATCATTACACTCTATGCATTACCGCCGGGACATCACATTATCACACTCTATGCATTATCACTATGACATCTCATCATTGCACTCTATGCATCATCGCTATGACATCACATCATTACACTCTATGCATTACAGCTATGTCATAACATGATCAAACTCTATGCATTACTGCTATCATGTTACTCATTACATTCTACGCATCATCGCTATGACATCACGTCATTACACTCTACGCATTACAGCTTTGACAGAACATGATTAAATGCTATACATTACTGCTTTTTATGTTACTCATTACATTCTATGCATCACCGCTATGGCATCACGTCATTACACTCTATGCATTACAGCTATGACAGAACATGATTAAACGCTATACATGACTGCTATTATGTTATCATTACATTCTATGCATCACCGCTATGGCATCACGTCATTACACTCTATGCATTACAGCTATGACAGAACATGATTAAACGCTATACATGACTGCTATTATGTTACTCATTACATTCTATGCATCACCGCTATGGCATCACGTCATTACACTCTATGCATTACAGCTATGACAGAACATGATTAAACTCTATGCATTACTGCTTTCATGTTGCTCATTACATTCTCCACATCACCGCTATGGCATCACGTCATTACATCTTTGCCCACGTTACTTCCGTCACACCACATCATTGCACTCTCAATATTACTCAGGCCACATCACATCATTGAAACTCTGTGCATTATCATGCCACATCGCTTCATTGTACTCGATGTATTTACTCACGCCACATGATACCTCTGCGCCCTGTTAAATGGTTGTGTCACATCATTTCACTAAAGTTTTGTATATCACTAACGCCACATATTTATTACTGCACTCTATGTGTTACAGGTGCAACATCATATCACTGACTCTGTATATTACTTATGCCACAGCATAGCATGCTCTGTATGTAGTACTGATTTGATATCATATGTTATTTGCACTGTATGTATTGTTTCCGTCAATCATATCATTACGCTCTATGCATACTTCTGTCACGTCACATTTTCGTAGGCTTTGCATTACTTCTGTCACCACGCGTTATTTAAACCCTTAATATTGCTTCTGTCACAATAGTTATTCTATTGCATTGCTTCCGTCACATTGTATTAGGAACTTCTCGTATTACTTCAGTCACATCACATGGTAAACCCCTTTCCACATCTCTCATATCACATTAAGGTAGTCTGTGCATTATTTCCGTCCAGTTACACTGTTAAACTTTTTTTTTCGCTACCATTTTTATCAATTACGTTATCAAACTCTGTGCACTATTGGCTATGACTGATATTATCAGAGAAGAGAGAGAGAGAGGGGAGAGAGGAGAGAGAGAGAGAGAGAGAGAGAGAGAGAGAGAGAGAGCCTCGGTTAAAGGCTGTGTCAGGCTAACTGACATAGGCTAGAACACCAAGGCTACATCAAAAATGTTGTCATGCTCTAAACATAGTTATGCGGGGATTGTCTTCAGTTGTGACAAGCTCCTAGCATAACACTATCAGTCACCAAAATCTCCCAAAATCGGTGTGTGGCTGCCCATGTGGCGGGGGTAATCAAAAACGGTCATACACGTAATGTTCTCATCCCCAGCTGATGCATTTGTACCATAGTGTTCAAGTACTTCGGCTGTTCGGATGATCCCTGGAGTCTTTTAGCCAGGGTACGACAACAACAACATCAGAGAGAGAGAGAGAGAGAGAGAGAGGAGAGAGAGAGGAGAGAGAAGAGGAGAGAGAGAGGAGAGGAGAGAAGAGAGAGAGAGAGAGGAGGAGAGATCATTTCAACCCACCTCTGGAGCCGTCAGTTGTAATGAGTTGGCAGGCCGTGAGGAACAGCACGGCGATGATCACAGTGCAACGTGTTTCATTCTGCGATGGTCTTGGTGATGCTGAAAAGTCCATCGACAGTTGTTACTGTGTTTTGTATTTCAAAAAGCCAATGGCATGTTTTATTGTATGTTGTAGCATTAGGACAGCCAAAGCTGTACTTGGCTTCAAGTCGCACTGTTAAAAGCAAATGAAGGTTTTATTTCCTATTGAAATGTTAACAACCAACGACGTGTCGCCGTTGAATGTAGTTGAGTTACACAGGCTGTTGGCGGGGTCTCATTGCATGTTGCTAGGTTAAACAGCTAACAACAGTCGTCCCACCAGGCCTCGCTGCCACAACAGCAACAGTGAGCTGATGAAGACAGGGCGATCCTGCCGAAATATTCTCCAAAAGAGTAAGCTTTGATTCTGAGTCCTATTACCATTTTTTTCTAATGTTGAATCCAGAATCCAGAAACCTACATTCTTAGCTAACAACAGGTTTTACAGTGTTTAGTTACTTAAAATAATACTGTTTTGGTGAATCTGATTAAAAACTCCCATCAGCTGTCACCCTGTTCCCAAGTTTTTTTTTTCTCTGACTGAAATCAAGACGTGGTGAAGAAAAAAACAGGTGGTGGTAAAAAGACGTCAAACAAGTCCTGTCTAGGCAAGCATGAGACACAAGATTTCTAAACACAGGTTGCCGGCTGCACAAAACAGCTCTTCAAAATTTCGACCCCCCTGCATGTATTTCTAAGATACCTCACATACATATCCCACGCATTATGAAGATGAATATATTTTGTTTACCCAGATGATGCAGCAAACCATTCTGCTTAGATTGCACACATTATTTTTGGTTTCAGTTCTTTGGAAGTTGCCATCGTTTTGGATTATGTTTTGATGATTTACTGACACAATACTAATGCAGCTTTCCCCTGTTTAGTTGCCATTGTTCATGTAGTTCTAGTGGTAGATTTTGGTGTTCGGGTAGTAATATTTTTCAATCACGAGGCACAAGCTGGCATGCAAGCACGATTTCAGGGCTGAAACATACGATTGGTACTGTCACGACCGACCCCTGGAGGTCTGCCCTGACAGGATCAGTTTAGATGGGAGTGAAGGAGTGACTGACCTCACACGCCTCGCAAGAGCCCACACAAGAAAGATTACGATACAACACCCCATTTATTCACAACATACACAATCGCAAATAAATATTTCAACACACGCACCATCACAATCAAACATTCCAACACACACAACATGCACAATCACAATCAAGCATTTCAATATACGACATACACAATCACAATCAAGCATTTCAACACATATGACATATACACAATTATAAATAAACATTTCCAGCACCCATCCCTTTCCATGTCAAGTAGTTCCCCCACACCCCTGCTTCTCCAGAGTCTACTGGGAGCACCCTGTCGCACCAGGTGCCCCAAACCGGGTCGGTTCTTGAAGAGTCGTTCAAGGCCGACACCCTTGACATACACAAACAGACGGTGTGGAGAGCGCGTCCGCGGGGGGGGGGGGGGGGGGGGGCGGGGGCGTTTGTTGCTGGAGGTCCTGGACAGGGATCAGGACCGGCCAGTCAAGTCCACGGGCTTTTCCACCAGTACGTGGCCTCAACCAGTGCGTGGTCCCAACCAGTGCGTGACCCCAACCAGTGCGCGGTCCCAACCCGTGCGTGGCACCAACCAGTGCGCGGTACCAACCAGTGCGCGGTCCCAACCAGTGCGTGGCCCCAACCAGTGCGTGGCCCCGACCAGTGCGCGGCACCAACCAGTGCGCAGTCCCAACCAGTGCGTGGCACCAACCAGTGCGTGGCCCCAACCAGTGCGTGGCACCAAACCAGTCCAAGCTCCGGGTGAAGCCCCCGGAGGAGGGAAAAGGTAACTGGGAGGAAAGAAGAGAGGAGGGAAGGAGGAAGAAGGGTACTGAAACCCCGCAGTCAGTACAGTCTGACCCATGCTGTTAATCCTAACAGCCACTCGCATGATGGCGAGGGGGAGGTCTACTAAATACACCAACGACACCAGCTCAACACAGACCTGAGCATAACACAGCAAACCAACCAAATCAGGAATGTTCGTTAAAGTCTTCTCATACGAAGCAGGTAAGAGACTGCATTAAATTAACAGGCTATAAAACAAATATGAATTGTCTTCATCCTTCTCTCACTCACGTTTAACATTTTCCTTTCTTAGGAAATGAACTAATACAGCAATACTGGTACAATTATCCCCACATTTTATACAACATTTCAAAATAACAAATCTCCAACCACGCATCCAAACGACAAATCATGCGTACGCACGCTCGCGAACATAAAACTCGTTCTCCTTGCACACACAAACAGACAGTGGCCGAAGAATAAGAGTCCGGCGAATGTGAACAGGGCGGACGAGCGAGACCAAGCAAGTACCAACCTGAATCACCAGGTTCTCTCCCATCCCCACCGACTACCGCATCACCAGATGCATAAACAGGAGAAAGAATTTTGGATATAATTTAGAATGGCCAGGTTAAAGATTGAATTAACCAGAGAAAAAGGTCCAAACAATATTTCTTTTACAATTTTGAAAACAAAAGAAAATTGCGCAACAGAGAAGAATAAGCCGGCTAACAAAAAAACAAAACAAAAAAAAAAACAAACGAACCACGAAACTGATGCTTACCAGCTACCCGTGGGTGACCCAGAAGAGGCGGGTCAAACGACTCTCTCTGCCCTCTGTCCAGTCGAGAGGACAGCAGCGCAGATGCGGAAAAAAGGTGAAGTGATGACCCTCTCCTACAGCCGACTGTAGGAATGAAGGTACCGACTGTACCTTCGACGATAAGGTGAAGAACCAGGACCGGAGCAGGCGCTCCCAGAGACATCTTCCGCTCGAGTGAAGAGAAACCTGCCTAAGCGATGGCGGCCAACATGCCACGCTACGTCACAGAGTGAGCATACCTCAAACTAAAAGAAATGAAGCACGTGCGACAGGTGAAAAGACAGGCGAGAGGCCGATAGACAGCAAGTTCGAGAGAAAGGTACCAGCCACCCGTGAACCTGCAGGATGAATTGCACGGGCAGTGGAATTAGAGAGAGAGAGAGAGAAAGCAAACCGAACTTGAGCTGAACTACACCAAGGTGCAACCGCACCACAAGCCACACCAAGGACGGACACGCGACAACAACAACGACAATAAACAAATGAAACAATTCCACCACCCTAGATGGGTCAATCGTCATAGGCCTCGTGACAAACTCGTGACAGGTACATAAGCTAGTCACAAAAAGTTAAGGGCCAGACAGAAAAACTCTCACCAAAATAAAACGACATAACGCACAGGAAAACAGCTTATACGTATTTTATTTCATGTCTTTAGCTTTCATGTCAATGCCATTTGCAATTGTGTCAATTCAATTTTCTGGACAAAATCAAGGATCAAACATCGTAACCCCTCTTTTTGAAAATCACAAAATTGACAATTCACAAGAAAGTTTATTGAAAAGCTTCAGTAGTGCGTATGTCCGCCATTTGCACCCACACATTACACGCATCTAGGCCTCATGGACTGGATCAGAGTCACAAGGGTCTGTTGAGGCATGGCGTTCCACACCTGCAGCAGAAATTGAACAGTTGGTGGAGGTCAACAGGAGGAGGGTGGTTGTCGTGGACGCGGCGTTCCAGATGTCCCAAAAGTTCTCAATAGGGTTCAAATCAGGCGAACGCGATGGCCAGTCCATTCGTGGAACCTGCTGCTGCCTCAGGTAGTCGTTCACCACATGGGCGCGGTTGGAGTGGCGTTGTCGTCCATGAGGGTGGCACCGGGTCCCATGGCTTGCAGAGTGGGGATAATCAACGGCCCTACGATTTCATCTCTGTACCTTACGCCAGTAAGTCTGCCTGGCACAAGGTGAAGGGGTGTCCTGCCATGAAGGTGGATGCCTCCCCATACCATCAGGGAGCCGCCTCCATAGCGATCGTGCTCACGAACACAGCCATCAGCAAGCCTCTCCCCTGGACGACGCCAGACGCGTACCCGGCCATCATTTCGGGACAGGGAGAAATCTTGACTCATCGGTGAAGAGGATGGTGCTCCATTGCTGCCTCGTCCATCGCTGATGACGTCGACACCACCTCCTTCTGGCCTGTCGATGGTGCTGTGTTAGTGGGAGACGGACGGCGGCCTTCTTGAGCGGAGGTTGAAACTGTGAAGGCGACCTCGGACGGTCTGGCGACTTACGTTGATGTTAGTCGTTCTTCTCAGCTCCTGTCTCAGAGTGGTTGCATTGATGGTTCTGCTGCGGACTGCTGTCAGCATCAAGTAGCGATACGTCTTGCCGTTGGTGATTCTTGGCCGCCATGAGCGTGGTCGTTCCTCGGCTCTTCCAGTGTCTTGGTATCGCTGGTGAAGGCGTTGAATGACTGAGTGGCTCACTCCCAGACGTCTTGCCACCTCTCTTCCAGAAATGCCATCTTGGAGCCATCCCAGAGCCCGGCCGCGATCTAGTGTTGACAGTTTTCGTCTTGGAGGCATGGTTATTGCAGCCCCGATTAGCGGTCATTTTATACCCACCGCAGGCAAATTGTCATTGAAAAGTGTTCAACATAGGCAGGCCTTGCACGTGCACTGCGCCGATTTCTCAATTCAAAACTGCTGTGTAATCTGCGCCTGGCCAAACTTCATGCATTATTCACGGATTTTTGGTGTTTTGGCTGAGCGCATATTCCCGACCCGAAAAATGCGTCGTCTGAAAGATTATTTCGGTCATACAGTGTGTGGTGTGTGAGCTGTCAGAATAGCTCAGAATGAAACACGCTGCGCTTTGTTTTACGAGCATTCAGACCCATTACTTAGGAGTACCCCAAAATCTAAGGCGGCCCTTAACTTTTTGTGACTAGCTTATCTAATACTTACACTATTTGGCAGAAACGAGCAATACATGCCACTTCATATAAAACGTTTGAGAACTGGTTGAGATTTAGAGCCATCTTCCTTGCATCACTTCGCTATCTGTACCTGTTTTTGATACAAGTCCGGTTTCGATGAAACTAATTGTCCTGTTGACAGACAAAATTCTTTCTATCAAACACGATCGTCGGGAAATCAATGCTTATTTCAAACCTTTCATTTTCGGCAAAATGTCGTTGAGGAAAGCTTACTTACCAAAGGAGGCAGTGAAGAAATATGAAGCAGGTTCGCCGTGCAAGGGTCAGGCAGACGATGGGATACACGTGTCACTGTCGCCTGCTTTTATCCCTTGCCTGCCATGAGTCATCTCCCGATCTCCTAGGTCCAGCAGCGGCCCATAATCACATGCAAAAACTAAGAACGTCTGTCTGCAGCGCATAGCTTAGAAAACAACACACGTAACAAAAGTAAACAATGAGTCCGTTACAACTCAAAATATTAAAAAAGAAAGAATGAAGAAGAAAGAAACAAGCTCAACGCATGCCTTTTAGCGTTTAAAAACAAACGTAGCGGTTCAACACACAGTCGGATAGGCTTGAAGCTGTGTTTAGGTTGGCGATGAAGTTTGCCACGTTCGCTGAAAACAATCACTATCAAACTCACTCGAAAAAACAAAACAAAACAAAAAACAAAAAAAGAAAACCAACAAAAAACAAACAAACAAAAAAACAAAACAAAACAAAACAAAATAAAAAAACCCACTATGCGCAGACGCGTTGGATTAGTTCTGAACATTTACTGAGACTTCAAGGCTTCAGTTATTTAACGTTCGATGTTTACGATTAAACCGGGGTGGATTAAAAAAAAAGAAAAAAAAAGAAAAAGAAAAAATAACAACAATTTCTTTCTATGGGATGCTTGCAACATTCTCAGCCATCGAACGAACCCTTCAGTCATGTATGCGTGTATATGTGTATAATACAGTGTACCTGCTTACATTCCTACAGTCTTTTAGGCGGCAGCGGCTGTAAACTAGGTCCCTATTTTTCTTTGTCACAATTTCAAGAACTAATCTATCTATCTAGTCACTCTTTGTGCTGGTAGCACATAAGGCCTCGACCAGAGCCCGCCACTGATGT
This sequence comes from Conus ventricosus, assembly GCA_018398815.1. Taxonomy (NCBI): domain Eukaryota; kingdom Metazoa; phylum Mollusca; class Gastropoda; order Neogastropoda; family Conidae; genus Conus; species Conus ventricosus. The sequence continues at coordinate 15,703,829 of CM031614.1, forward strand.
CGGTCGGCCTGAAAACACGTTCCAGACGGCCCCCAATGTCCAACCATTTTCCTTCATCTCCCTCTCCACTGTTCTCCTCCAAGTTTCCTTGGGGCGTCCTCTTCTTCTTCGGCCATCAGGAGTCCATCGTAGGGCGATTCTGGAAATGGCTGTGTCTGCTGGCGGAGCACATGGCCTATCAATCGCCAACGCCTTCGTTTTACTTGCGTTGAGATGGGTTCAGTTTCTGCTCTTTGGTGGAGTTCTTCATTGGTGATGGTATTCGGCCAATAGATGCGTAGAATGCGTCTGAGGCATCTGTTTTGGAAGACATTCAGTTTGTTGCTGATGGTTTGGTCATCTTCCATGATTCTGATCCATAAAGAAGGGTGCTTATTACATTTGATTTGAAGATTCGTAACTTGGTCTTCAGGCGGATATTCCTGCCTTCCATGTGTCCGAGTGAGGCAAAGGCCTGGCTGGCTTTTGCAAGTCGAGCCCGGATCTCCACCTCCCCATCCCCTGTATTAGACATCTTGGATCCAAGATAGGTGAAGTCGCAAACTTCCTCAATTTCGTCTCCGTTCAGTTTGATGTTGTCTTGGACTCTGGCATTCATTCTCATGCTCTTTGTCTTCTTGGTGTTGACCTTCAAGCCAAGGTTTCCAGCTGTTGTTGCCATGGCATCTGTTTTTCTCCTGTATGTCTTGGTAGCGATGTGACATCAGGGCAATGTCGTCAGCAAAGTCCAAGTCTTCCAGTGTTGTTGTTGCTACCATTGTCGTGGTCCATCTGATTCCCCTCCTCTCTCTGTCTGTGGCGTTCTTCATAATCCAGTCCATGGCCAGGATGAAGAGGAAAGGCGATAGGATGCAGCCCTGTTTCACTCCCGTGCTGACACTGAAGGCGTCTGTGAGCTCTGTGTTGCAGATCACTTGTGAACTGAAGTCACTGTACAGCATTTCAACGACCCGGACAAGTTTTGCAGGGATTCCGTAGTGTCTCAGGATTTTCCATAAGGACTCTCGGTGGATGCTGTCAAATGCCTTCTCCAGGTCAATGAAGTTGATGTACAAAGGCGTGTTCCACTCATTGCTCTGTTCCAAAACCCTGGCGCAGAGTGAAGATATGATCTGAGCAGGATCGTCCAGGGCGAAAGCCTGCTTGTTGTGGACGAAGGTTCCTCTCAAGGGTTTCCGTCAGCCTTGACATCACAACCTTGCTAAATACCTTGCTAGTGAGAGAAAGAAGTGTTTGCCCCTCCAGTTGTTGCAGTCTCCAAGATCTCCCTTTTTGGGCAACTTGAAGATTTAAAACCAGTTTTTCCACGCTTCAGGGGTCTGGCCCGTTTCCCAAACCTGTCTGAAGATCTCCGTCAGAATAGGGGCTGTCACATTAATATCTGCTTTCAACATATCTGCTGTTACCCCATCTGCCCCTGGTGCTTTTCCGTTCTTCATGGTTTTTATTGCTGCTGTCACTTCTTCTAGGCTCGGTGGATCGATGCAGATGTCCAGGTCTATACCTGCCGGTTGGATATCTGCTAGCTGAGGGGGGGTCTGGTCTGTTCAGAACTGACTCGAAATGTTCTTTCCAGCGCTGTAGTTTTTCTGCCTCTCCTTCAACGACCTTCCCATTCTTGTCCTTTATGGTACATCATTGTTTTGGACCCATTGTTTAGCTGCTTGTTTATCTTGTACAGCGTTTTTAGATCATTTCTACCAGCTGCTTCCTCTGCCTCGTCTGCCAGTTTCTCGATGTAGTCCTTCTTGTCAGCTCTTGTCATCTTCTTTACCTCTTTATTTATTTCTGTATATCTTCTTCTGTGCTGCTCTTTCAAGCGTTCTGATCTGGTGTTGTTGATCTTCTGCTTTGTCAGCTTTCTTTCATCTTTTCTTTTCCCAGGTTCCTTTCTTTATCCACTCTTCCTTCTTCTTTCGGCGGAAGCCTAGTACCTTTTCTCCCGCTTCCCCCAAGGCCTGGTTGAAGCTGTCTATTGTCAACTCTTGTTGTTCCCCTAGCGCCTGGAATCTGTTCTTTATTTCCACAGCAAAAGCTTGTTTGGTGAGCGTTTTCATTCAGTCTGTCAGAGTCTATTCTCTGCTGACGTGCCTGTCTTCCTCGTGTTCGGCGTAGTTTCAGGGAAACGGTGGCCAACACAAGGGTGTGGTCACTGGCAACATCTGCTCCTCTGTAGGCCCTGACATCTTGAAGGGAGCTCCTCCATCTCCGATTGACTATGATGTGATCTATCTGGTTTTTGGTGGTCCCGTCTGGTGATGTCCAAGTTGTTTTGTGAACATCTCTGTGTTGAAAAAGGGTGCCTCAATCAACAGGTTGTTCTCTGCACAGAAGTCTGCTAGTCTTTCTCCATTATCGTTGATGGTACCAATTCCATGTTTGCCCATAACATGCTCCCTCCCGATGTTGTCACTGCCCATCTTTGCATTCAAATCGCCCAAGGATCAGTACATGTCATGGGCGCAAATACTCTCCGCTGCTGCTTGGAGCTGATCGTAAAATGCATCCTTGGCTTCTATATCTGCATCTTCGGTTGGTGCGTAGCAAACTAGAACTGTCGCTTGGTGTATTGGAGTGGAATCTTGCCTTCAAAAGTCTTGGTCCAAATGGTTTCCATTCTAGTAATGCTTTTTCTGTTTTTCTGTTGAGGAGAAGTGCTACTCCCTCAGAGTGTTGGTTATCTGATCTTCCAGAGAAGACAATGGTATGTCCTGACGCCAGTCTCCTCTTTTCCTGTGCCGGTCCATCTGACCTCGCTGACTCCCAAGATGTCCAGGCTGTAGTTGTCAAACTCTTTGACTAGTTGGGGCATCTTGCCAGTCTGGTACAAGGTCTGGACGTTCCAGCACCCCACCCTCAT
>CM031614.1:15711688-15713465 GCA_018398815.1 Conus ventricosus
AGGCTAAACACGACGGATGTAGAGGAGCCAAACTCGATTTAAAAAAATCTGGCAAACCAAGCTTCAACGGCAGAACAGGCAGAAGAGGATGCAATTCCCAATGGCTGTGAAGGCGAAGAGAGCGACACCCTGCTGCAGTTCACAGTAGTGGGGGGTATGAGTATGTGTTAGGGCTTGCCCTCCTACGCATGCAAAGACTGGACGCCGGCGGACTCTGTGGAAGAAACCTTTATGGTTCAACGGAGAGAAAGGCGTACAGCAATGCACTGTGGAGTGCACAGAGCTAGATGAGGCGTGTAGAACATCTAGGTCATCCACTGCATCAGTCTCCATCTTCAACCGTCTCGACCTTGTCTTGCCATTGGATACAGGTGGTCTCGGACGAGAGAGTGAGGTCGACGACGCGCAATTCGTCCTCACTTAATCAAAGTCATCGCGCATTCATCAGTCATCCTTCATCCCATCCCTTATCACCAGACCTGTGGCGATGGGCGAGCGACGAAGCGACAGGTGTGGGTACACTGAAAGTCGTAGCTGTAGACCTGCACACAGGCGCTCAGGCCATGTGGTCGGCCGTCACTGAATCGGAGCAGCAGCGGCGGTAGGCAGCCCCCTGAGCGACTGTGCAGCCCTTTTTAGGATAGCCCTGCTCACCTCCATGGCATGAGGAAGGGGCCAGAAAAGATGCCCTAAACATTGCCTGCTCCACATCACCCTATCCAGCGTACCGCGGCTGGCGGGGACCTACAATTGCGGTCGAAACAAAACAGTAAAAAGAAAAATGAGGGTTACTCCTCTGAACCTAGCCACAGGAACGCCTCACGCTCCTTGACAGGGAAGCCTCGGACAGACCCCAGAGGCGTACAGCCCTCATTGCGCATGAACTTGCCAGATATAAGATTGACATCGCTGCCCTGAGTGAGACCAGGCTGGCTGGGGAGGGTGAACTCTGTGAACGAGGCGCAGGCTATACCTCTTCGGAGTGGGCGTGGACCTGAGGAGAGACGTCAGGCTGGGGTGGCTTTGAGGTGAAGTCCACACTTGTCGGCAAGCTGGTTGGCCCGCCTAAAGGAGTGAACAATCGCTTGATGACGTTGAGGCCCCCCTCTCACGAGGACAAAAGTTTGCCACCATTGTCAGCACGTGCGCACCCACCATGACCAACCCAAAGAGGTCAAGGACAGTTTTATAAGACTTGAATGCCATTATCACCACTGTTCCCAGCGCTGAAAGCTCATCATGCTTGGTGACTTTAAAACGAGTTGGCAGCGACGGCACCACCTGGGAAGGCGTGATTGGAAGCATGGGGTTGGCAACTGCAATAGCAACGGTCTGCTCTCCTTCAGACATGTGCCGAGCATGACCTCCTGATCACGAACACCATCTTCCGCCTCCTACCCCAACAGGACATCAAGATGAACCCGCGATCCAAACATTGGCATCTTATTGACTGATCCAAACATTGGCATCTTATTGACTGATCCAAACATTGGCATCTTATTGACTGATCCAAACATTGGCATCTTATTGACTGATCCAAACATTGGCATCTTATTGACTGATCCAAACATTGGCATCTTATTGACCATGTCATCGTGAGGAAGAGGGACAGGCGGGACGTGAGGGTCACGAAGGTCATGTGTGGTGCGGAGTGCTGGACAGATCACCGCCTCACTGTCTCCAAGCTCAGGCTTCATGTCCAGCCCAAGAAACATCCTCAAGCGTAAACACCACAACGTCTGAATGTCAGCAAGCTTAAAGTCGCCAAAAACTTTTT
>CM031614.1:15720079-15725079 GCA_018398815.1 Conus ventricosus
TCTTGACCTTCAGGCTGTTCTACCAACCCCATGCGGCCTTGTTAGTCAATTGTACTACAAGCGCAAGCTCTCTGTGTACAATTTCACGTTGTATTCTCTGGCAGATGGAAAGGCAACCTGCTATGTTTGGGATGAGACAAATGGAAAGAGGGGCTCAGTAGAAATTGCCTCTTGCCTTCTTCTCTACTTCCAGTCACTTCCAGTGACAGTGAAAGAGGTTGTGCTCTATTCAGACTGCTGTGGAGGACAAAATCGCAATCAGTACTTAGCAGTAGCCATCCTGTACGCCCTCGAGCAAGTTCACAATATCACTTCAGTCACCCACAAGTACCTGGAGACCGGCCATACGCAGATGGAATGTGATTCTATGCACTCAGCAATTGCATTCGCACAAAAAGCAAGCCCTGTTTACACTCCCAGTGGCTGGGACATTATTTTCCGCATGGCGAGGCGGCACAACCCCTACACTGTCGTCCCCATTCGGTTCAGTCAGATCCTTGACTTCAAGCACCTGGCATCACAGGTCATCCGCAACACCAAGGTGGACAGGCACAACAAGTGAGTGAGCTGGCTGAAGATGAAGGTGATCCACTTCAGCAAAGGCCAAGACACCATGTACTTCAAGTACGACTTTGATGACAGTGATTACCACCAGCTGTGTCTCTCAACACCCTCAGCAAGGAGGAGGCAGCCATCTCTGGGGCAGATCATCAAGCCTCGTTACCAGGGCAAGCTGCCCATTTCAGAGGCCAAGAAGCGAGACCTGCTTTCCCTGTGTCGCTCAGGTGTGATTCCAGAGGAGCACCACCCCTTCTACAACAACCTGCCGACCTTGGCCAACCAGGTGGACCGTCTGGAGGAGCTGGATGTGAACGACTGTGACAGTGGGGAGAGACAGACTAGAATTTGCTGCAAATCTGTTTGGGGAGGGTGGGATGGGGAGGGGGTTGTGTGTGTTAGCAGTCGTTACTGTTTAACTGCAGAGAACAATGATTATCACAAACAGTGTGCTGTGCTAGAACTCATTTAGAGAACACTGATTATCACAAACAGTGTGTTGTGCTAGAACTGATTTAGATTATTCATGAAAGGAAAGCTTGAAACTGTACATGTTCTGAATTGTGGAGATGGCATTTGTGAGATCGGAGTGGCATGTGGATTTCACTGTTGGAATAACTATAATCTTGGATGGCTATGTCTCAACAAAATATTCTTCGTCAGCGGCGAAAAGAACAGAGAAGAACAGTTGGTATGTACAGTTTTTATGTCTTTTTTAGTATTTGTACATATTTTTATTTGCAATGTTTGATTGATCAATGTTTCTCCTCATGGGAAAGGCACACTTACTTTGTTTTCCATGTCTTGCTGTCTATCAAGTTGAAGGAATATTTTTAACTAAAAAGACTTAAGTGCAAATGCATAGTTTTATCTCTAGAAACACACTCCATTTATCTCAGAAGGAAGTTTAATAAAACTTCTTAATTCGAGTTGAGGATTTTTGTCAGTATGTTGAAAGTGACCCATGCCATAAGAGAACCTGCTAGAGGTAATTATTTTGGGATAAAGACTGATAGCTCCCAGGATTGGCCAGCAATAGGGGGGAATAGTGCGTGCTAGAATTCAGCAATCCAAGTTGAGTACTTCTAGCAGCCACAGTGCAACCGCCCTATACACTTACGGGGTGGGCTACATCTCAGTAACAGTTGTTACTAACTTCTAGCAGTACAAACATGGACAGAACAGTGGGTCAAAATGCTGCTGAAATTGCTTGTTTCAGTTGGTACTACACATTACATAAAAAATGAATGTAGGCATTGTTTTATCCTTTACATATTTACATCACCTTTACACCATATGTTTACGTTGAACATAGTGAATTTGCAAAGCATTCCGCTCATAAGAAACATAAATATAGCTGCTTAAACTTTCTCTTTGTGTTTTATTCAAAAGTGCAAAATTCAAGTTACGAAGTTCTAGCAGTCAGCCCTCGATATGTCCTGAACAAGATAACAAAATTGAAAGAATCGTCAATTTTTTTTTAACCTGTCAGATTTCATTGAACTTTGCTTTCCCTCCGGCATAATAAACCATGTTGCCATAAAATCATATCAATAACTTGATCTATTTAGCAGTGTAACAACCATTGGACGACCTACGAGCAGCAAAGAAAGTAACACATCTGATATATCAGTGGTGGAGACAAGAAGCAAATTTATGTTTACCTCCACACAAAAAAAAATCATTACAGAAAGCGTCCACTTTGATTAAAATTAATCCAGTGAAGCCTAGAGCAAGAAACTACCACTTTAAAGTTGTGGATGTGTTTCTTTAAGTCACTGTAATACGAAGATAACACACCTTTGATATCGTTTATCAACAATTGTACTGAACAAATAAATCTCGAGTAATGTACACTTACTCGCGAGAACTACTTTTTGTAGCGTAATCCCCCCCACCCCCCCACCCCCACCCCCTTGTATTCAAGCTTCTTATGGATCATATAAACAATATAGATCTAATACAAAGTACTAAAGGAACACAAATGTGACTAGGGCTTTCATTAAAATGTACAGTGCTTGGAGAGAGAGTGATGTAATCAACAAAACCCTATCCAATCACAAAGGTTTGTGGAAGCGTGGGAGAGAGATGGCAGACACTGTCAATATTTTGCGCCGACTATGAGAAGTTAAGTGGTTTCTCGTTCTTCGTGTCCACTCTCCCAGAGGTTGTTTGTTTTTGCCTAAAGAAGACCCAAGAGGTCGAAATGCATTGTGTTTTGCCCTCTGATCTGTTTGTCTGAATCTGTGGCGGTAACTTACCTCTTTGCTTTCTAAATTTAGCGTTTTCACAAGTTTCTTTTTGGCCAACGTCTGCTCCAGCGTAGAATTAACTCGTGCGAATCCATGATGAAAAGTCGATGACTGGTACAGTCTTTCACGAGTTCTCCGCTAGCAAGTGCTTGCCCCTTCACTAACAAGTTTCTAATCGGTCACATGGCTCAAGTGTCAAAAGAACGCACAGGGCCATATCAGCACTGCTCTTCGCAGGTTAGAATGCCCCCTCCCCCCCCCCCCCCCCCCCCCCCCCCCCCCCCCCCCCCCCCCAAGTCCTTTCATAGTCTGAACAGAAAATAGCGTTCGAGATTATGAGGGCAAAATGAGGGAGTGAGAGAAAGTGGGGGGGGGGGGGGGGGGGGTGGATTTTCCTTTGTGGACGGGATTTTCCGGTGTTTCATAAGCGGTGCACCCAGAGACTTTCTACTATGAACCCTCAACGGGAGAGGATCCTGACCCTGTAAACAACCCTGCTCCAGTTTAGGAAGATCCGACCCACTGTTTGTCACTTACCTTGCGGACAGGCACGCGTAAGCACGCGCTTGTTCTCTCTCTCTCTCTCTCTCTCTCTCTCTCTCTCTCTCTCTCTCTCTTCTCTCTGTCTCTCTCTCTCTCTCTCTCTCTCTCTCTCTCTCTCTCACACACACACACACACACACACACACACACACACACACACGCACGCACGCACGCACCCACCACATGCGCGCCCGCACTACATACACACACACACGCACACATGCGCGCGCGCGCGAACACACACACACACACACACACACACACACACACACACACACACACACACACACATACGCGTTCCCACAGGCACACAGCTACAAATAAAAATCTTGTTCGGCTGGCTGTGATTGCAAGTGTTCATGAAAATAAAATATGAGTAGAACAGATCAGTAGTGAAAAAAAAAAATCATGGAACATAGTGTGTGTGTGTGTGTGTGTGTTGTGTGCGTGCGTGCGTGCGTGCGTGCGTGCGTGCGTGCGTGCGTGCGTGCGTGTGTGTGTGTGTGTGTGTGTGTGCACGCGCGCACGTGTGTGTATGTGTGTGTGCGTGCGTGCGTGCGTGGTGCGCGCGCGCGCGCGTGTGTTTCAGTGCTAAGGTACATAATGAAACAAATACATGAAGAAAACATGTATACAAAATAAATCAAGAATTAAAAAAAGCATATTTAGCACAAACTAGTGGTGGAAAAACAAAGAAATAAGAAATAAAGATAATGCATAGAATATACATGCAGTAATAAAAAGTTGCATCTCTCTCTCTCTCTCTCTCTCTCTCTCTCTCTCTTTCTCTCTCACACATATCGCGCGCATGTCGCTGATCTCATCTATTTATGTCAGTCAAGCGTAGCACTGGGGGGGGGGGGGGGGGGGGGGGAGGAGGAGGGCTGATGGGTGGTAAGGTGGGTGGGTGTGCATTTGTTTAGGATCGTAGGTTTTCGTTGCAGTTTTTTCCCTCTAAATGAAACGTGTCAGCGTATCATAGTCCAAAGCTATGCGATTTCAGTTTCGGTTTCCAATTCAGTGGAACAGCGCGTGCTAGGGCTGAAGCGTGGGGAGTGAGGTAGAGGGGAGAAGACGCGAGAGGGGGCAGGGGGCGGGGGATGAGGAAGGAGTGGAGGGGGGGGGGGGAGGGGTGGCGTTCGCTTAAATGACACACAAGTGCAGAAGAAGAAAGGTTGAAAGTGTTAAAAGGTACTCATGCTAAAAAAAAAAGAGGCTCCAGACTGAAATGAGTTTATCCTTATATGGCCACGGCCCCATACGAAGAGTAGCAACGGGTTTAGTTCATAAAGATTATGATTATCTTATGATTTCATGATTATCAAGCACAGTAAGATATTCTTTGTTCTTGTGTTTATTGGACAGGTTATGACAAAACTGTGTTACACAGATTAAAAGCTCTGTACAAATACAATGCCAAATAGCCGTACGATTTTTATTAACATTTATTATTCAATGACATCACCAAACCTGGTCGAAATGAACATGGCTGTGAAATAATACAATTTCTTCAGAATAAGTTTTCCACGAAGAGTGCCAAGATCAAGACACTTCAAAACATTTCACCTTCTATTGAATCCTTTACACAATGGACAAAGGAGGAGATCATATTCATAACGAAAAGAAGGGGCGTTTGATTTTAGATAT
>CM031614.1:15730079-15755079 GCA_018398815.1 Conus ventricosus
TATGAATTAACTGATCGATGATTGTCGAACTTTTTTTTATTACCTATGATGATATACGGATTGACTGTGATCCAGATGATTGTTGATACCTGATTGTCAACATATTGATATCGCCACGTCGTGAGAAATGCCAGCGCGCTGCAGCGCGCGCGTGTGTGGCGTGTGTCGCTGTGTGTGTGTGTGTGTGTGTGTGTGCTGTGTGTGTGTGTGTTGTGTGTGCGTTGTGTTGTGTTGGTGGATGCGCACTGTGCGCGTGCGTGTGGTGCCGTGCGCGCACGTGTGTTGGTCAGGCTTGGATGCTTTTGGTGTGTGTGTCGTGTGTGTGTGAGTGTGTGTGTGTGTGTGTGTGTGTGTGTGTGTGTAGTGTGTTGTGTGTGTGTGTGCGTGTGTGTGTGTTTTCAGACAAATAAACCTTGTATTAAAAATCATTCGTTTAACTTTCAACCACATTACAAAGTACAGCCTTGTACAGCCCAACACATACAGCACACAGTACCACTGCTGTAAAGGACACATGACATACGCTGTAAAGTGCAAACAATTACAGCAGCAAGTACACTGCTGTTACGACAATGACATACGCTTGTAAAGTGCAAACATTACTAAGACGTAGTACACTGCTGTACGACACCCATGACATACGCTGTAAAGTGCAACACATACAGCACGCAGTGACATGCTGTGTACGAAACATGACATACGCTGTAAAGTGCAACACATACAACACCACAGTACACTGCTGTGCGACACTGGACCTACGCTGTGTAAGTGCAACACATACAGCCCACAGTACACTGCTGTACGACACATGACATACGAATGTGCAGTGGCAAAACCATTTCAGCACGCAGACTACACTGCTGTACGAAACATGACATACGCTGTACAGTGTGCAACCCACAACAAGCACACAGTACATGCCTGTTCACGACACATGACATACGCTGTAAAGTGCAACATATTCAGCTACTAACACTGTTCTACGACTATACTACAGGCTTCTACTACTACTAATACTACTACATTAATACACTACAAATACCACCACACCCACAACTACTGTACTAGTTTTACTACCACCACTACTACTACTTCCATCTACTACTACTACTGCTGCTATACTGCTCTACTACACCACCGCCTACCCGACTGACTCCACCATCTACGTTACTATACTATCATCTACTAAACTGCGACGCTTACTACGGCTGCTGATGCTATGATTACTATACTACCATGCCCTTAGTCCACCAACTCTTACCACTGCTAGATTCTACTACTACTACGACAATACCATCTACTACTCCTTACTGTCTCTAACCTCTACCACCACACCACCACCACCCAGACCACCACTACGACAGCTATCTACCGACTTCCTCCAACCACACACCACGCTACTACTACACTACTACTGTACTACTACTACTACTACTACTTCTTTACTATCACTCTACAAATCGACTACTACTACTGTCTGCTGCTCTGGTGTTTTTTATTACTACTACTACTACTGCTGCTGGACTGCGGCTTGTTACTAACTACGCTGCTGCTGCTCCTACTTACTACTATACTACTTATACTGACTACCACTCTACTAATTACTACTACTGCTACCCACAAAGTGACTGACAGGTTTCTCTCCGAACTCTTACTTGCTGCGTGTGGCCGACGCTTCTCCAGTCCAAGTCTTCCTTCCATCTCTTCTTTTCTAGTCTCCGTTGGGCACGCACTGCATGATGAGGACGTGAACAGAAACGACAGTTCAAACAATAAAACTTTACACACAGCGCCGTGCACCGCACCTTTCAAGCACGGCACGCACACACACACACACACACACACACACACACACACACCACACACACACACACACTAACTTAGCTAATTAATTGATTAACTAATAACTCACACACTCACTAACCAATCGGGGACCAATTAACTTATTTGCTAAAAAAAACTAAAATGAATATTCAACAACTGGACTTACCTAACTTACCAAACTAACTAGGCAGCTGACCCTAATATCTAATACATACATATACACAAACGCATACTGTCATATCATGTGGGCAACGTGTGGAGTGTTTGTGTGTGGTGGTTGTGTGTGTGTGTGTGTGTGTGTGTGCCTGTCGTCGTGTGTGTGTGGGTGAGGAGAGAGAGAGAGAGGCGAAAGAAAGCGAGGGTGAGAGAGAGAGAGAGAGAGAGAGAGTAGAGAGAGAGAAGAGAGTTGTGTGGTGTGTGGTGCGTTGTGAAGTGTGTGAGTCGTGTGTGTGGTGAGCGTGCGTTGCATGCGCCTAGTGTGTGTGTTGGTGTGTGCGTGTGTGTTGTGAGTGTGTGTGTGTGTGTGTGTGTGTGTGTGTGTGTTGTGTGTCTGTCGCGCGCGCGCGCGCACGCGCGGTGTGTGTGTATGTGTTTGGAAGTAGACTAAATTGTGCAAGCATTATGTTTGATTATCTATGATGATGATGAATTGACTGATCAATGATGTTGAATATTGTTTTTTATCACCTATGATAGATCATAGGATTGAGTGATCATGATTGTTATTGTTCTCAACCTATTTAGCATCGCGCGCGTACCGAGCGAAGAGCACTGTGTGTGTGTGTATGTGGTGGGTGTGTGTGTGTGTGTGTGTGTGTGTGTGTGTGTGGTGAATGCTGTGTGGTCGAGTGTTGTGTGTGTGCGTGTGTGTGCGTGTGTGTGTGTCGTCGTGTGTGTTTGTGGTGTGTTAGTGTGTGTGTGTGTGTGTGTGTGGCGTGCGTCGTGTGCGTGTGCTGTGCTTTGTGTGTGGTGTTTTAGACAAGGGAAGCTTCGTCTTAAAATCGTTCGTTTCACTCTCAATCACATTAAAAAGTCACACCGCATATTACAGGCCCCAACACAAAAAGCCACACAGTACCTGCCTGTACGACAAATGACATTTACGCGTTAAAGTGCAACACATACAGCACGCGTACACTGCTGTACGACACATGACATACGCTGTACAGTGCCAACCATACGCACGCAGTACACTCTGCTGTACGACACATGACTACGCTGTACAGCTCAACACAGCAGACCTCACCTCTGACGGAACCAGATGATGGCTGGACACGATGACCAATGAGACAGCCACAGACAGAGCGACGGAACGTCCAGACCACGGTGGAAAAACCCGTCCTCTGTCTTCCCTTCAACCAGAGCATACTAATTAGTATGGCTCTGCATCAACACCACGACGCCACACACTGTTCAACCGTCAAATGAGTTCACTTTGTATGATAGTATCTGACAACCTCTCTGTCTTTTCTCTGTCTGCGTAGCATACACAAGCGGCAGATGAAGTGTGCATGTGTGTGTATGTGCCCCCCCCCCCCCCACCCACCCCCCCCCCCCCCAACCCTCCCCCCCCCCCCCCATCTGTGTGTGTGTGCTGGGGGGGGGGGGGGGGGGGGGGTTGTGTGGGGGGGGGGTGGTGGAGGGATGAGACGAGGGGCGGCGAAGCTTGCTCGAATTGTGGAGGCATGGGTCTTTGAGACATAAACTTCGCGCTCTCTCTCTCTCTATTCTCGTCTCGCACTCTGTCTCTCTCCTCTCTCGTTGTCTCTCTCTCTCTCTCCGCTCTCATTTGTCCTCTCTCTTCTCTCTCTCTCTCTCTCTCTCTCTCTGCTCTCTTTGTCTCATTCTCTCTTCTCTCCTCTCTCTCCTACTCTACCTCTCGCGTTGTCTCTCTCTCTCTCGCTCTCTATCTCTCTTGTCTCTCTCTCTCTCTTTTTCTCTCCTCTCTCTCTTTGTCCTTCTCTTCTCTCTATCTCTCTCTCTCTCTCTCTCTCTTCTCTCTCTCTCTTCTTCTCTCCTTCTGTAGATACTCCCCACTCCTGCACGGGTCCCCTCCTCTCCCATCCCCTCTCTTGTTTTGTCTGCCATGATTGTTTTGTTTGTGCCATGATTTGTGTTGTTTGTTTGCCATGATTGGTTTTGTTTGTTGCCATGATTTTTGTGTGTTGCCATGATTGTTTTGTTTGTTGGCCATGATTGTTTTGTTTTCGTTGCCATGATTGTTTTGCTTTGTTGCATGGCTTGTTGTTTGTAGCCACATGATTGTTTTGGTGTTGCCCTGATTGTTGTTTGTTGCCCATATGATTAGTTTTGTTTGTTGCCATGATTGTTTTGTTTGTTGCCATGATTGTTTTGTTTGTTGCCATGATTGTTTTGTTTGTTGCCTGATTGTTTTGTTTGTAGCCATGATTGTTTTGTTTTTGCCATGATTGTTTTGGTTTGTTGCCATGTGAACTTGTCATGATGAAGGGCAATCAAATGTCATACCAAACCAATCACCCAATCTCAGGGTTCATCCATCCATCCATCCTCATCCTCCACCATCACCACCCACCACCCACCCACCCATCCATCCTCCATCCTCCATCCATCCATCCATCCATCCATCCATCCACCCACCCATCCACCCATACGCCCACCCACCCACCCACCCAACCCCACCCCCCACCATCCATCATCCATCCATCCACTTCATCCATCCCATCCATCCCCCCACCCATCCCACCCACCACCACCCACCCCCGACCCCCCACCCATCCATATCCATCCATTCCATCCCTCCCATCCACCACCCACCCATCCACCATCACCCCATTCCGCCCACCCACCATCCACCCACCCACCCCATCCCTCCATCCATCCATCCAATCCCATCCACCCATCCATCCATCCATCCATCCATCCATTCCACCATCCATCCATCATCCCACCCATCCACCCATTCCAACCCACCCACCACCATCCATCCATCCATCACCCAACATTCCCCCATCCACCCATCCCCACCCTCACCACCCACCACCCATCCACATCCACCCATCCACCCCACCCACACATCCACCCATCCACCCATCCCACCCACCCACACCATCCACCCATCCACCCATCCACCCACCCACCCAACCCACCCACCCATCACCCATCCACATCCACCCACCACCCACCCATCCCACCACCCACCCACCCACCACACATCCACCCATCCACCCATCCACCCATCCACCCACCCACCCACCCACCCACCATCCACCCATCCACCCTTCCACCCTCCACCCACCACCCACCATCCACCCATCCACCCATCCACACCCATCCCACCCACCCACCACCCCCCCACCCATCCACCCATCCACCTCCACCCACCACCACCCATCCACCCCATCCACCCATTCCACCCACCCACCCACCCTACACATCCATCCATCCATCCACCCCCCAAAATCCATCCATCCATCCTTCCACACCACCCACACACCCCACACCACCACCCATCCCATCACCCACCCACCATCCATCCATCCACCCACCATCCATTCCATCCACCATCATTCCACCCCCACCCTCACCCATCAGTCAATCAACAACCAGTTCATCAATTCATCTCACCCGATGCAGCCGCGCGAGGCGTGCACTATCCTCTCTTGGAGGGGCAGTCGGACGGTAATCGTGCCGCAGTAGTTTACAGAGTTGATGTTGGTGATGTCGTCGACACGGTCGGTGGTGGTATTGCCCGAAATCCTGAGATAAGAAAAAAATTTAATAAGGCGAAGAAAGAGGAGGACACGGAAGCCACACACGAACACATGCACCCACCACACCCAACACCACGCAGCGCGGAGCACAAGCACGCACGTATATATGCTCTTGCACGCACCACACACACACACACAACACACACACACACTCACACTCACACACACACACCAAGCGCGCGCACGCATGCACGCACGCACGCACGCACAGACACACCACACACACACCACACCACACACACACACACACACCACACACACACTAACTCTACCTATCCACACACAACACACACACACACACTCACACACACACACACACACAACACTTACTTTAACACACACCCACTACACACAACACCACACACACACACACACCACACACACACCCACTTACTTTAACATTCACACACACACACACACACTCACACACACACACACACACACACACAACACCCACACACTATATCGCCTGACCTTCAATCTTTGATAGGGATAGGTCTTTTTCTGCCAATGGCACCGTCAGTCGCCCCGGCCTTCGACTACAGGTGTATATTCACGTCCCCCGGGCTGCGCAGTGTAGTTCAGACGTCGAAGCGTCACTTTCTGCACGGCGGCCGGCCACTGGCTCGTCAGTTACCACCTGAAAATGGGACCCGGCAAATTTGTGCTCGTAGTCAGTAGTAGTAGTAGTTGTTTTTTTTAAGGGTAGTAGTAGTAGTAGTAGTAGTAGTAGTTAGTAGTAGTTGTATTAGTAGTAGTTCACTTTACATCTGCCACATATTTGATAGAGAGGAGAGAGAGAGAGAGGACAGAGAGAGAGAGAGGGAGAGAGCGGAAAGAACGAAGAGAGAGAGAGAGTAGATACGAGAGAGAGAGGCGAGAAAGATTCGAGACGAAGAAGAGATGCATAAATGTCTGTGACTATGTAAGTGTATGCATAATGTGATCTTTCTAAGTGCATATAAAATGTCCCTCTAACTCTACAACATACCTGCAAATAATCTTAAAGTAAAAAGCTTAAACGGGCACTGCAATTAAAGAGAAAAAAAAACAACAACATTGATGTCACAACTTTAAATCTGAAAAGACATCACACAAAGGACATTACTGATAATGGTGGTAAATGAGCTTGAAGAGTTTAAACAGTGAAACAGCAGATGCTTGTGGTTATTCTTCGTTCTTTACAAATTCATTTTGATTCGTTTGTATATTTAGTTTTTAGGAATCAAGTTTTAATTAACAAACTACCCGACATGAAATTTCTGTATTGGTACAGATTTTTCACTTGTAAACTGTGGAATGCTGTTTTAATTGTCCATGATTAATAGTAAATGAGTATTTTTATTTAGCCATACAAGAACCGTATTCTTTGTAGCGTTTTTCTGAATCGGCACCAAGACGGTTTGGCTCTTAATAATTGATTGACTACAGGTAAAGACAAGGATTTATTCAATACCGTGGGGCATTTTTCATTTCTGGCTCCTCTCTTTGCGCATTTATCAGCCAGCCTTATTACCCCAAGTACCACAATGCGATGGAATCCACCAGAACGTGACCTCAAGTTTCCTTTACATATCAAAACATGAATATGTTGACTATTTCTTCACCAAGAAAGTTGTCCCCCGAAACGGATATTTGGAAATTTCAATGCGTGAGTGTGTGTGTGTGGTGTGTGTGTGTGTGTGTGTGTGTGTGTGTGTGTAGTGTCGGTGTAGTGTAGGTGTGGGTGTGTGTGTGTGTGTGTGTGTGTTGGCATGTGTTGCTGTTATGCTGTGTGTGTGTGTGTGTGTGTTTGTGTTGTTAGTGCTGTGTGTTGTGTGCGCGCTGCGCTCGTGCCCGTGTCGTACGTAGTGTGTGTGCGTGCGCGTCACGCGCTTGTGTGCATTGTATAAGGGTGTGTGTGTGTGTGTGTGAGTTGTGTTGTGGTTGTGTGTGTGTGTGTGTTACGTGCGCCGCGCGTAATTGTCGTGTGTGCGTGCACGCGGGTAACAGTGTGTGTTTCGTGCAAATACTATACAATATATATATATATATATATATATATATATATATATAGATCTATATTGATATAAACAAAGCTTACTCTGATGTCTTAGAATGAAGAACCTAGGGGGAAACAAGATTCATTATCTGCAAGAGGTAGATAATTCTGCCTAACTAAACAGTATGTGCTTGAGATGGGTGAATGTGGAAAAAATAAAAAAAATGTCTCAAACTGAGCCTTCCGCAGGCTTATCAGTTCAAGAGGGAGCAATAGTCTCCCAAATGGGGAGGAGGACCACTAAAATACAACTCTGAGTCATATACCGATATTTCGAACCTGGTTGTTTTCTCCTCAGTGACCGCGGAAACGGAAAGTGGTAATATTTGACTCCCTCTGCCTTTTCGGTTTACAGAAGAATGCTATTCCCAGAAAAAGCTGGTGTGCAATACCGTAGTATGTTTGTGGAGTTTTCAAAAAAAGCAACCAAAGGTGCCCCTAAGAAGAAAAGAAAATCACGAAAAGAACAAAAACAAGCGAAATTTTCTTTTTTATTATTTTTGGATTCAGGATTCTTGGCCTGTGGCACTGCTCACCAAGGTCACTGTCCGGGAGAGCAACGCTTGCAGCCACAGCATATACAGAAATACGCTCAAAACTCCTGACAAATCCCTGCATTTCAACATTTATTGCCAATTTTCGCCCCACTGGGACTTCTTAGGCAGCAAGCTCTTCTGTACATTATGTACTTGGAGTTCAAGTTCACAACAAGAAGTAAACAGTTTCATCTTTAAATTGCTATAATCTCCATAAAAAGTTTCGGCTTAAAAAGCTTTCTTCAGTACTGGAACCTGTTTTCAAGAGGCACACTGTATGTATAAGGTACATCAAAACGAGAAAAACAGTTTCAAGACAACTTTTTCTGTGCAAATTCAAACAAACCTTTTTTTCTCGTGCATTCATTGATTGATTTGTAGCTTGAATTGCCCCCGATTTGACAGATGCAACGCCGTCACTCAGGGGGGGAACACAGTGTCTTTTGGCCGCTTCGAGAGAAAAATTCGTGTACCGGTTCCATGATGTGATTGTATGGGATTCCTACTCAAATGCCGCTGTTGCTGGTGGAAGAGAGTACGCTGTTGCGCGCAGGTGTTGAATTCTGTTCTTCTTGTTTTGATAAAAACCACCATTTCCGGATGTTCAGCTTTGAATCTTGGCAAACAAACTGTCCGAAACATGACGCTTTCACCCGAATCTACCTTTCAATAAAGAGTGCCAAGGCAAAGCATATCCATAGCTAAGTCTTATGTGTTGTTCCAAGCCTGAAATCGTTGCCTCCTTCTGAAAGAAAGTTATTGTTGGTTCGTGTTTAAGCGTATTCATTATGCCTGGGAGAGTTTGGTTATCGCGCAGAAAGTCGTGTACGTTTGTCGGCTTCTGCCGACTTATCTCCACAGAGCAAGTGTCTTTGCAACTTATATTTGCGTTCCAAACGCAATCATCTGCATCACAACTATGCTGAGCCAAAACGTTTGATCGGATGGAATGACCAGTAAATCAAGGCATGAGGATGTTAGACACCGTGTAGGGACTGCATGGATGAGGATCTTACCTTGCAACTTATTTGAGAGAGCAGAGAATTTTTTCGGAGAGCAGAGAGTGCGTCTTCACTGCTGCGTGTTTTACAACCTTTTCGAAATGGAAGCGCTTTGCGCATGTCGACCTGCATTAAGAATTTTGTCTTACGGAAAATACCAGGAATGAATTTTTCACGCCTGCCTGGCCTGCTTTAAGAATTTTGTTCTTACCGGAAAATATCGGAATAAATCGCAACTCCGCCGCAAATTCCCTTTTGTCCCATAAGAACCTTTTCTCGTGCATTCATGTATCCACGTTCACACTCACTCTCTGGTCCAATGTATTAGGATTTCCGTTCATCTATTCTTCCACCTCACGTAAACCTCCGGCGTATACTTTCCCTCACTCCCACTCACCACCCTCCCCACTCTCTCTCTCCCATTCCCCCCCCGCCCCCCAACCCTACCATTCCACAACGCATCAACCTTGCTTCCACCACCCCTCACTTTCTCTCTTTCCATACTATTCCAACAAACATACTCCTGTTAACTTTTAAAAATTGTGTGCACTAGAATCTCCTTCCACTCTTGCAAACCCTCCAATGCAAATCTACAAAGTCCCCATTCGCACAGCACAGCAGAATCACAAAAATTTTTCTTCCAAGCCAGGTAAACAATAATAAATCAACATCATAAGTATGGACAGAATGCAACGTCCCCCCCCCCCCCCCGCCCCCCCCCCCCCCCCCCCCCCCCCCCCCCCCCCCCCCCCCCCCCCCCCCCCCCCCCCCCCCCCCCCCCCCCCCCCCCCCCCCCCCCCCCCCCCCCCCCCCCCACCCCCCCCCCCCCCCCTGGGGGTCTATTGGCAAAAAGCAGAAGGGGGGGGGGGGAGGGAGGTTAAGGGCGCAGGGTAAGCGAGGGAGGAGAAGCGGCGGGCGGGAGGGGGGGCGGACAAAAGGGAAGGAAGGGGAGGTACCAGTGAACAAAATTGGTCTTCCGTACTTTTCCTCTTTTTAATTATCTAGTATCTATCTAGTTATCTATTCTGGATCTTATGTGCAAAACTTCCTGTTTGTAATTGAGCCTTTTGAAAACCGTGCCTATAGTTACATATCAAGAATGTTTCCTTTCGTGGGAAAGAAGGGGAGGTGGGGGGGGGGGGAGGGCGGTATTGAGAAGAGAGGGAGAGGCAGGGGGGGAGGGGGGGAATCTTGTGACAGGAGGACAGAATGCCCTAGTGGGGGAATTATTGAAAAAAAAAAACACAGCAGGGGGGGGAAGAGAGGGAGGGGTGGTTGTTGGGTAAGGGTACAGGGTATATGGGGGCGGGTGGGGGGGGGGGGGGGTAGGGGAAAGGAGAAATCGGGGGGGAGGGGGGGGGCGGGAGGAAGGAGGGAAGGGTAGGAAACAAAGGAAGGGGGTGTCTCCAACGGGATAACATTGGTCTTCTATACTTTTTTTTGCTTGCAATTTTTCTAAATCTTTATTAATTATCTTTCAGGATTTTTACTAGCTACATCCTGTCTCATGTATTGAGTCCTTTGAAAATCGATTTTACTATTATTGCATATCCAGAATGTTTCCTTCTGTTAAACAGTTTATTTCTCTTCTCAGACATTATCGATTTGCATTATCTGACCCACAGAACAATCTAGTACTTCTAAATCAGGATGGGGGACTGTGGCATACGTGTTTAGATACACTTTAGGAAGACAGAGACAGACAGATAAAGCAGGCATTACTGTCAGCCTGCTTGACCGACACTAGCGGGGGGGTAGGGGGTAGGGGTGGTGGACCCGGCAGATTGAGCGCTCTGTTCCCGTTACCTTCACATCGGCAGGGCCTTCCTTCAACCGGGAGTCATACAGGAACAACACCATTCCCAGCTCAGCATTCTTGTCTGGAAACCTTCCAGAACCCGATCTTGATAGGATCGGCGGGGTGAAGCTCCTTGAAGTCAGTCGTGGCCTCGGGCCACCTGTCAGTTAGCTCCAGGCTTGAATTACTGGGCCGGGTCCCTCCCTTCGAAGGCCTGAAACAAAGCCGCCATCGGCAATGGAAAACGTTTTTGTTCTTGACACGAAACCGTCAACGTTTAGTCCTAATTGATTGGCGGTTTGTGGGTTCGATGTTTCAAAGCTAACGTTTCGTTAACGTTCTTACGATTTGGGAAAGGCTTCGAACTGTACGCTTTAAAACTTGGATCAATACGTGCGTGCGTGCGTGCGTTGCGCGTTTGTGTGTGGTTGTGTGTGTGTGTGTGTGTGTGTGAGTGTGTGTGTGTGTGTGTGCGTAGTGTGCGTGCGTGCGTGCGTGCGTGGCGTGCGTGCGTGCGTCGCGTCAGCGCGCGCGCCGCGTCTGTCGTGTGCGTGTGTAATTTCTATCAGTCTAAACACCTAGTAGACACTTTAGAGAGAGAGAGGAGAGAGGAGAAGACGAGGAGTGAGAGAGGAGAGAGAGACGAGAGGAGAGAGGGAGAGGAGAGAGAGGAGAGAGAGAGGAGAAAGAGAGGACAGAGACAGAGACAGAGAGACAGGAGACAGACAGGGTGTGTGTGTGTGCGCGTGCGCGCATCTATGTGCGTGCGTGCGTGTGTGTGATGTATGAGAAAGAGAGAGGAGAGAGAGAGTGAGAGAGAGAGAGAGAGTGAGCGAGGAGGAGAGAGTAGAGGAGAGGAGAGAGAGAGGAGGAGAGCGCTGTGCTGCCCGCGTAGTAACCTGCAGTTTCCGTGGCGGCAAATGTTAAAAGAACCAGGCCGCAATGGTTCTTGCAGTATTGACGAAGCCTCTTGCCATCCCTTGGATGAAGATGTCACCCAGGCTTCACGCCCTCTGCAATAGGTCTTCGGCCAGAAGTTTCCATTGTACAAAACTGATATTTTATACAAACAATTATATGAGTACCACATTCTTACAAGACCAACAAAAATTAAGTTGTGATTTATCAAATATCCTGTCACGGTTTTTTCTCTTATCTCAGACCAGCTAGCATATTATTTCTTTTTTTTTTTTTTTTTTTTTTTTTTGCTGTCCCACCCCTCTGCGCTACTCAGAGGCAGTGCACCCTCGCCGCTCATTCCGAATCCCGTCCACAGCCAAATAAGCCGGCTGGCCCCGTCGCAGACCGCACCAGCAACACAGGGGAGCATCAATGTCAAGTCGTCATGATGGCAACCCACCGGAGGAGACACTGCCTGCTGCCGAGTCACTTCGTGGTGTTCAGTGGCGCCTGTTCTGATCTAACATACGCAGGACACCACCTACTAAGCCCCCTACTGACGAACAGAATTGCTTCGTCGCGGAGCCGGCACGTGAGTGCAGTGAGCTCTCCCTCCGGGAGGGCCGCACCACGTCCGTTCCAACGACAAGCCCCCTATGGACTCGCCGGATGCACCGGTGACCACGACCGGAAGCAAAACCAAGGCCACAGACGTCTGGAGAGGACATCGAACCTAGATGTCACCATGAGAAGCAGGGCATGAAGGGCCACAGAATTTGAGACATTTTTTAATGCTGATCAATGCGGAATGAGGATGATTAAGTGATGCTACGGAATTCCATTTCGCGTCTGAGACTAATGGACAGGGCTGTACTCTACGCTTCCTTTCATAATATATCTGGCGTCAACCCAGGCCGAGAGGCTACAGGCACCTGGCAGTGATTGGTCAGGAAATTTGAGCAACACTCTCAGACACGCATCCATTAAGGGATGAAACTCGACTGTGTGGTCCCAGTCTTTCCCAACTGAGGTCCGCCAGCAAAACTAACTCTGGGTAGGTAGGACCCGTCGGGGCATATTATTTCTGCCAACCAGGGAAGTAGATAGACGGTAATGTTGTATATGTTAGAGCAGAGACAACCACATGGGAATATTTCTTGCTTTTCTTTCATCTTGTTCTTTCCCGGGAAAAAATCTCGTACAGAACAGCACTTTTCAATTTTACCTTTTACTGATGGTTCTCTTGTCGAAGAGACAGAACAGCTCTAAATCGGTTTTCAAAATAACAGTTTCAATTATGCCATGGTAAAGATCATGAAACAAACCAAGATTGCCTCAGTTTCAAACTACTGTTTTGATATCGAAAAACAATAATTGTGGTCAATTTTGCATTATTTTACATTAGTGAAATTGGTTCAATTGTCTTTGTTCCTTCTTTTAATCGTTATTTTATTCCTAAATCGCCCTGGTTAGTTTATTTACTTCTCAAAACTAATAGATATATCAATACAGACATTAACCGCTGTGTGTCTGAGACTATTTCGTGAGAATCAACTCATACATTTAGCACAGTAGATACAAAGGCTATTTAGTTTTTACAGGAAGCCTGATTTCAAACCACACTTTGTTCGTTTTACCTTTTCTAGCGCTTCGCTGACAGCTTGGGGGTGTTTACTGGATTATATTTCCTGACCTTTGCTGCTGAGAATACCACAGCATTATAGACTGGGGTGTGCTTTCAATTTGCTTGCAAAGGGAACGAAAGGTCTCGGAGCAGGCCAACATGAAGGATTTCTGTCTT
This sequence comes from Conus ventricosus, assembly GCA_018398815.1. Classification (NCBI taxonomy): domain Eukaryota; kingdom Metazoa; phylum Mollusca; class Gastropoda; order Neogastropoda; family Conidae; genus Conus; species Conus ventricosus. Next base: position 15,743,733 of record CM031614.1, read on the forward strand.
CAGGGTGGATTAACGATAGTCCCCGTTTTTATGCTGCTAGTGAAAGGTTCTTGTATCCAATTTTCCCTGATTTTTCATTCTCTTTTTATTTCTTGCCCCGTTCCTTTTGTTTATATAATCTTTGCCAAGGTATTAATGTACTGATGGAGGAATTTTTAAGTCTGCAACTTATTTCCCCCACTACTAAATTGTTCAACACAACACACGGCAGTCGGTTTGTTACGAGGCCTCTGTGGACGGTTGGCCCATCTGGGTAGTGGAATTGTTCATTTATTTATCTGCTCGTCGTTGTTTGTCGTATATCCGTCCTTACTGTGGTTTGGGGTGCTGGTTGCCACCTTTGGTGTAGTTCAGCTCAGGTTTAGGTTCCTTTCTCTCCTCTCTAATGACACTGCCCGTGCAATTCATCCTGCGGTTCACGGGTCGGCTGTTCTTTTTCTTGTCCTGGATGTCTCTTATCGGCCTTCACCTGTCTTTTACCTGCCGCACGTGCAAGGTTCCTCTTAGGCTTGAGGTATTCTCACCGTGACGTCAAGGCGTGGGCATGTTGGCCCGCCATCGTGAGGCAGGATTTTCTTCACTCGCGGGCAGTATGGTCTCTGGGAGCGCTGCTCCGTCCTGGTCTCTCTCACCTTATCGCTTGCCGAAGGTACAGTTCGGGTACTTTCATTTCCTACAGTCGGCTGTAGGAGGGAACAGGAGACATCAACTTCATCTTTTTTCCGCATCTGGCGTGCTGTCCTCTCGACTGGACAGAGGGCCAGAGAGATGTCGTTAGACCCGCCTCTTTTGGGTCCACCCACGGTCGCTGGCTAGCATCACGTTTTCGTGGTTTAATTTGTTGTTGTTGTTTTTTTTTTTCTGTTAGCCAGCTTAATTCTTCTCTTTTGCGCAAATTTGTTTTTAGGTTTTCAAATTTATAAAGAAAATTTGTGTGAGACCACTTTTTCTGGTTAATTCAATCTTTATCATGGCAGTCAAAATTATATCTTAAAGTCTTTCTCCTTTTTATGCATTTGGTTTGGGGGCGCGGTAGTCGGCGGGGATGGGAGAGAACCTGGTGATTCAGGGTGGTACTTGCTTGTTCGCTCGTCCGCCCTGTCCACAATTTGCCGGTCTCCCATTCTTCGGCCACCGTCTGTTTGTGTGTTGCAAGGAGAACGAGTTTTTTTTATGTTCGCTCGCGCGTGCGTATCGCATGATTTAGTGGTTTGATGGCCGTGGTTGAAAATTTGTGTTATTTTGAATGTTGCCATAAGATGTCGGGGATAAATATGTGCATCTGAAAATATTATTTATTTGCCAAAAGTCGGCTGTCAGATGTAAGCCAAGGTTGCTTTATTAGTTTCAATTCCTAAGAAAGGAAAATGTTATAACGTGAGTTGAGAGACGGGATGAAGCTCATTCATATGTGTTTTATAGGCCTGTTAATTTAATGCAGTCCCTTACCTGCTTCGAATGAGAAGAGACTTTAACGGAACATTCCTGACTTGGTTGATTTGCCGCCGTTATGCCTCAGGTCTGTGTTGAGACTGATGAATGGTGTATTTAGTAGGCCTCCCCTCGCCCATCATGCGAGTGGCGGTTAGGTTCACAGCATGTGTCAGACAGTTACTGACTGTGGGGTTCCAGTACCCGTCTTTCTACTTTCCTCCAGTTACCTTTGCCTCCTCCCGGAGACTTCCCCGTGAGCAGCACTGGTTGCGGGGCCACGCACCTGGTTGGAGCACCGCGCACTGTTGTAACGCGCATGGCTTGGGGGCCAGCACTGCGTGGGGACCCACGCACGGGTTGATGCCACGTACTGTGGAAAAAGCCCGTGACGTGGCCTGGACGGTCTGATCCCCGTCTAGGACCTCCAGCAACAACGCCCCGTCCGGGACGCGCTCTCCACCGTCAGTTTGTGCGGTGTCTCAAGGGTGTCGGCTTGAACAACTCTCTTCAAGAACCGACCGCGTTTGGGGGCACCTAGGCGACAGGGTTTTCCAGTGGACTTGGGAGAGGCTGGAGCAGTGTGAGGGCACTGCATGACAGGGCCAAGGGAATGGGGGTGCTGGAATTATTTATTCATGATTATGGATTGTGTGGGTCGTGTATTGGATGCTTGATTGTGTTGTTGGCGTGTTGTGCGCTGTTGAAATGCGTGATGTAGATTGTGCATGGTGCCGTGCGTTGAAATATTTATCTTGCTGATTTGCGTGTGTTGATGTGACTAAATGGGGCGTGTTGTTATCTTAATCGTTCGTGTGTGGTCTCTTGCGAGGCCGTGTGAGGTCACGCTCACTCCCTTCACTCCACTTAGACCGATCCTTTCCAGGGCAGACCTCCAGGGGTCGGTCGTGACACACACACACACACAACACCACACACACACCACACATATATAATATTTATATATATATATATATTATATATATATATATAGATATAATTTGCCGAGCAAAGCAATTGAGCTAGAGGGGGAAAACACAGTGCATACTAAACAATTCTTCCCGTCATTATAGTAAAACGACTTGGCACAGAGATTTGAACTTTTAAAAGCAACAGCAACAACATCAACACAAAAGCAAGGTTCGGGGGGGGGGGGGGGGATGGGGGGTGCGTGGTTGAAGTGAAGAAAATGTTAACACAACACTAAGACATATATTTTAAATATGACAAACCCTGCACTCGCTGCATGAGGGGAAACCATCGCAATCCCCCTCCCGAAGGAAGGCCTATCTGTATGCCTGTCCTAGCTTTCGTTTGACTCGACTGGACTCATCAGGGAAGACACGGCTGAGTGTTGTTCTGTGCTTTGGCGTCAAGATAGAGGACGCTCCACAGGCATAATCAGTGGTGTTACCCACACACACACACACACACACACACACACATATATATATACTATAGTATATATTATATATTATATAAATAATACATCTCATTTATAAACAACGCTTGCTCTTATGTCATAGATTGAAGAAATAGGGGGAGATAAGCATTCATATCTGCCAGAGTGTATTAATATGCCTAAACTAACAGTAACCTGTGGTGGAGTGGGCGAAATGGGGAAATAATAACTGCTTCTCAAAATGAGCCTTCAGCAAGCTTATTGTCTCCAAGGGGGAGAGACACTATCAATGGGGGATGGAAATCACTAACATATTAACGCTCCTGGTCGCAATACCGGTATTTCGAAAACATGTTTGGTTTCTCCACAGTGACCGCGAAAGTGGTAACTTGATCCTCTGCCGTTCCGGTTTTAAGAAGAATTGTATCCAGAAAAGGCTGGTGTGCAATATTTGTAGTCTGTTTGTGGAGTTTTAAAAAAAACAACCAAAGGAGCACCTAAGAGCAAAAAGCAAAATCATGAAACGAGCAAAACCAGCTATATATATTATATATATATATATATATATTTATTATATATATATATATAGATCAGTTATTTAAAATGCCTAAAACAATTTTTTAAGTGCTCAACCCCTTGGGAGCAACATTAGTTAAAAACAAGTTAAAAGAGAATCTTAAAACTATCTACAATTTGTTTCAAGCGGTGCGCTTGTCTCAGGATGGTTTTTTGGTTTGCCCACCGCGAAGTTATATAGCGTGTGGGCTCCGTTTGCGGTTGTTGCACGTGCGGGTTGGCTGCACGTGTTTTTTGGGGGCTTTTTCAGGTTTTTGTTTTGGAGTGTGTTCACTAACAAACGATTTCCATTTATGCCTCTGCACGTTGTTTATATTTATGTTTCTTGATGTTTAAAGATTGCTAAGTGTGGTTTGCATAGTAGTAACCATTTTTCAGTTTAACACTAGGTTGCACCTTTTTGAACCATTGCTGTTATGCGTGATCTGCTCTTTTTATGATTTTCCAGGATATATTGTAGCTTGTTTTTGCCGTCTTTAAGTTTCCAGATATATTTTGCCTCCAGGTTCTGTTTGGTTTTTATATTGTTCTTTATTAAATGACTTTGTGGTTTGCCATATCTGGTTTTGAAGTTGGTTTTCAGTGACCTATGTATGTTTCTTTTTTCATTTTCTGGATGTCACAGTAAGCCTTGTAATACAATGATGTTTATGAAGACATTTATTGGGTAGGGGGCACTGCTCTTTCTGGTGCAATTGCAAGATTTCTTTTCTTCACCTTCGTTGCTAGTGTTTGATTTTCATTTTGTTTGGATGCGTCAATTAGGTTTTTGAGGTTGGGATACATGAGTCGATAGTTTGACAGGCTGTTTTTGTTTTTAAATATTTTGGACAGTTTGTGTTCTTTTGGAAACTGACAGTTGTTAGGATTTTGGAAAGAATTCTTTCCTATGTTTGTTTATGAGGTTCCCGTCTATTGGGGGGTTGTACCATATGGATTTTTTATTGTTTCTTTGCTTTTATTTGTTGTTGTGGTCAGGGTTGTATTGCTAATTTGTCAATTGTATCCACTTGTTGTGGTTGCCTCTGTGTATTCCTCCCGCACGTGCAAACAACGCAAACGGGGCAGCCCACACGCTATATAACATCGGCGGTGGGCAAACCAAACACCATCCCTGATGACAGCGCAAAACGCTTGAAACATATTGTAGATAGTTTTAAGTTCCTCTTTAACTTGTTTTTAACTAATGTGGCTCCCCAAGGGTTTTGAGCACTTAAAAATTGTTGTAGGCATTTTAAATATACTGATCTATATATCTAATTCCTCTTTTAACTATCATGGACTGTGGTTGGGGTCTCTATTTGGACACCACGAGCCACAGAACACTTAGAAGTGTCTCCCTGATGGAGTCGATCCAGGGACGAAAGGCCTAGGAGCAGGCAATACAAATAATGTGCCTTTGAAGGGATTATCGATGGTTCCTCAGGCAGCTACTAGTGAAGGGCTTCTCATATTTATAATATTTCCCCCATTTTCTTATCTTCAATTTCTTTTTTTTTTTAAATTTTAATTTTTTTTTAACGTTCAAATCTTTGTCAAGTCATTACTATACAACTGAAGATTGTTAACCTGCACTTGTTTTCCCCCACTACTTATTGTTCTCAGCATAATATAGATATATATATATAGATCTATATATATTATATATTTATATATATATATATTATTATATATATATATATAAAATAACAAACTAATAAATTCACGGATATAAGTACCGCGCACCGTTCCAGACAAACAACAAAAAACCTTAAGAAGAAGCTGGTGTTGCAATGACTGCAAGACATATTGAAATTATAACAAGCTTTGCTCTTATGTCTTAGATTGACGAAATAGGGGGAAAATATATCATCTGTAGTGTCTGGGCTGGGAGGGGAGGGACGGGCACACTCCAGACCACCCTAACAAAGGTATTGGCCCCTAGACCCTGGCCATGACCATGGCAGGACCCTAAGGGACCATAAACTTATGATGAGAATGAACTTTGTGTCTTTTTCACTTTCGTATATCAAGAAGTATCTGCTACTGTTGAAACCCTTACACCCACTCCACACCCCAAAACCTCTCCCTTCTGTCCTTTGAAAAACTTCCTAGGATCGCAGCCAAAGACCTCCTTTATGTCATTTCCACAACAGACCTGTTTGTAAACTAACAAACAAAAGAAACCAAAAGAGAGGGCATCTTCTTCCTGTTAGGATCCTTTCCACCCCTCCCCTCCTTTCCCTGCCCTCCACAACCCTTCCCTCATCTTCTAGCCTGATAACGCTACATCACTGCACAATGATTTCATATCATGTGTAATTTTCACCATAGGTCTGTTTGGTATATTCAGAGAGAGAGAGAGAGAAGGACTCAAGATCAAGACTCAAAAAACTTTATTACTCAAGGATAGAGATTTTAGGCAGTGCCTATTCTTCCAATCTGTCCATGCGTATTCTACAACATTCACTAAAACAGACTGCACATATTAATAATGACAGAAAACAATGAAGAAAATAACAACCTTATGACACTAACATAAAATAGTAATAAGAATACTAATTATAAAATAAAATAAAAAGAGAGAGAGAGAGAGAGGGGGGGGAGAGAGGAGAAGAGACGATAGAAGAGAAGAGAAGAGCGAGAGAAGAGAAGAGAAGAGAAGAAGAAGAAGGCAGAAGAAGAGGAAAGAGAGAGAAGAGAGAGAGACGAGACGGAGGAGGAGAGAGCGAGAGCGAGAGAGAGAGACAGAGAGAGAAAGAGACAGATGGGAGACAGCGAGAGAAGAGAGGAGTGATTGTAATCAACCAAACCTATCCAATCACAAAGTTTGTGGAAAGCGTGGGGAGAGGAGATGGCAGACACTGTCAATATTTTGCCGCCGACTATGAGAAGTTAGTGGTTTCATCGTTCTTCCGTTGTTTCCACTCTCCCAGAGGTTGTCCCCCCCCCACTTTGTTTTTGCCCCCTACAGAAGACCCAAGAGGTTCGAAAAATGCATTGTGTTTTGCCCTCTGATCCTGGTTGTCTGAATCTGTGGCGGTAAACCTTACCTCTTTGCTTTCTAAATTTAGCGTTTTCACAAGTGTTCTTTTTGGCCCAAAACGTCTGCTCCAGCGTAGAATTAAACTCGTGCGAATCATGATGAAAAGTCGAATGACTAGGTACAGTCTTTCACGAGTTCTCCGCTAGCAAGTGCTTGCCCCCTTCACTAACAAGTTTCTAATCGGTCACATCGGCTAAAGTGTCAAAAGAACGCACAGGGCCATAACTCAGCACTGCTATTCCGCAGTGTTAGAATGCCCCCCCCGCCCCCCCCCCCCCCCCCCCCCCCCCCCCCCCCCCCCCCCATCCTTTCATAGTCTGAACAAGAACAATAGCGTTCGAGATTATGAGGGCAAAATGAGGGAGGTGAGAGAAGTGGGGGGGCGGGGGGGGGTTGGATTTTTCCTTTTGTGGACGGGATTTTCGGTTGTTTCTTAAGCGGTGCCCCCAGAAGTAGAGGACTTTCTTCTATGAACCCTCAACGGGAGAGGAGCCTGACCCTGTAAACAACCCTGCTCTAGTTTAGGAAGATCCGGACCCACTGTTTGTCACTTACCTTGCGGACAGGCACGCGTAAGCACGCGATTGTTTCTCTCTCTCTCTCACTCTCCTTCTCTCTCTCTCTCTCTCTCTTCTGTCTCTCAGTCTCCTCTCTCTCTCTCTCTCTCTCTCTCTCTCTCTCTCACACACACACACACACACAAACACACACACACACACACCACGCACGCACGCACGCACCACCACATGCGCGCCCGGCACTCATTACACACACAACCGCACTCATGCGCGCGCGCGCACACACACACACACACACACACACACACACACACACACACCACACACACACATTACGCGTTCCCAAGGCACACAGCTACAAATAAAAATCTTGTTCGGCTGGCTGTGATTGCCAAGTGTTCATGAAAATAAAATCTGAGTAGGAACAGATCAGTAGTGTGAAAAAAAAAAATATCATGGAACCTGTGTGTGTGTGTGTGTGTGTGTGGTGCGTGGTGCGTCGCGTGCCGTGCCGTGGTGCCGTCGTGCGTGCGTGCGTGTGTGTGTGTGTGTGTGTGTGGCACGCGCGCACGTGGTGTATGTGTGTCGGTGCGTGCGTGCGTGCGTGGTGCGCGCGCGCGCGGCGGGTGTTTCAGTGCAAGGAATAATGGTAACAAATTCATGAGAATAAACATGTATACAAAATAAATCAAGCAATGAAAAAAAGCATTTTAAGCAAAACTAGTGGTGGAAAACAAAGAAATAAGAAATAAAGATTAATGCATAGAATAACATGCAGTAATAAAAGTTGAATTCTCTATCTCTCTCTCTCTCTCTCTCTCTCTCTATCTCTCTCACACATATCGCGCGCATGTCGCTGATCTCATCTCTTTATGTCAGTCAGGCGTAAGCACTGGGGGGGGGGGGGGGGGGGGGGGGGAGGGGGAGGAGGAGGGCTGATGGGTGGTTTAAGGTGGGTGGGTGTGCATGTGTTTAGGAATCGTAGGTTTTCGTTTGCAGGGGGGTTTTTTTTCCCTCTAAATGAAATGTGTCTGCGTTATCATAGTCCAAAGCTATTGCGCATTTCAGTTTCCGGTTTCAATTCAGTGGAAGCAGCGCGTGCTAGGGCTGAAGCGTGGGATTGAGGTAGAGGGGAGAAGACGGCGAGAGGGGCCAGGGGGCGGGGGATGAGGAAGGAGTGGGAGGGGGGGGGGGGGACGGGGAGGGGTGGCCGTTCGCTTAAATGACACACCAAGTGCAGAGAAGAAAGGTTGAAAGTGTTAAAACGGTTACTCATGCTAAAAAAAAAACAGAGGCTCCAGGACCTGAAAAATGGTTTATTCCTATATGGCCACGGCCCATACGAAGGTAGCAGCAACGGGTTTAGTTCTTAAAGATTTATGATTATCTTATGATTTCATGATTATCAAGCACAGTAAGATATTCTTTGTTCTTCGTGTTTATTGGACAGGTTATGACGCAAACTGGGTTTACACAGTTAAAGCTCTGTACAATACAATGCCAAATAGTCCGTAACGATTTTTATTAACATTTATTATTCAATGACATCACCAAACCTTGGTCGAAATGAACATGGCTGTGAAATACTACAATTTCTTCAGAATAAGTTTTCACGAAGAGTGCCAAGATCAAGCCACTTCAAACCTTTCACCTGCTCTTGACTCCTTTTCACAATGGACACGGCGGAGATCATTTTCATAACGAAAAGAAGGGGCGTTTGAATTTTAGAATACTCATCTCAATTAGTCCTTCTACTCTTTGAAGTAGATATAAAAAGGTTTCGTTGTCTGTTATAGTTTAATGGCCGCGATGTTTGTCAGAAAGGATTGGCATCCCACAGGAGCCCTTCATGATTGACTGAAACGGTTCGCCTCTAGTGTGCAACTAGGTTGCTTCTGGTACACACTCTCAAGTTCATGATTATCTTCTGTGGCCAAGAAGACCAAAAAGCCCCCTATTTTTTTAATTTAGCCCCGATCTAATAATTAAATTCTCGGGCAGAAAGCAAGCCCCCCCCCCCCCCCCCCAACTCATTCGGCGGCAAGTCCTATCTCTGCGAAAGATGGCGTCTCCTGAACTAAGTTGGCAATGATGGATCTGATCTACAAATATCGCAGTTCTGACCCATACAGGGGGTGCAGGATGGAAGTGTTAAAATATCTGGAAACATAGGCTCTCTTCGTTTATCCTCTCTGCTTTGTTGGATAGGTGATTCCAGTGGATAGCACTCGATTATTTGGCTTAACCCTTTGAGCTTCCTTGGGAAACACAGCGCTGCGGCAACACTTCCCAGTTGATTCCAGTATGGTGCCTGACCTCATTCAGCTAGGTCCCTGTCATTCCAGCTGTCTTCACTTCAGAATCCAGGCACCGGCGCCACGCTGTTGAGGTTTCTCCCACCTGCCTTTTCCCCTGGTGGCTTCACACGAAAAAATCAATGTGCCTAAGAACCTTGCTTAAGGAAGTCCGACATTGGATCGTTTTGAGAATTTTTTTTTTATTGTGTCTGCACACCGTAAAAATGCAAATTGCTTCTCCCATTTTCTTTTCATACGGCCATACAAGGTAACAGGACAGGAGGTTCCAGGCCAGACAGACTGATATCAAAGGAGTGGGATGATTTGGGGCGGTATGAAGCGCCCCCCCCACCCCCCCCCCCCCCCCACCCCCCCCCCCCGGGGCGGGGCAAAGACGGGGGTTCACGGGTGAGTGCTAACGGCCTCAATCTCGGGGGGGGTTGGGGTCTGTGGAACAAGGGGAAATGTTCATGACTTTGAGGATTGTTGATTCATCGGTGAAGATCCCCCCACCCCACACCCTCTCACCACCCCCACACCCCAAAAAGGGGGAATTAATAGTTGGGAGTTCTTCTTTTGATCAAGAATCAGTTTAATATTAATTGCTGGCTCAAATCTCATGGTGGCATCAAAACGCTTCTATGGATAAACTGGTCTGTTTGTCTGTTTTGCGCAAAATCCTAATTGTGGCATGTGGCTTGTGGTTTCCATTCGAGAGCCTGTCATCTGCTTTCGTTATCGTGTGTGAAACCACTCCAGGCCACATTTCCTGTTCTTCATCTCTGTTGCCTTGAAGTTGTTTTCGTGGATCAAACGTGCGACTTTTTTTTATCTTCTGGAGGGAAAGGAGGGGGTGGTGAAGGTGGCGGGAAGGGAGGGAGGGACTGGAGGGGTGGTGGGATGTAGCTGGGAAGGGAGGGCATGGAGGGGGGTGGGTTTGGGTTTGCTTTTTATTTCCCGGGAAGAAAACTGTTGTTTCGTGTCGAGTTTACTTTCTGTTTTCTTGGTGTTCGCGGAACATGTCAAGTACGCCTGTCACAGACTCTCACTCCTACCCCCTACCCCCCCCCCCCCCCACCCCACCCCCCACCCCCCTTCCTTTCATCACCCAGGCCCACCAGCCAATGTGCTGGCGTATGTTGTCGAGTACAATTGTGTGTGTATGTGTGTGTGTGTGTGCGCGACGCGCGCGCGCACACACACGCGTTCTGCAGCCTATGTGCGTGCCTTGTGTGCGTGCATGCGTGTGTGTCCGGCTGTAGTTGTGCATGCGTGTGAGCATACGTTACGTGCCGTGCGTGCGCCTGTATACGTGTGTGTTATTGTGTATATCTGTGTGTCTGTGTAATGTATCTCTGTGTGTGTGTGGTGTGGTGTGTGTGTGTGTGTGTGTGTGTGTGGGTGTGTGTGTGTGTGTGTGCGTTGTGTGAACCAAAACAGAGAGAATGTGGGGGTTTCGTGGTCAGACCCACACGGTGTTATATGCCACCGCCAAGCTACACGTGCTAGGTCGACTGCCGTCTCCCCTGTCATTCTGTCAGCCGTCACGTCGCACATGTATCACACACACTCTCACCACCAATGTACGGCGGAAAAAAAACCCAAACCTACCACCCCACCACCACCACCACCACCACCACCTCCACCACCACCACCACCACCCGACTGCGCCACACTGCCCCACCACAACTTTCTGCCTCCGCTGGTTTCCTTTTGCCTTCTCTTTTGTCCTCCTCCCCTCCATCTGTGTTATGTCTGTGGCAGGCCTGTCTGGGTCTGTCGTTTCAGAGAGAGACGGGCAGATAGACAGACAAGCTGGCAGGGCAGAGGAGAGAGAGAGAGAGAGAGAGAGAGGACGAGAGATGAGAGGTGAGAGAGACGACTGAGGGAGAGGAGAGAGAGAGAGAAAGGGTGAGGGGATGTGTGTAGAGAGCGACAGAGCAGACCGTGAGAGTTGGGAAAGAAGAGCGGGGAGGGGGGGGGGGGAGGGACTCACACACACACACACACACAACACACACACACATTACACACATGCACGCACGTACACACACACGCACGCACGCACACGCACACCCACACACTCAACAGGCACACA
>CM031614.1:15777295-15779795 GCA_018398815.1 Conus ventricosus
GTCCATCGAATGATAATGATAAAAATCGTACGGCTATTTGGCATTGTATTTGTACAGAGCTTTTAATCTGTTGACACAGTTTTGTCTTAAGTGTCCAATATACACAAGACAAAAATATTTACTGTGCTAATGATTATGAAATCATAAGATAACCATAGTCTTTATGAACTGTAACCGTTGCTACTCTTCGTTGGGGCCGTGGACCTTATAAGGATAAACTCATTTCCGTCTAGAGCCTCTTTTTTATTTTTTATTTTTTTAGCATGAGTATTTTTAACACTTTCAACCGTTTCTTCTTCTGTACTAGTGTGTCAGTGTAGCGAACGTCCCCCCCCTCCCTCCTACCCATCCCCTGTCCCCTCTCGGTCTTTTCTCCCTACCTCACTCCCCACGGTTCAGCGCAAGCTCCTCGCACTTTGTCCCTGAATTGGAAACGGAAAGTGAAATCGCATTAGCTTTGGACTATGATGTGCTGACACGTTTCATTGGGGGGTGGGGGGCGGGGGGCGTGCAGGGAGGGGAACTGACTTGAAAAAACGACTACAAATAACATTTCAAAACGAATTCAAAGTCAATATATTTTGAGGCGCAGAATACTTTCTACATGCACATTAAAATTCAATCAACTCATCTCGGTCGTGCTACGCTGACTGACAAGACAATAATGAGATCACGACCTGTTGTTAGTCCTCAGACGGAGACTAAACGGATCGGATTCCCTTAAACGTTTTCAACGACAACATCGTTCACAGCTACCAAACACAACAACCTACTATCAGACGTCTACATCGATGGGCCATTCGCAGTATACCAAGATATGAAACACTTCCTCATCTGAGTCCGGAGACTAAATCGGGAATGGATCCCATTAGTTTCTCTTACGAGATCGTCATACGCATACAATGCTTGAAAACCCTACCATCTGACGTCGTCTCGATGACGCAATGCAATTACCAAAGTTAGAACACCTTTCTCTGATGCTTCTCATGTAAGGCATTGCAACTATTAAGTGTGGATACTCCATTTTGACGTCTCCATCGATGAAGTCATTACGCAGTGTAAATACCTCACCATCTGACATCCCGATGTCGATGACGTCATTACAATCTACCAAATGCTGTAGAATACCCTTCCTGTGACATCTCCATCGGTAAAGGACATTAGCAGACTATTGAATGTGTAGAATACCTCACCTTTGACGTCTCCATGGATGAAGGCATTAGCAGTCTATCAATGTGTAGAATACCTCACCACCTGACGTCTCATCGATAAGACATTAGCAGGGACTATTGAATGGTTTGGTGGATACCTACGCCTGCATTTCCATCGATGGCCGTCATTCACAGTCTACCAAACGCTTAGGATATACCACTACCGGTGATCTGCTGTAAAGCCCCCCCCCATCCCCACCCCCACCCCCACCCCTAACGCTCTTGCAGTCTGCTCTGATGCTAGGTGGGCGTCTCTAATAGTCCCATTCCAATATTACCATAGGTCAGAAAGTTCCAGTCCTTTTTGGACTCCCAGTTCTTAAAGAACAGGGAGTACTTTAGAATGGGAACAAAGAAATGCTGTGTGTGTGTGTGTGTGTGTGTGTGTGTGTGTGTGTGTGTGTGTGTGTGTGTGTGTGTGTGTGTGTGTGTGTGTGGTCAAAAATGTGTTCCACTCGCTCCAGACAAAACTACTGGGCCATCTTTCTGAAATTTGTAGGTGTGTTCATTATGGATCAAGGATGATGCCCGACGTTTTAGTTTACCGTTACAGCCGTTACTAACGGCTGTAACGGCCTGTAACGTTTTTCTTCTTTATGGAATATCGCAGAAAGTACTTGGCCGACTTTCTGAAAATTTGTAGGTATGTTCATTATGGGTCACAGATGATGCCCATGTTTTAGTTTACCGTTATAACCGTTACTAACGGCTTGTAACGGCTTGTAACGGTTTTTCTTCTTTATGGAATATCTCAGAAAGTACTTGACCGACCTTTATGAAAATTAGCAGGTATGTTCATTATGGGTCACAGATGATGCCTGATGTTTTAGTTTTCCCCGTTATAGCCGTTACTAACGGTTGTAACGGCTTGTAACGGTTTTTTCTTCTTCATGGAATATCTCAGAAAGTACTTGGCCAATTTATAAGCGGTATGGATGATCTTGTGACAAATCGGATCCTCTGTCCATATGTAAGTGATGTAATGCTGAAAATGGTTTTTAAACAACCGTTAAAAACCGTTATTTCTGCCGTTATTTTTTTATATATAGGTCGATTTTAATGAAATTTGGTTATAGAAAGGTTATCATACACAAATGGCACTTCTATATAGTGTTCCAAAATTTGACCGTTAAAAACCGTTATTCTTGAATATTGTCCAATTTGGATGAAATTTGATTATCTACAAGGCTTTAGCCCGTGAGGAGACTTAAATACCGGTTTCAAAAGTGCTTTATCGGTTATATAACCGTTAAACCGTTATTTTGCCGTTATTTTTTATATATTGGTGG
>CM031614.1:15782295-15784795 GCA_018398815.1 Conus ventricosus
GGAGAACCCCATAAGCGAACTGGTGGATCCTGCTCTCCTCTTCCCCACACCCCCCCCCCCCCACACCCCTGCTCCCCTCCCCGTCCCTGAACACCCATCCCCTCCCCTCCCCCCGCCTTTCCCTCTTTCGTCCCCATCTCTCCCCTCCTCTCCTCTCCTTTCCCTCCCACACCACACCCCCTCCTTCCTCAGTATGTCGAACGCTATTTTCTGTTTTGACTATGAATGGACTTGGGGGACGGGGTGGGGTGGGGGAGCATTCTAACCAGCGAAGAGCAGTCCTTTTTTCAGGGGGGAAGACGGGAGGGGGGGGGGGGGGGGGGGGGGGGGGGTGGCGGGAAGAGGGCTCAACCGCCATTTCCCCCACCTACATTATTTTTTTAAGAGGGGCCTCCCTCCCACTGTTTCACCTTTTTTTTTTTTTTTTTCTTCAAAGCCTCACACACCATGCATAATCTGTGTGTTTCATTACTGATGGACACTCACGTGCTGTTTTAGTTTTTTTATATATATATATATATTTTTTTTTTTAGCATTTGCCACAAGGCGCCTGGGTTTATTTATGTTCTAATCTTCCTTGTGCTGACACTCGCTCTGTTGCATTTTACCACTCACACTGAAAGGAAGAAAGAGCGAAGAGCGATGAAGGCCCTCTGTGCGTCCAGCCAACCTTTGAGCGAAATGATCCCTTAGAAACCCGTTAGTAAAGGGGCAAGACCACGCTGGTGCAGCAGACTCGTGAAAGACTGTAAAAGGCTGTACCGGTCATCAACTTTTCATCATGTGTTCGCATTAGTTCATTCTACGCTGGAACAGGTGCTGGCCAACAAACTTGTGAAACGCTGCCTCAGTCATTGAGTTTTCATCATGCGTTCGCAAGTCAATTAGATTTCAGCGTCTAGAATATGAGGAGACACATTCATATAACCCTCCCCCCCCCCTCCCAACCTCTTCACTTGCCACGTTCGCCATCCTTTCCCACGCTTGCACAAACCTTTGTGGTTGGATATGTTTTTGTTTATTACATATCTCTTTCTCTCTCACTCTCTCTCTTCTCTTCTCTTCTCTCTCTCTCCTCTTCTCTCTCTCTCTAATTTATAAACAGGCCTATTGCGAAAATTACACACGATATGAGATCATTTGCAGTGATGTAGGAAGTTTTCAGGGTAGAGGATAAGGGTTGGATTTGGAGGACAGGGGATGGGAGGAGAGAGAGGGAGTTAGAAAGGATTCTAACAGGAAGAAGATGCCTCTGTCCTTTTGTTTTCTTTTGTTTTAATTCACAAACAGGCCTACTGTGGAAAGACACATTAAAGGAGGTCATTTGCAGCGATGTAGGAAGTTTTCAGGGCGGGAAGGGTGAGGTTTGGGTTGCGGAAGGGGGTGTAAAGGTTTCAACAGGAAGAAGATACTTCTTGATACGAAGGTTGGCAAAGACACAAAG
The DNA here is from genome assembly GCA_018398815.1 of Conus ventricosus. NCBI lineage: Eukaryota > Metazoa > Mollusca > Gastropoda > Neogastropoda > Conidae > Conus > Conus ventricosus. The sequence goes on from CM031614.1 coordinate 15,783,740, forward strand.
TTCATTCTTAGTAGTTATGTTCACAGAAGGGTGGTTCAGATACAAAGTCCAACAAAGGGGAGGGTGGGTGGGGGTCCTTAGGGTCTGCCAGATCATGGCAGAGTCTAGGGGCAATGCCTTTGTTAGGGGGGTCTGGGAGGCTCAGCCTCCCCCCCCCCCATCCCTGCTCCCTCTCCCTCCATCCCAGACACTGAAGGTAATGTATATTTTTGAAATGCACTGAAGGTCTCTCCCGGAAGATAACGTGGTGTCCATTCACTAAACACGCACGTGTTGATCTATCCATCTTTAAAAGTGGATGGGAGAGATGGCAGGGTTCTGGATCCCCCCACCCCCATCCATCCCCATCTCTTCCTCTTGGACCCCTTCCTTCTCCCCTTCCAGCCACCCCCCCCTCCTCCTCCCTGTGACGAAAGTTGGGGTGGGTAGGTGCGTCTTCTAGGGGAAGGAGTTATAGCGGTTTCTCAATTAGAGTTATATTAAAATTTCACCTCCACTCTCTCTCTCTCTTAGTATTTATGGAAGGAGCAACTTTCCGGTACAAGTCATCGAAAGAAATTTTCATTTTTCTCGGGACCTTTGAAAATACTCATGAGTGGCTCAGGGATAATTCTTTTTAGGCTTGTACACTTAAATGTGCTTGCAGGTCTGAGAGTCAGAGATAAGTTCAAATATTCAGTACTGTATGAACAACAAAGAACTGACTCAAGTTAAGTGTACCTTGATACATCAGCTTTACCTGTTTATACAAGGGTAAAATACACAGATGAATAAACTTCAGTTTGGAATGATTTTGTCCATGTGATTTCATCTTTAAAGAGAGGGAATGTTCTGGATGAGTTGAGTCGGGTCCACTTGGTATATCAGGACTTGCCTGATGCTGGAGAGGATTGTTGATTTCTCTCCAGTTGCTGGTGACTGGTCCCACCTTCTCTTCAGGCAGGCCGATCCTTATCGTTTGTCAGGGGTGCCAACCCAAGATAGTCCTTCTGGGTTCTGGGATCAGTGAAACCTTACACAGGGGCACAGGGTAGGAAGGATGAGCTTTCACCTGTC
>CM031614.1:15792295-15795700 GCA_018398815.1 Conus ventricosus
AAGGGGAAGCCCCTCGGGAAAAGCACGGCTTTTGCATTTGAGTGCTTAGGGGGACATTCGGGGCCCATGTGCATTCTAAAAAGAGCGGGGCCCGGAGACGGGATCAAAGGGTCAAACCCCTTATCAGTAGTGGTGGACCTACGCAATAGGTCGAGGGAATGTAAGGTCGAAAGGGGAGATTTTTGCAGGAGGCTAGGGTCCCCGAAGAAGCAATATACGGGAAGGTGAGGGCAATTCCTCAAGGTGGGAATCAAGTCCTGTTACTGCTTCCCACGGATCACAACAAGCTGCTGATGCAGGGAAGGGCCCTTCACCATCTTTGAAAAGGTAGATCAGGACTACCGAATCTTTGGGGGGAAATCAAAATTTTTCCCAGCAAATTTGCTCCCAAATTATTCAGGTGAGACCACAATGGGGCCAGCAGCAATTTTTGAGGGAGGTGAAGGAGCCCCAGCAAGAAGGGGAGATTTTGTTGCTGAGTTTCCAGGAAAAGAGTCATACAGGATGTGTCACTTATGAAGGGGCTAGAAAGGAGACGGGGAAGTTAGGGGGCCCCTAGAACGTTGGGCGTCCCTGACTTTGATAAACCGGCGGAAAACCCCCCTAGAGACATGTACGGTGGAGTTAACATCGAAAAAAACCCGTCATGTGAAACCCCCCCGTCCCAATGCCACCAAGAAAGTGATCGAGGGGGAGGTGAAAAATTTTGGGCCCTTGGGGTGATTGAACCGTCCAAATCCGTATATGCCCCGTCGTCTTAGGAGGAAAAAGTATTGAGCATCGATTCTGTGTGGCTATGACGTTGAACATGCCCCAAAGGTGATGAGAGGTCATCCCGAACATAAAAGACCTTTTCCCTCGATCCCAAAAGCAAGAGCCGTATTTCCCGGTAGATCTGAACAAGGGTTATGGAAATACCTTGAGTGAGGAAAAAGGGGAAGTACAGATTCTCCACTCCTATGGGGCTATACCAGTGGCGTATCCCTTTTGGGATGGCAAGCCCCTGCGTTTCTCTCGGATGTGAGGAAGCAGCGGGTTGGGAAAGGGCTTTGGGGAAATTTTTCAGGGGAGACATTTGATAGCATCCGAGACATGGGGGGAGCTATGGGCAGCTGGGAGCATCTTAAGAGGTTGAGACAAGCCAATCTCACAGCCAGCCCCAACAAAGTGCCAGGGGTTTTTCCAAGGGGGTTTCCTAGGTTTTGTTGTGGGAGGCGACACAAAGCAGCCAGAAAGGGGAAAGGTGGGGAAGATGATGAATTTGAGAGACCAAAGACCAAAAAAGAAGTCGTGTTGCTAGGTTTTATTGGGTTTATAGGGAGTTTGTTCCAAATTTCGCAGCAATCACGAGTCCCTTAGTGATTTGGTCAAGGCAGGGAAAACCCGCGTGGGCGAAGGGCAGACGCTGCGAGCAAGCCCTGCAGACGGGGTTGGAAAAAAGGTTCCCGTCCCATCTTAAGCTACCAGATTTCCAAACCATTTTTGTTGCGGAAGATGCATCGGTGGTGGGATAGGGCAGTATTGTTGCGGGCCAAGAGGTCGATTCCTTTTGGGGATGCAGCCCGGAATTGACAAAGTGTGAAGAAGGGTCGCAACTGTAGAAAGGAGTGTTTTGCTGTGTGTGGGCCGTGCAGAAATTCCCCCAAATACTTGTTGGGAAAAAGTTCGTGATAGAGACGATCCCAAACCCCTCAATTCCTGCAGGAGGCACGCTGAAAAACAGCGGGTTTTTTGCGTTGGGGGAATGGCAGCAGCCTACAGGGCCCCATCAGTACATTCCAGGGCGACAGAATGTCGGACTGAATTTAAGCCGTTTGTCTAGCAAGCTGCACCAGAGGGAATCAGTCATTCCGGGGGTTTTTTTGATAAAGTTTGTTCAGTTATGTTTTATTGGTATGGGTTCATTCCCCTTGGCTATGGTTTTTATTTTTGGGGTGAGACTTGTTTTATTTTTTTTGTGAGGGCTTGTTATGTGAGTAGTTATGCTTGGAGCATACAGTCGCTTTTGTAGTGATGCATTTTTTGCAATAAATGAGGATGGAGATTTCAGTGAAGTGTCATGGGTCGGATCATATTTTATTGTCTTTTCATAAGAATTGTGAAAAGAAGATTTGGCAAACCCAGGGGGGGGAATTTCATGGGCGCACAGAGGCGTTATAAAATTTGGGGCGAAATAACGCAAGAGGCCGTCAATTATAATATTGGGGGGTTTCAAAATGATTATTTTATAATTTGTAAACCGGTTTGGGTAAAAATTTTTTAAACTTTTTCCCCTGTAAACTGTGTGTCAGCAAATTCAGTTGTTGTTTTTTTTTTTGTACGTTTTTTTTGAGACAAAGCGGAGCTGGTCTTTTTCAAGGGGGGGAAATTTTCACGGGCAAAAATGAAACAACCAAACCCTGGAGTTTGCCAGCCAATTTTTTCGGCTAGCTTAAAAATCAAAATTCTAGGCAAAACGGGGCCACTCAACCAAAGCGGGGGCCACCACCCACCCCCCTGGCCCCCCCCCCCCCCCCCGGGGGGCCCCGCCCCCCCTCCCCCCCCACCCCCCTTAGTAGAAAAAGGTTGCGGGGGGGGGTTTAAAAAGCCTTTTACCAAGACCAGGGTAAGGTTATGAGCCTGATTTGGAAACCAAAAATTTTTGGGGGCCCGGGTATCAGGGAAAAAAAAAATGACCAAGGGGGCCCCCCTTTTGGCCCCGGCGGAATAAAAGGGGTTGAAGGAGGCGGGGGGGGGGAAGAAAAAAAAAGGGGAATTTTGACCCCAGGGGAAGGAGGGTGGGGGGAAGTTTTTTGGGGTTGAAAAAATAATTGCGGGAGGGTAAGGGGTTAAGGGGTTTAAAAATAAGAAAAAAGGAAAGGGAAAAAAAAAGAAACGCATTTTAAAGGGAATGGAGAGGAAAAGAAGGGCAACGAAGAGGAGGAAAAAAAGGGGAAAAGAGAGGAAAGGTTTTTGGGGGGTTATCTCTTGGGGGAAAGGCAGAAGAAAGAGAGTAGTGCCTGCCCCAGTATTTCCCCGGGGCAAAGGTAAAGGAGAGTTTGCTTTAAATACTGAAAGAAAAAAAAAGGAAAAGAAAAAGAAAAGGAAAAAGAACCCCGGCCCTAATAGAAAAAATAGGGAGAAAGAGAGATTTGAGGGGGGAATCAGGAAGAAGAAGACAGATTCCTTTTTGATGTCCGTTGTCTTTAAGGGGCTTTACTATTTGGGGGACGACTCATGATAATGAAAGAGAGCAGGTTTAGGGTTTGGGGGGCCGAGTCCCTTCCTCCAGAACACCGGGGGCAAAAAATACTTGGTCATTGTGGATTTTTTTTTTTTTAAAGGTAAGCGTCCTCTCAAGAAAAATCGACAACTAAAAATTTTTTCCCAAAAAAAAAAAAAAAAAAAAAAAGGGGAGAGAGAGAG
>CM031614.1:15805994-15813494 GCA_018398815.1 Conus ventricosus
AGGTTATTTCCCCATTTATTATAATTGTAATTTTAGAGAGAAGCTGGTGGATAAGTATTGTAACCCTAGACAAAGGTTGTCTACGAGTTCCAAGATAGTTAAACATAGGCTTGGCATTGCTTCCAAGATAGTTAATACTAGGTTTGGGCATTTCAGCCCCAGAGTACTTATTTCGCACAGATTGCCTATAAATTCGCTCTCATAGTGGGTCAGGCGCTGGGCGTCTTATAAAAACTAATTACGTTGTCCAAGCTAATATTATCATTCATAGGATTGTGCTATTACGTCACTCGTGTCGGTAACCAGTTTGGCTGTCGTGTAATAAAATCTTGTTTAAAAAAAAAAAAAAAAAAAAAAGAGAGATATAATGGCGGAAGAAAAGAACACCCTATTGACAACTTGTGAGCGTCGCTCGTGATTTAGGTTACTCAGGAGATGAGTTGCGAGCATTCGTTGAAAACCAACAAAAGATGGAAAGAGATGAGCGAGCGGAAAGATGCCGTATCGCAGTAGAGGCGCAGGAAACAGAAAGAATAAGGGAAACGCAGGAAACAGAAAGAATGAGCAGGAGACAGAAAGAATAAGGGAAGCGCAGGAGACAGAAAGAATGAAGCAGGAAACGGAAAGATTAAAGGTTCAATTAGAGTTAGAGAAAGTGAGAATACAAAGGGAGACCACCGAGGATGGGAGTTCAGTTTCCAGTGACTCTGTGCGCAGCTATGCCCCCCGACCAAAGTTGCCCAAATTCTCTGAAGGAACCGATTCGATTGATGCATACATCAGTCGGTTCGAAACGTTTGCGACCAGTCAGGGTTGGCCTCCAGAAGAGTGGGCAGTCATTTTGTCGGCGTTACTGACGGGTAAGGCATTACAAATTTTCACTGCGTTACCAGCAGAACAACAGTCTGATTTCGGCGCTGTGAAGGAATCATTGATGAAGGGATTTGACCTCACAGAGGAGGGATTCAGAAAGAAATTTCGTTCAGCTAGATTGCAAGCAGGGGAAACGTACACTCAGTTTGGTGCACGTCTAAGATCACTATTTTGAGAAATGGTTAGAGTTGAGTGGTACGAAGAAGGAGTTCGCTGAATTGAAAGAGCTAGTTATGAAGGAACAGTTTTTGTCAGGTTGCGGCCCTGAGTTAACCATACATTTGAAAGAGAGACAGCCAGAGACAGCAGGGGAGTTGTTGAAGTTCGCAGAGGTGTATAGAGAGGCACGTTTGGGCACTAAGGTGCAGGGAGACAGGTGCCAGGACAGGTGAGAAGAGTGCAAGGAGACTAGGGGAGTTTTCTGCAAAGTCTGCAAACCCAGTGGTGGGGCAGAAGGAAGGGCAAAGGGACATTAGATGTTTCATTTGTCACAAGAAGGGACATGCGGCGAGGGATTGTCGCATGAGGTTCCAGAAGGCAGCAGCCTTGCAAGAGGTGGATAAGGGTCGTCAAGGGAAACGACCTGCAGTGGAACCAAAAGGGATTCAGTCTGAAGAGGGTGGAGTGCAGCTATGGCTAGCACTGGACAGCAGTCAGTGTCAGGGATGTGAGGGCACTAGGCTGAGTGGTTCGTTACCAGTGGAAGAAGGGTGGATTGGCCAGCAGAGGGTGAAAGTGTTACGAGACACTGGTTGTTCATGCGGTTGTAGTACGAACAACGCTGGTCGATAAAGGGGGATTTGACAGGGCAAATCCAGACCTGTACTCTAATCGATGGCACTGTGAGGGAGTTTCCAGTTGCTAAGATAGAAGTACGTACCCCTTACTTCTCAGGCGAGTTGTTTTGCTTTGGGTGATGGAAGAAACCCTTCACGATTTGATCATTGGAAATATTCCAGGTGCAAGGGATCCAGGGGATCCTGAGTTGTTGACTGCTACAGGGGCAGCAGTTCAGACACAGAGCAAGAAGGAGGAAAAGGCTGTTAAACCGTTAGTTGTTCCAGGAAGGAAGTCGGGCATAGACGTGTCGCCTGATGAGTTTAGGGCAGCACAGGAACAAGACCCTTCGCTCGTGAAGTCTTGGGAGTTGGCAAGAGGTGGAGAGAAACAGGAGGTTAGAGGGGTGAGACAGAATTTTCTTGTGAAAGGCGGGGCTGTTGTACCGAGTGTTCACCAAGGGGAAGACAGGTAAGGTGACCACTCAGTTAGAGGTCCCAGCAGGTTATCGTGACACTGTCATGTCAGTGGGTCACGAGTCGCTCATGGCGGGTCATCTCGGCACCAGCAAAACAGCTGACCGAATCTTCGATGATTTTTCATTGGCCAGGAGCAATGGCAGACATCAAGCGTTTCTGCATGTCATGTGACGTGTGTCTAAGGTCAGCCACAAGAGGGGTGAAGAGGAAGGCGCCTCTTAAACATCCCCCTTTAATTGACACACCTTTTCAGGAGAGTGGCTGTTGATTTGATTGGCCCTATCTCGCCTGTTCCAAAGGTGGCACAGGTATGATACATGTAAGGTTGCAAAGGAAAGTTTGCAGAAGGCTAGGGTCGTTCAGAAGAAGCAATATGACAGGAAGGTGAGGAAGCAATCCCTCAAGGCGGGAGATCAAGTCCTGGTACTGCTTCCCACGGGTCACAACAAGCTGCTGATGCATTGGAAAGGACCATTCCATCACTGAAAGGGTCGGTCGGGATTACCCAATTGATGTGAATGGGGAAACCAAAACTTTTCCATGCAAATTTTCCTCCGCAATTATATTCAGCGTGAGACTCAGCACATAGGCGCAGCAGCAATCATTGATGAGGTGAAAGAGACCCAGCAGAAGAAGGGGAGATTTTGTTGCCTGAGTTTCCAGAAGAGTCATACAGGGATGTGTCACTGTATGAAGGGCTAGACAGTAGGAGTTCCCAGGTTTGTTGTCGGAGGCGACACAAAGCAGCCAGAAAGAGGAAGGTGGAGAAGATGATGAATTCAGAGAGACCAAAGACCAAACAGAAGTCAGGAGTCTGCTAGGTTTTGTTGGCTTCTACAGGAGTTTGTTCCAAATTTTGCTGCGATCACGAGTCCTCTCAGTGATTTGGTCAAGGCAGGGAAACCGGCAGTGGTCGAATGGTCAGACGCTGCAGAGCAAGCACTGCAGACGGTGTTGGAAAGGCTAGGTTCCGTCCCCTCTTGAAGCTACCAGATATGTCCAAACCATTTTTGTTGCGGACAGATGCATCAGGTGGTGGGATTAGGTGCAGTATTGTTACAGGAGCATGAAGGGGTCGAGTTTCCTGTGAGATATGCTAGCAGGAAGTTGACAAAGTGTGAAGAAGGGTACGCAACGGTGGAGAAGGAGTGTTTAGCTGTGTGTGGGCCGTGCAGAAGTTCCACAAATACTTGTATGGGAAAGAGTTCGTGATAGAGACAGATCACCAACCACTCAAAATTCCTGCAAGAGGCACAGCTGAAAAACAGCAGGGTTCTGCGTTGGGCAATGGCACTGCAGCCCTACAGGTATCGAGTGCAGTACATTCCAGGTCGACAGAATGTCGGAGCTGACTATTTAAGTCGTGTAGTCTAGCAAGCTGCAACTCAGAGGAAGTCAGTCATATCCGGGGTGCTTTGTTGATAATATGTGTTGATTACAGCTATGTTGAGTGGATATGGGTTCATTCCCAGTTGGCTATGGTTCATATTTTTTGTGTGGAGACTTGTTCATATTTTCTTTGTGAGACTTGTTCATGTGAATGTAGTTATGCTTGGAGCATACAGTCGCTTGTGTAGTGATGCATTATTTGCAATAAGTGAGGATGGAGATTCCTCAGTGAAGTGTCATAGATCGTGATCATATTATATTGTGCTTTTCATAAGAATTGTGAAGAGAAGATATGGCAAATCCGCAGGTAGGGGAATTGCATAGGTGCGCACAGAGGTCGTTATAAAATGAGTCGAAATAACGCAAGAGCGCACGTCAATTATAACTCATTGGAGTGGTATTCACTAATGATATATTTTATAATTTGTAACCCGGTGGTGTAAAGTATTTTCCAAACTTTGCACGTGTAGCTGTGTGTCAGCAAATTCGGTTGTTGTCTTTTTGTACCGTTGTTTTGAGACAATGCGGAGCATGGTCTTTTGCAAGGGGGAAATTGTCACGGACAAAAATGAACAACCCAACTCGTGGAGTCGCCAGCCAATTTGTTCGGACATAAGCTTCAACTCAAACATTCTAGGCGCCAGAAAGACGGGCCCATGGGTCGGGTCCAGGCAATTAAGCTTAGCGGAGAGGCTTCACGGAGACTGGTCTGTCGGCTATGACAGACTAAGCAGCCTGATGACGCCTCGATGTCTAGCGAGACGAGTCGTAGCGCCTGGCTCAGGCTCATCTGGCCAATTTGTGGAACCAACGCCATTGTTAGTCGGACGTCGCAGGTTAAAGCGGGGAAAGGGAGAGGGAGAAGGTAGTGTGTGGTGGGTGGTGAAATCTAGCTAATCAATTAAATGACAATTGACCACCACAGAGAGTAAGGTGTGTAGGCGTGACTGTCATGATTTGAATATCCAATGGAATTAGAGGGAGAAAAACTTCGGGTATCAGGGGTAAAATACTGACCAATGGTACTCGCCCGTTTTGGACAGATCGGAACGGAATAAGAAGGAAGTGAGAGTGAGAGAACGGGAGAACGAGGGGGGAGAACGAACAGAGAGAGAGAGTGAGAGGGTTGGAGTGTGAGCTCTGCAGGAGAGAAGGGGAGAGAGAGAGAGATGAGGAGAGAGGGGAGAACCAAATTGTAGCATTGAGCACCAGGATAGTCTGCAGAGGAAGGACTAAAGAGAGATGTGGAAAAAGAGAGTTGCTAACTAATGAAGAGAAAAAAGAAAGAAAAGAAAAAGGAAAAGAAAAGCAACCATGTCCATTTAATAGAGCAGACTAGGAGAGGGAGAGAGAGTGCAATGCGTTAATGCAGGAAGGAAGAAAGGAGAACAGATCGATGTTGATAGTCACTGTTCTATCTAAACCGGGGGTTCGACCTCATACTTGGCCAGCGCCACTTCATCGGCAGTCCAACCTGACCAACGCCAGCAGTCCAGCCTGACCGGTGCCAGCAGTCCAGCTTGACCGGTGCAAGCAGACCACACCAGTGCCAGCAGTTGTGTCGTGTTGTGAAAGTGACAGTGAAGAAAAAAAAAGGAAAAGAAAAAGACAGTGATTCGTGAATAGTTAAGATCACCTGGCCAGGTAAAGTAGAAATCTATTTATACCCGGGTTAGTTAATGATTGTTTTAGATAAATGATTTTGTGAAGTTCAGGAAAGAGAGAATGTTTTATTTTGTTTAATTCCATATGCATTGATGTTTCTTTCTATGATCATGTGTAGTAAAGTTATAGACTTTACTAGTGGTTTGATGTGACGAATTTCATGATATATGAATGAGATTGTAAGCAAGCTGTGAGTGTGTTTGGGCTGTGCGCTAGTCCTTCCTCCACTGAAACACCCCGAGGTTGACAATGTTTGTCTGTGACATCTGGAAAAGACATTTTTTGTCTGTGACATCTGGAAAAGACATGTTTGTCTGTGACTTGTGACATCTGAAAAAGACATGTTTGTCTGTGACTTGTGACATCTGAAAAAGACATGTTAGTGGGGAAATCGACCTGTCTACTTTGTATTGTGTGTTAAATGAACGTTCCTTTGGATTCTGTTTATTTACATTTTGGCCTGCTAACACGATTTTTGGAAATGAAATGAAATGAATGAGGTAGGGAATAGTAAACGATAAACAGTAAACAAGTGGGGTATGTTTGCTCCATAAGAAACTAACACAGAGTAACTTTTATTCAAGACTGGACAGCCTTTTAAACTTGAATAAAGTCAGACAAAATACATAGACGAACAATCTAATAGTGGGGGAAAAACAAGCGCAGGCCAACAGTGAACTGTCTGGCAAAGATTTGGACTTGAGGGGAGGGGAGAGAGGAGTTTGAAGATGGAGAAACTGGGAAATGAAATAAAAATAATCATGTTAAAGATATGAAAACTCTTCACTAGCTGCATAAGGGAACCATCACAATTCCTTTGAAGGCAGATATATTTGTATTGCCTGCTCCGAGGTCTTTCGCCCGCTGGATCGGGACTCATCAGGGAGACACGGTGGTTGTGTCTGCGCTCCCGGCGTCAAATAGAGACACACCACAGTCCATATACTGTGGTGTTCTCACCACCATGGGTGCAAAAAAGAATCCAATAGCACCGCCAGAGCAGCCAGCGAAGAGTAGTAAATGCAACCAAACGAAAGTGTGGGGAGGAAAAATAAGTTGTAAACTATAGACATTATGCAAATAATATAAAATGTAGGGGAGTGCTTTAGCCCACGCCTGAGGATCCACCCAAAGATGCAGGAGATCAAAAGACAACGGCCACACCAGCGATTTTGAGTGAACTCCCATTTGCTTTATTCGTCCTCTTTTTTTTTTGTTGCCTTTCTGCTGTTTCTGACTTATGTTATTCCTGGGGGGGGGGGGGGGGGGGGGGGGGGGGGGGGAGAGATCACCAATTCAGTTTTATTTCAAGGAAGAGAGAGAGGAGAGAGATGAGAAGAAGAAGAGAGGAGAGAGAGAGAGAGAGATAGAGAGGAGAGAGAGAGAGAAGAGAGAATTTCCGCCTGCAGTGGCCTCACTTTGCAACTGGAATTATTGATAGTTTATTCATGTGGGCCTCAGCCCCTCACGAAGGGTAAATGCTCAGTGCAGACGCTTCCTCTTACCAATTCAAAACAAGATGCATTAGCATCGACTATGGCAATCGTATGCAGCATTGTGAAGTAGCTGTTAAGAGAGAGAGAGAGGAGAGAGAGAGAGAGAGAGAGAGAGAGAGGAGAGAGAGAGAGAGAAGAGAGTCAGAGACAGTGAATCACCATCCTGGGTGTATTTCAGCAGCCCAGATACCCCAAGATAGCCGAGAGAGAGAGAGAGAGAGAGAGAGAGAGAGAGAGAGGAGAGAGAGAGAGAGAGAGAGAAGAGAGAGGAGAGAAAGAGACAGAGACAAAGACATAGAGACAGAGATAGAGACAGAGCGAATCACCATCCTGGGTGTATTTTCAGCAGGCCAGATACCCCAAGATGGCCGAGAGAGAGAGAGGAGAGAGAGAGAGAGAGAGAGAAGAGAGAGAAGAGAGAGAGAGAGAGAGAGAGTCAGAGACAGAGCGAATCACCATCCTGGGTGTATTTTCAGCAGCCCAGATACACCAAGATGGCCGACAGCCCTCTGGCAGCACGCCTTCCTGCAGACGGCCCCGCTACGCTCTCTCCCGTCACGATCCCGTCACTACTCCACCACGTCCAGCCCACGTCGCCCCTCAGACGAACGGAGGTCTCGTTCCGCGCGTCACCCCGACATCAACCTGTCCCACCCCCACCTGTTCTACCTGTCAGACAACGGGGCGGACACGGAGCCCATGTCTCCACCCTGAGGTCGCCAGCGAAGACTCCTGCGGCCGGCACACTACTCCACCTGCCGTTCCAAAGCCGGCCACAGCACGGAAAGAGCCGAAGGAGATCTCGATCTGTGGGCAACATC
>CM031614.1:15818494-15826230 GCA_018398815.1 Conus ventricosus
GCCTGTGAGCCCTAGTGGCAGGCAGGGGCCTTTGTATTGTGAGGCCTGTGAGCGCTAGTGGCAGGCAGGGGCCTTTGTATTGTGAGGCTGTGATCCCTAGTGGCAGGCAGGGGCCTTTGTATTGTGAGGCATGTGAGCCCTAGTGGCAGGCAGGGGCCTTTGTATTGTGAGGGCCATGTGAGCGCTAGTGGCAGGCAGGGGTCTTTGTATTGTGAGACCTGTGAGCCCTAGTGGCAGGCAGGGGTCTTTGTATTGTGAGGCCTGTGAGCGCTAGTGGCAGGCAGTGGTCTTTGTATTGGAGGCCTGTGAGCCTAGTGGCAGGCAGGGGCCTTTGTATTGTGAGCCCTAGTGGCAGTCAGGGGCCTTTGTATTGTGAGGCCTGTGAGCCCTAGTGGCAGGCAGGGACCTTTGTATTGTGAGGCATGTGAGACCTGTGAGCCCTGGTGGCAGGCAGGGGCCTTTGTACTGTGAGGCTGTGAGCCCTAGTGGCAGGCAGGGGCCTTTGTATTGTGAGGCCTGTGAGCCCTAGTGGCAGGCAGGGGCCTTTGTATTGTGGGGGCTGTGAGGCCTGTGAGCCCTGGTGGCAGGCAGGGGTCTTTGTATGTGAGGCCTGTGAGCCCTAGTGGCAGGCAGGGGCCTTTGTATTGTGATGCCTGTGAGCCCTAGTGGCAGGCAGGGGCCTTTGTATCGGCAGGCATGTGAGCCCTAGTGGCAGGCAGGGGCCTTTGTATTGTGAGGCCTGTGAGCCCTAGTGGCAGGCAGGGGCCTTTGTATTGTGAGGCCTGTGAGCCCTAGTGGCAGGCAGGGGCCTTTGTATTGTGAGGCCTGTGACCCTAGTGGCAGGCAGGGGCCTTTGTATTGTGAGGCATGTGAGCCCTAGTGGCAGGCAGGGGCTTAATTTGTATTGTGAGCCCTAGTGGCAGGCAGGGGCCTTTGTATTGTGAGGCCTGTGAGCCCTAGTTGCAGGCAGGGGCCTTTGTATTGTGAGGCCTAGTGGCAGGGCAGGGGTCTTTGTATTGTGAGGCATGTGAGTCCTAGTTGCAGGCAGGGGCCTTTGTATTGTGAGGCCTGTGAGCCTTAGTGGCAGGCAGGGGCCTTTGTATTGTGAGGCCTGTGAGCCCTAGTGGCAGGCAGGGGCCTTTGTATTGTGAGGCCTGTGAGCCCTAGTGGCAGGCAGGGGCCCGAAGCACTCGGCCATCTTCAGGATGCCCACAGGGACAGAGTACAACCACGTCACAGCGAAGGATCAGTCGCGCGGTCTTTGGCTGTCTTTAGGACCATCTGGACGTTATCACGTCAGTTCTATCTAGTCTTCTGCTGCATCTCCTGTGGCCCTTCTCAACCTTTTCGTCACAGTCACACGATTGCCATCATCATCGTCGTCATCATTTTCATGATTAGTCATCATTATCATCTACTTCATTATCATCGTCATCATCATCATCATCATCTTTTTCGTCGTTTTTTTTTGTTCTTTCTTTTTCTTTCTTTCTTTCTTTTATTTTTTTTTTTGAGTGTGTTTTAGTGTAAATACAATATCTGTTTTAGCTGCCCCGCTGTTGTGGCTTTATTTGTTTCCATATTTAAATAATGCACGTTTAATAGTATCAAGGCGCGAAAGCATTATTGTATAAAGTGCTGTGCACACGCGCGCACTTGCGCGCGTGTGCGTGTGGTGTGGTGGTGTGTGTGTGTGTGTGTGTGTGTGTGTGTGTGTGTGTGTGACTGAGAAACGAAGGCATGGGGTGAGGGGAGGCCAGTGACAGTCTGAAATGAAAAAAATAAAAAAAATCGGACTGACCACACGAATGCCCTGGCGCAGCTATTGTGATTAGCTAAAAGTAGTGCATTCTGTCAAACTGTATGCATATCGTGAACAAAACGCTGTGGATAGTTTCTGTACTCAATCTTGTCATTATAGTAATGAAAGAGTGATTTGTATTGATGTACGGATGATCACGTGAAACTGCTCACTAACCAGATGAAAATAGACTAAATTGTGAAATAATGTGTGTATCATTATGTACATAATGCTGTGAATAGTTTCTGTACTGAAATCTTTTTTATGCTGAAGGACGAATGTTGTACAGATTTTACTACTAATCTGCGCTTAATTTTTTGACGCAGAGTGGAAAATAGAGGTGTTCAACACTGACTTGAATGATCATGTTGGATGTACTTTGAACGTTCTCGTTTCCCACCTTTTTCATTCAGAAAAAAAGTGTATATACTTTAATTTTCATCAATCAAGTTTTTGTTGTTGTTGTGTTTTTTCTGTGCTCTCAAAGTTTGGAAGACTGCCGCGGACAAAGAAGCAATTGGGCAAATTGTGGTTTATGTGGTGCACATTGTGGTTTACGTGGTGCACATGTGGTTTACGTGGTGCGCATTGTGGTTTACGTGGTGACCAGACAAAGTATGACAGTGTAAGCTTAGTCTATGTTACATTAGAACATCTCATCTCAAAGAAGTTGTTCAAAGAGGCGCAACAAATTGAGAGCAATAGCATCTTTGAAGCCACTATTATAATTGATTAAAACATCCACGGCAGTTCGATTAATTATGATGCATGACTAATTTGACAGGAAGATGCCTGATCTTTATCTCCTTCAGTTGGGGAGGTTGATTTCCAGACTTTTCTACCAACTGATTAGTTCGTGAATCGGTTTCAACTGGATTATGCTAACTCGACAATTGGTTGAACTGAGTGTGAAAGAAACTTGGCAGATATGGAAGCGGCCAAGGACTGATGAACCCTTTGTAAATCAGTATTAGTACAGATCCATGATCCAGATCTCAGTGGATTAAGGGGTGGAACCAGCGGGAGTCAGCAAAAACTAAGGTATTGATTTTAGCGGAACTTGAAGGAAGGATGGAATGTAGCCCAAGTAAATTTTGGCGGGGATCGGATTCTCATTATTTGAACTTGACTGAAGTCTAGAACACCAAGGCTACATCAAAATGTTGTTATGCACTGCGGGGATTGTCTTCAGCCGAGGCAAGCTCCTAGCATAACATTATCAGTCTCCAAAATCCCTCGAAGTCGGAGTGTGGCTGCCCATGTGGCAGGGTAATCAAAAACGGTCACACACGTGATGTTTCATCCTTAGCTGATGCATTTATACCATAGTGATCAAGTGCTTCGGCTCTCGGATGATTTCTGGAGTCTTTTAGCCAGGGTACGACAACGACAACAACAACATCTGAAGTCTTCACCAAAGAAATTTTGGTGAAGATCGGATTTCACATTATTTGAACTTGACTGAGGTCTTCACTCTCCTGATAACCCCTGTTAGTTGATCACTATATCTTTCGGCTGCTGTCTTGGTTCCGGGCTGTAAACCAAATGCTGAAGATCAGAAAGGATGCTTTTACCGCGTGCAGATTTTGAAGGGTCCTACCATGTCTAATTCGACACCGACAAGGCGTTGTCGTCTATATTAACCACCGACTCCGTTCACTGGGTCGTGAAGATAAAACTTCATGAGAGAAGAACAAGTGGTTAAACGAGAACGAGCGTGAATTAGTTTTGAAACTGCAAGTGGGTGTCGGAGTTAAACTGTCATTTGAGAAACACCACTGCCTTCTTGCGTATTCAAGGTAGGAAAAACAACTGCTGCTTTCGATTGGTTTTAAGGCTCTCCATAGTTACTTCCCTGGAAGCTCCACGTTGTCCGTAAATTATAAACTCGAGGATATCACTGTCACAGTTTACACTTCACCCCCCCCCCCCCCCCCCTGTAGCCTCTACTCTGTCAGCAGCATAGTTCAGCTAACTGTTGGGAGAAGGAAAAGCAGAAGAAAAGGTAAAGAAAAAAAACAACAAACAAAAACAAGAACTGACAATATGTCACACATTTGTCTGGCCATGCATGATTGTGGTTAAAGGTTAAATCAAATCAATCAAATTATCACCCACTAGAGGTAATACACATGTAGGTCATCAGTTTTACCTGGATTTGGATGATACTTAGTCAAGTGAAATTCTTGTATGAGCAAATTTTAAGCATCACACACACACACACACAGAGTTTTTGCTGTCTTATCTGTGCCTCATTACTGGCATCATTCCATGCTGCTCATCTGTCTCCCATCACACAACCACACCCAGAGTGTGTTCTTGCATGACCCCAAGCATCGCGGTTTAAAGGGAGCAGTCAACATCGAAGTTGCCACGAGGCAGCCAATGAAACAGACAGGGCACAGTCACCAAGTCACTTCAATGCTGTTCAAGAGGTTCTGATAAGAAATACACAGGATGCCACCTGTTCAGCCCTACTCCTGATGACAATGATCGCTAAATCACAGAATATGTGTGAGCGAGTGTCATCCTCTAGATAAGAGGGTGCTTCTACATCACCTGACAACAGTCCGATGAATTTACTGGTACTGATGACTTTATTATTATTATATTGGGTATTTATATAGCGCCTATCCTCGGTCACCGACCAAGCTCTAAGCGCTTTACAATAAACACACTTCCTCACTCACTCAGCGGGCTGCCTACCCAGGTAGAGCGGCCGAAGAGCAGCCTACTGGTGCTCATTCAGTCGTTTCCCGTACCATTCAAATATCAGTCAACTCATTTTCATTTATCCCTCCAGGTTCTCACATAGGATTCATGCGATGTTTATACGTGTCCTCCATTTCCACTGGTACACGATGGCACACGATAACAGTAAGTGACAATTTTTGTGGCTTGATAAGAAATACCAGGGGCTATCTTCAATCTACCTTACCTTGATACAACCTTTCCCCTGCATGGAAAGGAAATCAAAGCCGAGGTTATCATAATATATTATATTGAATGTGTGTGTGTGCGTGCGCGCGTGCATGTGTGTACATGTGCATGCCATGAACTTCTATTTGGGTCCTAGACTGCATAGTAGGACTTTGTGCTCTACAGTTCTTTTCATAGTACAGACCTAAAAAAAAGTTAAGGACCACAAGTGAACTTTGACGCAGTTATCCCATTAGGTTTTGGTTTTCTGATGCAGGTGCAGTGATGGACAGGGCTGTGCAAGTCATCACGTGGACTGCTATTCACTCAGTCACCAATGTTATAAAGATGTAACACCCACAAGAAAATAACTGGAAATGATTTTGAACATTTTTGAAGTGTGTGCATCCCAGCATCAACTGGGCGTCTGAGATACAGACACATGCGATTTTGGTGAGGAAATTTGAGCAGTTCTCTCAGAAATGCATGTAAAGTAAGTTGTGTGGTTCTGGACTTCCTATTTGAACCTAGAGGACACTCAACCTTGGGTTGGAGAGCCAGCCCGGGCAAGAAAGTCCAGCAAATAAATGCCACTACAGGACTGGAACCCACAATGTCAAGCCAACCAGTCTGCAGTAATAGAACTGCATGGTTTCAGTCTTGTCTTTTCTCCTCCACAGCAGAGATGCCACCCACATAGGACTTACGTACTGCTGTCACCGCAGAGGTGAGGAGGGAGGGGGAAGGGAAGAGTAGATTTATGAATAGTCACTGGAATTAACAGACGACCATTCTAATTTTCCTCTAGCACTCACGTTAAGTAAGTTATGGCAGCAAAACCAATCTTGGCCCTATGTGTCATGTGAAATTCAATCACAATTTCATTCATATTGTGATGGTCTAATCGACCGCAAGGGATAGAACACAATGCCATTGTATGGCAAATTCATTTTTTATTTTGTCATATACATTCAAAAAGCTGAAATTGCTTATTTATTGAAAGAAGGAAACCACCAGTGGCTTTTGATGTTATTTTTCTGGAACTTTCCCTTCTTATCTACTCATGTATCAGATCTAAAAGCCTGCAAAGACATGCTTATCAAAAAAGAAAAGAAAAAATTTGTTCTTTTAGGGTTTTCCAGAGATCCACATGACCAAGTGATTTCACACTCTGATCTTTATTGGTAAGGTAAGGTAGCTGCTTATAGCCCAGCCGACCGCAAAGGACCATTCAGGGCTGTCACCGTGTTGAAGTTAAGTTAACCCACAAGTCATTCATTCACACAACCCTTTAAAATCACCTCTAAAAGCACATCTGAAATTTTGTTAAAATCTTTCTACTGTATAAAATCTGAGATCAGATGAAAAATGTTAGTCTCCCTCAGAAATTCAAAGATCACATCAGGTGGAACATCTCCGAACAAGGTTTCCATGGAGTCTGCTGTAAAATGTTTGTCTCAGATCATGCAAGTCCTAACACTCTAAAAGAATACTTTTCATTGTGAGTCAGTGATGGTTACTGTTTGTCAAGTTATGCAAACATACTTGCAGAAGAAATAAACTATTGCTTTGATTTTCACATAGGATATTCAGATTATGAACTTTCTTCTTTAGTTTCTTTTTTGATTGTCCAGATTTGAATACATAATTAAAGACAGACTCTCAGTCAACTCTAATAACAATCACCAGAAATTTTTGTGAAGTTATGTACATCACATAAAAAAAAATTAAATGGTTATCGTTTGTTGCACTATGCAACATGCTTGCAGAAGAAATAAAACTATTGCTTTGATTTTCACACCATAGGACATACAGATTATGAACTTTCTTCTTTAGTTTCTTTTTCCCTGATAATTAAAGTCTACAGTCAACAGCTCTTTTCTGCAGCAATTAATTATGTTTTTATGAAATATGAACTGTCAGATGTCAAACTGGACTCCTGAACTGAGAGAGGAAAGACATGCAGAATTATTTGATTTTGCTACAGTTTTCCAAGCCAAACCGACACATTCTGTTTTGAACCATTAAGAAAATTGCTTCTTTTCTTTTCTTTTTAAAATTAGAAAACAATTTTGTCCGTTTTTCCATTTCATCATGATTGTTTACAAAACATTGACATATATTGTGCTACTGCAGGCCACAAAAGAAATACAATGTCCAGAACACTCCATTGTTCAGAATTTTGTTTTGATTTTGTGATTAGAGAGATGAGATTATGTTGCTTATAGCCAAGCTGACAACAAAGGGGCAGATAACCGCTTTCATCTTGTTGAATTCAACTCTCAAAACAGATTTACAATACATTACACACACACCAACAAGAACAAACAAAAGATACACAAGTAACACCTAAAACAGATTCTCTGAAAAACACGCCTGAATTTAATCAAATCTTTCTTTAAAATCTTAGATGAAAGTTATTTATCTCTTTCAGAAATCACAAATCACTAGATGAAAGTTATTTATCTCTTTCAGAAACTCACAAATCACTAGATGAAAGTTATTTATAAAATCTCTTTCAGAAACTCACAAATCACATCAGGGTGTGAATTATCTGAACAAGATTTTCATGGAGTCTGCTGTAAAGTGTTTATGTCCGACATCATTAAGTCTCTGCCGTCTAAAAGAACATGCTTTACAGTGAGCTGTACATCACATGCGTAACATCAGAGATTTACCTTTGAGAAAGTATGAGGGGGTGTAAAAGTAGTGGTTTGTGTGCAAACGGCACCACTGCCTCTTCTTTACAGCTGCCAGAGACACGGTGAAAACTCTCACTTTCAGTTTTAGGTTTTGACAGATTTGGACGAGTTTGTTATCCCTTTGACAGTTCTATTCCTCTTGCCAGAGGTATCCGACATAGGCCTTGGTTCTAGGTTTCAGGTCTGTGGAGGGATAGAAAATTAGTGGTTAACTTTTAAAAAGGGGAAAAAAGAGAAGCATGTGCAGTTGGGGTGGAGATGTCAGTGGGAGAAGAGGAGAGAAATAGAGAGGAGAGAGGAGAGAGGGGAGGGGG
>CM031614.1:15829730-15842230 GCA_018398815.1 Conus ventricosus
CACACCACGCACGCACCAAAAACACCCCAAAATACACAACACAGAAAAACACAGAACACAAACACACACACCCCACGCGTACACACCCAACGAAAGCACAAAACGTTTTCAGATACGGCCCACGCGCGCACAAAAACACACACACACACACATCCATACACAGATACAAAACACAAATATATATATATTTAAAAATATTTTATATAAATATAAATAAATATAAAACAAACTAATAAATTCCAAGGAAAGTACCAGACACTTTCCCCCAGCAACTTAAAAAGGCAGTTTGGGTTTTGCAATGATTTGCAAAAAATTTTTAATTATAAACAAAGCTTGCTCATTTCTTAAGTTAAAAAAAAAGGGGGGAGAACGTTTTTCAAACCTGCATTTGGCAATAATTCCCTAACAACAGAAATTTGCTTGAGTGGGGGGAGGGGAAAAAATAAAAAAAGGGGGCCTTCTAAAAAAGACCCTTTTCGGGAAACGTTAATCCCCAAAGGGGGAGAAACATCCCCCCAATAGGGGGGGAACCCCCACTAACATAAAACCCGGGGTCATAAACCGAAATTTTCCGAAATTTGGGTTTGGTTTACCCTCAGTGACCGGGAAAGTGGTAATTTGACTCATCCTCCCTTTTTCCCCTTTTTAAAGAAAAAAGCAATCCCAAAAAGGCTGATTTTTGCAATACCGTAGTATTTTTGGGTTGATTTTAAAAAAAAACCACCAAAGGTGCCACCCTAAGAAGCAAAGAAAACAAGAAAGAGAAAAACAAGCTTATTTTTTTTGTGAAAAGTAGAAAATAAAAAAAAAAACCCTAAACACAAGTGCGGGGCCATTTCTTGGAATGAACCGAAAGGGGAAAAAAAAAACCAAACTAAAAATTTTCCAAGGATAAGTAAATCAAATAAAATGAAAACCAACACAGAAAAAGAAGGGTAAAGAAAGGAAATTTTGGCAATTGCATCAAAAAAGAGCAGTCCCCCCCTGAGCAATAAAATGCCTTCACAACAACTTTTGGTATCCCAAAGGGGCCACGGACATCAAAAAATTTGAAAAAAAAAACAAAACAAATTTGCCCCTTTGTTTTAAAATTCATTTTTTTTTTGCATCTTTGCAACCCCAACCCTGCTCTGTAATTTTGCTGGAACGGTGCGGTATTTTACCTTTGGGAATTTTTTTTAGTTTTTTGTATTTTAGTCCCGGGGCGGATTCATTCCAAAAAGGGCCCTAAAGCCCCTTGTGTCTTAGGAGGATACCTTTTTATTTTTTTTTACTTTTTACAAAAAATGTACCCTTTTTGCTTTTTTAATGATTTTTTTTGCTTTTTAAAATGGCCCCTTTGGTTTGGTTTTTTGAAAATTTAAACCCAAAATACTAGGGGATTGCACCCCAAAACCTTTCGGGTTTTGGGCATTTTTAAAAAAACTGAAAAGGCAGGGGGAGTAAAATTACCACTTTCCGGGGGCACTGAGAAAAACCCAAACCAAATTTTCAAAAATACCGGGAATTGACCGGGAGTTATATTTAGGTTTTTCCCCTCTTTTGGGAGATGTCCCTCCCCCCTGGAGAAAAATTTGGCTGAAGGCTTTTTTTTAGAAGCAAAATTTTTTTTTAAATTTTCCCCTTCACCCACCAAGCACAACGGGTTATTGGGGCAAATCATCTCCCACGCAGTTTATGAATGCGTATCCCCCCCTTTTTTCTTCAATCTAAGACATAAAGCAACCTTTGTTTAAAAATTCAATTTTTCTTCCCGTCATTGCAACACCAAGCGGGCCTCTGTAAGTTGCGGGAACGGTGGGGGACAAATCCGGGGAAATTTTTAATTTTTTTTTGGGGAGATATATAAATATATAAGATATATTTTTGGGGGGATAAAAAATGTGTGTGTTGGGTGTTGAACAATTTAGTAGGGGGGGGAAATTTTTCGGGTTTCCCAAATTTCCCCATCATTACATTTAATGCTTCGCAACGTTTATTGAAGAAAATAAAGGGGGAAAGAAAGAAAAAGAGTAAAAAACGGGGAAATTGAAAGAAAGACCCTTTCACTACACATTTTTGGGCCCATCGAAATCCACCCTGAAACAGAACCTTCATTTTTGCCTGCTCCGAGCCCTTTTCGCCCCTTTGGCACAAATAAAGTATACCAAAACCCTATAATTCTGGGGTATTCTAAACCAAAAAAGGGTTAAGAAATAAAACCCAAAAACCACCCCCAACCCGGCAGCAAAGGGGTAAAAAGAAAAAACGAAAAGGGGGTTTTAGGAAATCGGGGCTCAAAAAACTAAATACCGAAATCAACTGTTTTAATAGTATAAAGGAAAATTCCCGAAAGGGCCCTCAGAAAACAAACACTGTTAATTTCTTTTTGAAATCAAAAAAATTATTTAAAAGTAAATAAAACAAACCCAGGGGGATTTAGGAATAAAAACGTTAAAAAAGGGAAAAAAAAAATTTGGGGCCCAATTCACAATTAAATAATGAAAAATTTGCCCACAAATTTTTTTCAATATCAAAACTGTAGTTGAAATTTGAGGCAACCCTGGTTTTTTTTCATGATCTTCACCGGATATGAAAATTGGGTTATTGGGAAACCCAATTTTTTATAGTTTTTCCCTTTCTTTTATACAAGGAACCTTCAAAAAAGGGAAAATGAAAAGACGGGCTTACAAAGTTTTCCGGAAAAAACAAGATGAAAGAAAAGCAAAAAATCCCATTGGGTTGTCTCGCTCTACAAAAGCAAACTTTCTTCTATTATTTCCCCGGGTTTGGGCAAAAAAAAATATCCCCCCGCCCGGGCTCCTACCCAGATTTTGGAGTTTGCCGGACTCATTTGGGAAACGGGGACCAAAACAGCCCGAGTTTCCCCCTTAAAGGATGCTTTCTGAAGTTTGTTTAAAATTTCATGACCAACACTGCGGGTGCCTGTTTTCCTGGGGGCCTGGTTGAGGCCGGGAATTTTAAAAGAAAAAGCGTAAACACCCCCTGTCATTACTCAAAACCGAAAGGGAAACCGTAGCATCATCTTAATCATCCTCTTTTTCCCATTGATCACATTAAAAAAAAAGGCCCCCCAAAATTCGGTGCCCTTAAAGCCCTGCTCTCATGGTGACCTCTTTTCAAATGTCCCTCCACGCCCCGGGGCTTTTTTTTGGTTCCGCCCGGGGGCCCCGGGTTACCCGGCGAGTCCAGGGGGGCTGTCGGGAAACGGACGGGGGGCGCCCCCGGGAGGGAGCTCACTCACCCCGGGCTCCCGACAAAGGGCAATTATTTTTCGTCATGGGGGTTTAGGGGGGTGGTGTCCTGCGTATATTAGACAGAACAACGCCAAAACACCACCGAAGTAACCCCGGCCCAAGCAGGGCATTTGTCTCCTCCGGGGGTTTTGCCGAAAACGACTTGACATTGACTGCCCCTGGGGAAGGGCTGGCCGGGGGCCGCAAAGGGGGCCACCGGGTTTTGGGTGGGGAAAGGGGGTGTGGGAATGAGGCGGGGGTTAAACTGCCTCTGAGTAGCGCAAGGTGGGGACAAAAAAAAAAAAAAAAAAAAGAAATAATATCCCTAGCGGGTCGAATTTGAAAAAATTTGGACGGTTTTTTGGTTAAAACACAAATAATTTTTTTTGGGTTTCTGAAAAAAGGTTATTTAATCAAATTGTTTCATAAAATTCAGTTTTGTAAAAAGGAAATTTCCCTGCCGAAAACCTATTGCAGGGGGAAACCCCTGGTAAAATTTTCCTTCCAAGGATGGCAGGAAAAGGCTTGGGTCAAAACGAAAGAACCCGGCCCCCTTTGGTTTTTTTTAAACTTTTTGGGCAGCCACGAGAACTGGCATTTGGTTACAACGCGGACCCACGCACTCTCTCTCTCTCTCTCCCCCCCCCCTCTCCCTTTTCCCTCTCTCTTCGCCCTCCTCTCCTCCCTCTCTCTCTCTCTTACCCCCCCCCCCCCCTCTCCCCCCTTTACCTCCTTACATCACACACACCACCCCACCCACATAAAATCCGCGCGCGCACACAAAACCCCACCCTCCGGTCTCTCGGGCCCTTTTTGTCCCTCTGCTCTCGGGGCTCTCCGGCCCCTCTCTCTCTCTCTCTTTTTTTTTCCCCTCTCTCTCTCCCTTTTCCTCTACTCTCCCCCTCTCCCCTCTCTCTCTTACCCCTCTCCTCTCAAAAGGGCTGTATTTTTAAAAGATGAAAAATTTTTAAAAAAACCCACGCACACACACCGCCGCGCGCCCGCACGCACGCACGCACGAAACGCCCCAAACGCACGAACGCACGAAACGCCCCAAAACGCACACACACCACCCAAAACACACAAAACACAAAACACACACACACCCCACACACAACAAAACCAAAACACAAACCGCACGCACGCACGCACGCACGTTTTAAACCAAAGGGGTTTAAAGCGTACAGTTCGAACCCTTTTCCCCAAATTTAACGTTTAAAAGAACGTTAGCTTTGAAAAAAATCGAACCACAAAAACCCCCAATCAATTAGGACAAACGTTGAAACCCTTTCAAAAAAGGGTTTTCCCTGCCGATTTGGGGGCTTTGTTTTAGCCTTTGAAGGGTGGGACCCCCCCCCCCGTAAAACAAGCTCTGACTATCGTGCCATTTTCCCCGGGGCAAAGACGGGCTTTGAGGAGCTCACCCCCTACATCCCATCAAGATCGGGTTTTTGGAAGGGTGTCAAAAAGAAAAGGCACGGGGAAAAGGGTTTTTTCTGTATGACTCCCTGTTGAAAAGGGCCCCGCTCCGAAAGTGGATTTAAAGGACAGCGGCCCCCTCCCGCCGCCCCCCGCTATTTTCGGGCCCAAACAAAGGGTGAAAATTTAAAACCCGCTTTAACTTCTTCCTGTCTTCCCTAAGGTACAAAAACGGACGCACAGGGTTTCCCCCTCCGATCTAAAGAAAAAGATTTTTTCAGATAAAGCAATCGAAAAGTCAAGAAGAGAAAAAAAAAAAATGTTACAGAAGGAAAACATTTTTGGATACAAAATAGGTACGATTTTTAAAGGGCTCAAAACAAACAGATGTAAGCACAGGAAAAATCCTAAAATAAGAAAAAATATTTAGAAAAATTCAAGCAAAAAAAAGTATAAAGCCCAAAGTTTTTCCCCTTTGGGGACAAACCCCCCCTTCCCCTTTTTTTCCAACCCCCCCTCCTTCCTCCCGCCCCCCCCTCCCCCCCCCCCCCCCCCCCCATTTTCCCCCCCCCCCCCCCCCCCCTCCCCTGTACCCTTACCCAACAACCCCCCCCCCCCCCCCCCTCTTTCCCCCTTTTGTGTTTTTTTTTTCCAAAATTCCCCCCCTACCCTTCCTGTTCCTCCTGTCCAAGAGTCCCCCCCCCCCCCCTGCCTTCTCCTCCCCCTTCTCAACCCCCCCCCCCCCCCCCCCCCCCCACCCCCTTTTTTTCCCACGAAAGGGAAAAATTCGGGTATACTATAGGCACGGTTTTCCCAAAGGGTCAATACAAGACGGGAAATTTTTCACAGTAAGATTCCCAAAAAAATAACTAATAGATACTGGGGAAAAATTTAAAAAAGAAAAGTACGGGAAACCAAATTTTTTTCCTGTTACCCCCCCCCCCCTTCCCTTTTCTCCCCCCCCCCCCCCCCCCCCCCCCCCCCCCCCCCCCCCCCCCGCTTCTCCTCCCCTCGCCCCTGCGCCCTTAACCCCCTCCCCCCCCCCCCCCCTTCTGCTTTTTGCCAAAATCCCCCCCACGGAAGGGATTTTTGTCCATACTTTTTTATGTTTATTTTTTTATTGTTTACCTGTCTTGGGAAGATATATTTTTTTTCTTCTCTGGGCCTGGCCACTGGGACATTGGAATTGGGATTGGAAAGGGTTTCAAGAGTGGAAGGAGATTCTAGTGGGAAAACATTTTTTTTTAAAATTTAAAATAGTATTTTGTTGGGGGTAAATTTAAAGAAGAAAGGGATGGTGGGCAGGTGAGCGTTGGGGGGATTGGGGGGTTTGGGGGGGGGGGGTGGGAAGAGAGGGGGGGGGGAGTGGGAGTAAGAAAGTTTTAAAGCCTGGGTTTACGTAGGGGGAAAAAGAAATTAACGGGGAAAACCAATACATGTTTGGGCAAGGGGAGTGAGTGTGAACGTGGTACAAAGAATGCACGGAAAAGTTTTTTATGGGGCCAAAAGGGGAAATTTTTGGCGGAGTGCGATTAAACCGATATTTTTTCCCGGAAAAACAAAATTTTTAAAGCAGGCCAGGCATGCGAAAAAAACTTCCGGTATTTTTTCCGGGGGAAGACAAAATTCTTAATGCAGTCGGGCATCCAAAAGCGGTTTCCTTTTTGAAGTAACACGCCCCATGAAGAAAGCCTCTCTGCCTCCCAAAAAATTTTCCCGCTCCTCAAATAAGTTGCAAGGTAAAACCTCATCCAAGGGAGGCTACCGGTTTTCCCAAAAATCCCCAACCCGGGTTTCATGGGCATTCCATCAAAAACAAACGGGTTTTCTCACATATTTTTTGGGGGCAGATGGTTTTGGTTTGGGAAAGCAAATATTACGTTGCAAACCTTGCTCTGTGGAAAAAAGTCGGCCCGAGCCGGAATTTAAAGTTACAAAGGCTTTTGCCGAAAAACCAAACCCCTCCCAGCATAATGAAAAAACTTAAAAAACGACCCCCACATCAATCTTTTTTTTAATAGGAGGGAACGAAATTTCTGGCTTGGGGGCAACACATGATGAAATTAGCTAAGGGTGTCTTTGGGCCCCCTATTTAAAGGAATTTTGGGGGGGAACGCGTCATTTTTGGGGGCCTTTTTGCCAAAATTTTAAAACTGAACATCCGGGAAAAGTTGGAAATTTTTCCCAAAAAGCGGGAAGCAACAAAATTCAAACCACGCGCAACAAGTACTTCCCACCAACCCAAAACGCGGCCCTCTGAAAACCCATACCAAACACATCATGGAACCCCCACGAATAATTCAAAACCCGAAAAAAATTTCCCAAAAAACACTTTTTTCCTAATGACGGGGTGCATCGCAAACAGGGCCAAGTTTAAAAAATCAAACTATGAATGCCCGAGAAAAAAAATTTTTTTTTATTTGCCCAAAAAATGTTTCCTTTAACGGGTTTTTTCTTAAATTAAACCCTTTTACATACAGTGTGCTTTTTTGAAACATTTCCAAAACTGGGGAAACTTTTTTAAACGAAACTTTTTTTGGAGATTATACAATTTAAAAAAGGAAAATGTTTTTTTCTTTTTTTGTTTTTTTTACTCCAAGACAAAAATTACAAAGAGCTTTCGCCGAAGAATCCCATGGGGCGAAAATTTGGGAATAAAAAAGTTTTAAAGGGAGGGGTTGTCAGGGGTTTTTTAGCTATTTTTTGGATAAGCTTTGGGGTTTCCCAAACGGGGGTCCCCTCCCACATGACCTTGGTGGGCCGTGGCCCCCCCAGGCCAGGAACCGGGAAACCAAAAAAAAAAAGAAAAAAGTGCCCTTTTTTTGGGGGGTTTCATATTTCCTTTTTGCGGGGGGACCTTTGGTTGCTTTTTTTTAAAAATCAACAAACAAAAAACGGCATTTCACACCCTTTTTCTGGGGTAGCAACTTCTTAAAAACCCAAAAGGCAGAGGAGTCAAATAACCCCTTTCCGCGGGCACTAGGAGAAACAACCAGTTTTCGGAAAAATCGGTATTCCCGACCGGGGTTTTTATGTTGGGGGGTTTTCCTCCCCAGGGGGAAAAACCCCTCTTGGAGACTATGAGCTTTCTGAAGCCCATTTTGAAACAAAATTTGCCGGCCCCATTTTCAGGGGGTAACTGCGACCAGGGGGCCCCGGGCCTCCGTGCGAAAGAGACCTTCGACGACTGAAAACCCGCGCAGCCCGGGACGGAATTACACCTTTAAAGTCAAAGGCCGGCGCATGACTACATTGCAGAAAAAACCTGTCCCTATCAAAGTTGAAGGTTTAGGCGTTTATGTGTGTGTGTGTGTGTGGGGTGTGTGTGGTGTGTGTGTGTGTTGTGTGTGTTTGTTGGGGTTGTGTGTGTGAATTTTAAAAGAAATTTGGGGTTGTGTTGTGTGTGGGGGGTTTGTGAATGTTAAAGTGGTGGTTGTTGTGTGTGTGTGTGGGTGTGTGGGGTGTTTTTGTTTGTGGAGTTAGATTTAGTGTGGGGTTGTGTGGTTGTGCGTGCGTGCGGCTGCGTGCGTGCTGGTGCATGCGTGCGCGCGCTTGTTGTTTTTGGTGGTGTGTGGGTGTGTGTGTTGTGTGTGTTGAAAGAGCATATTCGTGCGTGCTTGTGCTCCGCGCGCGTGCGTTTTTTTGGTGTGGGGTGCATGTGTTCGTGTGGCTTCCGTGTCCTCCTCTTTCTTATCCTTATTAATTTTTTTTCGGGTTTCCCAAATCCCCCAACGACCGGTCACGACAACAACAAGGGGTGAATAATTGATGAACGGGTTTGGTTGATTGGAGGGGGGGGGGGTGGATGGAGGGATGGGAGGTGGATGGAGGGATGGATGGATGGAGGGATGGGGGATGAACTAAATTTGGGTTGTTGGGTTTGGTTGACATATGATTGCCTTCAATACAAGTTCACAGCAAAAAACAAAACAAAATGGAACAAACAAAAAAATCATGGCAACAAACAAAACAATTGAACAAACAAAACAATAGGGAAACAAACAAAACAATCATGGCAACAAAAAAAACAACAGGGGCAAAAAAACAAAACAATATGGCAACAAACAAAAACAACGGGCAACAGAAACAAAAAAGATGGGGAGAGGGGCCGGCAAGTGGGAGAATTTCCAGGAAAAGGAGAGAGAGAGAGAGAAGAGAGAGAGAGAGAAGGAGAGGAGAGAAGGAGAGAGACAAAGAAGAGAGAGGAGAGAGAAGGGACAAAGAGAGAGAGAGAGACAAAGAGAAGACAAAGAGAAGAAGAAAAAAGAAAGAAAAAGAAAAGAGGGAGAGAGGAAAAGAACAAAGAAGAGAGGGGAAGAGAAAGACAAAGAGAGAGAGAGAGAAAAGAGAAAAAAGAAGAGAGAAAAGAGAAAAAAAAAAAGGAGAAAGGGGGGGTTATTCTCTCCCTCCTCCCACAATTTCCAGCAACTTTCCCCTCGTCCACCCCCCCCCCCCCCCCCCCCCCCCCCCCCCCCACATACACACACATGCCCCACTTCCTTCTGCCGCTTTGTGTGTGCAGCAGACAGAGAAAGAAAGGAGATTTGTCAGATCTACATACAAAGTGAACTCATTTGACGGTTGAACAGTGTGTGGTGTCGTGTGTGTTGAAGGGAAGAAAGGGAAAGGGTTTTCCACCGTGGGTCTGTACGTTACCGTCGCTCTGTCCTGTGTGCTGCTCATAGTCATCGTGTCAGCCATCATCTGTTTCGTCAGAGGTGAGGTCTGCTGTGTTGCGCTGTACAGCGTATGTCATGGTCGTACAGCAGTGTACTGCGTGCTGATGTGTTGGGCTGTACAGCGTATGTCATGTGTCGACAGCAGTTACTGCGTGCGGTATGTGTTGCGCTGTACGCGTATGTCATGTGTCTTTACAGCAGTGTACTGCGTGCTGTATGTTGTTGCACTTTACAGCGTATTCATGTGTCGTACAGCAGTGTACTGCGTGCTGTATGTGTTGCACTGTACAGCGTATGTCATGTGTCGTACAGCAGTGTATGCGGCTGTATGTGTTGCACTTTACAGCGTATGTCATGTGTCGAAACCAGCATGTACGGCGTGCTGTATTGTTGCACTGTACAGCTTTATGTCATGTGTCGTACAGCATGTACTGCGTGCGTATGTGTTCCCACTTTACAGCGTATGTCATGTGTCGTACAGAAAGTGTACTGTGTGCTGTATTGTGTTGGGCTGCACTATGTGTACTTTTTAATGATTGAGGTGAAACGAACGTTTTTAAGACGAGCTTTCCTTGTCTAAAACACACACCCCACGCGCACACGCACACGCACACACCACACGCAACACACACACACTAAACACACACACACACACACACACACACACACACACACACACACACTCACACACACACTCACACACCCACACACTCACACACACACTCCCCACACACACCACACACACACACACACACACACAACACACACACACACACACACAAAACACACACACACCACACAACATGCGCTCCGCTCGCTCGGACGCGCGCGATTGCAAATGGGTTTGAAAACCCAAATAACAATCATTGATCACTCAATCTATGATCATCATAGGTGATAAAAAACAATATTCAACAATTCATTGATCAGTCAATTCATAATCATCATAGATAATCAAACATATGCTTGCACAATTTAGTCTACTTACTCAAACACATACACACACGCTCGCGCGCGCGCGCGCACACACACACCACACACACACACACACACACACACACACACCACACAAAACACACACACACACAAACACACACACACACACACACACACCACAAAACCACACACACACAACCACACACACACACGCACGAAGCACGCTCACACACACACACTCACACACTCACACACCACACACACACACACACTCTCTCTCCTCTCTCTCCCTCTCTCTCTCTCTCTCTCTCTTTTCTCTCTCTCCTCTCTCCCTCTCTTCTCTCTCTCTCTCTCTCTCCCCCTCTCTCTCCCTCTCCTCTCTCTCTCTTTCACACACACAACACACACAACACATCACACACACACACAACGGTTGGCCCACATGATATGACAGAAATGCGTTTGGTATATGCTGTATTAATATTAGCACTGCTATTTAGATTTGGTGTTAGTAAGTCAGTTGTTGAATATTTCTTTAATTTTTTTTAATCATAAGTTTAATTGGTCGTTTTGTTAGTGAGTGTGTGAGTTATTAGGTATCAATTATTTAGCTAGTTAGGTGTGGGGTTGTGTGTGTGGGGGTTTGTGTGTGGGGTGTGTGTGTGTGTGTGTGTGTGTGTGTGGGGGTGAGCGTGTGTGGTGTGTGTGGTTTTGTTTGTGTGTGTGTTGTGTGGTGTGTGGTGTGTGGTGGTTGTGTGTGTGAGCGGTGTGTTCGTGTGTGGGGTGTGGGTGGTGTGTGTGTGTGTGTGTGGTGTGTTGTGTGTGTGTGGTGTGTGGCGTGCGGGTGCGGGTGCGTGCGTGCGTGCGTGCGTGCGTGAAATGGGTGCGTGCACGCGCCTGTGTGTATGTTTAATTTTTTAAACGGGTCGTTTCTGTTCAACTCCCATCAAGCGTGCGTGCTCCAACGGAGACAGGAAAAAGGAAGAGAGGGAGGGAAGACTTGGACCGGAGAACTGTCCCACACGCAGCAAGTAAATTTTCGAGAGAACCTGCAGGCACTTTGGGGTAGCAGTAGTAGTAGTAGTAGTAGTAGTAGTGGGAGAGTAGTAGTAGTATAGTAGTAGTAGGAAATGGTAGTAGTAGCAGCAGCAGTACAGCAGTAGTAACAGCAGCAGCAGCAGCAGCAGTAGTAGATAGTAAAAAAAAAACAGCGAGCAGCAGTAGTGTTATCATAGTTGTAGTAGTGTTTATATAAGTATGGTGGGGAAGTCGGGGTAGCGTGGTAGTAGCATAGATTAGTAGTAGTAGTAGTGTAGTAGTATAGTATAGTCGTAGGGTGGTGGGGTTGGTGGGGGTGGTGGGTTGGTGGTGGTGGTGGTAGAGGTAGCAGAAGTAGAAGCTGTGTAGTATTTTGTAGTAGTAGAAATAGCAGTGGTATAGTAGTGGGTAGAAATGCAGGGGTAGTGGGAGTAATAATAGCAGCGCAGCAGTAGTAGTAGTCGTAGTTGTAGTAGTGATAAGAGTAGTAGTGGTAGTGGCAGTCGTGGTAGCGGTGGTAGTAGTAGCAGAGGGAGCAGCAGTAGTAGAGTAGTGGAAGTAGTAGTAGTGGTGGTAGTAGAACTGTAGCAGTAGTTGTGGTGGTGGGGGTGGTAGTTGTAGTTGTTTGTAGGGTAGTAGTAGTAGTAGTAGTAGTAAAGCTGTATGTGTTGCACTGTACAGCGTATGTCATGTGTCGTACAGCAGTGTACTGTGTGCTGTATGTGTTTCGGGTGTACAGCGTATGTCATGTGTCGTACAGCAGTGTACTGTGTGCTGTATGTGTTGGGCTGTACAGCGTATGTCATGGTCGTACAGCAGTGTACTGTGTGCTGTATGTGTTGGGCTGTACAGCGTATGTCATGGTCGTACGCAGTGTACTGTGTGCTGTATGTGTTTTCACTGTACAGCGTATGTCATTGTTCGTACAGCAGTGTACTGTGTGCTGTATGTGTTGGGCTGTACAGCGTATGTCATGTGTCGTACAGCAGTGTAAATGTGTGCTGTATGTGTTGCACTGTACAGCGTATGTCATGTGTCGTCAGCAGTGTACTGTGTGCTGTATGTGTTGGGCTGTACAGCGAGGTCCCTGTGTCGTACAGCAGGTGTACTGTTGCTGATGTGTTGCACTGTACAGCGATGTCATGTGTCGTACAGCAGTGTACTGCGTGCTGTATGTGTTTGGCTGTACAGC
>CM031614.1:15847230-15917063 GCA_018398815.1 Conus ventricosus
ATCTTCAAAATCGAAGGACGAACAACAACAGTGGTAAAAGTAGTAGTGGTGGTGGTGGTGGTGGTAGTGGTGGTGGTGGTGGTGGTAGTAGTAGTAGTAGTAGTAGTAGTAGTAGTAGTAGTAGTAGTAGTAGTAGTAGTAGCTAGCAGCAGCAGCAGTAGTAGCAGCAATAGTAGTAGCAGTAGTAGTTGTAGCAGCAGCAGTAGTAGTAGTAGCAGCAGTAGAGTAGAGTATAGTTGTAGTAGTTGTTGTTGTTGTTGTGGTATTTGTAGTGGTAGTGTTAGTAGTAGTAGTTGTTGTGATAGTAGTAGTAGTAGTAGTAGTAGTAGTAGTATACTTATATAGCGTCTATCCTCGGTTAGAGACCAAGCTCTACGCGCTTTACAAGCCACACTCTCGTTCACACAACGGGCTGTCTACCTGGGTAGAGGTGTCGGAAGAGCTGCCTGCCGGCGCTTCATTTAATCATTCCCCGTGTCATTCAGTCAGTCAGTATCATTTGCTCACTTTTCTTCCTTCATTCTTTCCATTGTTTACGCAGGGTGCGTGCTATGTGCAACGTGTCATCCATACCAACTGCCAACTGGCCTTCTCTTACGAAAGTTGGTGTAGGGAATTTCCGTGTGTGCAAGATGTTATGCATGCGTTTACACATAGAACCTCACTCTGTGATAAAGTCTCAATCGAAGGACTTTTTTGGAAATGAAGTCAGAACCAATGTTATTAACTCCGAGGGGGGGGGGGGGGGGGGGGGGATTACCACGGTAGCGAAACGGCTCAGCTGAGTTTTGAACCCGCAACCTTAGGATCACCAAGTTTACGAGACCAACACTCTACAAACTGAGCCATTCCGGCTCTTGATTCCTTTATTTCAGTCTCGTGAAACCACACCTTTTGGAAGATAGCTGTCTTGCGCAAAATATTGATTCGATGCTGAACAATTAAGTAGTGGGTGAAAACAAGTGCAGGCTAACAATTCTTCAGTCATTTATATAATGACTTGACAAAGATTTGAACTTTAAGTAAAAAACAAAAATGGAAGATGAAGAAAATGGGGGAATATATTATAAATATGAGGAACCCTTCACTACCTGCCTGAGGGAACCATCGTAATCTCTCTCAAAGGCAGATCTATTAGTATTGCCTGCTCCTAGGCCTTTCGTCCGCTGGACCAGACTCATCAGGGAGACGCGGCTGATTGTGTCTGTGCTCTTGGCGTCAAATAGAGACACACCACAGTCCATAATTCTGTGGTGTTCTCAGCACCAAGAATTCAAAAAAGAATCCAACAGCACCCCCAAAGCAGCCAGCGAAGGGTAAAAGAAATATTGATTCGACTGAGATTAAACATACAGAGACAGAGACAGAGACAGAAACAGAGATTAAAAGCAGTTGGGGTCTCCCGTCAAAATAGGAAGCATAGTCACACACAGAGAGGGTTGGGGGTGAGGTGGGAGAGGGGAGGGGGAGGGGGGGGAGTGCTGCTTTCGAAAGTGTCAAATGTAAGGGAACGTTTTTGAAAGTAGAGGCCCCTGTCGAAACAACGAGGGAGGGGGAAGGGGCACGTTTGAGGCTGGGCAAGGTGCGTGCGTGTGTGTGTGTGGGGGGGGGGGGAGGGGGGGGTGTGTGTGTGTGTGTGTGGGGTGTGTGTGTGTGTGTGTGTGTGTGTGTGTGTGTGTGTGTGTGTGTGCGTGCGAGCGTGTACGCGCGCGCGCGCCGTCGGATGTGAGTAGACATTTTTTTAAGTATTGTCAAAAGTAAGGGAGCATATCGGGGAAAACAGAGGGGACTCTACTGAGGTAGAGAGACACATTGATCTGTGTTCGGTGTGATCACTTGGACAATCAAAAGAAAGCCATGGATGTTGTGTGAACATTGTAATGCTGTATCAAAAAGTCGCGGTCTCGAAAATTCAAATAGAGCGTTGCTCACGTGCTTGATCATATCTGCCTACATACCTATGTGACAGATGTCGTATGCGAATATCAGTGTCACTGTAGGCATTTCTGTGATTGTTTACCAAACTTTTTTTTATCATTCGTTCATGAATGTATTTACTATTCAAGCATTATCTATGTGACAGATGTCAGCGTGGATCAGGAGGACCTCACCCGACGGAACGAGAGGCTAGACACTCCCAGAAGGCCGCGTTCACGAGACCCTGTCCCTGGCAGGCGTCACCCAGGGCTTTCACGGAGTTTCGACGTCCTGGACCGTGAGGAGACCCCCCATGGCAGGGGTGTCAGACCTCACCGCTTCTCTTTCCACGCAACAGCTACGACGAGACCTCCGATGAGGACATGACCGATCCTGGTCATCACCACAGGAGGCATCCTGCCTATTACCATCCGCCAAGGAGCCGTAGTCAGGATTCGCTTCAACACATCGCGGACGAGATTATAGTCCAGTATGGACATCCACTGGTCCTCGTCTGGACCACGGTGTTCCCCAGCATGACTATGATGAAGACCAGTTCCAGACTCCCAGAGTGCCCCATGGCTACAGGTACGTCTACGGCGACAGCCAGCCACAACATCCAGCAAGAAGAGTCCGCAGCAGGCAGGCCGTGTCAGGTGATGAAGCCCCTGTTTTCACCATCAGAGTGTAGGAGGGCCACCCCATGCGCTATCCAGATCCCCACCCGCCCACTGCCACCCGTATCGAATCTTCCATTTCTTTCTAAAATCCTTGAACGTGTTGTCTTGAAGCAGCTCCAATCCCATTTGTCAGATAATGGTCTCCTGGAAGTGTGTCAGTCCGCTTATAATAGGAAAAATCACAGCACAGAGACTGCAGTTCTGAGTGTCTTAGACTGCCTGCTTTGTAAATCAGACGATAAACTGGTCTCCCTTCTAGCATTGCTTGACCTCAGTGCTGCTTTTGATACTCTTGACCACTCATCCTACTCAAGAGACTCAAGGTTACTTTTGGATTTGACTATATGGTTCTCAAATGGTTCACATCATACCTTTCTGACAGGACACAGACGGTAATCGTTAATGGTGCTGAATCATCTCCTTCTCCTCTTCTGTATGGTGTTCCCCAGGGCTCTGTCCTTGGACCAGTTCTTTTTACCCTTTATTCTCAGCCCTTATCTGACGTTATTTCTCCCATGGCTGTGACTTCCACAAATTCGCAGATGACACTGAACTCTCTAAGAGCGCAACTGCCAGCGATTTTCAAGGTGCTCAATCAGATATTACCGCATGTTTTAGGGATGTAAAAGTCTGGATGACCAGCAACAAACTCAAGCTGAATAGTGACAAAACCGAGATCATGGCTGTTGGTACCTCCTCTCGTGTCAAGATGGTTAAAGCTGAGTCGGCAGAAATTGATGGTGTTGTTTTACCTTTCAAAGAGTCGGTGAAATATGTAGGTATCAGCATTGATCAAACACTCTCTATGCAGAACCAAATATCTAATGTTTGTCGTGCATGCTTCCTGGAAATGCGACGTATTGCTTCTATTCGGTCTTACCTCTCCACACAGGCAACAATCAGACTCATCACCGCCATGGTAATGTCCCAACTAGACTACTGTAACTCTGTGTTAGCAGGACTTCCTTCAGAACAGCTTGCACGATTACAAAGAGTGCAAAACAGTGCAGCTCGGCTTGTTCTCAAAAAGCGTAAAAATGAGCATATTACACCTTTGTTACGTGAACTCCACTGGCTTCCCATCAAATATCGATGGCAGTTCAAAATCTCAGTTTTTGCCTGTCGTTTCTTTGATGGGACACTCCCACAGTATCTTTCTGCTTCTCTGTCCACCTGTCAAACTTCTCGGTCTCTTAGCTCATCTTCTCAAAAACTTCTGAAAATTCCTAGGCGCTCGTTAAAGACAGTCGGTGAGAGAGCATTTAGCTTTAGTGCGCCCACTCTTTGGAATTCTCTTCCTGACAGCTTACGTGACCTGCCCACATTATCTAAATTCAAGTCAGAGTTAAAAACATACTTCTTTGGAAAGCCTTCTTCAACCATAATATCTAAATGCTGTGTCTGTTATTCTGACCCGACATTTTATGTACTGCATGCAAAACTGTATTGTTTACGCTTGAACCGATTAACTTGGAAAGTGCGCCTGTGTTGGTAGGTGTGTGTGTGTGTGTGTGTGTGTGTGTGTGTGTGTGTGTGTGTGTGTGTGTGTGTGTGTGTGTGAACACATGTCAGTGCGAGTGTTTGAGTGTGTGTTGAGCGCAATGAGTTGATGCCAAGAATTGCGCCATATAAAATCCATACATTATCATTATTATTAAGACGACCGCTGGCCCCCGGAGAGTGCAGGGAGTCATGGAGGGGAGACGTCAGGCGCGGAAGCGACTGAGCCAGACTACCCCCCGGAACACGCAGGACGCGACTTGCGTGCAGAGAGGGAGGCGGCGGTTTTTCAGCAGGTTTGTGGGCACGCTGTCAGAAACAGGGAGGGACGTGGTTACCATGTTTGCAGGTGAATGACTGTGGAGCGGGAGCCGTCGTTTTTGTTTTGGTCTTCAATGTCTGTTGGTGTGTCTGTCTGTCGGCAAGACAGTTCAAAAACCTGCAGGATGGATCTTCTTCCTTCAGTTGCACTTCGTTCACTGGTTTGGAGGGTCAGAATCTACGAGGATGGGAGGAGGGAGGGGGGGGGGACGGTGGGGGGGGGGGAGCTGTGCTCTGATAACGCTATATGCAGCACTGACGAAATGCTGATGGGGAAAAAAAAAACGTTCGCGAGCAAATTAAAGGAGTTTTATGAGTGTGTGGGTGTAAATTTCAACTTTGCAGGAAATAGAGTAAGCACACGTGATTCGTGTCCCCTTTTCGAGTGCTGTTTACATTTCCATGGTGCTTTTCATTGGGATGACACCACTGTCACAAGACTGTAAAGTGTATGACTGGCATGACACCACTGTCACAAGACTGTAAAGTGTATGACTGGCATGATACCACTGTCACAAGACTGTAAAGTGTATGACTGGCATGACACCACTGACACAAGACTGTAAAGTGTATGACTGGCATGATACCACTGTCACAAGACTGTAAAGTGTATGACTGGGATGATACCACTGACACAAGACTGTAAAGTGTATGACTGGCATGATACCACTGTCACAAGACTGTAAAGTGTATGACTGGCATGATACCACTGTCACAAGACTGTAAAGTGTATGACTGGGATGATACCACTGACACAAGACTGTAAAGTGTATGACTGGGATGACACCACTGTCACAAGACTGTAAAGTGTATGACTGGGATGATACCACTGACACAAGACTGTAAAGTGTATGACTGGCATGATACCACTGTCACAAGACTGTAAAGTGTATGACTGGCATGATGCCATTGACCATTCCACTGACGATGAGTTGTATGATTTATCACAGGGATGATACCATTGACCATTCCACTGACGATGGGTTGTATGATTTATCACTGGAATGGCACCACTGACAAAGGACTGTGGTTTAAAACTGGGATGACACTATTGACAAAGGACCACATGGTTTATGACTGGGATGACACTATTGACAAAGGACTACATGGTGTATGACTGGGATGGGCACTATTGACAAAGGACTACATGGTGTATGACTGGGATGACACTATTGACAAAGGACTACATGGTTTATGACTGGGATGACACTATTGACAAAGGACCACATGGTTTATGACTGGGATGACACTATTGACAAAGGACCACATGGTGTATGACTGGGATGACACTATTGACAAAGGACTACATGGTGTATGACTGGGATGACACTATTGACAAAGGACTACATGGTGTATGACTGGGATGACACTATTGACAAAGGACTACATGGTGTATGACTGGGATGACACTATTGACAAAGGACTACATGGTTTATGACTGGGATGACACTATTGACAAAGTACCACATGGTTTATGACTGGGATGACACTATTGACAAAGGACTACATGGTGTATGACTGGCGTGACACTATTGACAAAGGACCACATAGTTTATGACTGGGATGACACTATTGACACAGGACTACATGGTTTATGACTGGTATGACACTATTGACAAATGACCACATGGTTTATGAGTGGGATGACACTATTGACAAAGTACCGCATGGTTTATGACTGGCGTGACACTATTGACAAAGGACTACATGGTGTATGACTGGGATGACACTATTGACAAAGGACCATATGGTTTATGACTGGGATGACACTATTGACAAAGGACCACATGGTTTATGACTGGGATGACACTATTGACAAAGGACCACATGGTTTATGACTGGGATGACACTATTGACAAAGGACTACATGGTTTATGACTGGGATGACACTATTGACAAAGGACTACATGGTTTATGACTGGGGTGACACTATTGACAAAGGACTACATGATTTATGAGTGGGATGACACTGTTGACAAAGGACTACATAGTTTTGATTGCGATGACACTATTGACAAAGGACCACATGGTTTGTGACTAGGATGACACTATTGACAAAGGACTACATGGTGTATGACTGGGATGACACTATTGACAAAGGACCATATGGTTTATGACTGGCGTGACACTATTGACAAAGGACTACATGGTGTATGACTGGGATGACACTATTGACAAAGGACTACATGGTGTATGACTGGGATGACACTATTGACAAAGACTACATGGTCTATGACTGGGATGACACTATTGATAAAGGACCACATGATTTATGAGTGGGGTGACACTATTGACAAAGGACCACATGGTTTGTGACTGAGATGACACTATTGACAAAGGACCACATGGTTTATGACTGGGATGACATTATTTGCAAAGGACAGTGGTTTATGAGTGGGATGACACTATTGACAAAGGACTACATGGTTTGTGACTGGGATGACACTATTGACAAAGGACCACATGGTTTATGACTGGGATGACACTATTGACAAAGGACTACATGGTTTATGACTGGGATGACACTATTGACAAATGACCACATGGTTTATGACTGGGATGACACTATTGACAAAGGACTACATGGTTTATGACTGGGATGACACTACCGACAAAGGACTACAGTCATGGTTTATGAGTGGGATGACACTATTGACAAGGACTACATGGTGTATGAATGGCATGACACTATTGACAAAGGACTACATGGTTTATGACTGGATGACACTATTGACAAAAGACTACATGCTGTATGACTGGCGTGACACTATTGACAAAGGACCACATGGTTTATGACTGGGATGACACTATTGACAAAGGACCACATGGTGTATGACTGGCGTGACACTATTGACAAAGGACCACATGGTTTATGAGTGAGGTGACACTATTGACAAAGGACCACATGGTGTATGACTGGCGTGACACTATTGACAAAGGACCACATGGTTTATGAGTGAGGTGACACTCTTTACAAAGGACTTCATGTTTTGTGACTGGGATGACACTATTGACAAAGATTGCACATTTACAACTGGGATGACACTATTGACCAAGGACTGTACATTTACATCTGGGATGACACAGTTGAAAAAGACTATATTGTTTATAATTGGAATGACACTATTGACCATGGACTGTACATTTACAACTGCGGTGACACTATTGACCAAAAGACTGTATTGTTTGTTACTGGGATGACACTGTTGACATAGGACTGCACATTTATAACTAGAATGACACTATTGACATAGGACTGCACATTTATAACTAGAATGACACTATTGACATAGGACTGCACATTTATAACTGGAATGACACTATCGACCAAGGGCTGTACATTTATAAGTGGGATGCCACTAGAGACAAATTACATTTATAACTGGGACGACACTAGAGACAAAGGACTGTACATTTATAACTAGGATGACACTATTGACAAAGGATTGTATTGTTTGTAAATGGAAAGACACTCTTGACGTAGGACTGTACATTTATAACTGGGATGACACTATTGACCAAGGTCTCTACATTCATAACTGGGATGATACTATTGACAAAGGACTTTATTGTTATAATTGGAATGACACTATTGACCAAGGACTGTACATTTATAACTGGAATGACACTAGAGACAAAGGACTGTACATTTATAAATAGGATGACGCTAGAGACATAGGACACTACATTTATAAATAGGATGACACTAGAGACAAGGGACTATACATTTATAACTAGGATGACGCTAGAGACAAAGGACTGTACATTTATAAATAGGATGACGCTAGAGACAAAGGACTGTACATTTATAAATAGGATAACGCTAGAAACAAAGGACTGTACATTTATAAATAGGATGACGCTTGAGACAAAGGACTGTACATTTATAAATAGGATGACGCTAGAGACGTAGGACTGTACATTTATAACTAGTATGACACTAGAGACAAAGAACTGTACATTTATAATTAGGATGACACCAGAGACAAAGGACTGTACATTTATTACTAGGATGACGCTGGAGACAAAGGACTGTATAATTTTCACTAAGACGACACTAGAGACAAAGAATTGTACATTTATAACTGGGATGACACTAGAGACATAGGACTGTACATTTATAACTGGGATGACACTAGAGACAAAGGACTGTACATTTTTAACTGCGATGACACTATTGACAAAGTACTGTACATTTATAACTGGGATGACACTACAGACAAAGGACTGTACATTTTTAACTGCGATGACACTATTGACAGAGAACTGTACATTTATAACTGGGATGACACTAGATACATAGGACTGTACATTTATAACTGGGATGACACTAGAGACAAAGAACTGTACATTTGTAACTGGGATGACACTAGAGACAAAGAACTGTACATTTGTAACTGGGATGACACTAGAGACAAAGAACTGTACATTTGTAACTGGGATGACACTAGAGACAAAGGACTGTACATTTATAACTGTGATGACACTAGAGACAAACAACTGTACATTTGAACTGGGATGACACTAGAGACAAAGGACTGTACATTTATAACTGTGATGACACTAGAGACAAAGAACTATACATTTATAATTAGCATGACGCAATGACACTGGACTGTACGTTTATAACTGGGATGACACTATTGACATAGAATTGTACATTTATAACTAGGATGACACTATTGACAAAGGACTCTGTTGTTTATAATTGAGACGACACCATTGACAAAGCACTGTAGATTTATGACCAGAATGACATTATTGACAAAGGAACGCACATTTATAACCAGGATAGCCACCACGGACAAAATTTCCGCCGTGTATCGTTTGTATGAGGGACAGCACCACCAATAAAGAGGATTGTGTTAGTTTATGACTGAAATGGCACTAAGAAATGATTGTAGGGGTTATTTTTTAACTGGGAAAGACTTACTGACAAAGGACAATGTGGTTTATAAGCGAGATAGCACAACTGTTTAAGGACTATAATTTTTGTTTTAGTTTTTTAACGGGGATGGTAACATTGACAAACAGGGATGGTATCATTGATAATAGGACTGACGAGTGTGTGTGGCTGAGATGCTATCATGACAACAGACTGTAAAAACAAGGACAACAAAACACAAAAGACTGTAGTTACTACAGTGTAGAACTGGGATGAAAAATCTTTTACAAAGGATTGAGACGGCACTGTATGATTTATAACTTGAATCACATTTCTGACGAATTCTTCAGCTTCTTCTTCTTCAGCGTTCCAGTATCTGGTAGTGTGTGAACTCGTTTTACCTTGTTGGGACACTCACACTATATTCGAGAGTACAGTCAGTTCACTCCGACTTCGTTGAGTGCAGAAATTTGTGAGAAGAGGTTGTGGAAAAAGACAGGTAAAAGATATGGTAGACAGAGACACAGAGAGAGAGAGAGAACCAATTCAGTTTTATTTTCGCAGAGAGAAAGACTCGTGACTCGTGACTTTAATGTGAGGCCATCAGCCTATTCACATGAGTACGCAACAAGAAATATAATCAATTTTATATAATTAAAACAAAATTTACCATAACTGCAACCAAACATTCTTCCCTGACAGTATGTACATGCAGAATTCTATCTTAATTATACATTAACACTACTTGGTACATTCTTCCTTATGAATGTAATGTAAGTATATATACTATTATTTTAAAACTCATGATATTAATGCTGTTGATACTATCATACAAAACACATGTTTTCTATTTCGTTACCCTCATCATGTTTCGTTTACATATACAATGAAGACCTTTCCTCCCTGCGTCGTATGATTCTCCGGAAAGCCGTACTATTTTAAGCATCGTTTGTTTATATCAATTACGCATGCGCAAAATAAGCCTATCGTCCTCTCCGGTGCAAAGGTAAACCCGAATCATGCGTCTACATCACAAAGCTGCCATGCTAACCTTTGACATTCAGTGTGTGTTCTGTGGTCGTGTTCGTGTGGTGTTGGGCTTGTGTTGTTTATATTCGTTGGATTCAGCAGCCCCTATATTGGAAAAATTTTCTAAAACTTGTCGCTTTCATGTATCAGGTTGGTACATTCCTTCAGTTATTTTCACTTTAATTGTCGTTTTCCCTATTGACAGAGAGAGAGGGGAGAGAGGAGAGAGAGATGAGAAGGGGAGAGTAGAGAGGAGAGAGAGAGAGAGAAGGAGAGAGAGGAGAGATCACCAAATTTAGTTTCATATTCAGAGAAAAGAGAGAGAGAGGAGAGAGCAGCCTAGACCCGATTCTCCACTCGGTTTACGTACACGTTTGTACATGAAAGAAATGAAAATGAATACAAAACGACGCGTTTGTATATGAAAGAAAAAGAAAATTAAATACAAACGACCGCATTGCTGTTGAAGTCCAGGTTTTTCAGATGGCTGGTGCTTTATCAAGCTGTTTCCCCAAGTACGATTTGCCTGCAGCACACACAAAAGCTAATTCAACGAGGAGCTTCTTCACGACCTGTGTACACTTGTTACCTCGGTGTCAACACCCCCCCCCCCCCCCCCCCCCTTCCCCCTCCCCCCTCCCCCCCCCCCCCCCCCCCCCCCCCCCCGAGAGAGAGAGAGAGAGAGGAGAGAGGAGAGAGAGAGAATCATTTCAATTTTAATTTTAGAGAGAGAGACAGAGAGAGAGAAAACCCAATCAATTTTATTTTCAGAGAGACAGAGAGAGAGAGAGTATCATTCAGTTTTATTTTCACAGAGAGAGAGTATCAATTCTATTCCGTTTTCAGAGAAGAAGACAGAGCGAGAGAGACAAGACAGCCAGACAGGACAGAGACAGAGAGACAGAGAAGACAGAGACAGAGAGACAGAGAGAGAGAGAACCAATTCAGTTTTATTTCGCAGAGAGAGAGAGAGAGAGGAGAGAGAGAGAGAGAGAGAACCAATTCAGTTTCATATTCAGAGAGAGAGAGAGAGAGAGATCACCAATTCAATTTTATTTTCAAAGAGAGAGACAGATAGAAACAGAGACAGAGACGGGGTGACTCACCATCCAAGATGGAGACGAGAGAGAGAGAGAGAGAGAGGAGAGAGAGAGAGAGAGGAGCATGAGAAGAGAGAGAGAGAGAGAGGACAGAGAGAGAGGAGACAGAGACAGATTGAAGCACCATCCTGGGTTTATTTTCAGCAGCCTAGATAACCCCAAGATGGCCGAGAGAGAGAGAGAGGAAAGCGACAGAGAGAGAGAGAGAGAGAGAGAGAGAGAGAGAGAGAAGAGGAGAGAGAGAGACAGACAGACAGACAGACGACGACAGACAGACAGACAGGACAGACAGACAGACAGACAGACAGAGACAGAGCGAATCACCATCTGGGTTTATTTTCAGCAGCCAGATACCCTAAGATTGCCGAGAGAGAGAGAGAGAGGAGAGAGAGAGAGAGAGAGAGAGAGAGAGAGAGAGAGAGAGAGATACAGACAGACAGACAGACAGACAGACAGACAGAGACAGAGCGAATCACCATCTGAATTTATTTTCAGCAGCCTAGATGGCCGAGAGACAGACAGACAGACAGACAAGGAC
The DNA here is from genome assembly GCA_018398815.1 of Conus ventricosus. Classification (NCBI taxonomy): domain Eukaryota; kingdom Metazoa; phylum Mollusca; class Gastropoda; order Neogastropoda; family Conidae; genus Conus; species Conus ventricosus. The sequence continues at coordinate 15,859,201 of CM031614.1, forward strand.
AGACAGAGACAGAGCGAATCACCTTCCTGGGTTTATTTTCAACAGCCCAGATACCCCAAGATGGCCGAGAGAGAGAGAGAGAGAGAGAGAGAGAGAGAGAGAGAGACAGACAGGACAGACAGACAGACAGACAGAGACAGACAGAGGCAGACAGCACAGAGACAGACGCGAATCACCATCTGGATTTATTTTCAGCAGCCCAGATACCCCAAAAGAGAGAGAGAGAGAGAGGAGAGAGAGAGAGAGAGAGGAGACAGACAGACAGACAGACAGCAGAAGAGAGGAGAGAGAGAGAGAGGAGGGAGGGAGGGAGGGAGAGAAAGAGAGGCAGAGACAAAGACAGAGAGACAGAGTCAGAGACAGAGCGAATCCACCATCCTGGTGTATTTTCAGCAGCCCAGATACCCCAAGATGGCCGACAGCCTCTGGCAGCACGCCTTCCTGCAGACGGCCCCGGCTACGCGCTCCTCCCCGTCACGATCCCGTCACTACTCCACCACGTCCAGCCCACGTCGCCCCTCAGACGAACGGAGGTCTCGTTCCGCGCGTCACCCCCGACACAACCTGTCCCACCCCCACCTGTTCTACCGTCAGACAATCGGGCGGACACGAGGCCATGTCTCCACCCTGAGGTCGCCAGCGAAGACTTCCTGCGGCCGCACACTACACCACCTGCCGTTCCAAAGCCGGCCACAGCACGGAAAGAGCCGAAGGAGATCTCGATCTGTGGGCAACATCACGGACGAGGGAGCCGATTCTGTCCCGCGTCACCAACACCCTCGTGGCGGAGGAAGGCGAGGAATTTCACCGGAGAGGCCAGCTCATCAAGGAGCGTTTTTCAAGAAGTTCCTCCCTCCTCGCTGAAGGAGGTCAGGCGCGAGAGGCCGATGAACGTGCTGTCCAGAGACCGACTGTCGCCTTCCCATGCTGTCCCTCCCCCTGCTGAATGTCCCTTTTATGCACGAGCAGCCCGTTCGAGGGCCATCTACAGCACAGACAGCAACAGCTCGGTGACAGCACTCCTCGTCAGACTCCCGGGGCGGATGTTCCAGCTCGCGCTCCTACAGCGAACACGGGGGAGGACGCATCCAGACCCAGCGGTAGCCACAGCAGAGGGGTGGCCAGACCCTCCGATCCTTTGCCCAACACCTCCCCGCCTCAAGAAGGCGGCTCGCTTTCCTTCAGCGACAACAACGACAGTCAGCTCAGCGCCAGCCGAGGACATCGCCGGGAGAGAGCCACTGTCGCGGAGATCGAGGTGCGTGACATCAAGACAGACCACGAGACGCGCCGCAAGCGGCCCCTGTCCGTCAAAGTAAACAACCACAACGGTCGCGCGCCCGTCGCCTGCGTGGCTGACATGGCAGAGAGCCTTGGAGGAGCCGCACCGCCGGCTGTTACTGCCACCGCTCGGGGCAGACGGCAAGAGGAGAGGAGGGAAAGGGGGCCCCGACCAGGGTCGTCAGAACCGGGGCACGAGGAGTGTGGCGGGCAGGTCATGCCCTCGCTGGAGAACACTGGCAACGGTCAGTTGTTTCGCTTCGCTGAAGACTTTGAACACAACCAAATCACCAGCGCCAAAACCCTTCACCCGCGCCCAGAGTGAGTGGAAGCAGCACATTTAACCACCACACTGGACCCTCGGTCCGCCCATCTTCACCCCCACCCCCCCCCACCCAGTCCCTCCCCCCCCCCCCCCCCCCTTGTATAGAGGACAGGGTGTAGATGAAAGAGGGGCGGAAGGGGAAGTAATGATCCATCTCGCACGATAAATAATTATTAGATAAATCAGTCAACAGAGAGAGAGAGAGAGAGAGAGAGAGAGAGAGAGAGGAGAGAGAGAGACAGACAAAACAGACAGACAGACAGAGACAGAGAAACAGAGAGAGACTGAAATGAAATCGTTTCTACATGGAAATTTTCTCTCTGGTATCCAAGGGCAGTAAGCCTGTCAGACTGAAGCCTTCATTTGAGCTGTGTATTCATCATTTTGTACGTTCACAATAAGGCCCAGATGTTCCCATTTTAGTAAGTACTTCTCATGTATTTTCTGCCGCTGGTTTCTTCATCAACTTTTATCATTTTCTATCGAGCCACCTTTGCTGGTTCTTTTGTGAAAACCTCTGGACTGCTGTTTCCACCCATTGTGGTGAAAATGCCACTGAAATGAAAAGACGCTGGAAATAGACGATTCTTTGATGGACGTAAGGTCGGGTTTTCTTTTTCTAGAAGAATTTCTATCCTTCTTCCTCCTCTCCTCCTCCTCTTCTTCTTCTTCTTCTCTCTCTCTCATCTTCTGTTGACTGATCTATCTAATGTAGAGTTAACACCGAACCCGTATATCCCACTGACCGACCGAGATCGACGACAAAAGCAAATAATTTTTGATGCAGGTGTGGGACCATGCTTCATTGACAACGTCATGAAATGCTGTGGAGGTAGCTTAAAAAACGGACACAGTTCAAAATCATGACTGCGAGTCATTTAATACCCACAAAGTACAGTGAAGGTTAAGGGACATCAGTGTCATCGTGTGCTGTAAGCGCAAGCGCACGTGTGCTTGTGTATGTGTGTGTAGATGAGACAGACGAGAAATGGCGATGAGGGGAGGCTACTCTAAAAGACTGAAACGAAGTGAAAACATGCTCAGATCCACGAATGCCAATGAAAAGCTGTAGTGACTGATTCAAAATTGGCAAATCTGTGAAAATGTGTGAATAACATGGACAAAACGCTTTGAACAGCTTCTGAACTCAGTTCTTGTTATAACGAATGCTTGATTTTGTGTACATGCCTGGATGAACACGTGAAGCAATCAACCTGTTTAAAGTAGGCCAAGTAGTGAAATTAAGTATGCATCATGGACGGACGCTGTGAATACTTTTCTGTACTTGATTTTTCTTATAATGAAGGGGCAATGTTGTACAGATGTTCTGTTGATCACGTAGAACTATCAAGCTGTGCTTGAATTTTGACTAGATACGGCTAACAGCGCAATGGAAAATGGAGGTGTTCAACACCTAAGTAATTGTACAGAGCTCTCTCTCTCTCTCTCTCTCTCTCTCTCTCTCTCTCTCTCTCTCTCTCTCTCTCTCTCTGTCTCTCTCTCTCTCTCTCTCAAATATTCTTTTATTTAGAATAGATGAATCATTGTTTGACCTACCTAACGACATAATGTATGTTTGCACTTATGTACAACCAGAGGGTTCGCCATTTTATACTTTTTTTTTAATGCTGATAACAGTATTATTAATTTGGAAGATTGTCTCAGCGACTGTATTCTCACGTTAGGGGATGTGTATATTGTGTTGTCAGGAGATCTTAACAGCAGAACGTCGAATATTTCGCCGCGCTTCATTTCCAGCGAGACTACGTCACTTCACAAAAGCGCTTCCGTAAATGTTGGAAGACAATCACCAGACAAGGTTTTAAATCCTTACGGTAAATGTTTACTAGATTTATGTACTGCTTTAAATCTGTGCATATTGAACGGTATGTGTGATGGTGACCTCCATGGTTGCTGCACGTACATTTCCGACGTTGGCAGTAGTGTTGTTGATTATTTTGTGATGCCATGCGATTTGCAATCGATTATGTGTGAGTTTTGCAATATATCTGTTTTGGAAAGAACTGACTCCGATCATATGTCCGTAAGAAATGTCCTTGCGTTTACCAACTGGAAACACTCCTATTCCGAAAAAGGAAGAAGAGAGATATGCGTTTGACAATTTTGTCTGGAATGCAGAAAATGCAGGGTTATACTTGAATTCTATAAAATCTGAGGATGCAAATTTATGTCTGAATACCGCCATTGATTTAGTTGATGTCGATGTTAACGAAGCGCTTTCCATGTTTAATGAATGCTTTGAAAATGCAGCAACGTGCATAAAAAAACGTGTTCTGGTCGATGATAGGTTTAAATCACAGGATTGGTATGATAAGGAATGTAGTGTAAAGAAAAGAACACTTTTGATGTTATATTTTTTTTTAAATGACGGTGCACACTGGATGCATGTGATCGTGTTGAATATTGTGTAAATAGACGAGAGTACAAAAACCTGTAATAAATGAAGGAAAGGATTTTAATAATAGTATTGTTAAACCTTTTGTCGAATCTGTACAAAATCAGCGGGAATTTTGGAGTAATGTCAACAGAATTAATTTTCTTCTAAACGTACGTACATAAGGAATAATATTACAGTCGATGATTGATTTCAACATTTCTAAACATTACTTGAAAAGGAAGTCGAAAGTTTTTGATGCCTTAAGTGATACCGTAGAGGTAGATAATAATGAGGATAACTATGTTTTTAATCGTCCCATCTCTAAAGAGGAAATCCTTCTAGCATTTGAGATACTGAAACTTGGTAAATCTGCTGGACCAGATGAAATAATTGGTGAGCTCCTTGAATATGCATTTGATGACATTATTGATTTTTTGTCAATTTTTTAATGCTTTGTTTGACAAAGGTGTTTTTCCGTATAACTGGACTGAGTCTCTCATCCTGCCACTGTACAAAAGAAGGAGACGCAAATAACCCTGGTAATTATAGAGGCATTGCTTTAAGTGATATCAGCAGTAAACTTTATGGTACTGTCATCAATAGTAGAATTCAAGCATGGGTAACAGAAAATGACATTACTGGAGATATACAAGCAGGATTTTAAAAGGATTACTCCACAACTGACCACATGTGCACGCTCATGGCTTTAGTACAGAAGCAACTTGCCACTAGTAAAAGAAAACTGTATGTTGTTTTTATTGACTTTCAAAAAGCTTTTGATTCAGTAAATCGTAACTTACTTTGGCCAGTGTTACTGAAGAATGGGATACGAAGAAAACTGTTTAAATGCGTCCAGAGCTTGTACAAAGACGTGAGAGCTAGAATTAAAACTGGAAACAGATTGTCGGATGTTATTAACTGCACTGTTGGTGTTAAACAGGGTGATGCATGTAGCCCTGTATTGTTTTCTTTATTCATAAATGAATTAGCTCTGGAAGTTGTAAGGAAAGGAAGGCATGGAGCATGTTTTCTACCTGACGCTTTTGAATTGTTTATCTTACTGTTAGTTGACAATGTCATTTAAGTCTGAAACTAACACCCAGACAGCAACAGCCTCGGTGACAGCACTCCTCGTCAGACTCCCGGGGCGGATGTTCCAGCTCGCGCTCCTACAGCGAACACGGGGGAGGACGCATCCAGACCCAGCGGTCGCCACAGCAGAGGGGTGGCCAGACCCTCCGATCCTTTGCCCAACACCTCCCCGCCTCAAGAGGGCGGCTCGCTTTCCTTCAGCGACAACAAACGACAGTCAGCTCAGCGCCAGCCGAGGACATCGCCGGGAGAGAGCCACTGTCGCGGAGATCGAGGTGCGTGACATCAAGACAGACCACGAGACGCGCCGCAAGCGGCCCCTGTCCGTCAAAGTAAACAACCACAACGGTCGCGCGCCCGTCGCCTGCGTGGCTGACATGGCAGAGAGCCTTGGAGGAGCCGCACCGCCGGCTGTTACTGCCACCGCTTGGGGCAGACGGCAGGAGGAGAGGAGGGAAAGGGGGCCCCGACCAGGGTCGTCAGAGCCGGGGCACGAGGAGTGTGGCGGGCAGGTCATGCCCTCGCTGGAGAACACTGGCAACGGTCAGTTGTTTCGCTTCGCTGAAGACTTTGAACACAACCAAATCAACCAGCACCAAAACCCTTCACCCGCGCCCAGAGTGAGTGGAGCAGCACATTTAAACCACCACACTGGACCCTCGGTCCGCCCATCTTCACCCCCCACCCCCCCCACCCAATCCCTCCCCCCCCCCCCCCCCCCCCCCCCCCCCCCCCCCCCGCCTTGTGTAGAGGACAGGTGTAGATGAAGAGGAGGGGCGGAAGGTGAAGTAATGATCCATCTCGCACGATAAATAATTATTAGATAAATCAGTCAACAGAGAGAGAGAGACAGACAAACAGACAGACAGACAGAGACAGAGAAACAGAGAGAGACTGAAATGAAATCGTTTCTACATGGAAATTTTCTCTCTGGTATCCAAGGGCCGTAAGCCTGTCAGACTGAAGCCTTCATTTGAGCTGTGTATTCATCATTTTGGACGTTCACACATAAGGCCCAGATGTTCCCATTTTAGTAAGTACTTCTCATGTATTTTCTGCCGCTGGTTTCTTCATCAACTTTTTTATCAATTTTCTATCGAGCCACCTTTGCTGGTTCTTTTGTGAAAACCTCTGGACTGCTGTTTCCACCCATTGTGGTGAAAATGCCACTGAAATGAAAAGACGCTGGAAATAGACGATTCTTTGATGGACGTAAGTCGGGTTTTCTTTTTCTAGAAGAATTTCTATCCTTCTTCCTCCTCTCTCCTCCTCCTCCTCCTTCTTCTTCTTCTTCTCTCTCTCTCTCTCATCTTCTGTTGACTGATCTATCTAATGTAGAGTTAACACCGAACCCGTATATCCCACTGACCGACCGAGATCGACGACAAATGCAAATAATTTTTGATACAGGTGTGGGACCATGCTTCATTGACATACGTCATGAAATGCTGTGGAGGTAGCTTAAAAAACGGACACAGTTGAAAATCATGACTGCGAGTCATTTAATACCACAAAGTACAGTGAGGGTTAAGGGACATCAGTGTCATCGGTGTGCTGTAAGCGCAAGCGCACGTGCGGTGTGTATGTGCGTGGTAGATGAGAAAGACGAGAATGGCAATGAGGGGAGGCTACTCTAAAAGACTGAAACAGTGTGAAAACCGCTCGGATCCACGAATGCCAATGAAAAGCTGTAGTGACTGATTCAAAATTGGCAATCTGTGAAAATGTGTGAATAACATGGACAAAACGCTTTGAACAGCTTCTGAACTCAGTTTCTGTTATAACGAATGCTTGATTTTGTTGTACATGCCTGGATGATCACGTGAAGCAATGAACCTGTTTAAAGTAGGCCAAGTAGGAAATTAAGTATGCATCATGGACGACGCTGTGATACTTTTCTGTACTTGATTTTTCTTATAATGAAGGGCAATGTTGTACAGATGTTCTGTTGATCACGTAGAACTACAAGCTGTGCTTGAATTTTGACTAGATACTGCTAATAGCGCAATGGAAAATGGAGGTGTTCACACCTAAGTAATTGTAACAGAGCTCTCCTCTCTCTCTCTCTCTCTCTCTCTCTCTCTCTCTCTCTCTCTCTCCTCAAATTCAAATATTCTTTTATTTAGAATAGATGAATCATTGTTTGAACCTACCTAAGACATAATGTATGTTTGCACTTATGTAAACCAGAGGGTTCGCCATTTTATCATTTTTTAATGCTGGATAACGGTATTTATTAATTTGGAAGATTGTCTCAGCGACTGTATTCTCACGTTAGGGGATGTGTATATTGTGTTGTCAGGAGATCTTAACAGCAGAACGTCGAATATTTCGCGCGCTTCATTTCCAGCGAGACTACGTCACTTCACAAAAGCGCTTCCGTAAATAACTTGAAAATATAAAGGTAAAGAAAAAGGTACCTTTTGGAGACTCTTCAACGTTTTCGTGCTGTAAGCACTTGTCACGAAGTGAAGTGTTGAGGTTTAGGGGAACTGGCAGGTTTCTTGTGACCAGTTCAGCCAAAAGGTAGGGGAGGGGGTGGGGAAAAGGTGAACTGTATTAATATGGTCAACAAAAGGGTGGGGCAAAGAGGGGGGGGGAAGGTGGGAGGGAGAGGATCATCTGGGTGGTGGTTTTCAGAGAAAGGGGAGGGGTGGTGGTAAGGAAAACATGGTATAAGAGCAAGGGGGGGGGGAGCAGGAGGGGGGAAGGGAGGGGGGGTTTCAGCTTGAGAGAAACAAGTTTATTCCTGACATTGAGTCCATAAGGACTCAAAGTGCCAAGGCGTTGTATTAGCTGCTTTCCATGAATTTCCGGTATTGGCCCTCTTTTTGTCCATTGCGCCAAAGCGCTGCCACTCTGATGTGCGACAGGTTATGGTGTTCAGAAGTAAAGTGGTTTGCCACTGGTGTATCTTTTCCTGTCAGAATGTTGTCCCTGTGTTCTTTGAAGCGATCATTGAGTGATCTGTATGTTTCTCCTACATCATCATGGCACACAAGGTACAGGTCAGGACATAGACAACATTTTGAGTTTGCATGTGAAATGGGATTTCACCTGAAACTTATAATCTGATGGGCCTTGGATAGTTGTTGCAGGGTTAATAAAAGTACAGTTTTACATTTAGGTTTCTTGCAAGAGAAATTGCCAGCTTGAGCAGAAGGGTACGTGGAATGGAAGGCAGCATGCACAAGATGGTCACCAAGGCTTTTGTCCCTCTTGAAAGCCACAAGTGGAGGTTGGTTGAATATATCTATCAGTGTTGGATCGTTCCTAAGGATCGAGAAGTTGCGACACAGAATTTTTTCACGGGTATATTGTGTGGGTGATAGGTAAATGTTGGAAGACAATCACCAGACAAGGTTTTAAATCCTTACGGTAAATGTTTTACTAGATTATGTACTGCTTTAAATCTGTGCATATGAACGGTATGTGTGATGGTGACCTCCATGGTTGCTGCACGTACATTTCCGACGTTGGCAGTAGTGTTGTTGATTATTTTGTGATGTCATGCGATTTTGCAATCGATTATTATGTGAGTTATGTAATATATCTGTTTTGGAAAGAATGACTCCGATCATATGTCCGTAAGGTGTCCTTGCGTTTACCAACTGGAAACACTCCTTGTCCAGGACGGGGAAATCGTGATGGTATTGCTTAAGTGCACTAAGTTCATGTATTATTAGTCAGGCTTAAACACACCAAGGTTATCTTTGCACTCATACACGCATATGCGCACTCATGCGCACACCAAAACATTCACCTCTCTCTGGAATGGGATGTCACGCATTCGTTCTCTCCTAACACGACTGAGCACAAGAAATACAATTTCTATGCTACTTAAATCAAACATGAAAACTATCCAATTACACAGATGCACAAATCAACACATAAAAGATCAATACTTCCTAATCCGGGTTATAATAAAATGACTTCTTACCTGGCCAGGTTTTCACACACACAACCACGCTTTCACACCACACCACAGTTCTTGAAAAAAGTCTCTCACGTCTTCTTCAGCACTGCTTGTTGTGATGCCCTTGGTTGACTGGCTCCAGGCTTCAGGACTGGGTCTTCGTGGTCGTCTCTGGGATCTCGACGTCGAACTCTTCTCTTCGTCTTCTTCACCCACCTCTGGGTTCAAATTCAGTTTGTCTGTCTTCACCCACCTCTGGCTTCAAACTAGTTCCTTCTCTTCCAGCTTGTCTTTAACTCTAAGACCTTGCTGTCTCTTCTATCTCCCAGACCACGTTTCTCTCGACCTTTCTCTGTCCTGCTCACTCCTCTCCTCTCTCTCTCTTCTCTGCCTTCTCTCTCTCCCTCTCCTGGTGTTGTTCTCCGACACGTTGTTCTCCCTCAGTTTATATAGGGAGGGAAACAAAGGATTCCCCTTTGGGCCATGCCTTTGTCCCCCTGCTTCTCAAACCCCTAGTTCACAAGTACCCTGAATTCTCCACTCGCTACATTCTCCCACACACCAGCATTTACACACACACCTACCTAATTGATTAGCAAACACACACTTAGCCCCAGATGGACATCGAAAATTCCCGCTGACTTCGGTGGTTACTTAACACAGTAATTATCTTAAGGAGGGCTACTACAACCTCCACACGCATTCAGCCAGCCTGACAATAAACCAACACAGTGACCCACGGCAATACCATCCGAACGAATCCAAGACTCCTGCTCTTCACTGACTGTGTACAACAAGAACCTCAGCTGACTGAGCATTTAGCGCTCACATTGGAGCGCCGAGGTCGTATGGTTACATCCCTTCCCCCTTTCACCACCGGGCAGGTCCGAACTCTCTCCTAGGTGTCGTCTGTCATCTGATCACTTCGGCCTCCTTCACACAGTTTGGCCGTGTGCGATGGGTAAGGTACCCTGGTTAATTGGTCTATACCTATTTGTATACCACGTACACTGTCCCCTTTTTCTCCAAACGTCTAATGCCCTTTTGTGAGAGGTTTCACGCTCCTTGACAAATTCCCCCCACTCGAAGACAATGCCCTGCATTGGCTAAAACCCATTCAAGGAGATGAAACTCGCATAATTTTCCCATTTAAACCAGTGCTAATATCGGCCTCTCATAAGCCTACTTACACCAGAGAACGCAGGCAAGATTTGTCTTGCAACAAAAACTAGAGAAAAATCAATACATACACACTATCCAAGCAAATATCAACATAGATCTGGAATCTCCACCAGCTCTAAGTCGTGTGGCCATAACCATTATGTTCCTACGGAAATTCTCTCCCCTTCTCTTCACACACGTGGCCAGCAACCAGCCACGTCACGCATACGCGACACTGCACAAGACCACGCACACACTACATATTTACAGTGCCCGGCTTTTCGCCCAACCATTTTATTTTGCAACTTTTTGGTAAGACCAGTCTGATCCCCTTTCTGTTCACACACCTTGTCTACCCCGCGGCATGTGCTGCATTGTGCACAGAAACGCCTGATATCGCCATGGATACCGGGCCAGTAGTACTCTCGCGTCACCATCTTCTGTGTGGCCTTACCGAGATGGCCCGAGGCTGACGTCACATGTTTCTCGGACATCACCGCCTTTCTGCGTTGCCTAGAACGACAACCTGCTTCTTCGTTTTTTCCCGAACGCGAATGAGTAAAAGTTCGGTACAATATGCCGTTGTCTAACTCGAACCCGATTGTACCCTCTTTAACATTTTTCTTCTGCCCTCTGTGAGCAAAACCAATCAGTTTTCTGAGCGAGTAATCGCCCTTTTGTTCTGCCCGTAAGTGAGTGGGGTTAGTCTCACCGGACACGCTCCAGTGCTTTCTGAAGTGTGTGACCGCCTGGGGCCTTTCTCTCCCGTGACTCCTTTTCCCTGATTCAACACAGAAATCACGGTCGGGTCTCCCAACCCACGTGCTCTGGGATGTTTTCCAATCACCAGATCATACGGCGGCTTTGGAACAGCCAACGCCTGTACAACTCCACTACAGAATGGTGTAGCAATAAACACCTGGGCCGTTTTGAATTCTGCTACTGTTCCATCTATTTGTCTACACCTCTGTGTTTTACCTGTGAATTAGTCCCTTCTCAACCAGGGACTCCTTCACCATAACACCAGTGCACCCAGAGTCTCTAATGACATCAACCACATTGTCCCCTACTCTGCCTTTGTGCACATCCATGTTATTGCCTGAATCGTGAACACACAGCACAATCCAGACAAAATAACACTGTCATCTTGTTCATCTTTTTCTAACCTGCCTCTCTCTTGGCCTGATCCTCATTGCTGCTGCCTTCTGTGACTTAAATATACAATCCCTAGCCAAGTGTCCCGTCTTATTGCACAGAAAACAGGTACGCTCATTCCTAGCCACGTGGCTATTGGTTTTCACCCTTGTTTGCTCAAGTGACGCCGTGAGCCTACGGTGTCTACTGCTGACTCATTGCGTGAGTCATGTGCTGGCCTGCTATCCTCTGAATATGCTTCCAGGCTTTCCTCTTGTTCAGGCAAATCACGCCTCGCTTCCCGGTAAGTCTCAGCTGTCTCAAGTACTTCAGCTATAGACCTCACCGGCTCGCGGCTCGCGTGGGCCTCATTATCATAGAGTTGCTAGGGGGCCACAAGCTCTCGCGGGAGGCTGAAACAATGGCGGATGATACGAACAGCGCGACAGACTCGCTCGAAGGCATCCATGATTCCGTCGGCCCTCATTACCTTCCAAAGTACAGCACGCTCTCAAAACTGTACTTGATCGAGGAAAAAACAGTTTGCATCCTGTTTTATTGATAACATCAAGATTTTCCATACAAATGGAAGCGAGAAGGTGGAGGTGTGTGCCACGTGTTACCGCTCCTACCACAAGAAAGCAGCACCCCACAAAATGGTACTTGAAATCGACAACAAGAGGCAGCTTGTCGTGGAAGCTAAATGTGAATGCAAAGCTGGGTAAGTGTCTTGTTTTCTAACATATTTAATGTGTGTTTTCTTTGTACCAAGTACTGCAAAAGTGAGCCTATGTAAACTGACTGATCAGGTTTGTCACACGTGTAGCGACTTTCCTTCCATACTCCCTGAAGAAGCCTAACTGGTTTTAGCTTGTGGATTATTATTAATAATTATAGTAATAATATAAATAATAGTAATAATAATCTAATAACATTATTATTATTATCATTATTATTATCATAGGCATTTGATCATGAAAATATACTGATACAGGCCATGGTTCTAGGTCTTTGAATGAAATTCTGTTTCATATATACAGATTCTACAAGCTGTCAGAGAGAGTGAGAGAGGGAGTGAGAGAGAGAGGAGAGAGAGAGAGAGAGAGAGAGAGAGGGAGAGAAAGAGAGAGGGAGAGAGAGAGGGAGAGAGAGAGAGAGGGGTGCTTGGGTAGCTGCCAGACATTTTTGTTTTCCTTGAATGTCTAACCTAAAATAATGCATACTTGTCTGTGTTGTAACTGGGGGTGGGTAGTTTGGATTGCTGTGCCAGCATAGCTGCACACTTTTTTTGCTAATTGTTTCAGACTGGAAGGTCACTGCTCACACATCATTGGCCTGCTGAAAACACTTCAGTATTCAAACTGCAGAACATGACCCATGTACCAGACAGCTGAGCTGCACCAGCATGCCCCAAGCTTGGGGAGCAGCAGCACCAAAAGGGGAACTAAGATTGACCCAGTCCCAATCAACCACCTGGTGCTGTCCAGGCCTTTGGACAACAGAAAGAAAAGACCCATCACATGCCAGTTGGACACCAGCAGAAAGTGAGCATCATATACATTCATTTCTAAAAACTGTTTAATTTATAGAAATCTGTCATACTGATATTGTGGCCCTTCATGTTTTGTTAAGTGTGTGCTATAGTAAATGGTATACATGTAAACAGTTTTCTTGCAGCAGTGGTTATTTTGCGGATTTGTATCATGAATGTATGCACATTCTTCACATTTTACTCCAAAATGTAATAACACGCAAAAATATCAGTAGAGGAAGAAATTTATTGACATTCAGATTTACATATTGTGAATTACAAGCCATTCTCAGTACACAGCCACAGGTCTTGCTGCTCACCAAGTACATTTTGTTATTAATTTTACTCTGTTTACTAGAGTCCCAGAGGTGGACACAAGATCAGGTGAAAAGCTCAAGTCTCTTGATGGAACACCACTCACCTATCTCCTGACACCAGATGCTCCAACTATGGCTAACTCCACTTGGTGATTGTTCAGATTGCTCTGCACTGTCTACCAGGTATGCTTATAATAATAATAAGTGTTCTGTATATCATATAATCAGTGTTCTGTATATCATTATAATAAGTGTTCTGTATTGCCCGACAGAGCTTCTTTAGTGTTAACATTGTTTCTCCCTTTAAGCGAGTTAACATACTGAGAATACATACATGGGCTGCAAAAGCATTTTAAAGGGTTTTTTTTTTTGTTTTTTTTGGGTGTTTTTTTTTTAGCAAACAAGAGAGTGATGGCATTTGGTTACATACATGGTGGGGTTCGGATAAAAACTTTGTCTGGTCTATAATATATATATAACATTATATATGATCTGTATATACATCAGAACTTGAACCAGCTTGATGTAATGTGACTGAAAACAGCATATGAAACATACCAGATGTGCTATCATATTTGTAGACAGATGACCCATGATGGAATGGGGTAGGGATGCAGGTCACAGGGTCCTCCATCCACAAAATGCTGAAACATGCAGCAAATAAAATTTAAAAAATGAAGAGCTTGATCTGACTTGTGTCTGTTTATATGAGAACTCTTTTGCCGCTTCACATGCATATTGTTTGAATGCCTGCAAGTCTAATCTAGATTTAAACTTGAGCTTTATGCATAGTGACGATAAACTAGCCAGGGCACTCTACACACTGATACAATACAATACATCATGTATCCCCCCTCTGGGCAAATGCAATGGCAAGCTCAACACACAAAATACACAGATAAGTAAATATCAAATCATAAAAAGTAATATCAGCTTCACACAAATACACTCACAGTCACACATATGCAGTGATACACATACACATTCCTGTACATACATAAGCCATTCAATACTTAAACACAAAACAACACTCAGACAGTCAATCAAACAAATACTACTTGCAATATTTAACACGATGAAAGTAAAAAAAAAGCACAAAAAGCCACATCAGCACAGTCGCGATATCAAATCAAACCACTATCACAATCAGATCAACTGCTATCAAATATCATATCAACAACTATCACAATATCAAATCAGCCACTACCTCAATCAACCACATATCACAAAATCAACACAGTTCACTTCAGCAACAATTCACCACTCCCCCACCCACACCCCCTGTAAATCACCACCAGAAAATAACACCAACCCCACTTTGAGTAAGAGTAACACAAAACTACAAACAGATACTGAATGGCAGAAAAACACACACACACATTATGATAAAAATGCCAAGCACACACACACACAGCAGCCGACACTCCACGCTGATGACTGAACAGAATAACACACACAGACCACACTGCAGGTCACTCTACACACTACATGCGCTGAAACTGTGAAAGTGTTGAAAATATAATTTTTTTAAAGTTTTTTTTTTCCACTTACCCCACTACAAACACCCTCGATGTCTGCGATGTCTTCCCTCCAGTATGCTGACATTCAAATCCTTGTGTAGTCGGTTGCAAGCTTTGATCCATGCCATTGCGTCATCCTTTCTCGTTTAGGGTTGGAAAACGCAAAAGCTTGCCTTTGATGAAGTCAGGATACCTTTCGCCCCATTACAGTCACCCCATTGACAATGAAGAACCATTCTGAATACGCAGGACACACGAGAAACAGTAGCAAAATCCGTCGTTCTCTGTGCCGCGTAGCGTTGCTACGGTTGTAGCTTGTGGCCCCCCCTTCTATGCTGCCTGCGGCAGGCGCGCACCGAATGTGACTATTTTCTGATTGGCTGAAAATCCTTTCTCCGGTGAGGTCTATTGTGTTGCACCTTTTCCTTAATGTGGATTGTGAGGCTGTCCACAACCATCAAGTATCTGTTCCTTTATCACCAGTGTCTTGAGGCCTCAAAATCACTGTCTACTCCACTAAGTTCTACCCATTGTTGAAATAGTGATCCAGTCTAACACCGAACTGTGTGTATGTCTCACCCTGTTCGATTCTCGCCTCGCGAAACTTACACTAAAACCTTCTTCAGTCAAATCATATGCCTTTGTACGCTTGTTTCACCTTGTCAACATCTCTCTGATCACCTTTGGGTAAGGTGGAAACAGTGTGTAACGCACGACCTTTCAACAAGGCAGACGGGTTTTTTGCCCGTCATCTTGGGGCCAGCCCTCGGCTGGGAAAACCATTAAAAACCGACTGTTAGCACGATCAAATCAGTTTCTTTTTTGAACAGGGGGTTTTAAAGTCTAGGTGCGCAACTTAGTCTGGGGCCCCTACTGCTCAGAACTGGTGTCTATTTCACGCAATTTTCAGACTTTATTCTTTAAAATCAATTTGTTTGGCTAAAATCTTGATTGTTCTGCTCTCGCTTGGCAGCTGCCTCTCTGCCTCTAAACTTCCTTTTCAAACTTCTCTTTAAGCCCTTTTCATCCTCTCAGTTTTTCGCTGAGTTTAATGAATTACGCAGTTCATCCCCTGTATTCAGTTTCTCCCCTAAACTCATAGTTTCTCAAGGGGAGAAAAATTCCTTCACCATTTTGTCGTTTAACCCCCCAAAAAAACAGTTACTTTATAGCCCCGGAAAAATCAGTAAAAAGTTTATCTCCAACGTAGAGTACACCAACAAGTGGTATGTTCCAAACTCAAGGAGCCTTAATCAAAACCCCACAGCTTCTGTGAGAGTTAAATAAACCTCGTTCTTCGTTTTCTAACGCCTTTGATTAATACGACCCCCCAACAAAAAGTCAATCTCAACACTCAAAGAACTAAAGGGAAAAAATTGAAAAATAATTAAAATTGCCTTTGTGGACGCTTCGCCCCATACTACCTGTACTCACTTTTTTTCCCCTCCTGAAAAAATTTGGGCCATGCATCCTGGCGGGCTCGCCACTTTGTCCAGGCCCGGGGGGAAATGTGGGGGATTGTTTAAAGGCAAAATTTCAGAAATTTTTAGTCAGGCTAACACCCCAATTTTATCTTTGCACTCTCAGCATTCGCACTCGGGCCAACCAAACATTCCCTCTTCGGGGAAATGGGATGTCACGATTCGTTTTTCTCCTAACACGACTGAGCACAAAAAATCAATTTCTATGAATTATAATCAAACATAAAAACTACCCAAATTCCAGATGCCAAATCAAACATAAAAGATCAATACTCCTAATCCCGGGTTAAAATAAATGATTTCTTACCTGGCCGGGTTTTCACACACCAACCCGTTTTCCCCCACCCCACAGTTTTTAAAAAAAAGTCTTTAGTTTTCTTCACACTGCTTGTTGGGATCCCCTTTGGGTTTGACGGGCTCCAGGCTTCAGGACTGGGTTTCGTGGTCGCTCTGGGATCTCGAGTGAATCTTTTTCTTCTTTTTTTCCCCCACCTTGGGTTAAAATTCAGTTTGTCTTCTTCACCCCTTTGGGCTTCAAATTATTTTCCCTTCTCTTCCGTTGTTTTAACTCTAAACCTTTGCTGTCTTTCTATCTCCCAGACCATTTTTCTTGCCCCTTTCTTTCCTGCTCATCCTCCCCTCTCCTCTCTTCTCTGCCTTCTCTCTCTCCTCTCCTGGTTTTGTTCTCCGACACGTTTCCCCCTCATTTTATGGGAGGGAAACAAGGACCCTTGGGCCAGCCTTTGCCCCGCTGCTTCTCAAACCCAAGTTCACAAGTACCCAAAATTCTCCCTCCTACATTCCCCACACCCGTTTTACACACACACCTACCTAATTGATTAGAAAAACAAATTTTACCCCCAGAGGGACTCGAAAATTCCCCGGATTTGGGGTGGTTATTTAAAACCAGAAATTATCTTGGGAGGGTACTACAACCTCCACACGCATTCAGCCACCCTACAATAGAACCAACACAGTGACCCCGGCAATCCCATCCGAACAAATCCAAGATCTGTCTTCATGACGTGTAACAAGAACCTCAAGGACGACTTTCACGTCATTGGAGCGCCGAGGTCGTATGGTTCACCCCTTCCCTTTCGCCACCGGGCAGGTCCGAACTCTCTCCTAGGTGTGCTGTCATCGATCATTCGGCCCTCTTACCCCAGTTTGGGGCCGTGGGATGGGAAAAGGTACCTTTGGGTTAATTGGTTATTACCTATTTTTTTTCCCCCTTTACACTGTCCCTTTGTTCCAAAGTCTAATGCCCTTTTGTGAGAGGTTTCAGCTCCTTGACACTCCTTTCCGAAAAAGGAAAAAGAGAGATAGGGTTTTGACAATTTTGTTGGAATGCAGAAATGCGGGGTTAACTTAAAATTCAAAAAATTGGGGATGCAATTTTGTCTAAATACCCCTTTGTTTTTGATGTCGTTTTTTAACGAAGCGTTTTCCATTTTTAAGGGAATGCTTTAAATGCACAACGTGCAAAAAAAAGTGTTTTGGGCGATGATAGGGTTTAAACCACAGGGTTGGTTGATAAGGAAGTGTGTAAAGAAAAAAACCTTTTGTGTTCTTTTTTTTTTTTAATGCTTTCACACTGGTGCATGGATGTGTTTAATATTGTGTAAAGACGAGAGTACAAAAACCGCTATAAAAGAAAGGGAAAAGGGTTTTTAATAAAAGTATTGTTAAATCTTTTGTCGAAACTGAAAAACAGCGGGAATTTT
The DNA here is from genome assembly GCA_018398815.1 of Conus ventricosus. Classification (NCBI taxonomy): domain Eukaryota; kingdom Metazoa; phylum Mollusca; class Gastropoda; order Neogastropoda; family Conidae; genus Conus; species Conus ventricosus. The sequence continues at coordinate 15,877,081 of CM031614.1, forward strand.
TTTGTAAAGAACAGAATTAATTTTTTCTAAGACGTAAACGGGTAAAATTACGTCGTGATTGGTTTCAAATTTTAAACATTACTTGAAAAAGGAATCGAAAGTTTTTGATGCCTTAATGTACCCTGGTAGATAAAATGAGGATAACTATGTTTTAAAACGTCCAAACTCTTAAGAGGAAATCCTTCAGCATTTGAGATACTGAAATTGGAAATTGCTGGGCCAGATGAAATAATTGTTTGGTCCCTTTAATTTCATTTGTGAATTATTGATTCTGTCCAATTTTTTTAAGCTTTTTTTGACAAAAGGGGGGGTTTTTTTTTGATAACGGACTGGTCCTTTATCCTGCCCTGTACAAAAAAAGGAGACCAATAACCTGGAAAATTTAAAAAGGATTGCTTTAAGGAATAGCAGTAAAATTTTTGGACTGTCATCAATAGTAAATTCAAGCAAGGGTAAAGAAAAGAATTTTTGGAGTTACAAGCAGGTTTAAAAAAGGGTTACCCCACAAGACCCCCATGTTTACGCCATGGCTTTTGTACGAAAACCCAATTGCCATGAAAAAAACTGTATGTTTCTTTTATTGACTTTCAAAAAGCTTTTTATTTAAAATTTGAAATTCTTTTTCCAGTGTTTTGAAGAAGGGGGTACAGAAAAAATGTTTAAATGCTCCCGGCTTGTACAAAAAACGTGGGCTGAAATTTTTTAAATGGAAAAAAGATTGTCGGGTGTTATTAACTGCATGTTGGTGTTAAAAAGGGTGATGCATGTACCCCGTATTTTTTCTTTTTTCATAAATGAATTGCTCTGGAAATTTAAGGAAGGAAGGAGGGGCATGTTTTCTCCTGCGCTTTGAATTGTTTACTTACTGTTATTGACAATGTCATTTTAATTCTGAAAATACGTTGGCTATAGAGCCGCTTTAAAATTTCAAAAAACAGCTTAAGTCGGTCTGCGTGTTAAATTTTGAAAAAGTTATTTTTTCGAAAGGGGGATATTTAGAGCTAGAGAACGATGGACCCATAAGGAGTTATAAAGTGTTTTAATGCCTAAGAACTGAAAATATTTTTCGACAACATTTAGTTTTTCGGTGCATGTAGAGATTTTAAAACAGGAAAAGGCCCCTTTTTAAGTGTCAAAGGGAAATTTTACTGCTTTAAAAAATGTTCCTTGGAAAATACCCTAAAAAAATTTTTATGCAAATACAGCCATGTTTAGTTGGGGGAAAAGGGGTTTTTGAAAAGTGTGAATATTGTGAAAAGGTTCATTTGTGGCTTTGAAACGTTTTCTTGGTGTACACAACACCAAATGACTTATTTATGGTGAAACAACAGATATCCGATTGAGTCATTTGTTCTTTGATGTGTAAAGTATTGGTTAAAGCTTATAGCATGGAAGAAAAAAGACTGCCACACAAAGGTATTTGCACTGTTGCCCTTGATGAAAGGTAAAAACAATTAGGACCAATGGAAGAATGCTTGTTTACATTGGCATGGCTGTTTGGGTTAATCAGGGAGAGGAAAATTTTAAAGTTTACCCGGCTTCAGACAAAGACGATTGATTTTACTGCAGAATTGGCAAAACCCCAATCCCCAACCCGTGAACGCTTTGAAAAGTACTCTTTGTTTAATGGGAATCTCATTATGTTTAAGCATAGTACCTTAAATTAAGTCGTCCTGAAAAAGGTCCCATCTAAGTTCCCATTTGGAGTGTTAGAAATGAGGTTCATTTCCCCAAAATCGGGGTATACGATCATGATTTTAAAATGTCCCTGTGCAAAAAAACAAAAGACGAAGTCATTTTTGTTTTAGTTGCCAGCTTTTGGACACTAGAGAAGTTTATTCAAAAAATATTTAAACCAGCCGTTCTTCCCTTTGTGAGTGAGGGCTTCTACCAAGAAAAAAGTGGTGGAAAATGTTAGCTTTTTTCTTTAACGCATTTGAAAAAGAGAGTATTAGTTTTAGCACAGTTTGATTTTTTTTTATCTTTGTGCATGGTACCATTTAGCCTTTTTCTTTGTCTTGAATTATTTGAATGTGTCCACTCCCCCCCCATAAGGGGTTAGGCTATGTATAGAAAAAAACATTTTCATTTTATTTCATTTCTCTCTCTCTCTCTCTCTCTCTCTCTCTCTCTCTCTCTCTCTCTCTCTCTCTCTCTCTCTTCTCTCTTCTTTTCTTTTTTTTTGAAAATGCTGTATATTTCATAGTCAGAGTAGCATGTTTTCCTCTTCTTCTTCTTCTTGTTAAATTGCGTTCTCAAAACTTTGGAAATCGGTGGCGAGTAAGTGGGACGTGAGGAAGAAAGGAAGGGGAATGGTGCGAGGAATGTGTGTGCGTGCTGTGCGTGCGTGCGTGCGTGCGTGCGGGTGCGTGCGTGTGGGCGTGCGTGCGTGCGTGCGTGCGTGCGTGCGTGCGTGCGTGGGGTGGTGTGTGTGTGTGTGTGTGTGTGTGCGTGCGTGCTGCGTGCGTGCGTGTGCGTGCGTGCTGCGTGTGTGTGTGTGTGTGTGTGTGGTGTGTGTGTGTGTGTGTGGTTGGGAATTGCCCTGCGATGGTTGTGGTGGTGTATCTGTGCGCATATTGGACGACCTTTTTAGGTACTATGTGTGAATTCAGTTCGTCTTAATTATGTTTCCTGTATTCATACACAGTAATGAGTGTGTGGGGTGTGTGTGTGTGTGTGTGTGTGTGTGTGTGTGTGTGTGTGTGTGTGTGTATGGTGTATTGGTGTGTGTGTGTGTTGTGTGTGTGTGTGTGTGTGTGTGTGTGTGTGTGTGTGTGTGTGCTCTCGATTGTGTTCCTTTCTTGATCTGTTCTTCTGATATGTATGTCAATTCTGCGGATATACAATTTGTGTTGCCTGCTTTAGTACTTGGTTCTGCACTTAGCCGTATCCTTCTTCTTCTTCTTCTTCTTCTTCTTCTTCTTCTTCTTCTTCTTCTTCTTCTTCTTCTTCGTCTTCTTCTTCTTCTTCTTCTACGTACGCAGGCTGATACTCCTGCGGACGCTCCCTGTGTAGACAGGCAAGGATCAATCCCATCTGCCCAACAAAGGGAGTGGAGTTTTGTGTGTATGACCGTTTTTTTATCCCGCCGTTAAGGCAGCCATTACCACAACTTCGGGGAATTAGGCATATCCCTTCTTCGGGAGCTGGAGAAGAAGAAAAACGTGCGATGCTTTTTACTTATTTTTTGTCCTTCAAAGATTCGGTTCCGTGTCCATTTCTTCTGTTTTATCTGAAGTGGTCATTGCGCAGAGATGTCATAAATCGCATTTTTGTGTTTGCATTTGGAACCAGCCATCATCATGATCACATGGTCATCCGTTTAATTAACCTATCCAGTGCGCTCTTGCCGTTGGAAAGACACACCATGATGACATGATTTATTCGTAACATTATCCACGATTCCCTCTTTGAATGGCACACACACACACACACACACACACACACACACACACACACACACACACACAACACACACACACACACACACCGCGCCGACCGCCACGTGCGCGCACACACACACACACCACACACACACACGTACCCTGAAACACACAGAGCCTCAGTGGAGGGAGGGGGGGTGTAAACACGGTGGCGCTCTTTGCAATAGCCGGTGCTGCGCTTCACGTCGCTCAAAATACAAACTGGAACCTTTGTATCGGCAGGCATGTGAGCCCTAGTGGCAGGCAGGGGCCTTTGTACTGTGAGGCCTGTGAGCCCTAGTGGCAGGCAGGGGCCTTTGTACTGTGAGGCCTGTGAGCCCTAGTGGCAGGCAGGGGCCTTTGTATTGTGAGGCCTGTGAGCCCTAGTAGCAGGCAGGGGCCTTTGTATTGTGAGGCCTGTGAGCCCTAGTGGCAGGCAGGGGCCTTTGTATTGTAAGGCCTAGTGGCAGGCAAGGGCCTTTGTATTGTGAGGCCTAGTGGCAGGCAGGGGCCTTGTTATTGTGAGGCCTAGTGGCAGGCAGGGGCCTTTGTATTGTGAGGCCTAGTGGCAGGCAGGGGCCTTTGTATTGTGAGGCATGTGAGCCCTAGTGGCAGGCAGGGGCCTTTGTATTGTGGGGCATGTGAGCCCTAGTGGCAGGCAGGGGCCTTTGTATTGTGAGGCCTAGTGGCAGGCAGGGCCTTTGTATTGTGAGGCCTGTGAGCCCTAGTGGCAGGCAGGGGCCTTTGTATTGTGAGGCATGTGAGCCCTAGTGGCAGGCAGGGGCCTTTGTACTGTGAGGCATGTGAGCCCTAGTGGCAGGCAGGGGCCTTTGTATTGTGAGGCCTAGTGGCAGGCAGGGGCCTTTGTATTGTGAGGCATGTGAGCCCTAGTGGCAGGCAGGGGCCTTTGTATTGTGAGGCCTGTGAGCCATGGCAGGCAGGGGCCTTTGTATTGTGAGGCCTGTGAGCCCTAGTGGCAGGCAGGGGCCCGAAGTACTCGGCCATCTTCAGGATGCCCACAGGGACAGAGTACAACCACGTCACAGCGAAGGATCAGTCGCGCGGTTTTTGGCTGTCTTTAGGACCATCTGGACGTTATCACGTCAGTTCTATCTAGTCTTCTGCTGCATCTCCTGTGGCCCTTCTCAAACATTTTCGTCATAGTCACACAACTGCCATCATCATCATCGTCATCATTTTCATGATGAGTCATCATTATCATCATCTACTTCATTATCATCATCATCTTTTTCGTCCTTTTTTTTTCTATTCTTTTTTCTTTTTCTTTTTTTTCCTTTTTTTTTTTTTAAATTTTAAAGTCTGTTTAGTGCACATACAATATCTGTTTCGGCTGCCCCGCCTGTTTTGAGAGGCCACTGACAGTCCGAAATGAAAAAAAAAATCGGACTGACTAACGAATGCCCTGGAGCAGCTATTGTGATTAGCTAAAAAATAGTCCAACCTGTCAAATTGTATGGTATATCGTGAACAAAACGCTGTGGATAGTTTTTGTACTCAATCCTTGTCATTATAGTAATGAAAGAGTGATTTTGTATTGATGTACGCATGATCATGTGAAACTGCTGACAAACCAGATAACAATAGGCTAGATTGTGAAATCATGTGTGTATCATCATGTAAAAAATGCTGTGAATAGTTTCTGTACTGAAATCTTTTCACGCTGACTGGCGAATGTTGTACAGATTTTACTACTAATCTGCGCTTAAATTTTGACAGCAGAGTGGAAAATAGAGGTGTTCAACACTGACTTGAATGATCATGTTGGATGTGCTCTGAACGTTGTCGTTTTTTCCACCTTTTTCATTCAGAAAAACTGTATATACTTTAATTTACATCAAAGTATGAGGCTTGTTGTTGTTATTGTTGTTGTTGTTGTTGTTTGTGTTCTCAAAGTTTGGAAGTCTGCAGGGACAAAGAAGCAATGGGGCAAATTGCGGTTTACGTGGTGCATCGTATGACCAGAACAAAGTATGACAGTGTAAGCTTAGTCTGTGTTACATTAGAATATCTTCATCTAACACACGTTGTTCAAAGAGGCTCAACAAATTGAGAGCAATAGCATCTTTGAAGCCACTATTTATAATTGATTAAACATCAACGGCAGTTCGATTGATTAATGTTGCATGACCTAATCTGTCAGGAAGATGCCTGATCTTTATCTCCTTCAGTTGGGGAGGTTAATTTCCAGACTTCTACCAACTGATTAGTTCATGTATCGGTTTCACCTGGATTATGCTAACTCCACAATTGGTTGAACTGAGTGTGAAAGAAACTTGGCAGATATGGAAGCGGCCCAAGGACTGATGAACCCTTTGGTAATCAGTATTAGTACAGATCCATGATCCAGATCTCAGTAAATGTTGGCGGGGATCAGATTCTCATCATTTGAACTTGACTGAAGTCTTCACCAAGGAAATGTTGGTGAAGATCGGATTCACATTATTTGAACTTGATTGAGGTCTTCACTCTCATGATAACCCTGTTAGTTGATCACTCTATCTTTCGGCCTGCTGTCTTGGTTCCGCGCTGTAAACCAAATGCTGAAGATCAGAAAGGATGTTTTTTTTACCGTGTGCAGATTTTGATTTATAATGTATTTTTGTAATGTCTTATGTACTTGTGAAATGATGTGGAGCAGAAAAAAAAATGTCCGATGGACAATAAAGTTGATTGAATTGAATTGAATTAATGAATTGAATTGAGATCCCACCTTGTCTAATTCGACACCGATAAGGCGTCGTCACGTCTTATCAGTCACCGACTCCGTTCACTTGGTCGTGAAGATGAGAGAAGACAAGTGGTTAAACGAGAACGAGCGTGAATTAGTTTTGAAACTGCAAGTGGATGTCGGAGTAAAACTGTCATTTTGAGAAACGCCACTGCCTTCTTGCGTTTCAAGGTAGGAAAAACAACTGCTGGTTTCGACTGGTTTTAGGTCCTTCGTAGTTACTTCCCTTGGTAATAATATGTACACTCGAGGATACTCACTATCACAGTTTACACTTCAAGTTTACACTATTGACCTTCAATGCAACCTTAGGCCCATGGTATTTGTACAGGATTATTTGCTGAAAACATTTCATTTTTACAGCAGACGTTTTTACCTCGGTGTTATTTTTTTTCCCAATCATTCTCAACATTCAGATTTGTATCTGTGCGTGCAGCGCCGCACAGCGCTTTGGCCCAATACGATAGTCTTTGAATATGTCACAATACAGTCTTGGCCCTTTTAGAAACAAACGTCAGCTTTTTGTAGGAAAAATGCACATCTAAATATTTGTTCTTGTCACACAACACACACACACACACACACACACACACACACACACACACACATGCGTATAAACACAAACTTCACTGATACAAACACGTGAAATATGCATCACACGCACGCGCATACAAACAAACTTCACCGATTAAACAAGAGAAATTTGCATGAGCACACTCTCTCTCTCTCTCTCTCTCTCTCTCTCTCTCTCTCTCTCTCTCTCTCTCTCTCTCTCACACACACACACACACACACACACACACACAACACACACACACACACACACACACATGCATATAAACACAAACTTCACTGATACAAACACGTGAAATATGCATCACACCACGCGCATACAAACAAACTTCACCGATTTAAACAAGAGAAATTTGCATGAGCACACTCTCTCTCTCTCTCTCCTCTCTCTCTCTCTCCTCTCTCTCTCTCTCTCTCTCTCTCTCTCTCTCTCTCTCTCTCTCTCACACACACACACACACACACACACACACACACACACACACACACACACACGCACGACGCGCGCACGCACGCACGCACGCACGCACGACGCACGCAACGACTACGTGCAAGATCTGACGATGTTGAATTAACTTGATCATCGTGCCCCGCAAAACCTCTGGTTTCATATGGCAAAGATATGTTCTTGCCTGTTCACACGACGAACTGAAATATTGGCAGGCTTCCGTTGTTTTGTTTTTTCTATTATTTTCAGTTTCAATTATTTCATTCATTCATTTTTTCTTGTTTTATTCTTTTTTTTTTCATTGTATACTTTTTGTGCGTCTCCTGTAACATAGCGACAATCCACTGTGAACAGCGAAATGATAGAGAGCAAAACATATTTCTCCTGTAACCTAGTGTCAATCCACTGTTGAACAGCTGTGCGGCGCTATGTTGAGAATAACTGGGAAACAAATAATACCGAAGTAAAACCTACTCACAGTCGTCAAAAAGCGGAAAATGAAGTGGTACGGACATGTGTCCCGTTCAGCAGGCCTTGCAAAGACAATCCTGCAAGGAACAGTCAGAGGAAGCCGCAAAAGAGGAAGACAAAGGAAGAGGTGGGAAGACAATATCCGAGAGTGGACTGGAATGAGCCTGGTGGAATCTCAGCGAGCGGTGGAAGACAGGGACAGATGGAGGAGAGTGGTGGCCGGATAATCAGGGGTGCCCCAACGACAACAGACGATGTCAAGGGATAGAAAAAGAAACACCCGAAGGTGCTGGGATAGGTAAAAGGTCAAAGGTAAAGAGCGCCGGACTCGTAATCTTAGCTATCCTGGGGTTGCGGGTTCGAAACTCCGCCAGGCCGTTTCGGTACAGGGGATTTTTCCCTCGGAGATAACATTGGTTCTGACTCCATTTCCCATACAGTCCTTCGCATGAGACTATAAACCGAAGTTCCGTGTGTGAACGCACGCATAACATCTCGCACACACGTGAAATCCCATCACAAACTTCCGGAAGAGAAGGCCAGTTTGGCCGTTGGTATGGATGACACTAATCCCCCTCCTTTCTCACAATCTGTACGTATAGGCACTATTAATACTACAACTACAATCATCATACTTTATTTAAAGTGGTAACTATCATCTCTTTTTTAATAATCTCTGAAATATGTTTATCATCATCAATATTGTTATTTTTATTATCATTATTATTATTATCTATTATTATTATTATTATTATATTTTATTATTATTATTATTAATTATTATCATTACCATTATCATCGTTATTACTATCATTATGATTATTATTATTATCATGATGATGATGATGATGATGATGATTCTTCTTCTTCTTTCTCTCATTATTATTATTATTATTATTACTATCATTGATAACATTCTGATTATTATTTTAAATCTCGCATTATCTCCTGTCTAGCGGCCTCGTTTTCATTCTACATCATTTTGCGCCCAATGTGAGGAGATTAGGGATTGTTCGTTCTTCGTTTTCATTGTCTTGAATGTTGTCTTGCCTGAAGAAGATAAAAGAAGTCGAAGCGCGTCGTGTTTTGTCTTGTGATTCGTTCATCTCGTTCATTCGGCGAATAGTAATCTTTCATTGAAGCTGGTCTCATCAACACAAGTAGTTACATGTCATGAATGAAGGCTACTTCCATGACCCTCCCAGCACGAGACTGGTGACATGTCATTCCAGTGGCTCAGTTTAAGGAGAAAGCCGTATGCATCGTTCGACGCCAGTTCTCAGCCCCTTTTGTCCATCCTGCATCGCTTTGGACACCCAGTTCATGAAACGAATTCACTTCGCAACAATCAGCTTGCATTGAACAATGCGGCAGTCTGATCGTAATAAGCAGAATATGCCCTGAACGTTGGACTTTTGAATTCTGTTTGAACAATCAGAGCAATGACTGTGATCAGGGCTAGACCTCTTGTTCGAACTGGCAGAGAAAAGTATTCGTTCTTTCTCTTTCTTCTGCTTTCCCGGCCATGCTAGATCCTCAATCCGGTTAGTTAAGGCGAAGTCCACAGTCCGCCGCAGAGACCCCACCGGTCCCCACAGCTTCTCCTGGACCTCAACTGGACTGGGCCACGTCTGGCGTCTCAAGGTTTCAAAGGACGGGCAGGACTGTAAGATGTGGGTGGGAGTCTGGGAGCTGTGCCAAAAGGGCACTGGTCAGTGTGAGAGAGTTTAATACGTGAGAGATGGGAGAGGAGAGCTGCCCGTGTCCTGTTCGCAGCCTGAGATGGTAACTTGAGCTGCTCTGTCCAGTTGGTGGAAGCTGTCCTCTTCAGTCCCAATGTCCAGACGCTGGCGCCACGCAGTTCTGAAGCTGTTCCTGAGGATGGTTTTAGCTTCATTAGGACATTAGAGCCTTGACTGTTCCTGCCTGCTGCCGATCTTGGACAAACGGCCTGCCTCCTTATTCCCTCCAATGCCACAGTGAGAAGCGATCCACTCGCAGGACCACAGTAGTTCTCTGTTTTAGGAGACTGAGTTCTTCTCTGATGGCTCTGATAATCTGCCCTCCTCCTAGTGTCTGGGGGCTCTTCAAGATGGATTCACAGTCTGACAGACTGTGTTGGTGAGGAGGGTTTTTTTTTTTTCCTGGTTAAGGGTCTGGCAGCAAGGAGTAGGGCACAGGCTTCAGCTCGGTAGTTTGTGGAACATGTGCCTGTGGACAGACTTTCTGAAGGATCTGCCGTCTGGGAACTTGATGAAAACTCCACCGTTTTTTCTCAGCCTCATCTGCTGACCCATCCGTGTATGCTCTAGCCCAGGTGGTAGATGGATAACAAGTGCTGTGAATTTCGAGGGTCCGAGACTTGAGTTCCTCAGCTGTATGATGTGCTTTGGCTGTTACGCCCAGGATACTAAAGGTGACAATCGGGATGTCCGCCTCCCAGTCCGGCAGCATCTCCATTGGTTGATTGGAATCTGTGAGAGGCTGATTAAGGTTCTTCTCTAGAGCCTTTATGAGGTGGTGTGGGCTCTGTCGCTTAAATCTGTTCTTTGTGGAAGCCTTAAACTTCGAATGTAAAAGGTAAGAAGATAGCGCGTGTGTCCGGGAGAGAGAGAGAGAGAGAGAGAGAGAGAGAGAGAGAGGACAGGTGTGTGTGTGTGTGTGTGTGTGTGTGTGTGTGTGTGTGTGTGTGTGTGTGTGTGTGTGTGTGTGTGTTGTTTGTTGTGTTGTTGTTGTTGTTGTTGTCTTCAATTTAACGTCTACCCACATAGTGATATTAGACGGTGTGTGTGTGTGTGTGTGTGTGTGTGTGGTGTGTGTGTGTGGTGTGTGTGTGTGTGTGGTGGTGTGTGTGTGGTGTTGGTGAGTGGTGTGTGTGTGTGTGTGTGTGTGTGTGTGTGTGTGTGTGTGTGTGTGGCGCGTGCGTCTGAGTGTGTGTGTGTGTGTTTATGCGCGCGCGCGCGTGTGTGTGTGTGTGTGTGTGTGTGTGTGTGTGTGTGTGTGTGTGTGTGTGTGCGTTGTGTGATGTGTGTGTGTGTGTGTGGTGTGTGTGTGTGGTGTGTCGCTGAGTGTGTGTTGATGTGTGTGTGTGTTGTGTGTGGTGTGTGTGTGTGTTGTGTGTGTGTGGTGCGCGCGCGCGCGCGCGCGTACGTTCGTGCTCGCGTGTGTGTGTGGGGATGGGGGGCGTGCACGCGCGCGCCAGTGTTTGCGAGCGTGCCAGCATTGTGGTGCTTGTAGCCTACTTGAGACATGGACACTTACCTACTTGTTATTCTGACGCATGTAAGCTTAGGCCTACCTCATATGGCAATGTCCGACACATGCGTAACAAACCAGTTTCCTGCCGAAATCATGTTATGAATGCAGCACAGTGTTTCCTACGGTTCCCACTCGTGAGTTGACTTCAAAGCGGTGACAGCCCGGCAGATATGGCCCTTTGCGGTCGGCTGGCCTGTAAGCAACATTATTATATCCCGGGGGTTCCTTGCTGCTGATTGTTCTGTTTGATTCTGTGTGGGCTTCTTTGAAGTGGGTGTTTCACCCGGAAACTGTATGGCTGCACGCCTTAACACTTCTGAATTCCGTGATTACACGGCCTACGGTCAACTTTTGCTCCAAATTGCAACTAGGATTTTTTCTCAAAAAATCGTGATAGTGAGTGCACATCTTTAGATATTTTACGGTAGAGAAATTCGTCGTGTCCGACACTAGATGAACGCGTGTGTGCGCGCGTGCGTGACATGTACGCGCGTGCGAGTGCGCGCGCAAGCAAGCAGCCGATGCGGCCGCTGGTGTTTCGTGCGTTTTCAGTGCCGCGTGCTACAGAAATAGAAGAGCGCCTCAGATGGGCGGCGAATATCGCTGTTGGTTTATGATGGATTGGATGTTCAGACCTTGCGAAAAAGAAATGTAACATGTACAAAGTCATTTGCTGGAAATTGACTTACAGATAAAACAGTCTTTTGTTGTTGTTTTTTGATGAATGAACATTTTCCGCGTTTGAACAAAGGAACTTCTCTTTCTAAATGAAAGGAAATGTATATCTAATCCAATCCACATTTTCCATCGATTCAAAATTACAATTAATCTGACCCACTTCTCACGGCGTCGCGTTTGCTTTGAAAGGTGGCCGGGAAAGATTACTTGACGGCAGGAAATTACTGGATTTACTAAAAGTTAAAACTGACACTTTGTTGAGAATAAAACACAGTTGTGTTATCATATCAACTGTTTCATAGAACACTACACGCTTCCTGAAGTGGCATTTGGTGAAGAACGACAGAACGCTACTCTCAACCGGGAAGAGAGACCTTTGTTTTCCACTGACTCGGTCGGCACATTAATAGCGCACGTCGTTTGTGCTGTGCAAACTGACAGGAAGAATGGCGCTTGAGAGAGTCCTTGCTCCCAGTATTTTGGATTCCCATTTCTTTGATGACATTTTTCGATGACGTGAATCGCGAAATTTGTCGCATGCACCACGACTTGCGACACGGAATGATGCGACTGTCTCCACGTGAGTGTATCTCCAGCGACGAAATGCTTCCAAAGCACATGAAAACAGTGCGCGAATTCATCGTCAAGAAGGATGATGGAAGCCAGGAATTTCGACTTAATGTTGATATGAACGCCTTCAAACCGGAGGAGATCAACGTGAAAACAAAAGGAAGGTCTCTGAGCATTGCTGCCAAGCATGAAGAGACGACAGATGAGTCTTCCGTGATGCACGAATTCTCACGCTCCATCACGCTTCCAGAAGACGTCGATCCAGAAGCTTTGGTGTGCTCACTCTCCCGTGATGGGGTCATGACTGTCAAGGGCCCAGTTGGTGCTCCTGCCATCGAAGAGCCTCCACAGAAGAAAATGAAGGCTGACCAGCAGGAGTAGATCCCACGGATAGCTCTCCGAGGCCAGCAAACTTGAGTGGTGCAGCATCCTACCCTCCGTTCCCCACCCCACCCCCCACCCCCACGCCCCTTTTCGTCGTAGACTAGATGAACTGCCTCTGAAGAGAGATATAATGGAGTGTGTTAATCTCCGATCTATGCACACATCGCAGTGTGACTTTGTATCTGCTGCATAGAATAGAATATGCTAGATCAGTAGACGCTTTTTATGTTGTGTTGATACTGCTATGGTAGTTTTCGTGTATAACTTACGATTGTGTGCAAGGAACACAAAAAGTTGGTGATGGGTTTTATTTTTGTTGATTTTTATTTTGTTACTGCATTTTTTTTTTTAATCCAGTACAATGAGAAGTTTAATTGGTGTTGACAACACTTGTGTTGGACATTTGATGTGTAATAGTAATACCAGTGTTTGCAGAACATAGATTGGAGTCGGGTTCAGGCCGTTTTGCTGTTCCGGTTACTTGTGGTATGATATTTTTTGCACTTTTGTAAAAATGATACAAGTAGAATTACAGCCTTTGTCAGTCTCATGTTGTAGAGGATGCAAATATTCTTTTTGTTCTGAGCTGCTTTCCCAGATTTTTAATATGTGACTGTTGGAATGTTCATCTTTGTATTGTAGAGGGTAAGAGACAGGAGCTCTTCAAAAGTTTTTGTTTGTGTGTTTTTTACTGAATTTATGTATTTCCAGCACAGAGGTTTTTCTTTCACAATTTCAGCTGGGCCGGAGAAGACTTTCACAGACATAAAAACTCACAAGTGGCCAACTTATCCTTGATGTGAAAGGCTAGGGCAGTAAAGAACAGGCGCATGACAAAAATACAAAAATCCAGAATTGACTACTTCTCTTAGATTTTTTTTGCAGCTGAAGGGTCAGTGTTTTACTTTTTTGTTTGTTTGTTTTGTTTTGTTTCTTTTTAAACAGAGAACATTACTACTCCTTCTGACTAACTGTAACATTCATGTTATTTCAACAGACTTTTTTATTTTCCATACAAAACTTAGTCATATGTAACCTGTGACAACTTGAACCTTGAAAATGCAGTACTTTTGAATTTTCATCAATGCGGCTCCTGCTCTTCTTAGAATGAATGAAAAGAAATAGTTGTACAAAGTATTAAGTAAATTTATCAAATTTTAGCTCTTTTTTTTTGTCATTTCACAGAATTATTTTTTAAGTAAGGACATTTTTAGCATTTGAAATGTTAGTCCTTTGGTTTTTTTGTTTTTTTAGCATGTTCACAGATTATAAATCTGTGTCAAAGTGTTAGCTCAATCACTTTTTTGATGTCTGATGTATCATGAATATGCTTTCATACTATAATGGTGTATATATTCTAATGCCATGAACAGCTCTGGACTAACCAAAGACAAGTCGGACAGTTCACAACTCACGACAGTTCACAACTTCACAACATTTTTCATCAAAGAACTTTGTTAAAGTCATTCTCATGATTCTGATCACTTTTCACATCTTGATCATCAGTACAGTCAACGTTGTTGTTTTTTTTTGTGTTGATGTTTTTAAATTTATCCTTCTTTCAAAAGCCTCCTAGACCAACCCAATACTCAATCCCAGCATCCACCCTTAGTTCTCCCTTCAATTATTCTTTGATTGTATGACTATCACTTTAGTGAAGAGAGCATATTTTGCTGGACAAGTTACAAGTGATCATTGATGCATTGTACAAAAAGACATTTCATAGATGTGATCTATTTTCTGTTCATTCAAATGCAGATGTTCCTAAGCAGCATACCGATTTGAGTATTTCTATGATTTATGATACATTGTATGGTGCTGTCAGTGTCTTGTTAATTATGTTTTTATGGTTTAAAAGTTTTTGAGAAGCAGCTGGTCATCTTTGTGTGAAACAATCTGCAATCGGTTTTTGCATTGAACTGCATTTGGGGGCACTGTTCAGAAGTAAGAGTTTCATGCGATTTTTTTTTTTTTTTTTTTAAATAACAAAAGAGGATGTTAAGACTTGCTCCCATGGTAAAACAGTGGTATGCTAATGACTGGTTCTGCAAGCATTATTGGTTTGGAGTTGCAGGTATTTATAGAAGTGGATTCACCTTCAGACAAAAGGTTACCTTCCTCTTTGTCTCATGATTCATATTTCACTGCCTCACCTCTGATTTTTATTTTTTCCTGTATAATTCTGATTACAATAATAGTGTTACTATTTTCTTTTAATTCTGAATAAAGTAAAAATGTCTTCTTTTTTTCTTTGTAAACAGCACAAGTTGAAGTGAGCTTAATGAATGTAATCTTTGAAGATTTTGACTAGAGGTAAAAGGTCATCCTGAAATGGGAAAAGATCATCGAATGTTAAGGTGTATATCCTTTGAATGTGACCTTCCACTATCATGAGGAGCTTGTCACACACCACGTATGTTTAGACATTATAAAAGAGATGAAAAGTAAATCACAAAGTTCAAGATAAGATTTGTCTTAAAACAACATATAGAATTTTTGTAAAATTTTACGTATATACATGTCAATCATATAAAAGATAGTAGTTTCACAAAATTAGAAGAATGTCCACCTAAATTTTGATCCTTTGATATAGAATTCATTTGTGAAATTTTAATTTTGAAATGAAACTTTGAGAACTGAAGAAGCAAATGTTAACAGCTTTATAGAGTGCAGCATATAATTTTTTTTTTTTTCTAATCGAAGTGTCTTTTTCATCTCTTTCAAAGCAGATCCTTAAAATCACCCAGACATTCCTGCTCTATTTTTGCCGCAATTTGTGTAAATATAAAGTGAATAGAACTGATCTGGTGGTGAAAGGTCATTTTATACTTGGACAGTGAAAATGAAACTGGACCACACCGAATTTTCTGAAGAGCAGAAAACGGGGAAGAAAATGTTCAGTAATTATGTATATCAGTTACAAAGTTTATTTGACCCCATTCTTTTTCTTTTTCTTTTTTTTTCTTCTTTTTTTGTTGTTCAATTTAATCAGTGGTTATTGTTCAAAACTGGTGATACATACATGTCTGTGTGGCCTCTTTTTGCACAGCTTGGAACAGGTTGATCATAAACTATTAAGGTTATAGCCACTTGATTTTGTTATGATTTTTTTCAATATCATCACCTCTTTCACTTCAGGTTGGTTTTTTTGTTGTTTTTTTCCCCCAGTTATTTCATTGACTATAAATTATGTGAAATTCTGTTGTAAGCAAAACTGTTCCAGAATCTTCATTTAGATGGTAGAAGATTTCTTTTTTTAATAATATCCATGCGTGAATTGATTCTATGATTTTCATCAGCCATTCAGATAGAATCATTGGTTAAATGATATAATTTCATCCTGCAGCCTTCAAGTTTTGTTTTTATGTCACTGATGTTGTAGTAGCAAGATGATGGGTTGGAATGATAGCATCTTTTAATTGAACCACTTCCTGCCAGGTCTATGCCATTCACTGGGAATGTGATGATGTGACTGTCGGTCTCGTGTATTCAATATCTTTATCAAAGCTTTGTCCAAAGCAAATGGAATTATTGTTACCCTGAACAACTTTTGATTTGCCATACAGAATGTATCAAAAAGATGTTACATGTGCTCTCTTCTCTCTCTAAAAATTTCTCCTCTCTCTCTCCCTCCCTCTCTCCTCTTCTCCTCTCTCTCTCTCCTCTCTCTCTCTCTCTCTCTCTCTCTCTGTGACAGTGTTTTAATATCTTGGTAAAGAAAATATGATTGTGTTTTATCCCATTTGTTGATATAGTTTTAAAGAAATAATTGTTTATAACTTTTAAATCAAATTGTGCAGGTGCGCTAGAAATCATTATAATTCATGCATTTGTAGAAAGTGCTCGCATAGTAATTCTAAATGATTGATAGCGGTAGTGTATTTTTACATAAAAGATTGTGTTTTGTATGGAGCAATATGACTCTACTTTATTCTTCTTACTTAGTCATCACACGGTGCTACTATGACAGATTCAGTTTCAGTTTACAATCTGACATTTTCATAACCCTTGTTTTTGTACTGAAATTGAGCAATCATGAATGAAACGGGCTGATGGTTCTTTCTGTTCATCTCATGAAGCCATTTTGAGAGGTACAGTTTCACTTTACAATCCGACATCTTTTCTTGACTCGTTCGTTGTATTAAAGTGACAGACTTAATAATCAGTTGTCAGTGAATCTTATTGGTTCTTTTGTTTTCTGTGCATCTATTTATGCCCAATTGAAAGATTCAGTTTCAGTTTTAATCTGAAGTCTTTTCAATTTCACATATGGGTGTTGTTTGTTCAGTTGTTGTCCGGAGAATAAATTAAAATAAAGTTTCCTGGAATCGTGGACTTGGTTTCTTGGGTAATGTTTTACTCTACGGTCTGTGAGTGAAAAGTGTCAATTGTAGAGCTTTCAAATGAAAACTGAAATTTTGTACAAAACTCGCCATGAATTTTTTTTTTTTTTTTTTCTCAACTGAGTGAAGGTGATTGAGGACAGTCGCTGCAAAATGTCTCAAGTTCTGTTTTCATATTGTCTGTATTACATTTTGCTCAGTACACAAAGAAAAACGTATGTTTATGTGCTGTCAGAAGCACAATTATAACAATATTAGCTTTGGTAAAGTTTTGATATTTATCACAGAGAACATTTCGCTTTTTTTTTTTTTAAGTTGCTGTCGAGTGATTCTCTTTGCAACTTTTGAATTGTATTTCATTCTGTCAAGTTTCACTCAGCAGAACTAGACTGGAACTACATTCTGATTCTCTCTCTCTCTTTCTTTCTTGTCTCTGTCTTCCTCCTCCCCCTACACCACACAACACACACACACACACACAACACACAACACACACACCACACACACACACACACACACACACCACCCACCACAGAGTTCACTCTCTGTTCTCTCTCTCTCTGACTTTCTATTCAGCTCCCTTTCCACTCATCCCCCACCTCCCCACACCTCTCCCTCTCCCCTCTCTCCTCTCTCTCTCTCTCTCTCTCACTGACATCTCCACCCCAACTGCACATGCTTCTCTTTGTCTCCTTTTAAAAGTAACCACTAATTTTCTATCCCTCGCACAGACCTGAAACCTAGAACCAAGGCCTATGTCGGATACCTCTGGCAAGAGGAATAGAACTGTCAAAGGGATAACAAACTCGTCCAAATCTGTCAAAACCTAAAACTGAAAGTGAGAGTTTTCACCGTGTCTCTGGCAGCTGTAAAATAGAGGCAGTGGTGCCGTTTGCACACAAACCACAACTTTTACACCCCCTCATACTTTCTCAAAGGTAAATCTCTGATGTTACGCATGTGATGACAGCTCACTGTAAAGCATGTTCTTTTAGACGGCAGAGACTTAATGATGTCGGACATAAACACTTTACAGCAGACTCCATGAAAATCTTGTTCAGATAATTCACACCTTGATGTGATTTGTGAGTTTCTGAAAGAGATTTTATAAATAACTTTCATCTAGTGATTTGTGAGTTTCTGAAAGAGATAAATAACTTTAATCTAGTGATTTGTGAGTTTCTGAAAGAGATAAATAACTTTCATCTAAGATTTTATAGAAGAAAGATTTGATTAAATTCAGGCGTGTTTTTCAGAGAATCTGTTTTAGTGTTACTTTGTTTGTTCTGTTTTAGGTGTTACTTGTGTATCTTTTGTTTGTTCTGTTTTAGGTGTTACTTGTGTATCTTTTGTTTGTTCTTGTTGGTGTGTGTGTATTATGTAAATCTGTTTTGAGAGTTGAATTCAACAAGATGAAAGCGGTTATCTGCCCCTTTGTTGTCAGCTTGGCATAAGCAACATAATCTCATCTCTCTAATCACAAAATCAAAACAAAATTCTGAACAATGGAGTGTTCTGGACATTGTATTTTCTTTTGTGGCCTGCAGTAGCACAATATATGTCAATGTTTTGTAAACAATCATGATGAAATGGAAAAACGGACAAAATTGTTTTCTAATTTTAAAAAGAAAAGAAAAGAAGCAATTTTTTAATGGTTCAAAACAGAATGTGTCGGTTTGGCTTGGAAAACTGTAGCAAAATCAAATAATTCTGCATGTCTTTCCTCTCTCAGTTCAGGAGTCCAGTTTGACATCTGACAGTTCATATTTCATAAAACATAATTAATTGCTGCAGAAAAGAGCTGTTGACTGTAGACTTTAATTATCAGGGAAAAAGAAACTAAAGAAGAAAGTTCATAATCTGTATGTCCTATGGTGTGAAAATCAAAGCAATAGTTTTATTTCTTCTGCAAGCATGTTTGCATAGTGCAACAAACGATAACCATTTAATTTTTTTTTTATGTGATGTACATAACTTCACAAAAATTTCTGGTGATTGTTATTAGAGTTGACTGAGAGTCTGTCTTTAATTATGTATTCAAATCGGACAACAATAAAAGAAACTAAAGAAGAAAGTTCATAATCTGAATATCCTATGTGAAAATCAAAGCAATAGTTTATTTCTTCTGCAAGTATGTTTGCATAACTTGACAAACAGTAACCATCACTGACTCACAATGAAAAGTATTCTTTTAGAGTGTTAGGACTTGCATGATCTGAGACAAAACATTTTACAGCAGACTCCATGGAAACCTTGTTCGGAGATGTTCCACCTGATGTGATCTTTGAATTTCTGAGGGAGACTAACATTTTTCATCTGATCTCAGATTTTATACAGTTAGAAAGATTTTTAACAAAATTTCAGATGTGCTTTTAGAAGGTGTATTTTAAAGGGTTGTGTGAATGAATGACTTGTGGGTTAACTTAACTTCAACACGGTGACAGCCCTGAATGGTCCTTTGCGGTCGGCTGGGCTATAAGCAGCTACCTTACCTTACCAATAAAGATCAGAGTGTGAAATCACTTGGTCATGTGGATCTCTGGAAAACCTAAAAGACAAATTTTTTCTTTTTCTTTTATTGATAAGCATGTCTTTGCAGGCTTTTAGATTGATACATGAGTAGATAAGAAGAAAGTTCCAGAAATAACAAAGCCACTGGTGGTTTATTCCCTTTCATGATATAAGCATTTCAGCTTTTGAAGTATATGAAAATAGAAATGAATTTGCCCATACAATGGCATGTTGGTTTTTCCCTTGCGGTCGATTAACATCAGAAAGAATGAAATTGTGTTGAATTTCACATGACACATAGGCCAAGATTGGGTTTTGCTGCCAACTTACTTAACGTGAGTGCTAGAGGAATTAGAAGTCGTCTGTTAATCAGTCTATATAATTATCTTCCTCCCCTCCCTCCTCACCTCTGCGTACAGCGTCGTAGTCTATGTGGGTGGCATCTCTGCTGTGGAGGAGAAAAGACAAGACTGAAACCATGCAGTTCTATTACTGCAGACTGGTTGGCTTGGACATTGTGGGTTCCAGTCCTGTAGGTGGCATTTATTTGCTGGACTTTCTTGCCCGGGCTGGCTCTCCAACCCAAGGTTGAGTGTCCTCTAGGTTCAAATAGGAAGTCCAGAACCACACAACTTACTTTACATGCATTTCTGAGAGAACTGCTCAAATTTCCTCACCAAAATCGCATGTGTCTGTATCTCAGACGCCCAGTTGATGCTGGGATGCACACACTTCAAAAATGTTCAAAAATCATTTCCAGTTATTTTCTTGTGGGTGTTACATCTTATAACATTGGTGACTGAGTGAATAGCAGTCCACGTGATGACTTGCACAGCCCTGTCCATCACTGCACCTGCATCAGAAAACCAAAACCTAATGGGATAACTGCGTCAAAGTTCACTTGTGGTCCTTAACTTTTTTTTTAGGTCTGTACTATGAAAAGAACTGTAGAGCACAAAGTCCTACTATGCAGTCTAGGACCCAAATAGAAGTTCATGGCATGCACATGTACACACATGCACGCGCGCACGCACACACACACATTCATATATATATATTATGATAACCTCGGCTTTGATTTCCTTTCCATGCAGGGGGAAAGGTTGTATCAAGGTAAGGTAGATTGAAGATAGCCGCCTGGTATTTCTTATCAAGCCACAAAAATTGTCACTTACTGTTATCGTGTGCCATCGTGTACCAGTGGAAATGGAGGACACGTATAAACATCGCATGAATCCTATGTGAGAACCTGGAGGGATAAATGAAAATGAGTTGACTGATATTTGAATGGTACGGGAAACGACTGAATGAGCACCAGTAGGCTGCTCTTCGGCCGGCTCTACCTGGGTAGGCAGCCCGCTGAGTGAGTGAGGAAGTGTGTTTTATTGTAAAGCGCTTAGAGCTTGGTCGGTGACCGAGGATAGGCGCTATATAAATACCCAATATAATAAATAAAGTCATCAGTACCAGTAAATTCATCGGACTGTTGTCAGGTGATGTAGAAGCACCCTCTTATCTAGAGGATGACACTCGCTCACACATATTCTGTGATTTAGCGATCATTGTCATCAGGAGTAGGGCTGAACAGGTGGCATCCTGTGTATTTCTTATCAAGACCTCTTGAACAGCATTGAAGTGACTTGGTGACTGTGCCCTGTCTGTTTCATTGGCTGCCTCGTGGCAACTTCGATGTTGACTGCTCCCTTTAAACCGCGATGCTTGGGGTCATGCAAGAACACACTCTGGGTGTGGTTGTGTGATGGGGAGACAGATGAGCAGCATGGGAATGATGCCAGTAATGAGGCACAGATAAGACAGCAAAAACTCTGTGTGTGTGTGTGTGTGATGCTTAAAATTTGCTCATACAAGAATTTCACTTGACTAAGTATCATCCAAATCCAGGTAAAACTGATGACCTACATGTGTATTACCTCTAGTGGGTGATAATTTGATTGATTTGATTTAACCTTTAACCACAATCATGCATGGCCAGACAAATGTGTGACATATTGTCAGTTCTTGTTTTTGTTTGTTGTTTTTTTTCTTTACCTTTTCTTTCTGCTTTTCCTTCTCCCAACAGTTAGCTGAACTATGCTGCTGACAGAGTAGAGGCGTACAGGGGGGAGGGGGGGGGGGGGTGAAGTGTAAACTGTGACAGTGATATCCTCGAGTTTATAAATTTACGGACAACGTGAGGCTTCCAAGGGAAGTAACTATGGAGAGCCTTAAACCAATCGAAAGCAGCAGTTGTTTTTCCTACCTTGAAACGCAAGAAGGCAGTGGTGTTTCTCAAAATGACAGTTTACTCCGACACCCACTTGCAGTTTCAAACTAATTCACGCTCGTTCTCGTTTAACCACTTGTTCTTCTCTCATGAAGTTTTATCTTCACGACCCAGTGAACGGAGTCGGTGGTTAATAAGACGACAACGCCTTGTCGGTGTCGAATTAGACATGGTAGGACCCCTTCAAAATCTGCACGCGGTAAAAAGCATCCTTTCTGATCTTCAGCATTTGGTTTACAGCCCGGAACCAAGACAGCAGGCCGAAAGATATAGTGATCAACTAACAGGGGTTATCAGGAGAGTGAAGACCTCAGTCAAGTTCAAATAATGTGAATCCGATCTTCACCAAAATTTCTTTGGTGAAGACTTCAGATGTTGTTGTTGTCGTTGTCGTACCCTGGCTAAAAGACTCCAGAAATCATCCGAAGAGCCGAAGCACTTGATCACTATGGTATAAAATGCATCAGCTAAGGATGATAACATCACGTGTGGTGACCGTTTTTGATTACCCTGCCACATGGGCAGCCACACTCCGACTTCGAGGGATTTTGGAGACTGATAATGTTATGCTAGGAGCTTGCCTCGGCTGAAGACAATCCCCGCAGTGCATAACAACATTTTGATGTAGCCTTGGTGTTCTAGACTTCAGTCAAGTTCAAATAATGAGAATCCGATCCCCGCCAAAATTTACTTGGGCTACATTCCATCCTTCCTTCAAGTTCCGCTAAAATCAATACCTTAGTTTTTGCTGACTCCCGCTGGTTCCACCCCTTAATCCACTGAGATCTGGATCATGGATCTGTACTAATACTGATTTACAAAGGGTTCATCAGTCCTTGGGCCGCTTCCATATCTGCCAAGTTTCTTTCACACTCAGTTCAACCAATTGTCGAGTTAGCATAATCCAGTTGAAACCGATTCACGAACTAATCAGTTGGTAGAAGTCTGGAAATCAACCTCCCCAACTGAAGGAGATAAAGATCAGGCATCTTCCTGTCAAATTAGTCATGCATCATTAATTAATCGAACTGCCGTGGATGTTTAATCAATTATAAATAGTGGCTTCAAAGATGCTATTGCTCTCAATTTGTTGCGCCTCTTTGAACAACTTCTTTGAGATGAAGATGTTCTAATGTAACATAGACTAAGCTTACACTGTCATACTTTGTTCTGGTCACCACGTAAACCACAATGCGCACCACGTAAACCACAATGTGCACCACGTAAACCACAATGTGCACCACGTAAACCACAATTTGCACCACGTAAACACATTGCCATTGCTTTCTGTCCGCCGCAGTCTTCCAAACTTTGACAGCACAGAAAACAACAACAACAACAAAAACTTGATTGATGAAAATTAAAGTATATACACTTTTTTCTGAATGAAAAAGGTGGGAAAACGAGAACGTTCAAAGTACATCCAACATGATCATTCAAGTCAGTGTTGAACACCTCTATTTTCCACTCTGCTGTCAAAAATTTAAGCGCAGATTAGTAGTAAAATCTGTACAACATTCGTCCTTCAGCATAAAAAAGATTTCAGTACAGAAACTATTCACAGCATTATGTACATAATGATACACACATTATTTCACAATTTAGTCTATTTTCATCTGGTTAGTGAGCAGTTTCACGTGATCATCCGTACATAATACAAAATCACTCTTTCATTACTATAATGACAAAGATTGAGTACAGAAACTATCCACAGCGTTTTGTTCACGATATGCATACAGTTTGACAGAATGCACTACTTTTAGCTAATCACAATAGCTGCGCCAGGGCATTCGTGTGGTCAGTCCGATTTTTTTTCTTTTTTTCATTTCAGACGTCACTGGCCTCCCCTCACCCCATGCCTTCGTTTCTCAGTCACACACACACACACACACACACACACACACCACACGCGCGCGACCACGCGCGCGCGCGCACGGCGCAAGGCGGCGTGTGCACAGCACTTTATACAATAATGCTTTCGCGCCTTGATACTATTAAACGTGCATTATTTAATATGGAAACAAATAAAGCCACAACAGCGGGGCAGCTAAAACAGATATTGTATTTACACTAAAGACACTCCAAAAAAAAGAAAAAAAGAAAAAAAGAATAGAAAGAAAGAGAAAAAGAAAGAACAAAAAAAAACGACGAAAAAGATTGATGGAATGATGATGAGATGACGATGATAATGAAGTAGATGATAATGATGACTATCATGAAAATGATGACGACGATGATGATGGCAATCGTGTGACTGTGACGAAAAGGTTGAGAAGGTCCACAGAAGATATGAGCAGAAGACTAGATAGAACTGACGTGATAACGACCGATGGTCCTAAAGACAGCCAAAGGCAGACTGATCCTTCGCTGTGACGTGGTTGTGCTCTGTCCCTTGGGCATCCTGAAGATGGCCGAGTGCTTCGGGCCCCTGCCTGCCACTAGGGCTCACAGGCCTCACAATACAAAGGCCCCTGCCTGCCACTAGGACTCACATGCCTCACAATACAAAGAGCCCTGCCTGCCACTAAGGCTCACAGGCCTCACAATACAAAGACCCCTGCCTGCACTAGGCTCACAGGGCCCCACAATACAAAGGCCCCTGCCTGCCACTAGGGCCTCCAATACAAAGGCCCTGCCTCAACTAGGGCTCACAGTACAACAAGGCCCTGCCTGCCACTAGGGCTCACAATACAAATGGCCCCTGCCTGCCACTAGGGCTCACAGCCTCACTACAAGGCCCCTGCCTGCCACTAGGGCTCACCCAAGGCCTCACAATACAAAGGCCCCTGCCTGCCACTAGGGCTCACAGGCCTCACAATACAAAGGCCCCTGCCTGCCACTAGGGCTCACAGCCTCACAATACAAAGGCCCCTGCCTGCCACTAGGGCTCACAGCTCCATACAAAGGCCCCTGCCTGCCACTAGGGCTCACAGGCCTCACAATACAAAGGCCCCTGCCTGCCACTAGGGCTCACAGGCCTCAAGACAATACAAAGCCCCTGCCTGCCACAGGGCTCCACCTAGCCTCACAATACAAAGGCCCCTGCCTGCCACTAGGGCTCACAGGCCTCACAATACAAAGGCCCCTGCCTGCACTGGCTCACAGGCCTCACAATACAAAGGCCCCTGCCTGCCACAGGGCTCACAGGTCCTCACATCTCACAATACAAAGGCCCTGCCTGCCCCTAGGCTCACAGGCCTCACAATACAAAGGCCCCTGCCTGCCACTAGGGCTCACAATACAAAGGCCCCTGCCTGCCACTAGGGCTCACAGGCCTCACAATACAAAGCCCTGCCTGCCACTAGGGCTCACAGGCCTCACAATACAAAGCCCCTGCCTGCCACTAGGGCTCACAGGCCTCACAATACAAAGGCCCCTGCCTGCCACTAGGCTCACAGGCTCACAATACAAAGGCCCCTGCCTGCCACTAGGGCTCACATGCCTCACAATACAAAGGCCCCTGCCTGCCACTAGGGCTCACAGGCCTCACAATACAAAGGCCCCTGCCTGCCACTAGGCTCACATGCCTCACAATACAAAGGCCCCTGCCTGCCACTAGGGCTCACAGGCCTCACAGTACAAAGGCCCCTGCCTGCCACTAGGGCTCACAGCTCACATACAAAGCCCCTGCCTGCCACTAGGCTCACAGGCCTCACAATACAAAGGTCCCTGCCTGCACTAGGGCTCACAGGCCTCACATACAAAGGGTCCCTGCCTGCCACTAGGGCTCACAGGCCTCACAATACAAAGGTCCCTCCTGCCACTAGGCTCGCATGCCTGCACGATACAAAGTTCCAGTTGTATTTTGGCACGTGAAGGGCTCACAGGCTATTGCAAAGGTTGTGCACTGTGTTACAGCCTCCAGTACAAAGACCCCTCCTGCCACTAGGGCTCAGCTACATACAGTGTCGTGCTGCATGGACTCTGCTAATACGCCTGCTGCATAGGGTCACAGTGCCTACAGTATCAAGAGACCTGCTGCCACTAGGACTATGCCTCACATTCAGGGCCGCTGCTGGCGACTGGCTCACAGGCACTTCACAAGATAGTAAAACTCCCTGCCTCCCTAGCCCTCACACCTGCCGTCATTCCTACCACCTCTCTACGCTCGCCCACACACCACACAAACACACACCACACACCACACACACACACACCCCCGCCCCCCCCCCGCCTCCACGAGCTCTGTGGTACGCAAGTACGTATGTGGGCGTGATGTACAGAGATGTCGCAGAGCTTCGGCGCATGTCAGAGTGGTACGTACGCGACGCTACCTCAACACGTGTGGATGACTGACTGAATGTCAATCACACACCCCGACATTCCTCTCATCTTGCCATTCGACGAAACTGTTTTCTTCCTCGCTCTAAGAGCTTACATTTCTCTGCTAACGCCTTCTAACAAAAGACGCGTGCCACACGACCGACACGAAAGAACGTTCACACATAACACGAACACACAACACACAAACACACAAGACTGTACGAAGTCACATCACACCACACACAACACCTACCACCTCTAGATTACATCGCACGTTGAGTCGGCGAGAACGGGCACACCACTCGCATCGACAGCACTTACACACTTTTCCCCGCCACAACACTTGCTCTAAGAGAGAAACGAGAGACGAGAGAGAGAGAGCAAGAGACACAAACACACAAAACGCCAACCAGTCAAGCCCGACAATCTTCTACCAGAAGACAACTTGTTGTTTAGTAAACATGCCAAGGATTACTCATCATTATGAAGAGCAATAAGTAAAGAACCGTGCCATTCCCTGTATGAAAGGTCAGGTATCACAACCGTCTCAACATTTGAGAGACTGGATAATTTACAACACACTATGTCTCATGTTGTTTTCAACGCAGAGCGCACGGGTTATTCGAGTACCATTTATCTATGCATGTTGGTCAAAAAAACAAAAAATGAAAGAATGGGAAGATAAGAGAAGCAGAAAAAATGGACGGACCGAATCGTTGAAGTCAAGAATTTTAAAAAAGAGACTTTGTTTTTTTCAGGCCAAGTAGCTCATATGAGAACAAACGAAGAAGCAACACAAAACTGTATATCCTCAGAATTCACATACATATCAGAACAGATCAAGAAAGGAACACATTCGAGAGCACACACACACACACACACACACACACACACACACACACACACACACACACACACACGCAAACACACACACACACCATCATTACTGTATATGAATATACAAAACAAAATTCAGACGAACTGAATTCAGACATATACCTAAAAAGATCACACGACATGCGCACAGATACACCACCACAACCCTCGCAGGGCAATTCACATACACACACACACTCACGACACACACACACACACACACACACAACACACACACGCACGCACACCACGCACGCACGCACGCACACGCACGCACGCACGCACGCACGCACGCACGCACACGCACACACACACACACACACACACACACACACACACACACACACACACACACACTCCTCCCCTTCCTTCCTCCCCACGTCCCACTTACTCGCCACCGATTTCCAAATTTTGAGAACGCAAATTTAAAAACAACAACAACAACAATACAACATACTACTCTGATTTATGAAATATACATCTACAATTTCTGACACAAGAGAGAGAGAGAGAGAGAGAGAGAGAGAGAGAGAGAGAGAGTGTGTGTGTGTGTGTGTGTGTGTGTGTGTGTGTGTGTGTGTGTGTGTGTGTGTGTGTGTGTGTGTGAGAGACAGAGAGAGTGAGAGAGAAAGAAAGAGACATGAGAGACAGACAGACAGACAGACAGACAGACAGATAGAGTGACAGAGAGACAAAGAGAGAGAGCTGTACAATTAAGTGTTGAACACCTTCATTTTCCATTGCGCTGTTAGCCGTAGTTTCCGTGTCTAGTCAAAATTTAAGCACAGCTTAATAGTCTTACATGATCAGCAGAACATCTGTACAACATTAATCCTTAATTGTAAGAAAAATTAAGTACAGAAAAGTGTTCACAGCGTCTGTCCGTAATACGTACTTAATTCCACAACTTTGCCTACTTTGAACAGGTTAGTTGCTTCCCGTGATCATCCATGCATGTCAACAAAATCAAGCATTCGTTGTGACAAGAATTGAGTTCAGAAGCTATTCAAAGCGTTTTGTCCACGTTATTAACACATTTTCACAGATTTACGTATTTTGAATCAATCACTACTGTTTTTCATTGGCATTCGTGGATCTGAGCAGGTTTTCACTTCGATTCAGTCTTTTAGAGTAGCCTCCCCTCATCGCCATTTCTCGTCTGTCTCATCTACACACCATACACAAGCTCACGTGCGCTTGCGCTTACAGCACACGATGACACTGATAGGGTATTAAATGACTCGCAGTCATGATTTTCAACTGTGTCCGTTTTTTTAAGCTACCTCCACAGCATTTCATGACGTTGTCAATGAAGCATGGCCCCACACCTGTATCAAAAATTATTTGCTTTTGTCGTCGATCTCGGTCGGTCAGTTAGATGCACGGTTCTGTGTTAACTCTACATTAGATAGATCAGTCAACAGAAGTTACGAGAGAGAGAGAGAGAGAGAGAGAGAGAGAGAGAGAGAGAGAAGAAGAAGAAGACGAAGAAGAAAAGAAGAAGAAGACAAAATTCTTCTAGAAAACAAATCCGAAAATACGTTTATCAAAGAATCGTCTATTTCCACCGTCTTTTCATTTCAGTGGCATTTTCACTGCATTCGTGTGAAAACAGCAGTCCAGAGATTTCACACACACACAAAAACCCAGCAAAGGTGGCACAATAAAAAATGGATGAAAATTTGATGAAGAAACTAGTGTTGAAAATACAGAGAAGCACATAGTAAAATGGAAATATCTGGCCCTTTTGTGCACATGTCCAAAATGAATGCACAGTTCAAATGAAGGCTCGAGTCTGACAGGCTTATGGCCCTTGATGCCAGAGAGAATTTCCGTGTAAAATTTAGCGTTTATTTCTGTGTTGTGTGTGTGTGTGTGTGTGTTGACTGATTTATTTAATATTAATCGTGTGAGATGGATCATTACTTCCCCTGCCGCCTCCCTCTTTCATCTACACCCTCTCTTCTGGCGGTGGGGGGGGGGGGGGTGGGGGGGGGGGGGGGGGGGGGGCGGGGGGAGGGGGAGGTGGAAGATGGGCGGCAGAGGGTCCAGTGGGTGGTCACATGTGCGCTCCACTCACTCCGGGCGCGGGTGAGGATTTTGGCGCTGGTGTTGTGGTAGTGTTCAGCGAAGGCGAGACAACTGAGTGTTCTCCAGCGAGGGCATGACCTGCACGCCAAACTGCTCGTGCCACGGCTCTGACGACCCTGGTCGAGGCCTCCCTTCCCTCCTCTCCTCTTGCCGTCTGCCACGAGCGATAGCAGTAACAGCCGGCGGTGCGGCTCCTCCATGGCTCTGTGCCATGTCAGCGGCGCAGGCGACGGGCGCTCGACCGTTGTGGTTGGTTACTTTGACGGACAGGGGCCGCTTGTGGCGCGTCTCGTGGTCTGTCTTGATGTCACGCACCTCGATCTCCGCGACAGTGGCTCTCTCCCGGCGATGTCCTCGGCTAGCACTGGGCTTGGACTGTTGTTGTTGCTGTCGGAGGAGGAATAGGAGGAGGAAGACGAGCCCCCTCTTGAGGCGGGAGGTGTTGGCAAGGATCGGAGGTCTGGCACCCCTCTGCTGTGGCTACCGCTGGGTCTGGATACGTCCTCCCCCGTGTTCGTTGTAGGAGCGCGAGCTGGGACAACCGCCCCGGGAGTCTGACGAGGAGTGCTGTCGCCGAGCTGTTGCTGTCCTGTGGCTGTAGATGGCCCTCGAGTGGGCTGCTCGTGCGTAAAAGGGACATTCAGCGGGGGAGGGACAGCTTGGGAAGGTGACAGTCGGTCTCTGGACAGCACGTTCATCGGCCTCTGGCGCTGACCTCCTTCAGCGGAGGAGGAGGAATTTCCCTTGAAACGCTACTTGAGGAGCTGGCCTCTCTGGTGAAATTCCTCGCCTTCCTCCGCCACGAGGGTGCTGGTGGCGGGAACAGAGTCGGCTCCCTCGTCCGTGATGTTGCCCACAGATCGAGATCTCCTTCGGCTTTTTTTCCGTGCTGTGGCCGGCTTTGGGAACGGCAGGTGGAGTAGTGTGCCGGCCGCAGGAGGTCTTCGCTGGCGACCTCAGGGTGGAGACATGGCTCCGTGTCCGCCCCGTTGTCTGACAGGTAGAACAGGTGGGGGTGGGACAGGTTGTGTCGGGGATGACGCGCGGAACGAGACCTCCGTTCGTCTGAGGGGCGACGTGGGCTGGACGTGGTGGAGTAGGGACGGGATCGTGACGGGGAGGAGGCGTAGCGGGGCCGTCTGCAGGAAGGCGTGCTGCCAGAGGGCTGTCGGCCATCTTGGGGGTATCTGGCTGCTGAAAATACACCCAGGATGGTGATTCGCTCTGTCTCTGACTCTCTCTCTCTCTCTCTCTCTCTCTCTGTCTCTCTCTCTCTCTCTCTCGCTCTCTCTCTCTCTCTCTCTCTCGGCCATCTTGGGGGTATCTGGCCTGCTGAAAATACACCCAGGATGGTGATTCGCTCTCTCTCTCTCTCACTCTCTCTCTCTCTCTCTCTGTCTTTGTCTCTCTCTCCTCTCTCTCCCCCTCTCTCTCTCTCTCTCTCTCTCTCCTCTCTCTCTCTCTCTCTCTCTCTCTCCCCTCGGCCATCTTGGGGGTAATCTGGCCTGCTGAAAATACACCCAGGATGGTGATTCGCTCTGTCTCCATCTCTGTCTCTATGTCTTTGTCTCTGTCTCTTTCTCTCCCTCCCTCCCTCCCTCCCTCTCTCTCTCTCCTCTCTCTCTCTCTCTTCTCTCTCTCTTCTCTCACTCTCTCTCTCTCTCTCTCTCTCTCTCTCCTCTTGGGGGTATCTGGGCTGCTGAAAATACACCCAGGATGGTGATTCACTGTCTCTGACTGTTTCCCTCTCTCTCTCTCTCTCTCCTCTCTCTCTCTCTCTCTCTCTCTCTCTCTCCTCTCTCTCTCTCTCTCTTAACAGCTACTTCACAATGCTGCATACGATTGCCATAGTCGATGCTAATGCACTTGTTTTGAATTGGTAAGAGGAAGCGTCATGCACTGAGCATTTACCCCTTCGTGAGGGCTGAGGCCCACATGAATAAACTGTCAATAATTCTAGTGAGGCGACTGCAGGCGGAAATCTCTCTCTCTCTCTCTCTCTCTCTCTCTCTCTCTCTCTCTCTCTCTCTCTCTCTCTGAAAATAAAACTGAATTGGTTATCTCTCTCTCTCTCTCTCTCTCTCTCTCTCTCTCTCCTCACCCCCCCCCCCCCCCCCCCCCCCCCCCCCCCAGAATAACATAAGTCAGCAACAGCAAAAGGCAAAAAAAAAAAAGAGAGAGAACGATAATAAAGCAAATGGGAGTTCACTCAAAAATCGCTGGTGTGGCCCGTTGTCTTTTGATCTCCCTTGCATCTTTGGGTGGATCCTCAGCGTAGGCTCAAAGACTGTCCCCTACATTTTATATTATTTGCATAATGTCTTTAGTTTTACAACAACTTTTTTTTCCTCCCCACACTTTCGTTTGGTTGCATTTACTACTCTTCGCTGGCTGCTCTGGGTGCTATTGGATTCTTTTTTGCACCCATGGTGGTGAGAACACCACAGTATTATGGACTGTGGTGTGTCTCTATTTGACGCCGGGAGCGCAGACACAACCAGCCGTGTCTCCCTGATGAGTCCCGATCCAGCGGGCGAAAGACCTCGGAGCAGGCAATACAAATATATCTGCCTTCAAAAGGAATTGTGATGGTTCCCTTATGCAGCTAGTGAAGAGTTTTCATATCTTTAACATGATTTTTTTTATTTCATTTTCCCAGTTTCTCCATCTTCAAACTCCTCTCTCCCCCCCCTCAAGTCCAAATCTTGCCAGACAGTTCAGCTGTTGGCCTGCGCTTGTTTTTCCCCCACTATTAGATTGTTCGTCTATGTATTTTGTCTGACTTTATTCAAGTTTAAAAGGCTGTGCCAGTCTTGAATAAAAGTTACTCTGTGTTAGGTTTCCTTATGGGAGCAAAACATACCCCACTTGTTTACTGTTTATCGTTTACTATTCCCTACCTCATTTCATTTCATTTCATTTCCAAAAATCGTGTTAGCAGGCCAAAATGTAAATAAACAGAATCCAAAGGAACGTTCATTTAACACACAATACAAAGTAGACAGTCGATTTCCCACTAACATGTCTTTTTCAGATGTCACAAGTCACAGACAAACATGTCTTTTTCAGATGTCACAAGTCACAGACAAACATGTCTTTTCCAGATGTCACAGACAAACATGCTCTTTCCAGATGTCACAGACAAACATTGTCAACCTCGGGTGTTTCAGTGGAGGAAGGACTAGCGCACAGCCCAAACACACTCACAGCTTGCTTACAATCTCATTCATATATCATGCATTCGTCACATCAAACCACTAGTAAAGTCTATAACTTACTACACATGATCATAGAAAGAAACATCAATGCATATGGAATTAAACAAAATAAAACATTCTCTCTTTCCTGAACTTCACAAAATCATTTATCTAAAACATCATTAACTAACCCGGTAAAAATAGATTTCTACTTTACCTGGCCAGTGATCTTAACTATTCACGAATCACTGTCTTTTTCTTTTCCTTTTTTTTCTTCACTGTCACTTTCACAACACGACACAACTGCTGGCACTGGTGTTGGTCTGCTTGCACCGGTCAAGCTGACTGCTGGCACCGGTCAGGCTGGACTGCTGCGTTGGTCAGGTTGGACTGCCGATGAAAGTGGCGCTGGCCAAGTATGAGTCGAACCCCCGGTTTAGATAGAACAGTGACTATCAACATCGATCTGTTCTCCTTTCTTCCTTCCTGCATTAACGCATTGCACTCTCTCTCCCTCTCCTAGTCTGCTCTATTAAATGGACATGGTTGCTTTTCTTTTCCTTTTCTTTTCTTTCTTTTTTCTCTTCATTAGTTAGCAACTCTCTTTTCCACATCTCTCTTTAGTCCTTCCTCTGCAGACTATCCTGGTGCTCAATGCTACAATTTGGTTCTCCCCTCTCTCCTCATCTCTCTCTCTCTCCCCTTCTCTCCTGCAGAGCTCACACTCCAACCTCTCTCCTCCTCTCTCTCTGTTCGTTCTCCCCCTCGTTCTCCCCGTTCTCTCACTCTCACATCCTTCTTATTCCGTTCCGATCTGTCCAAAACGGGCGAGTACCATTGGTCAGTATTTTTACCCCTGATACCCGAAGTTATCTCCCTCTAATTCCATTGGATATTCAAATCATGACAGTCACGCCTACACACCTTACTCTCTGTGGTGGTCAATTGGTCATTTAATTGATTAGCTAGATTATCACCCCCACCACACACTACCTTCTCCCTCTCCCTTTCCTGCTTTAACCTGCGACGTCCGACTAACAATGGCGTTGGTTCCACAAATTGGCCAGATGACCTGAGCCAGGCGCTACGACTCGTCTCGCTAGACATCGAGGCGTCAGTCAAGGCTGCTTAGTCTGTCTAGCCGACAGACCGTCTCCGTGAAGCCTCTCCGCTAAGCTTAATTGCCTGGACCCGACCCATGGCCCGTCTTTCTGGCGCCTAGAATGTTTGAGTTGAAGCTTATGTCCGAACAAATTGGCTGGCGACTCCACGAGTTGGGTTGTTTCATTTTTGTCCGTGACAATTTCCCCCTTGCAAAAGACCATGCTCCGCATTGTCTCAAAACAACGGTACAAAAGGACAACAACCGAATTTGCTGACACACAGCTACACGTGCAAAGTTTGGAAAATACTTTACACCAACCGTTTACAAATTATAAAAAAATATCATTAGTGAATACCACTCCAATGAGTTATAATTGACGTGCGCTCTTGCGTTATTTCGACTCATTTTATAACGACCTCTGTGCGCACCAAAGCAATTCCCCTACCTGCGGTTTTTGCCATATCTTCTCTTAAACAATTCTTATGAAAAGCACAATATAATATGATCACGATCTATGACACTTCACTGAGGAATCTCCATCCTCACTTATTGCAAATAATGCATCACTACACAAGCGACTGTATGCTCCAAGCATAACTACATTCACATGAACAAGTCTCACAAAGAAAATATGAACAAGTCTCACACAAAAAAATATGAACCATAGCCAACTGGGAATGAACCCATATCCACTCAACATAGCTGTAATCAACACATATTATCAACAAAGCACCCCGGATATGACTGACTTCCTCTGTTTGCAGCTTGCTAGACTACACGACTTAAATAGTCAGCTCCGACATTCTGTCGACCTGGAATGTACTGCACTCGATACCTGTAGGCTGCAGTGCCATTGCCCAACGCAGAACCCTGCTGTTTTCAGCTGTGCCTCTTGCAGGAATTTGAGTGGTTGGTGATCTGTCTCTATCACGAACTCTTTCCCATACAAGTATTTGTGGAACTTCTGCAACGGCCCACACGACAGCTAAACACTCCTTCTCCAACGTTGCGTACCCTTCTTCACACTTTGTCAAATTCCTGCTAGCATATCTCACAGGAAACACGACCCCTTCATGCTCCTGTAACAATACTGCACCTATCCCACCACCTGATGCATCTGTCCGCAACAAAAATGGTTTGGACATATCTGGTAGCTTCAAGATGGGACGGGAACCTAGCCTTTCCAACACCGTCTGCAGTGCTTGCTCTGCAGCGTCTGACCATTCGACCACTGCCGGTTTCCCTGCCTTGACCAAATCACTGAGAGGACTCGTGATCGCAGCAAAATTTGGAACAAACTCCCTGTAGAAGCCAACAAAACCTAGCAGACTCCTGACTTCTGTTTTGGTCTTTGGTCTCTCTGAATTCATCATCTTCTCCACCTTTCCTCTTTCTGGCTGCTTTGTGTCGCCTCCGACAACAAAACCTAGGAACTCCCTACTGTCTAGCCCTCATACAGTGACACATCCCTGTATACTCTTCTGGAAACTCAGGGAACAAAATCCCCCTTCTTCTCGGGTCTCTTCACCCATCAATGATTGGGTGCGCCCATGGCTGATCCACGCTGAATAAATTCGGAGGGAAATTTTTCAGGAAAAGTTTTGGTTCCCCCTTCACATCAATTCGTAACCCACCGACCCTTTCATGATGGTAAGGTCCTTTTCCAAGCATCACACTTTTGTGCCCCCGGAAGCAGACCAGGGCTTTATCCCCCCTTAGGGATGCTTTCCCACCTTCCTGCATATTGCTTCTTCTGAACGACCCTACCTTCTGCAAACTTTCCTTTGCAACCTTACATGTATCATACCTGTGCCCACCTTTGGAACAGGGCGAGATAGGGCCAATCAAATCAACAGCCACTCTCCTGAACGTGTGTCAATTAAAGGGGGATGTTTAAGAGGCGCCTTCCTCTTCACACCCTCTTGTGGCTGACCTTAGACATCACGTCACATGACATGCAGAAACGCTGATGTCTGCCATTGCTCCTGGCCATGAAAATCATCGAAGATTCGGTCAGCTGTTTTGCTGGTGCCGAGATGACCCGCCATGAGCGACTCGTGACCACTGACATGACAGTGTCACGATAACCTGCTGGTACCTCTAACTGAGTGGTCACCTTACCTGTCTTCCCCTTGGTGAACACTCGGTACAACAGCCCGCCTTTCACAAGAAATTCTGTCTCACCCTCTCTAACCTCCTGTTTCTCTCCACCTCTTGCCAACTCCCAAGACTTCACGAGCGAAGGTCTTGTTCCTGTGCTGCCCTAAACTCATCAGGCGACACGATCTATGCCCGACTTCCTTCCTGGAACAACTAACGGTTTAACAGCCTTTTCCTCTTCTGCTCTGTGTCTGAACTGCTGCCCCTGTAGCAGTCAACAACTCAGGATCCCCTGGATCCCTTGCACCTGGAATATTTCCAATGATCAAATCGTGAAGGGTTTCTCCATCACCAACGCAGACAACTCGCCTGAGAAGTAAGGGGTACGTACTTCTATCTTAGCAACTGGAAACTCCCTCACAGTGCCATCGATTAGAGTACAGGTCTGGATTTGCCCTGTCAAATCCCCTTTATCGACCAGCGTTGTTCGTACTACACCGCATGAACAACCATGTCTCGTAACACTTTCACCCATCTGCTGGCCAATCCACCCTTCTTCCACTGGTAACGAACCACTCAGCCTAGTGCCCTCCATCCCTGACACTGACTGCTGTCCAGTGCTAGCCATAGGCTGCACTCCACCCTCTTCAGACTGAATCCCTTTTGGTTCCACTGCAGGTCGTTTCCCTTGACGACCCTTATCCACCTCTTGCAAGGCTGCTGCCTTCTGGAACCTCATGCGACAATCCCTCGCCGCATGTCCCTTCTTGTGACAAATGAAACATCTAATGTCCCTTTGCCCTTCCTTCTGCCCCACCACTGGGTTTGCAGACTTTGCAGAAAACTCCCCTAGTCTCCTTGCACTCTTCTCACCTGTGCCTGGCACCTGTCTCTCCTGCACCTTAGTGCCCAAACGTGCCTCTCTATACACCTCTGCGAACTTCAACAACTCCCCTGCTGTCTCTGGCTGTCTCTCTTTCAATGTATGGTTAACTCAGGGCCGCAACCTGACAAAATCTGTTCCTTCATAACTAGCTCTTTCAATTCAGCGAACTCCTTCTTCGTACCACTCAACTCTAACCATTTCTCAAAATAGTGATCTAGACGTGCACCAAACTGAGTGTACGTTTCCCCTGCTTGCAATCTAGCTGAACGAAATTTCTTTCTGAATCCCTCCTCTGTGAGGTCAAATCCCTTCATCAATGATTCCTTCACAGCGCCGAAATCAGACTGTTGTTCTGCTGTAACGCAGTGAAAATTTGTAATGCCTTACCCGTCAGTAACGCCGACAAAATGACTGCCCACTCTTCTGGAGGCCAACCCTGACTGGTCGCAAACGTTTCGAACCGACTGATGTATGCATCAATCGAATCGGTTCCTTCAGAGAATTTGGGCAACTTTGGTCGGGGGGCATAGCTGCGCACAGAGTCACTGGAAACTGAACTCCCATCCTCGGTGGTCTCCCTTTGTATTCTCACTTTCTCTAACTCTAATTGAACCTTTAATCTTTCCGTTTCCTGCTTCATTCTTTCTGTCTCCTGCGCTTCCCTTATTCTTTCTGTCTCCTGCTTCATTCTTTCTGTTTCCTGCGTTTCCCTTATTCTTTCTGTTTCCTGCGCCTCTACTGCGATACGGCATCTTTCCGCTCGCTCATCTCTTTCCATCTTTTGTTGGTTTTCAACGAATGCTCGCAACTCATCTCCTGAGTAACCTAAATCACGAGCGACGCTCACAAGTTTGTTCAATAGGGGTGTTCTTTTCTTCCGCCATTATATCTCTCTTTTTTTTTTTTTTTTTTTTTTTAAACAAGATTTTAATACTACGACAGCCAAACTGGTGGTTACCGACACGAGTGACGTAATAGCACAATCCAAAGAATGATAATATTAGCTTGGACAACGTAATTATTTTTTAAATAAGACGCCCAGCGCCTGACCCAACTATGAAGCGAATTATAGCAATTTTGTGCGAAATAAGTACTCGGGGGCTAA
Organism: Conus ventricosus; assembly: GCA_018398815.1. Taxonomy (NCBI): domain Eukaryota; kingdom Metazoa; phylum Mollusca; class Gastropoda; order Neogastropoda; family Conidae; genus Conus; species Conus ventricosus. Next base: position 15,914,395 of record CM031614.1, read on the forward strand.
AATTTGCCAAGCCAGTATTAACTATCTTGGAAGAAATTTGCCAAGCCTAGTGTTTAACTATCTTGGAACATACAGTAAGACAACCCTTTGTCTAAGGATTACAATACTTGAATCCCACCCAGCTTCCTCTCTGAGAAGTTGAACAATTAAAATAAAGGGGCCAGAAAAACCCTGGCAGGCTCGCCAAAAAATTTTGTCAACCGGGTGATGTCGATGGAGGAAGACTAGCGCACAGCCCAAACACACCACAGCTTGCTTACAATCTCATTCATATATCATGCATTCGTCACAAACAAACCACTAGTAAAGTCTATAACTTTTCTACACCCTGATCATAGAAAGAAACATCAATGCATATGGAAATTTAAAAAAAATAAAACATTCTCTCTTTCCTGAACTTCACAAAATCATTTAACTAAACATCATTAACTAACCGGTATAAATAGATTTCTACTTTACCTGGCCAGGTGACTAACTATTCACGAATCACTGTCTTTTTCTTTTCCTTTTTTTTTCTTCACTGTCACTTTCACAACACACACAACTGCTGGCACTGGTGTTGGTCTGCTGCACCGGGCAAGCTGGACTGCTGGCACCGGTTTAGGCTGACTGCTGGCGTTGGTCAGGTTGGACGCCGATGAAAGTGGCGCTGGCCAAGTATGAGGTCGAACCCCCCCGGTTTAGATAGAACAGTGACTATCAACATCGATCTGTTCCTCCTTTCTTCCTTCCTGCATTAACGCATTGCACTCTCTCTCCCTCTCCTAGTCTGCTCTATTAAATGGACATGGTTGCTTTTCTTTTCCTTTTCTTTTTTTCTTTTTTCTCTTCATGTTAGCAACTCCTTTTTCCACATCTCTCTTTAGTCCTTCCTCTGCAGACTATCCTGGTGCCAATGCTACAATTTGGTTCTCCCCTCTCTCCTCATCTCTCTCTCTCTCCCCTTCTCTCCTGCAGAGCTCACACTCCAACCTCTCTCTCTCTCTCTCTCTGTTCGTTCTCCCCCTCGTTCTCCCGTTCTCTCACTCTCACATCCTTCTTATTCCGTTCCGATCTGTCCAAAACAGGCGAGTACCATTGGTCAGTATTTTTACCCCTGATACCCGAAGTTATCTCCCTCTAATTCCATTGGATATTCAAATCATGACAGTCACGCCTACAACACCTTACTCTCTGTGGTGGTCAATTGGTCATTTAATTGATTAGCTAGATTTCACCCCCCCACACACTACCTTCTCCCTCTCCCTTTCCTGCTTTAACCTGCGACGTCCGACTAACAATGGCGTTGGTTCCACAAATTGGCCAGATGAGCCTGAGCCAGGCGCTACGACTCGTCTCGCTAGACATCGAGGCGTCAGTCAAGGCTGCTTAGTCTGTCTAGCCGGACAGACCGTCTCCGTGAAGCCTCTCCGCTAAGCTTAATTGCCTGGACCCGACCCATGGGCCCGTCTTTCTGGCGCCTAGAATGTTTGAGTTGAAGCTTATGTCCGAACAAATTGGCTGGCGACTCCACGAGTTGGGTTGTTTCATTTTTGTCTGTGACAAACATGTCTTTTTCAGATGTCACAAGTCACAGACAAACATGACTTTTTCAGATGTCACAAGTCACAGACAAACATGTCTTTTTCAGATGTCACAAGTCACCAGCAAACGTGTCTTTTTCAGATGTCACAAGTCACAGACAAACGTGTCTTTTTCAGATGTCACAAGTCACAGACAAACGTGTCTTTTTCAGATGTCACAAGTCACAGAAAAACATGTCTTTTTCAGATGTCACAAGTCACAGACAAACATGTTTTTTTCAGATGTCACAAGTCATCGACAAACATGTCTTTTTCAGATGTCACAAGTCACAGACAAACATGTCTTTTCCAGATGTCACAAGTCACAGACAAACATGTCTTTTCCAGATGTCACAAGTCACAGACAAACATGTCTTTTCCAGATGTCACAAGTCACAGACAAACATGTCTTTTCCAGATGTCACAAGTCACAGACAAACATGCCTTTTTCAGATGTCACAAGTCACAGACAAACATGTCTTTTCCAGATGTCACAAGTCACAGACAAACATGTCTTTTTCAGATGTCACAAGTCACAGACAAACATGTCTTTTTCAGATGTCACAAGTCACAAACAAACGTGTCTTTTTCAGATGTCACAAGTCACAGACAAACGTGTCTTTTTCAGATGTCACAAGTCACAGACAAACGTGTCTTTTTCAGATGTCACAAGTCACAGACAAACATGTCTTTTTCAATGTCACAAGTCACAGACAAACATGTCTTTTTCAGATGTCACAAGTCACAGACAAACATGTCTTTTCCAGATGTCACAAGTCACAGACAAACATGTCTTTTTCAGATGTCACAAGTCACAGACAAACATCTCTTGTTCAATGTCACAAGTCACAGACAAACATGTCTTTTTCAGATGTCACAAGTCACAGACAAACATGTCTTTTTCCAGATGTCCCTAGTCACAGACAAACCTGTCTTTTCAGATGTCAAAAGTCACAGACAAACATGTCTTTTTCAGATGTCACAAGTACACAAACACTCACACCCCAGCTACAGTCTATTTTTCATTGGTAATCTATGTTCTTAACTTTTGTGTGCGTGATTTGTTTTGTTTTGGGTTTTTTCTTCCTCACCCCATTGTAATCGATC
>CM031614.1:15917163-15932163 GCA_018398815.1 Conus ventricosus
CAGACCGTACAAAAAACTCGAAAAGTTTGATTAATGAGACTTTTTTTTTTTTTACTGTGTAGTTCGAATAAGTACTTTAGCAGGATTTATGTTCAGAGGAACATTTGCTATAATCAATGGGCTAAAACCATTAATGGATCTAAAACTAATAGCTTCGTCCCTGGGCTACAGTCAATCTTTTTACGTTGGGTCAATGTAGATTTGTAGGCTTGTTTGTTTTTGTTTCTTTGTTTGTTTTTTAAACTCTTCCTAACACACACACACACCACACACCACACACACACACACACACAACACACACACACACCACACACACACACACACACACACACACACACGCACACACACACACCACACACACACACACACACACACACCGAGCCATGAATTCATCTTTTAAAAAAAAATCATCCTTTATTTCTTTTTGGCATGGAAACTAAACGACAACATACTTTGCGTTACAGAACAAAAATCAGTTATAAAATACCAATCATTTTCAGTTAGCGAGTCGACAAAGCATGGAATATACTAGCAACGAGTATGATTACGAAATGCAAACATTAGGCGATTGTATAAAGAAAGGAACAGGTCATAGATTTGCCCAGTTTGAAACAAACAACCCGCTCTGCTCCGAGCAGGCTACACAAATTAAAAACCGGTGTAACGATCCATTCTAACTCCCCTCCACTTTTTAACTCCCTGGGAGTTAGAATTAGCACGTGCCAATATTAACTCCCCGGGAGTTAAAACAAACCACGCCAGAATGACCCCCCCCCCCCCCCCCCTCCCTTGTTTAGATTAACTCCTCCACCCCAAAACATTCAGTTTTATGTGTTAGTCACGATATGAGAAATAAACATTTGATATACCCCCTCCCTCCCTCCCTCCCCCTCTCTCTGTCTGTCTGTCTGTCTGTCTGTCTCTCTCTCTCTCTCTCTCTCTCCTCTCTCCTCTCTCTTCTCTCTCTCCTCTCTCTCCCCTTCTCTCCCCCCCCCTCTCTCTCTCTCTCTCTCTCTCTCTCTCTCTCTCTCTCTCTCGCTGTCTATCTGGTGGTCTATTTGTCTGTCCGGTTGTCTCCGTCTCTGTGTGTCTCCTCCCCCCCCCCCCCCCCCCCCCATGTCTGTCTTTTATATAAATCTTACGAAGGATAAAAGGCTTAGGGATGGAAGTCACTACCCTCCTTTCATTCTAGCACGGCAACAACCATGATGAAGAAAATTACAAAGCAAATGTGTGTGTGGTCTGAGTGTGTTAAACATAAAACGGACCTTATAACTCAACTGTTTCTCAACCGATTCAATTCAATTTTGCTTTGAGAAGTGGTGTGACTATGCCAATGTGATTTGAAAGTTAGCGTCCTTTTAGTGGATGACCTGGGCATCCAGCACCCGTTCTGCAAGGCACTGGGCCTTATATTCGGTCCTTTTTCAATCGATTTCGTCAAATCTCTGTAATGCTTGCTGTAGCAAAGGCAATCTAACATGACCAGTTAGCACTTCAGCGGGTGACATGGCCAGCCAGCGCCTAAGATACTAGGCCTTCTAGCTTGACCACTTCTGAACCGATTTTATTCGAATTTGCAGCGAAGTTTGGTGTTGCCATTATGACAAATCGTCACAACAATATACGTACCTGTTGTTATGACGGGTATTCAGCATCATGTGTTACACCACTAAAAAAAAAGTCTGCAAATGTGAGTGCGCACGCATGTGTGTGTGTGTGTGTGTGTGTGTGTGTTGTGTGTGTGTGTGTGTGTGTGTGTGTGTGCACTTCGTGCATGCTTGTGTGCATAAGTGTGTTTGTATACGTGCATGTGGTCGACGTGCCCAGAATGACCCCCTCCCCTCCCCACCCCGTTTCAAATTATAGAATGAGTGAGAGAAATATGTTTTGAAAGTTGTATTAGCATTGCCTTACAATGCGAATTTCACCCAGAAAAAAAATCTGAAATAATCTGAGTAAGGAGGGGGGGGGGGGGGGTCATTCCTGGCATAAGCCAGAACGACTCCCCCCCTTCTATTTTTTAGCTCCCCGGGAGTCAATCTGGATCAACACTTCTTGATCGAAATAAACTCCCGAGAGTTAGTTTAGGCACGTGCGTATTTTAACTTTGACAAAGATATCACACTAACATCTGGTAAATTGTTAATATATGTTTATCTTCCTCCCCCCCCCCCCCCTTTTTTTTTTTTTAAATTTCCGTAAAACAACCATTTGTTGCTGTTCTTTGATGACCTACGCCATCTACAGCTGCAAGTATCTTGCAATTCCTATTTCATAAGTTGATGATTTATTCCATTTTGTTTGAGAATGATTGAGATTATGAGACACAGTCAAATCCTGTTTGAAATAAATTACTTCTCACATGATTAAGCCAGTGAGAAATAAAAAGATTTTTTTTTTTCGAATACAGTGTCGTTTGTTTTGCTGGAGTTTTTTTCTTTTAAATCATTGTTTGTAAAACAGTCTAGAATTTGATTATTCTTGCTTGTGGTTGTACCAAGACTCAAGTAGTTAAATTCATGTTTACCATAAATCATAGGTGTCATGGCATCTTTTGATTTCATCTGAAAAGTATCCAAGAAATATCACTTTTAATTTTTCAAAAACATCAGCATTCGTAACCTCCCAAATTTCACAGCCTTACAATGACACTGGAAGTATTATAGAATGGAAAAGCTTTAAACAGACACCAAAAGGCAAACTGTTGTTTCATAGCTGTCTGTAATCAACGAGAACATCGACATCAGCACGTGTTTTATCGTTTTTAATTAAAAGAAGTACCTGTTCTACCGAATTCAACACCTAAACACTTATATGATTTAACTGTCTGTAATATCTTATTACCAAAAGTAAACGTTATCACATTTTTCAACCGAAATAAAAACAACTTCCATAGTCTCATCTGGATTAGCCAAAAGTTTCTATTTTCACAAAACACTTGCAAAAGATATCAAGTTTCTTTGCAAAGCAGATCTGGTATTAGCCAGAAAACACACACACACACACACACACACACACACACACACACACACACACACACACACACACACACACACACGCCAAAATAAAGATTCCCCGCGGATGTGGTTAGAGCAGGGTGTTGCCTGAAGTTGTCAGGTCTTTTATGAATGGTGGCGCACACTGACATTGAGTTATGACAGTCAGACCAGGCCAGTGACAGTTTGGCTCAAGGGGGCAAGGGTGGGGTGGTGGGGGATGGGTGGTGGTGGGGGAATAGGGAGCCATGAAAGAAAAATGGGTATGGAGGGCGTAAGGTGTGTGTGTGTGTGTGTGTGTGTGTGTGTGTGTGTGTGAGTGTGTGTGTGTGTGTGTGTGTGTGTGTGTGTGTGTGTACGTACACCTCCTTTAGTGAAGAGAGGTGTAATATGTATTTCTTTTCATTTGGAGGGGCGGGGTTTCGGTGCGTGGGACGATGCTTTTTTCATCTAAACAGAGAGAGAGAGAGAGAGAGAGAGAGAGAGAGAGAGAGAGAGAGAGAGAGAGAGAGAGAGAGAATGAAATGAAATGAAAAATGGTTTATTCATATACATAGGCCATAGCCCCTATATGAAGGGGAGTGTGACATATTCAAATAATTCAAGACAAAGAAAATTTACTAAATGGTACCATACACAAACATAACAAAAAAGTCAAACTGTGCTAAGAACATAATACGTCTCTTAATTTAAAGGCGTGGTAAAGAAAAAGACTAACATTTTCTACCACATTTTCATTGGTAGAAGCCATCAGCATACATAAGCGGAAGAGACAGGGCTGCTTATATTATTTTTCTGGAAGGAGCTTTTCTCTAATATTCTGAATAGCTGGGCATACTAAAACAAAATGTGCTTCGTCTCCCTTTGATTTTCTGCACAGTGGACATATTAAATCATGATCAGTATGAGCCCTGTATGTAAGGTAATGAACTCTTATTTCTGACACTCCAAATCGGAACTTAGATGTGATCTGTTTTAAAGATCGACTTAATTTAAGGGTTATGAATGGCTTAACAGAATGAAATATCCCATTCAACAAAGAGTACATTTAAAATCTTTCACTGGTTTGGATATGGTGTTGCCAGTTCTGCCAGCTACAATCAATCAGTCTTTGTCTGAAGCTACGAATAAACATTTGAACATTTCCTACTCCCTGATTAACCAAAACATGACCATAACCAAATTCAAACAAGCATATCTTCACATTGGTTGCCCAGTTATGCTTACCTTTAGCATCAAGATGCAACAGTGTCAAATATGCTTTGCGTGGCAGTCTGTTTTCTCCCATGCTGATAAGCCTCAACCAATACTTTACACATAGAAGAACAGAATTGACTGTAATCGGATATCTGTTGGTTTCACCATAAACTAAGTCATTTAGTGTACGTCTGTGTACACCAAGAAAACGTTTCAAAGCACACAAATGAACCTTTTCACAATGTTCAGCAGCTTTCTCCAAACCCCACAGTTCTTCCCCATACTGAACAATAGGCTGTATTTTGGCATCAAATATTTTTAGGAGTGTTTCCAAGGAATCATGTTTAAGCAGATACAATTTCTGCATGACACTTAACAAAGCTTTCTTTCCACGACTTGCTAATTCTCTACATGCACCTGTAAAACTCAATTTTGTCGAAAAATATACCAAGATACTTATAGACAGTTACAACAGGCATTATAACTCCATTATAGGTCAATCGTTCTCTAGATGCTGAATATCCTCCTTTTCTGAAAACAATAATATTACTTTTATCTAAATTAACACGCAGATCCAGATTGAAAGCTGTATTTTGCAAACTGTTTAGCTGGTTCTGTAGTCCAACTAAAGTTTCAGACATTAAAATGACATCGTCAGCTAACAGTAAGATAAACAATTCAAAAGCGTCAGGTAGAAAACATGCTCCATGCCTTCCTTTCCTTACAACTTCCAGAGCTAATTCATTTATAAATAAAGAAAACAATACAGGGCTACATACGTCACCCTGTTTAACACCAACAGTGCAGTTAATAACATCCGACAATCTGTTTCCAGTTTTAATTCTAGCTCTCACGTCTTTGTACAAGCTCTGGATACATTTAAACAGTTTTCATCGTATCCCATTCTTAAATAAAATTCGCCAAAATAAGTTACGATTTAGTGAATCAAAAGCTTTTTGAAAGTCAATAAAAGCAACGTACAGTTTTTTTTTAATTAGCAGCAAGTTGCTTCTGTACTAAAGCCATGAGCGTGAACATGTGGTCAGTTGTAGAGTAACCCTTTTTAAATCCTGCTTGTATTATCTCCAGTAATGTCACTTTCTGTTACGCACGCTTGAATTCTACTATTGATGACAGTACCATAAAGTTTACTGCTGATATTACTTAGAGCAATGCCTCTATAATTACTAGGGTTATCTGCATCTCCTTTTTTGTACAGTGGTAGGATAAGAGACTCACTCCAGTTATACGGAAAAATACCTTTGTCAAACAAAGCATTAAAAAATTGACCAAAAATATCAATAATGTCATAACATGCATATTTAGGAGCTCATCAATTATTTCATCTGGTCCAGCCGATTTACCAAGTTTCAATTTCTTAAATGCTCGAAGGATTTCCTCTTTCGATATGGGACGATTAAAAACATAGTTATCCTCATTATCATCTACCTCTACGGTATCACTTAAGGCATCAACTGAATCCAAACTTTCGACTTCTTTTTCAAGTAATGTTTTAAAATGTTGAAACCAATCATCGACTGTAATATCATTCCTTATGTACCTACGTTTAGGAGAAATTCTGTTGACATTACTCCAAAATTCCCGCTGATTTTGTACAGATTCGACTAAAGATTTAACAATACTGTTATTAAAAATCGTTTCCTTCATTTTTAGTAGGTTTTTGTACTCTCGTCTACTTACAACGCAATCGCTTGCATCCAGTGTGCACCGCCATTTTTTATGTAACATCAGCACCGTTCTTTTCTTTACTCTACATTCTTTATCATACCAATCCTGTGATCTAAACCTATCATTGATCACAACACTTTTTTTCGTGCACGTCGCTGCATTTTTGATGCATTCATTGAACATGGAAAGTGCTTCGTTAACATCGACATCAACTAAATCAATAACGGCATTCAGACGTAAATTTGCATCCTCAGATTTCATATAATTCAAGTATAACCCTGCATTTTCTGCATTCCAGACAAATATGTCAAAAGCATATTTCTCTTCGTCTTTTTTTTTTAACAGGAGTGTTTCCATTTGGTAAACGCAAGGACATCCTTACAGGTATATGATCGGAGTCAATTCTTTTCAAAACAGAGATTATAATTACAAAAATCACAAGAATTGAAAACAAATCGTATGACATCACGAAATAATCAACAATACTACTGCTAACGTCGGAAATGTACGTGCAGCAACTATGGAGGTCACCATCACACATACCGTTCAATATACACATATTTAAAGCAGTACATAAATCTAGTAAACATTTACCGTAAGGATTTAAAACCTTGTCTTGTGAATGTCTTCCAAAATTTACGGAAGCGCTTTTGTGAAGTGATGTAGTCTCGTTGGAAATGAAGCTCGGCGAAATATTCGACGTTCTGCTGTTCAGATCTCCTGACAGATACACATTCCCTAACGTGACAATGCAGTCGCTGATACAATCTTCCAAATTAACAATACCGTTATCAACATCAAAAAATGTATAAAATGGAGAACCCTCTGGTTGCACATAAGCACAAACATATGTTATGTCTTTAGGTAGGTCAAACAATTATTTATCTATTCTAAATAAAAGCATATTTGAATAATTTGCAACTATTTTTCTTACATATTGTTCTAACTCTTTCCTTATTAAGCACAGAACACCACCAGAACGTCTTCCTTGTCTTGATAACGGCAGGTTCACTGAATAACGTGTAACCTGAAAACTTATCAGGTGAAACATACTCATGAAATGTTTCCACAAGACAAACAAAATCGTAAGAACATACGAAAGAAAGGCTCCTACCCAGAGTTGAGTTTGCTGCAGACTCAGTTGGGAAGACTGGGACCACACAGTCGAGTTTCATCCACTTAATGGATGCGTTTCTGAGAGTGTTGCTCAAATTTTCTGACCAACACTGCAGGTGCCTGTATCTCTCGGGCCTGGTTGACTCCGGGATATATTATGAAAGGAAGCGTAGAGTACAGCCCTGTCATGTAGTCTCAGACCGAAATGGAAATCGGTAGCATCATCTTAATCATCCTCATTCTCATCGATCAGCATTAAAAAAAAAAAGTCTCAAATTCTATGGCCCTTCATGCCCTGCTCTCATGGTGACCTCAATTTCGATATCCTCTCTAGGTCTATGGCCTTGTTTGGTTCCGTCGGGGTCACCGGTATCGGCGAGTCCATGGGGGCTGTCGTTGGACGGACATGGTGGCGCCCTCCGGAGGGAGAGCTCACTCACGCCGGCTCCGCGACTAAGCAATTATTGTCGTCAGTAGGGGGCTTAGTAGGTGGTGTCCTGCGTATGCTAGATCAGAACAGGCGCCAATGAACACCACCGAAGTGACTCGGCAGCAGTGCAGTGTCTCCTCCGGTGGGTTGCCTCTTGACGACTTGACATGACTGCTCCCTGTGGATTGCCGGTGCCGGGGCTTCGGCGGGGCCGACCGGGCTGTGGCTGTGGACGGGGTGTCGGAATGAGCGGCGTGGGTGCACTGCCTCTGAGGTGGCGTAGAGGTTGGGACAGAAAAAAAAAAAAAAGAATAAAAAAAAAGAAGTTTGACTGAATATTCTAATGGCAGAATGAGAACGTTTTAAATGTAGCACCTGTATTAGCATCATCAACAGCAATGGCATTATCAAAAACTGTATTTGCAACGTTAACAGTGACGGCATCATCAACATTATCATTAATATTTTTATTGACTGAAAAATCGGAACCGGAGGCACGGTTCGCGTCAACGTCGACACTGTCACTGTCACTGCGACGACCCGAGCACATCCTGTCAGCATGCACGGTGCCCCTCACCTCTGTCACTACACGTGAAACTTGAGTCGCCACTGCGGTCACTGACGCTGCATTGGCCTGGTTAAACGCTGTCAACATGTTGAGAAACCACCACCCCCATCACAGCACGTGCAACATGAGTCCCCGTTGACGGTGATGTGCGCTCGCTTGTTTGCCTACGCGGATCAGAGGACAGGCTAGAAAACGGTGTAATGTTAATTTGAACCTCCGAATTTGACTGATGCACAGGTTTAATTTCATGAATAATTGGACTGACGTGATAGTTACGTTTTTCAGAGGGCCAGCCTGACCGCTGTTTCAATTGTACAAGATTATCGTGATGGTCAAGACCGAACTTCCGTCCATCAACAATCAAATGATCAAAAACCATTGAGGCCCGACATCGCTGTTTTCTTTTGACCGTCAGATGAGGAGACAGTTTGCGTCGAATTTCACGCACTCGTGAAGTGAAGTCCTCGCCCACAAAGATTCTTGTACCTTTTAATTCATCATGTGGCTCAGGATTTTAGCGTTGTCCTTGAAGAAGGTGCACCTGGCGATCACAGGGGCGTTGGGTTTAGAGCTCAGTCTGTGGACTCTGTCAAATTCAATGTCGCGAGTCAACCGCAGCTTGTCTGTGATCAGGTCTTACAGCACACCTTTACACTTTTCGCTGGCCTCCCCGTCCCTCTTCTCCAGTTCGTAGAAAATGAGGTTATTACGCCTCGACCAGCTCTCCAGATCATCTAACTTCTTGCCGAGGTCATCCACAGTGTTCTTCAGAATGTTGTTGTCCTGCTTTAACTTTGTATTTTCTTCTTTCAGCGTGTCTAACTCTTCTTTCAACTCGTACATATTTACCCTTAAGTCGTCATGGGTTCGATTCTCATCAGGCATGTGGGATTTTTCTGTCCCGACCGGCTCGTACCCAGAGTTGAGTTTGCTACGGGCTCTGCTGGGAAGACTGGGACCACAGTCGAGTTTCATCCACTTAATGGATGAGAGTGTTGCTCAAATTCATGACCAACAGTCGTCAAGAACTTGCTTCATGTCATCTCTAATCAAGTTCATTTTAGAGTTAAGGGAATCGTTCATTTCAGACATGGTTTTCATCATCTGAGACAGGGTTGGCTCTTTAACGCCAGTTGGAGTACGCACTTTGGGAGAGGTTGCGGAGGCAGAAGCGCTGTTAGGATCAGAAACGCTCCTCAGTCTTGACTGGCACAAAGAGCTTTCACTTTTCGCAGGTCCAGGGTTTAATGCAACATCCCCACACAATTGCAGAAAATCCATGTAGAAAGTTGAATGAGGAGCAAACCTGCCAAGACACCGGTATGTTTTGGTCGAAGCCTGAATGTCGGAATCACAAAAATGGCTTGAACCCGACGAAACATAAAGTTGATAAAAATCCACAAAAAGGAACCACATTTCTGCCTAATGCACAAAGGTTCGGCTGGCATTGTCCTTCAGCTAAGCACTTGTTGACTAACAACATTCAAGAAACCATCAAACACGGAAAACGTCACCGATTTACAGGAGGGAAACACTGCACAACTTGTTCTCAGCAGACGTTAATCACAACCCCCGAGAGAGAGAGAGAGAGAGAGAGAAGAGAGAGAGAGAGACCAGCCGCCGTGGCGAAGTGGTTAGCGTCGCGGACTCCCGGCTGGGAGGTGATGGGTTCGATTCTCATCAGTCATGTGGGATTTTTCTGCCCCGACCGGCTCGTACCCAGAGTTGAGTTTGCTACGGGCTCTGCTGGGAAGACTGGGACCACACAGTCGAGTTTCATCCACTTAATGGATGCGTCTTTGAGAGTGTTGCTCAAATTTCATGACCAACACTGCAGGTATCTGTATCTCTCAGGCCAGGTTGACGCCGGGATATATTATGAAAGGAAGCGTAGAGTACAGCTCTGTCATGCAGTCTCAGACCGGAATGGAAATCCGTACATCATCATCATCATCATCATCATCATCATCATCATCATCATCATCATCATCATCCTCATTCTCATCGATCGGCATAAAAAAAAGAGTCTCAAACTGTGGCCCCTCATGCCCTGCTCTCATGGTGACCTCAGTTTCGATGTCCTCTCCCTCCGTCAGGGTCACCGGTATCGAGTCCATGGAGGCTGTCGTTGGGCGGACGTGGTGGCGCCCTCCGGAGGGAGAGCTCACTCACGCCGGCTCTGCGACTAAGCAATTATTGTCGTCAGTAAGGGGCTTAGTAGGTGGTGTCCTGCGTATGTTGGATCAGAACAGGCGACACTGACCACCACCGAAGTGACTCGGCAGCAGTGCAGTGTCTCCTGCGGTGGGTTGCCTCTTGATGATTTGTCATTGACTGGTCCCTGTGGGTTGCCGGTGCCAGTGCTGCGGCGAGACTGACCGGGCTGTGGCTGTGGACGGGGTGTCGGAATGAGCGGTGTGGGTGCACTGCCTCTGATGTGGCACAGAAGATGGGACAGAAGAGAGAGAGACAGAGAGAGAGAGAGAGAGAGAGAGAGAGAGAGAGAGAGAGAGAGAGAGAGACAGACAGACAGACAGACAGACAGACAGACAGACAGACAGACGGACAAACAGACATAAAGACAGGCAAAGAGATAGACATATGGGTAATTAGTCAGACCAGACAGGCAAAAGAAGACTGATGCAGAAGACAATGATATAATTTCACTGTCAGCAATGCTCTGTCATACAGTTTTTTTTAGGGTGTGCATTATTTCGTTTGAGTGTGTGTGTTGTTGTTTTTGTCGTTGTAATAATTGTTTATCAGCCTTGAAGGATCTATTTTCCAGCTTTTTAAACCAAAGTCTTAACAATCAATTCAACAGATGTGCATACGAAAATCACGTAAAACTTTAAAAAAAAAATGTTCATGCCATATACAAAATGCATCAATCTGAACCTAGTAATTATAATGTTGATGAACAAAAGGCTGCAAAGACAGCTTTGATATGACACGAGCAAAACTAACAACAACAACAACAATAACAGCAGCAGCAGCAGCAGCAACTAGGCTAAGAAAGCAACATCACAAATTACAGTTTCTCCATGTCATTTTAAAAGTGAAATTTGTGTTTTCTAATCTGAATACACAGCATTGAGAACCGATGTTGCAATTTTGTGTAACTTTTTGCGCAAATCAGTGCAACTTCCAGTCAGTTTGGAGCAGAATACCAATCTCATAGACTATGGTGTGTTCATTTGTAATTTTTTTTTCCATTCAGAAAATCATAATGGGATTTTTCCGTCATAGACGTACAGTTTTCTATGCAATATCTTCGTTTCAATTTGTTCAAACAAAACTTTATTTCCAGAATATTGCAGTAGCAACGAAATGAGTTATGAGTACAAACCAAAGCTTATAGAATAATCGCTAAGCACATCGTGATCACAAGTATCAGTCTACGGATAAATAGTGGATGACAATAATGGAAATAGAAAGAAATTTCACTGGGAATGAACGATGAAAATGCAAGAAGCAAACACTTGGTGCTTTGCGTTCATGTCTGGATGTTAACAGTCTAGACTTTGGCACAACACATTGTACATTTGTTAACAATCATAGTCACCATTGTTTGCTTGGCAGTGGTCCGCTGACGACTGTTGCTGTCTACGTACCTCCTGCCTTCACGAAGGTGTGCGTTACGCGGCAAACGATTGGTTCTTGCTGATCTCCTCTGACCCCTGCACCGTGTGCAAGTGCGACCCGTCTGAGGGACTGCCGCAGTGTCTGGAAACCACCTGTCCGCCAGTGGAATGTGTCAACGCCACGTTGGTTCCGGGAGAGTGCTGCCCCTTGTGTCCAGCAGGTTGGTGAACTAGAGGTGAAGGCCGAAGTCCCTTCCTGCCAGTCAGAAGAAAGTGAACATAACTGGATGAATCACACTGCCTGACCGGGTTAAATAAGAGATTGACATGAAAAACAAAGACGAAGTTTAAACAATCTAGAGTCTAATTAAGCTTCTTTCCATTTTAAACCCACTTCGTCTTTAATACGATTCAGTTAAATTCATATTGTTTAATATGCACGGGATAAATATTGTCTAAAATGGCAAGTGGCAAAAGGAAAAAAAGAAGAAGAAAACGTTTCTGAATTATATTCAGCCATTATGTTTGTCCACATGCACCCAAAATACTATCGTCTTCTGACTGAAGTACAACGTCTTCTGACTGAAATACTATGATTGAAATACTAACGTCTTCTGACTGAAATACTAATGTCTTCTGACTAAAATACTAACGTCTTCTGACTGAAATACTAACGTCTTCTGACTGGAATACTAACGTCTTCTGACTGAAATACTAACGTCTTCTGACTGAAATACTAACGTCTTCTGACTCAGCATTCTCTCTCAATGTTGGTGGTAACAAAGATCATGATGCCTGCCAATTACAGGAAGGTAGTATTCATGGTATTCTGGAAAATATTAAGAGCGGTAACTCATTTAAAAACGTTTTTATTTCTGGCCATTACAGACAACGTTTCCGCCCCCCCCCCCCCCCCCCCTCCCTTCCCCATATCAAAGAGGAACTAAATTTTGCATGAAAAGAAGGTGAATCAGAGATGAGGCTATCCAAACTTCGTCTTGTTTTTTCCCTATGTTAGCCCCCCACCCTCCCTCTCCTTTGAAAAACTGATTTAGTAAATGTGTGTTAGCTGCGCGATTGGCAGGATTATGTAAACATCCTCTCAACTGGTTCCTAAACGGATTTCAATTCGTCGGAGGAATGTTTGAGGTGCAGTGCAGAACGTTTTCAATGGACATGACGCCCACATACAATGTGTTCTCATCCGTGCTGCCTGTGTCAGGCGCGGATTAGTGTTAGGCAGGGAGAGGGGGTGCATTCCAAATGTTTCGGTTCCTCTGGGAAAGAGAGAGATCGGGCTGGAAGGATTGGGGGCATACTTTCTTCTTCTCTTGTCGTCGTCGTCGTCGTCTTCTGTTTGTTTTCGCATGTTGGTTGCCAGCATCAATCTACTGAAGGATCTGCTACACTAGTTAAAGGGGTTAACGACACACACACACACACACACACACACACACACACACACACACACACACACACACACACAAGATGAAAAAGGCCACTGTAAATGCAGCTGCTGATGGGGGTGATGCTTTGGACCCCCCCCACCCCACCCCCACCTCCCCCCCCACCCTCCCCTCACCGACACTTCGCCAGAACTGGACTGGGAGCCTAGTACAGCCCGGGCACAGCCCAGTGCAATACTGGACTGGGAGCCTAGTACAGCCCGGGCACAGCCCAGTGCAATACCCAGGCCTACAAGTTTCCACACTCTTCCTACGGATTTTCAAAAAGGTTGCCAGCTTAACCACCTCTCTCCTCTCTGTTCCAACAGTCTCCTCTCTGTTCCAACAGTCTGCAGCGACGCAATCTCTGGCGGCCGTCCAGTCTAGGACAGACTGAACGGCCGCCAGGGATTGCGTCGCTGCTCTGTCTGAGGAAGGAAAAAGAAAGACACTACCGAACGTTCCAGTGGTATGCAGAGAAGCAGTCCTCAGCTGCCAAAGCAACAAGCCGGGAGCAATCCTACACTACCCTTGGAAGCCTGCGCTGTGTTTACGTAGGGTGCAGGCATGAAGGGGGCATTCCATAAAGCGCAAGCGTCCGAGGATTGTGCAGGGCTGTTCCCGGCTGGCTGGTTTGGCAGCTGAGGGCAGTGCTTCTCTAGGTGCCACTGGCATCTTCAGTTGTTATCCTTTTCTCGCTGCTGCTATGTCTGCAGGCAGGCTGTTCCACTCTGGAACTGTCTTGTGGAAAAACCTCCTTTGCCCTTTGTGATGGAGAGTCCTAGGACAGCGGAGAGGGCTGGCGGGTGCTGGGTCTCCGGAAGTTGCTGTGTCTTTAAATTACGTGTCAGAAGGCTCTTCAGACAGATCTGCTAATATATTTACCACTCTCTACAGTTCAATGATATATAGATGTCAGGCCTCTGAGAGAGAAAGTTTGAACTGGAGCTGGAATTCTACACACTGAAAATAATCACATGTCACATACAAAGGAATAGCTTATTTTGACTCGTTCACTGAAACGCCAAGAGTGAAACCGCAAGTGGACGCAGCTGGAAGTAGAAGGCATGATAGTGTGTGTATATGGGGGTGGGGTGGGGGTGTTATAAACTTACCCTTTACGCTTTACATGTCAAAAGTTGAACATACTGATATGTAGTAGTCATAGGTGCTAGTCATAAGTCTTAGTACACCTACTAATGTTGTGGTGTAGGGAGAATGTGAGAATGTCTGTGCTGACAGTACTGTTTCGTTAGTGCTAGAACAGACGTGGCTCTGGCTGTCTGCTGACTAGTGCCTAGCCAAGGCTTTAATGTTCTCTGCCAGGGAGTGTTCATCTTTAATACTGATTCCAGTCAGGTCAGGAGGAATGTCAAATTCCTCTCTTTCCCTTTACAGATTACACTCCACAGTTTGGAATCCACACCAAAATCTGCTGTCCATCGTCTTCGCTCCCTCTGCCCTTCGCATATAACCCCCCGCCTCTCTTCCTCCCATTTCCCGACTGCCCACTTTCTCCCTTCTCTGGTCCCTCTCACCCATCTTCGTTTTACCTTCTTAAACCAGACAAAAAATCTACTTTGAAATATGGATCGGCCTTATTACACCAAAACTCTCTCTCTCTCTCTCTCTCTCTCTCTCTCTCTCTCTCTCTCTCTCTCTCTCTCTCTCTCTCTCTGACTCCAGACAGGATACCTAGACAGGCATATGAAAGAGAAAAAATAGAAATTGACAAACCACAGAACTGGGCACTGGAAATTAAACGCTGCTTGGATACACATGGCTTCTCTGAAGTTTGGCTGAACGAAGGCGTAGGAAACGAGCAAACATTTATCATAACACTAAAACAAAGAATCATAGATTGTTACAAACAGAACTGGCATAACAAAATAGCGAACAGTGAACGATTTACTACATATAATACGTTTAAAACTATACACCAAACTGAAGAATACTTTCGCGCAATCACAAT
>CM031614.1:15937163-15943840 GCA_018398815.1 Conus ventricosus
GAAGGCTTAGAACCTCTCTGTTTCTTTCTTCTGTTGTTGTGACAGTGCGATAGGTGGAATATTGAGAAGGCTTAGAACCTCTCTGTTTCATTTCTTCTGTTGTTGTGACAGTCGATAGGTGGAATATATGAGGGAAAGGGTTAGAACCTCTCTGTTCATTTCTTCTGTTGGGTTTTGACAGTGCGATAGGTGGAATATATGAGAAGGCTTAGAACCTCTCTGTTTCATTTCTTCTGTTGTTGTGACAGTGCGATAGGTGGAAATATGAGAAGCTTAGAACCTCTCTGTTTCATTTTTCTGTTGTTGTGACAGTGCGATAGGGGGAATATTGAAGGGGGGAAAGGCTTTAGAACCTCTCTGTTTCATTTCTTCTGTTGTTGTGACAGTGCGATAGGTGGAATATATTTAGAAGCTTAGAACCTCTCTGTTTATTTCTTCTGTTGTTGTGACGTGCGATAGGGGGAATATATGAGAAGGCTTAGAACCTCTCTGTTTCATTTCTTTTTGTTGGGTTTTGCGTGCGATAGGTGGAATTATGAGAAGGCTAGAACCTCTCTGTTCATTTCTTTGTTGTTGTGACAGTGCGATAGGTGGAATTATGAGAAGGCTTAGAACCTCTCTGTTTATTTCTTTTGTTGTTGTGACAGTGCGATAGGTGGAATATATGAGAAGGCTTAGAACCTCTCTGTTTCATTTCTTCTGTTGTTGTGACAGTGCGATAGGGGAATATATGAGAAGGTTAGAACCTCTCTGTTCATTTCTTCTGTTGTTGTGACAGTGCGAAAAGGTGGAAAATATGAGAAGGCTTAGAACCTCTCTGTTTCATTTCTTCTGTTGTTGTGACAGTGCGATAGGTGGAATTTATGAGAAGGGTTAGAACCCCTCTGTTTCATTTCTTCTGTTGTTTGTGCAGTGCGATTGGTGGAATATATGAGAAGGCTTAGAACCTCTCTGTTTCATTTCTTTGTTGTTGTGACAGTGCGATAGGTGGAATTTTGAGAAGGCTTAGGAACCTCTCTGTTTCATTTCTTCTGTTGTTTGACAGTGCGATAGGTGGAATATATGAGAAGGTTAGAACCTCTCTGTTTTTATTTTCTTCTGTTGTTGTGACAGTGCGATTGTGGAATATATGAGAAAGGGTTAGAACCTCTCTGTTTCATTTCTTCTGTTGTTGTGGGCAGTGCGATAGGTGGAATATATGAGAAAGGCTTAGAAACCTCTCTGTTTCATTTCTTCTGCTGTTGTGACGTGCGATAGGTGGAATATATGAGAAGGCTTAGAACCTCTCTGTTTTCTTCTTTGTTGAGTGACAGTGCGATAGGTGGAATATTGAGTGGCTTAGAACCTCTCTGTTTCATTTCTTCTGCTGTTGTGACTGTGCGATAGGTTTGGAATATATGGAGGCTTAGAACCTCTCTGTTTCATTTCTTCTGCTGTTGTGACAGTGCGATAGGTGGAATATATGAGAAGGCTTAGAACCTCTCTGTTTTATTTCTTCTGTTGTTGTGACAGTGCGATAGGTTGGGGAAAATATGAGAAGGCTTAGAACCTCTCTGTTTCTTTCTTCTGTTGTTGTTGACAGTGCGATAGGTGGAATATATGAGAAGGCTTTGAACCTCTCTGTTTCATTTCTTCTGTGTTGTGACTGTGCGATAGGTGGAATATATGAGAAGGCTTGAACTCCCCTGTTTCATTTCTTCTGTTGTTGTGAAAAGTGCGATAGGTGGAATATTTTGAGAAGGCTTGAACCTCTCTGTTTCTTTCTTCTTTTTTGTGACAGTGCGAAGGTGGAATATTGAGAGGCTTAGAACCTCTCTGTTTCATTTCTTCTGTTGTTGTGACAGTGCGATAGGTGGATAATATTGAAGGCTTAGAACCTCTCGTTTCATTTCTTCTGTTGTTGTGACAGTGCGATAGGTGGAATATATGAGAAGCTTAGAACCTCTCTGTTTCTTTCTTTGTTGTTGTGACAGTGCGATAGGTGGAATATATGAGAAGGCTTTAGAACCTCTCTTTTTCATTTCTTCTGTTGTTGTGACAGTGCGATAGGTGGGAAAATATGAGGGAAGGCTTAGAACCTCTCTGTTTCATTTCTTGTTGTTGTGACAGTGCGATAGGTGGAATATATGAGAAGGCTTAGAACCCTCTGTTCATTTCTTCTGTTGTTGTGACAGTGCGATAGGTGGAATATATGAGAAGGCTTAGAACCTCTTGTTTCTTTTCTTTTGCTGTTGTGACTGTGCGATAGGTGGAATTATGAGAAGGGCTTAGACCTCTCTGTTTCATTTCTTCTGTTGTTTTGACAGTGCGTAGGTGAATAAAATGAGAAGGCTTAGAACCTCTCGTTTCATTTCTTCTGTTGTTTGGACTGTGCGATAGGTGGAATATATGAGAAGGCTTAGAAACCCCCTGTTTCATTTCTTCAGTTGTTGTGACAGTGCGTAGGTGGAATAAAATTGAGAAGGCTTAGAACCTCTGTTCATTTCTTCTGTTGTTGTGACAGTGCGATAGTAATATATAGAAGGTTAGAAACCTCCTTTTCAATTCTTCTGTTGTTGTGACAGTGCGTAGTTGAATATATGAGAAGCTTTGAACCTCCTGTTTCATTTTTTTTGTTGTTTTGACAGTGCGGGTAGGTGGAATATAGAAGGTTAGAACCTCCTGTTTCATTCTTTGTTGTTGTGACAGTGCGTAGGTGGAATATTGAGAAGTTAGAACTTCTGTTCATTTCTTCTGTTGTTGTGACAGTGCGATAGTGGAAAGGAGAGGCTTAGAACCTCCTGTTCTTTTTTGTTGTTGGACAGTGCGTAGGTGGAATATATGAGAAGGCTTAGAACCTCTCTGTTTCATTTCTTCTGTTTGTTGTGACTGTGCGATAGGTGGAATATATGAGAAGCGCTTAGGAACCTCTCTGTTTCATTTCTTCTGTTTTTGTGACAGTGCGATAGGTGGAATATATGAGAAGCTTGAACCTCTCTGTTTCATTCTTTGTTGTTGGACAGTGCGATAGGGGGAATATATGAGAAGGGTTAGAACCTCTCTGTTTCTTTCTTCTGTTTTGTGACAGTGCGATAGGTGGAATTTGAGAAGGCTTTAGAACCTCTTGTTTCATTTCTTCTGTTGTTGTGACAGTTGCGATAGGTGGAATAATGAGAAGGCTTAGACCTCTCTGTTTCATTTCTTGTTGTTGTTTACAGTGCGATAGGTGGAATATATGAGAAGGTTTAGAACCTCTCTGTTTCATTCTTCTGTTGTTGTGGGCAGTGCGATAGGTGGAATATATGAGAAGGCTTTAGAACCTCTCTGTTTCATTTCTTCTGTTGTTGTGACAGTGCGATAGGTGGAATTATGAGAAGGCTTAGAACCTCTCTGTTTCATGTCTTTCTGTTGTTGTGACAGTGCGAATAGGTGGAATATATGAGAAGGGTTAGAACCTCTTGTTCATTTCTTTGTTGTTGTGACAGGCGATAGGTGGAATATATGAGAAGGCTTAGAACCTCTCTGTTTCATTTCTTTTTGTTGTTGTGACAGTGCGATAGGTGGAAAAATATGGAAGGGTTAGAACTCTCTGTTTCATTTTTCTGTGTTGTGACAGTGCGATAGGTGGAATATATGAGAAGGTTAGAACCTCTCTGTTTCATTTTTTCTGTTTTTGTGACAGTGCGATAGGTGGAAAAATATGAGAAAGGGTTAGAACCTCTCTGTTTCATTTCTTCTGCTGTTGTGACAGTGCGATAGGTGGAATATTGAGAAGGCTTAGAAACCTCTCTGTTTTTATTTTTCTGCTTTTTGTGACAGGTGCGATAGGTGGATATATGAGAAGGGTTAGAACTCTCTGTTTCATTTCTTCTGTTGTTGGGGACAGTGCGATAGGTGGAATTATGAGAAGGTTAGAACCTCTCTGTTTCATTTCTTCTGTGTTGTGACAGTGCGATAGGTGGAATTTTATGAGAAGGCTTAGAACCTCTCTGTTTCATTTCTTTGTTGTTGGACAGTGCGATAGGTGGAATATATGAGAGGCTTAGAACCCCTCTGTTTCATTCTTTGTTGTTGTGACAGTGCGATAGGTGGAATATATGAGAAGGCTTAGAACCTCTCTGTTTCATTTCTTCTGTTGTTGTGACAGTGCGATAGGTGGAATATAGAGAAGGCTTAGACCCTTCTTTTCATTTCTTCTGTTGTTGTGACAGTGCGATAGGTGGAAAATATGAGAAGGGTTAGAACCCCTCTGTTTCATTTCTTCTGTTGTTGTGACGTGCGATAGGTGGAATATATGAGAGGCTTAGAACCTCTCTGTTTCATTTTTCTGTTGTTTGTGACAGTGCGATAGGTGGGAAAATATGAGAAGGCTTAGAACCTCTCTGTTTCATTTCTTCTGTTTTGTGAAGTGCGATAGGTGGATATTGAGATGCTTAGAACCCCTCTGTTTCATTTCTTCTGTTGTTGTGACGTGCGATAGGTGGAATATATGAGAAGGCTTAGAACCTCTCTGTTTCTTTTCTTGGGGTTGTGACAGTGCGATAGGTGAATATATGAGAAGGCTTAGAACCCCTTGTTTTCATTTCTTCTGTTGTTGGTGACAGTGCGATAGGTGGAAAAATTGAGAAGGCTTAGGCCCCCTCTGTTTCATTTCTTCTGTTGTTGTGACAGTGCGATAGGTGGAATATATGAGAAGGCTTAGAAACCTCTCTGTTTT
This sequence comes from Conus ventricosus, assembly GCA_018398815.1. Lineage (NCBI taxonomy): Eukaryota > Metazoa > Mollusca > Gastropoda > Neogastropoda > Conidae > Conus > Conus ventricosus. The sequence goes on from CM031614.1 coordinate 15,941,860, forward strand.
TTTTTCTTTGTTGTGACAGTGCGATAGGTGGAATATATGAGAAGGCTTAGAACCTCTCTGTTTTTATTTTTCTGTTGTTGTGACAGTGCGATAGGTGGAATATTGAGAGGCTTGAACCTCTCTGTTTCATTTCTTTGTTGTTGTGACAGTGCGTAGGTGGAATATATGAGAAGGCTTAGAACCTCTCTGTTTCATTTCTTCTGTTGTTGTGACAGTGCGATAGGTGGAAATATGAGAAGGCTTAGAACCTCTCTGTTTCATTTCTTCTGTTGTTGTGACAGGCGATGGTGGAATATATGAGAAGGCTTAGAACCTCTCTGTTTTACGGGGAAATTCCCTGTTCTACTTTATCCTTCATATTTTGTTGTGGTGCAGGCGACAGGGAAAAATAACGAAAGGCATTGTTGAATTCTGTCTTTTTTTATTTTTTATTATGATAGCAATGTGACGTATCATTTTTTAATTCATATTCCAATTAAGGTCCTTGGCTGTTTCAGAGCCACCCTCCAGTCAAGATGTTCAAAATTCTCTTTGATTCGACTTTTCTGTTAAGTCAAATTCTCTGGGGATAAAAAGTAACTAAAGTAAAACAACACAACAACAAACAACCCAAAAGCAAAGGCAAAAGCAGCAGCAGCAGCAGCAACAACAACACCAACAAAGACAGCGTAATGTATCTGTGAAATTTGCTGATGAAAGTTAAGCAAAACGCTGGAGTTAAAATCCTTTGTTAGAGGAGGAGAGAGAAGAAAGAGAGAGAGTTTAGAGAGAGAAGTATGGGAAAAGAGAGAGAATAAGAGAGAGAGGAGAGAACAGTTCAATTTGCACAGTAATCAAAGTAATCTGCAAATGAAATGTAATTCTTCTGTTTGTTCACAGGAGGCAGGAAGTGATGCCAAAAGGTTTTGCTGGAAACTTAAGCTTGCCTACCTTGACATTTTTCACTATCAAAAATTGTGTTCTAATGCGCATCCAATTCAACAGTAAATTACATTGTCACATCACAAAGTGTATTTGACGGGCAGTTTTTGTCATCACAATGTTGTATTTTGGATAATAAAATTACTATTTTTTAATCTGGAGTTGTAATCAAGCTTCCACAGTATTTGTTATCAAAATTTGTTTGTTGTGCTGGAGACTCGTTATCAAAGCTTACTTTGTACTGGATCCTTCATAAAACTTTCGCAGTATTCATTATCAAAGTTTTATTTTGTTTTGGAGCCCTGATCAAACTTCTACAATATATGTTATCAAAATTGCCTTTTGTACAGAAGTATTCATCAAAGTATTATAATCATGATCAGTATCAAAGTTGTATTTTGCACTGGAATTTTCACAAGACTTCCACAGTATTTGTAATCAAAATTGTATTGTGTACCCGAGTTTGCACCAAGCTTTCATTGTAATTGTTGTTATCACATTAGTTTCATTGTACTGGAGTCTTCATCAAATTTCTACGGTGACTGTTGATTCTAAATTGTGTTTTGAACTGGAGTTTTCATCAAAATTGCCACAGTGATTGTCATGATTAAAGTTGTCTTTTGTACTAGAGCTCTTATCAAACTTACACAGTCATAACTTACACAGTCAATGTTATCAAACTTACACAATCAATGTTACCAAAGTGACATTTCACAGTGGCGTTCTCACTCAGCTTCCTTTGTAATTGTCGTTATTACAATTTCTTTTGCACTAGAATCGTCACCAAACATCCACGATTTTTTTCTTTCTTTCTGCGTACGCAGGCTGATACTCCTGCGGACACTCCCTGTATAGCCAGGCAGTGGAGTTTTGTGTGTATGACCCTTTTTTATCCCGCCATTAAGGCAGCCATACTCCATCTTCGGGGAAGGTGCGTGCTATGTGTCACGTGTCATCCATACCAACGGCCAAACTGGCCTTCTCTTCCGAAAGTTGGATGATGGGATTTTACGTGTGTGCAAGATGTTATGCGTGCGTTCACACACGGAACCTCGGTTTA
>CM031614.1:15943940-15955130 GCA_018398815.1 Conus ventricosus
CAAAAAAATACATACCACAAGTAACCGAACAGCAAAACGTGCTGACTCATCTTGTCTGCAAACATGGTTACTATTAATGAATGTCCAACACAGTTGTCAACAATTAATTCTCTTGTACTGGATTAAAAAAAATGCAGTACACAATAAAAATCAACAAAAATAAAACCCATCACCAACTTTTTATGTTCCTTGCACACAATCGTAAGTTATACACGAAAACTCCATAGCAGTTCACACAAACATAAAAGCGTCTACTGATTCTAGCATATCTATGCAGCAGATACAAAGTCACATGCGATGTGTGCATGATCGGAGATTAAATACTCCATTATATCTCTCTTCTGAGGCAGTTCATCTAGTCTACGACGAAAAGGGGCTGGGGGTGGGGGGGGGGGTGGGGGGTGGGGTGGGAACGGGAGGGTAGGATGCTGCACCACTCAAGTTTGCTGGCCTCGGAGAGCTATCCGTGGGATCTACTCCTGCTGGTCAGCCTTCGTTTCTTCTGTGGAGGCTCTTCGATGGCAGGAGCACCAACTGGGCCCTTGACAGTCATGACCCCATCACGGGAGAGTGAGCACACCAAAGCTTCTGGATCGACGTCTTCTGGAAGCGTGATGGAGCGTGAGAATTCGTGCATCACGGAAGACTCATCTGTCGTCTTTCATGCTTGGCAGCAATGCTCAGAGACCTTCCTTTTGTTTTCACGTTGATCTCTCCGGTTTGAAGGCGTTCATATCAACATTAAGTCGAAATTCCTGGCTTCCATCATCCTGCTTGACGATGAATTCGCGCACTGTTTTCATGTGCTTTGGAAGCATTTCGTCGCTGGAGATACACTCACGTGGAGACAGTCGCATCATTCCGTGTCGCAAGTCGTGGTGCATGCGACAAATTTCGCGATTCACGTCATCGAAAATGTCATCAAAGAAATGGGAATCCAAAATACTGGGAGCAAGGACTCTCTCAAGCGCCATTCTTCCTGTCAGTTTGCACAGCACAAACGACGTGGGCTATTAATGTGCCGACGAGTCAGTGGAAAACAAAGGTCTCTCTTCCCGGTTGAGAGTAGCGTTCTGTCGTTCTTCACCAAATGCCACTTCAGGAAGCGTGTATGTGTTCTATGAAACAGTTGATATGATAACACAACTGTGTTTTATTCTCAACAAAGTGTCAGTTTTAACTTTTAGTAAATCCAGTAATTTCCTGCCGTCAAGTAATCTTTCCCGGCACCTTTCAAAGCAAACGCGACGCCGTGAGAAGTGGGTCAGATTAATTGTAATTTTGAATCGATGGAAAATGTGGATTGGATTAGATATACATTTCCTTTCATTTAGAAAGAGAAGTTCCTTTGTTCAAACGCGGAAAATGTTCATTCATCAAAAAAACAAAAGACTGTTTTATCTGTAAGTCAATTTCCAGCAAATGACTTTCTACATGTTACATTTCTTTTTCGCAAGGTCTGAACATCCAATCCATCATAAACCAACAGCGATATTCGCCGCCATCTGAGGCGCTCTTCTATTTCTGTAGCACGCGGCCATGAAAACGCACGAAACACCAGCGGCCGCATCGGCTGCTTGCTTGCGCGCGCACTCGCACGCGCATACATGTCACGCACGCGCGCACCACACGCGTTCATCTAGTGTCGGACACGACGAATTTCTCTACCGTAAAATAATCTAAAGATGTGCACTCACTATCACGATTTTTTGAGAAAAAATCCTAGTTGCAATTTGGAGCTGAATTCCTAACCACACTTCTTTTTCTTTTACTTTTCTACCTTCGCTAGCTGCTTTGTGGTGCTATTGGATTCTATTCCTGAACCCTTGCTGGTGAGAATACCACAGAATTATAGACTGTGATACACTTCCATTTGCTGCCAAGGGACGAAAGGTCTCGGAGCAGGCAACATGAAGGATTCTGTCTTCAGGGTGGATTTACGATAGTCCCCATATGCTGCTAGTGAAGGATCTTGTATCCACATTTTCCCTGATTTTTCATTCTCTTTTTCTTTCTTTCCCCGTTCCTTTTGTTTATATAATCTTTGCAAGTCATTAATGTAATGATGGAGGAATTGTAAACCTGCACTTATTTTCCCCACCACTAAATTGTTCAACACACACACACACACACACACACCACACACACACACACACACACATATATATTATATATATATATTATATATATATTATATATATATATATATATTCCTTTTGTTTAATAATCTTTGCCAAGTCATTAATGTAATGATGGAGGAATTGTAAGCCTGTACTTACTACTTACTGTTTGTACTGTTCGTGAAGGGGTTTGTACAGTTGGTGTCGTCCAGGACTGTGATGACGCTTTACCCATTCCCACTTTAGCTGTTCCGATGGCGTCTTCTGTGCCAGATGAAGATGTCCACTCAGTGCAGTTTGATGGTACTTTGTCTGACAGCGGTTTCAGGGAGTTGCGTGCAGTTTTGATGATTTTCAGGACATTTTGACTCCTAAACCAGGTTCTTTCTCAGGTGATGCACTATTAGAGATCCCTCTTACAACAGATGTCCCTGTTAGAAAGAAGTGTTATGATATCCCCTTTTCAGCGAAAGAGGTTGTTGAGAGAGAGATTGGTATCATGTTGGATCTTGGAATCATGAACCATCCAATAGTCCGTATGCATCTCCAGTTGTGTTGGTCAGGAAGAAAGATGGTACATGTAGATTTTGCATTGATTTCAGATCTTTGAACAAGATTACCGTCTTTGATGCCGAACTATTCCTGACGTTGAGAGTCTTTTTGCAAGGTTAGCTGATGCTCAGTTTTTCACAAAGATAGATCTTGCAAAAGGATATTGGCAGATCGTGGTTAAGCCGAGGATCGTCCGAAGACGGCTTTTACAACACATTTGGGTCTATTCCAGTTTGTCAGGATGCCTTTTGGACTTGTATCGGCTCCTGCAGTGTTTGCACGTATGATGCGTATGCTGGCATTAGATCAGTTTTCTGCCATCAGTTTTTTTGACGATATTCTTGTGTTACAGTATGTCATGGGATGATCACCTTAAACATGTGAAGGGTGTGCTCTCCCGTTGAGGTCTTTCAACCTCACAGCTCGTCCTTCGAAGATCGAGGCAGGCTTTCGTTCACTGGAGTTCCTTGGTCATGTTGTTGGAGGTGGTACTATGCGTCCTGAAGGTAAGAAGGTTGAAAAGATTTTGAATATATCCACTCCTACTACCAGGAAGCAGGTCAGGTCTTTGTTGGGGCTGCTCAGTTTTTACAGGAGATATGTTCTAGGTTCGCTACTTTGAGTGCCCCACTGTCTGATTTGATCAAAGATACTGATCGTGCTGGAAGGTCTATTTCTTGGACTCCTGAGTGTGCTGAAGCTTTGAGGAAGATTCGGGGAATCTTGTCTTCTGCACCTGTGTTGTTATTACCTAGGTTGGGTAATCCTTTTGTTCTCAGGACTGATGCCAGTTCTGTTGGTTTGGGTGCTGTATTGCTTCAGGAGACTGATGATGTCCTTCACCCAGTCGTGTTCGCAAGTCGAAAGTTGCTGGATCGTGAGAAGGCGTACAGTACAATTGAGCGGGAATGTTTAGCCATTGTCTGGGCTGTTCAGAAGTTTGTAAGGTTCCTTTGGGGAGTCCGATTTATCTTGCAGACAGATCATCGTCCCTTGACGTACCTGCGAACGTCAAACTTTAAGAACTCAAGAATTATGAGATGGGCGTTGTCGTTGCAGGAGTTCTCGTTTGAAGTCCAGTCAGTTCCTGGTTCGGCGATGTTTTCGCTGACCTCCTCTCCCGCTCATGTGAGAATCAATTGATCCTTAGGAAGTGTGTTTCCTTGTGTGACCTGCAGTTTTATGAAGCTGTTTTGATGTATGATTTCTGGGTTTATGTATTCTGCTGTTTGTTTACTTCTTTAAAACAAACAAACAAACAAACAAACAAACAAAAAAACAATTCGGTCATTGTTTTTTTGTTTGGGAGGGGGAGTATATGTGACGTCAACGTAAATTATGACGTCAACTTGAAATGACATAGGTAACTAGATGACGAAAATTATAATAGGAGACAAGAGAAGAGAGCATGCAAAGAACTAACGGCCGAGGCTTTGGTATCCAGTCTAATTTATTTTGTTTTAATCATCGTTTTCTCCGTAGTGTTACTATGTGGAGAGGCTGACTTTAAAGTCAGTAGTGCATCGATTTTCACTGTGTATGTGGGATACTTTTGATGACGGTACCAGCGGAATATGTAGCAGAAAATTTATTTGTTATAAAAATGTTGTGAAGGCTGTGTCGCCGAGAGTGACTTAAAACTCCTGTAGATTATTTATGTGCTCTAATTGTACCACCGCATGTGTGTCGGTGGGTTGAATTTATTGATGTGAACACTGTAGTATCAATTACACGGAGAAGTTAATATTTGTTTTAGTTCAACGGTTACGTCGAATCGAAGTTTATGTGTTCTCCGGGGATTCAATATGATTGCTGTGCCTTGTGAATCTGCAGTTCTTCTATGGTTTACTGTGCTTTATGAATCTGCAGTTCTTCAATCTGTGGATTGCTGTGTTTTGTGAATCTGCAGTTCTTCTATGGTTTACTGTGCTTTATGAATCTGCAGTTCTTCATCTGTGGATTGCTGTGTTTTATGAATCTGCAGTTCTTCTTCTATGGTTTACTGTGCTTTATGAATCTTCAGTTCTTCATCTGTGGATCGCTGTGCTTTATGAATCTACGGTTCTTCTTCTGTAGATCGCTGTGCTTTGTGAATCTGCGGTTCTTCTGCTATGGATTATTGTGCCTTGTAAATTTGCGGTTCTTCTTCTGATAGTTCGACGGGATTTATTGTGGTTGTTGTATGGACACCTGTTTCTTCTTCTTCATCATCGCTTGTGTTTGTGAACGGCTGTGCTTATCATGTGGGGACCTTGGTTTATCCTTCTTTGTCTTCTTTTAGTGTTGTTAGACTGTGGCTTGGGTACTGTGGAACCGAGTCTGTTGACTGTATATATATGTGAGACACTGTGGAAGGCGCCGGCGAGATCTGTGAGGGATATCAAGATATGTAATATGATATCTGATGATTGAAGTTCCTATGTATTGATATCTTGATCTATATGCTGTGTAGTGACATGTATTAATTTGTACCAATTCACATGAATGTATGTTTTGATGGTTCAGGCTGCATAATTATAAAGAAAAGAAATCTAACTCGTGTGTTGCCTGGCTATCCATGTACGTATGGTGTGGGTGTGTGTAGGGAATAATTATTACACGCATCCAAACTTTTGATGAGCGAGAGTCAGACAACAAAAACACGCACCGCACACCATCCGTAACAAGGAACAATACAAATAAGGACTCACGAAGGTTGAATATTGGACCCGACAATGACATTGTAATGCGAAATTCCGATTTATGTAGTCATTTCTAAACATTGACAACACAAAAGGAAACCACATCACCACCACAAAGGGAACGAATATGAATGACCTTTCAATTCAATGACTACTTCATTGTGTTCACTCTCCAGGGAACATACTCCTTCTTGCTCCATTTCCTCTTCATCAGACTCAACAATATCGTCGGTAGCTCTTGCTCAGTCAGGTGACGAGGTTTCCGCATTGTATGACTCGTTCAGCGTCAGGTCAACTGAGTTGCCCGTGTAACCAGTTGTGTGTGCAATGAATTGTACACTGGTGCAACAACAATGCAAGTTTTTATAACTACCATTTATATAGGTTTTGTGCAAATACTTTTTCAGAGAACCACAATGAAAATATAATCTGTCCCTATCTACCAAATAACACACCTGCACATAAACTAGAAACACAGAAACATAGGGAAAAATAAATAAGGTCACACACAACAGCAGAGAAAAAAGAAGTGTTCTCTCCAACTGAATGAAATGACCCAGCTTTACAGCCTGGTCATGGAGGGGAATCTGCACACTTGCATTTATCTCTTGCACAACTGATTGGCGGTAGTTCAGTAATTCTGTGATAGAGGTATGGGTAATAATATTATGTAATGTGGTTGAAACTATAACCACAAACATAGAGACTTAAGAACAATTCTTAGAAACACCTTATAGTTTTATCAGTACCAGTAGAGATGAAAAATTGCAGACAAATTATTACAAGTGCTGTTACTTTACAGACACATTATCTTACAAGTGCTGTTACATATACAGGCGGTTAAATTATTAACTTTCATGCATTTGCGGGTGACCTGAACTTTTTTGGTTTTTCATAGTGCTTTCTGACAAATGTTTCAATTCCCACCCACTCTGTATAAGCTTTGACAGTGTTCAGAACTTTCTTAGCTAATACTTGATCACCACATGGTGCTTGTTGCCTAAAGTTTTCGGTAAAATATTTGTGGTCGAAAAATATCTGCAAGTCTAAGTTCTAGGTAAACTATTTGAGTGAATATATACATGCAATTTTATTGCTTTAACTTTTCACAATGGTGCATGGTTTACACTACAGTTCATATCTATTATCTGACATTATATGTGGGAATTCATGCATGCAAAGAGGTCCACAGGACCATTCTGTTCACAAAAAAACGACACCAAACTTTTCCCACCACACCCCTCTTCCAGTTCAAGTGCACAAGTTTATACATAAAATATAAAAATATTTTTATTGAGAATAAAGTTCTCTGTTTACAGAAGTCTTTGGACATATACCCGCTCACTGTGTCACAGGGACTTCTGTTCTTGGCAAATCACAGGTTTTAAAGGTTTCAAGCAAACAAAATAGAAGTGAATGATATTTTTTACTTCCCATTTTACTTCTGCATGATGGAAAGAATAAAGTACATAATACATTTTTCTTTGGGCAAAGAATGAAGAAAACCCTTGCTAAACAAATGCCTTTGACTGTGTGGTGTGGGCAAAACAAAAAATAAATAGGGGCCACACACCACAAACAACAAAAAACACCACACACACACACACACACCTCACAACACACCACCATCACACACACACACCACAACACACACCCAACACACATTATAAATTTATTAATCTTATACTGCAATCCATTGTTGAACTGGTATTTACATGTGTCACATCATGATGGGGGAACTCATGAATGATCATCCAGACAACATTCTTCTGCAATCAGGTGGTACTGTTCCTACGTGTCTAGACATATTCCAGCAATCATCTGCAAATGGTAATTGTTTTAATTTTCACTTGCCAGCCTGAGGGTTATAGGTATCCCGTTAAAGGGAATGCTTAAAATTCAGTGAAGAATTACTATGTTCATAATGACAAACAGATAGGTAGTTGATATTGCACAAGATCTAAATTAAAATAGGCATCACACTTCGAATAATTTAGACCGACACAACAGGAAAAACAAAGTTAACTTTGGCCTTTATGCTGAACAAGTGCTGGGAAAAAAAAAAATATCGTGATAGGACAAATACATAAAAAGGTTCATTACATTAGGGGGTCATATTACAACCTCAATAACACAGAAAAAAACGCATTCAAATGCAGTATCTTTTGTCTTTTAATTTTTTTACACACATGGAAACATCAAACCCACAAATTGCTATTAATGATAGCGTACTAATACAATTTACACTTATACAATGTAACATGCAAGTCACACAAACACACACACACCACACACCACATCACACACAACACACACAGTGTTAATATCATTGGGATGAAAAGACTTTAAACATAAACTCTGAACTGAACACGCAAAGCAATTAACACAACATTGGATATGTACACAACTTTCCCTGGCAAACTGTCATGATCAACCCATCAATCACTACACAAAATGACAAGGGCACAATGATGTTAGATCACATCTGTTTTAACACCTGCATTGTCATTTAATTCAATGATACACGACAGGGATGAAGGTAAAACACATGATTGTTCTGATTCATTTGATAGTACCTATATTTTGCTAGGTTTAGTGAAATTGCTGTCCCTATCAAATATGTACAACATAACTGTGCTTCTGTTTCACTATCAACTATGTACACACTACAATGTGATATGTTCATAAAACAAGGGGACTTACTCTTGGCGTTTCCTTTTCTGATAAGTCTCTACGCTGATCCCATCTTTCAGTACATAGTTGCTACACAGGTGCTGTGAGAGTTGCTGTGGTCGTGGTAATGTTGCTGATGCAGACGGCAGTTTGATACAGTGGCTGTTGTGGTAACAATGTTGATAATGGGGGGTTGTGACTGGCAAGCGGGCGGTTTGTGGGATAGTGGGCACAGCCCTGGGCGTATCAATTCTTTTTTTTTATTGGAAAGGCTACCTGAGGATAGTGGCAGGGTAGCAATCAGGGCTCCAAAATGCAGATAAACACACGGCCGAGTTCTTGTTTTGTGTGCCAAGGAAGGTCCGGAAGTTAGGCAGGCTTGTTTGCACGAACTGAATACTTCTTTCGAGTATCTGGATCAGATGGAAATGTGTGCCCAAGAATATACATCTCCTGTGAGTGTTTGCACTCGCTACAGCCCAATATCTGGGGGGGCCACATTTCGTGACTTCTTGGGCTGTGGGGGATCGCAATACGTGATTCAGTGGCGTTGCCATGTTGTGTAGGTCGCGGCTGACGGCCAGATCATTCAAATGGACGTCAGGTTTTCGGTCTACCGCGCGGGGTTTGAAAGAGTGTGCAAAAGTCGTTTTGTATATAATTAAATTTTTTCCGGGCGATTTAAAAAAAAAAAATGAATACCACTCTGAAGTTATATGACATGTAGCTGTTTTTAACAATATTATCGAAAAATCTTAAAGTAGACCTTAAGGTTTGTTCCGTTTTTCAAAAGCATGGGTCGTCGGACCCCACGATTTTCGGTGCTCAAGGTTTGTTCGTGTTCAAAAGCATGGGTCACTCGACCCATCGACGTACGGCGCGCTAGGTTTGTTCGTTTAAAGCATGGGTCACTCGGTACCCAGACGTACGGCGCTTCAAGGTTTGTCCGTTTCAAAGATGGGTCCACTCGGACCCCGACGTTCGGGTCAAGGTTTGTTGTTCAAAGCATGGGTCCACTCGGACCCCGACGTACGGCGCTCAAGGATTTGTTCGTTTCAAAGCATGGTCACTCGGACAGACCGTACGGCGCTCAAGGTTTTTTCCGTTTCAAGCATGTGTCCGCTAGGTACCCACGAGTACGGCGCTCAAGGTTGGTTCGTTTTCAAAGATGGGTCCGCTCGGGACCCAGTGATTACGGGTAAGTTTGTTCCGTTCAAAGATGAGTCCGCTCGGACACGACGTACGGCGCTCAAGGTTGTTCCGTTTTCAAAGCATGGGTCCACTCGGACCACGACGTACGGCGCTCAAGGTTTGTTCCGTTTAAAGGCATGGGTCCGCTCGGACACGACGTACGGGGTCATGGTTTGTTCTTTGAAAGTATGGGTCCGTCGGCCCACGACCGTATGGGACGTTTGTTCTTGTTTGTTTACTCTTATGTTTTTTTGACAAAAAACAAAGACATTTGGTACAGAAGTGGGGCTATGTAATTGACCAAAGTCATAAAATTTAGTGAAGACAGCTTTAAAACTTTTTTTTTTATCAATTAAAAGTACCCTGTGGGTCCATGGGGGGACCCGGCCCGTAGGGAAAGGTTTAAATCAACATATTGACATCCTGGTACCTTACAGAACAAATTGTAGTCTTTATTGGAGCATGTTGTTATTGTGTTTTATCCTACTTCAGTGGCATTACCCCCACATTTTTTGTTCTGGCTTTACCATTCAGCCACATGGTAGTTGGGTATTGGCGCAGGCAATCCCTGGGGCAAGACAGGTTGGTGTCGTTAAGAGGCAACCCACAGCGGAGGGACGATGGGCTGCTGTTCGAGTGGCTTCGATGGTGTCGTTGATGTCTTTGATCACGAATGTGAGGAAAACCAATTAATTTAAATCCCTTTGCAACCAGTAATTACATGTTGTGGGGCGAGTGTGGGCGAGGCGTTTCCTCTAAAGGGTGCCACATGTCTCTCCAACAGCAATTTGCATAAATTTGCCAGTATTGGAACTTGAGTGAGATGAACTCGCCAAGGGCAAAGATACAAAAGGGAAATCAAATTTAAGGTCACCTGAGGCAGGGATGAAGGGGCGGAGAATTTGAGACCTTTTATGCTGATGGACAACACTTTGAAGATGATGCCATGGAATTCCCGTTTGGTTGAGGCGCATGTTTAGCAGAAATGTTGCTTTGCAATATTTCTTGGTGTAACCAGGCCTGAGGATGCAGACCCTGCAGTGGTGGCATTGAAACATTTTTTTGGAAAGCTCCCAGAGAGTATGCACATAGTGATGAAAGCTTGCCTGTGTGATTCAGTTTCCGCCATAAACACATAGCCAAATCAGCTTTTGAGTAGTTGGAGCAAGAAAAAAAAAATGACACAAAAAAAAAAAAAAAAAAAAATAAATACGCTGATGGGATCATCGAACCTGGATTCCCAGTCCAGACTCTGCGGTATAACGGGGGTCATGATGGCTGGTAATTTGCACATCTAATGTGTATGCAGTTGGTGTGCCAGTAGTTTCCATGTTAACATTTTGGATGACATTGTTGTAATCTATTAATTATGGAATTGTCAGTATCTATAGGTAAGCTCAATGTGGTACACTTTTCAGTCGTTGTTCGCAAACAAATGCTGAAGTTTGAATATATGCAGATTTTTCTGCACGCTGGAATGCTTTCCAGGATGTCGATTCAGTGACACCTGGTCACTAAATTGTTCACAGTTATGTTAAAATGGGCATATCCCGTTGCTTTCACTCGTGACCAACTTATTTCTCTGGAACTGGTTTGTTACGTTCAGCAATGTCTCACTTTTGCGGGCAGGTGTCCAATGAGACTGAAAAATGTCCTGACAATGCTATGGGAATGAAGCGGGACAGTCTACTAGCTAAAAAGTAGTTACAAGCCATGATGGTATGTGAAACTGTGGTATTGCATTTAATCAGTTTATCAAGGACGAAAGAATGATCCACTGCTTTATTGGAGATTGTGGTAACTTGAGCCATATGTGTTGAAGCAGAAAAATATAAATAGGTCACTGTGTATAAGTTAACTAGATCAAAATTGAAAGAAAGACTGTTGAAACGCTCCCACCAAGGTAGTTGCCCTCTTGTTCACGTTTGTCCATCTGTTGCAGGATTACATGATAATAATAATGTTTATTTCTA
>CM031614.1:15955230-15967730 GCA_018398815.1 Conus ventricosus
GATCAAAGGACTATGAAAGAATTGTTCATTGACTTTCATGTAAAAATGACAATATCAGTAAGTCTCTCTCTCTCTCTCTTCTCTCTCTCTTCTCTCTGTATGTATGTATGTATTGTTAAAGAATTTACTGGCTTCACATAATCATCATCTGGTGAAAGGGCTTCTTTCCATCTTCACTAAGGGCGACAACGACCAGCCATTTCTCGTCTCCAGTGCTTAAATTATCAGGGCCTAGGTTCTGTCTGTTTTGCGTTAGCTTCTGATGATTGTCTTTTCTTTCTTTCTTTCTTTCTTTCTTTCTTTTTTTTTTTCTTTTTTTCTTTCTTTCTTTCCTTACCTCTTCAAGTCTTCTCTGGTCTTTTTTGTAGTTGTTTTGGTTAGCATTTTTATTTTATCATCATCATCGTCATCGGTCGTCGTCGTCCTCATCATCATCAATCATTATAATTATTACTTATTGTATCGTGGGTGCTTATCTTTCTTCATTACTCTTGTCATCTCGTTTTACTGGCAGTTTGGGCTCTAGGAGTAGCTTGAAAGTGGACGAAATTTCATGAAATCGAACGGCACACTGCAATTATGTCCCTCAGTGATTGTTGGGAAATTAAACGGTACGACACTAACAGGGCGACAGAGAAGAGACACGCGACTTGAGTGGAGAGAGAGAGAGAGAGAGTGAGTAGAGAGAGAGAGAGGAGAGAGACGGGGGGGGGGGGGATGAAGGGAGGGTGGGGGGGGTGAAGGGAGGAAAAGAGAGTTAGACTTAGTTCACTTGTGCGAGTAGTCTTCAAAAAATCTAATGATTGTCATTTCTTATTTTTTTTATTTTTTTTTTGGAGGGGGGGTGGGTAGGGGGGGGGGCAAACTTAGATGTTTCAACAACACGGCTGACATGATCAGCAGCAGCTGAAAAATTAATAAGCGGTTCATGACACATGTCAACTAATGAGAGCAATGGGGAGGAGTTGATTCCATGTGCAGACAACGCTTGCCTATTGATGAGAGCAAGGGGGTGAGGGGGGGCGGGGGTTAATCCATGTCCAGACAACTCCTGTAAACTGGAATGAGAAGAAAGGGGAGTTGATTCATGTGCAGACAAAACCTGTCAACTAATGAGAGCAAGGGCTGAGTTAATTCCTTGTGCAGGACAACACATCGTCGACCAATGAGAACATGGGGAGTTATTCCATTGTCTGACAAACAACTGTTTATGATGGCAGAGAAAGGGGAGTTAAATTCATGTACAGGGACAACCACCTGTTATTTAGAGAGCAAGGGGAGTTAATTCCATTGTCCAGAACATCACTGATTGACTAATGTAGAGCAAGGGGAGTTAATTCATTGGTCCACACAACACCTGTCTACTAACGAGTGCTCAGGGGATGTGTTTTCCATGTCCAGCAACACGTGTTGGGGCACTAGGTTGAACTCAGTCCACCTGTCAGATAAGACAAATCCGGATTTGCTATTTTTTAATCCCAATGATGATGAGTGTATCGAAATTGTAGTGGTTGAAAGGTTGGGTGTTGTGTGTGTGTATGTATGTGTGTGTGTGTGTGTGTGTGTGTGTGTGGTGTTAGTGTGTGTGTGTGTGTGTGTGTGTGTGTGTTGTGTGTGTGTGTGTGTGTGTGTGTGTGTGTGTTTGGGTTGTGTGTGTGTGTGTGTTGTGTGGTGTGTGTGATGTGTGTGTGTGTGTGTGTGCTGTGTGTGTGTATGTGTGTTTTTGTGTGGTGTGATGTGTGTGTGTTTGTGTGTGTGTGTGTGTGTGTGTGTGTGTGTGGTGTGTGTGTGTTGTGGTGTGTGTGTGCGTGGTGTTTGGCTGTGGTGTGTGTGTGTGTTGTTGTGTGTGGTGTGTGTGTGTGTGTGTGTGTGTTTGAACGTGTGCGTGAGGGCATGCGTGCGTGTCGTGCGCCGTGCGCTATACGCGCGCGCGCGCGTGTGTGTGTATGTTTGCGTGTTGTTGTGAACAGAAAAAAAAGTTATTACACTAGGAAAAACAAGCACAATGCAAATGTGTTTCCATGGAAGAAAGAAAAAAACAGGAAACCCTGTCAATTTTCTATGTAAAAACAGAGTTAAAAAAAAGGATATGGTGGCACTTCGGGAAAACAGCGAAAAGGAGTTATCATCAAGAAGATAAAAACAGTTAAGATCGATTGGGTTGTAGCGTAACCACTCGTGTCTCTGTCGTCACTGCTGTTTTTCAAGGATATTGCCCGTTTCGCCTTAGCATACAACTGTTCTCGGATTTGGAGTTATCGGTGTTCCATAGGTTGGGATTCAATGTTTTCCTAGATCTCGTGGGCATAAAAGACCATCGGAAGATAGCACAAGAAGCGTTTTAGCGTTTTTTACAGTGGTTGGCAATGCTGTTTCTGGCACAACGAGGAAGATAGGATGAACAGGCCGTTTGTCGTGCACAGGGGTTAGGGAAGTGCGAATCTGTTGAGATAATGCACTGTCTGTTTTGATGCATTTTGGATTACAGACAAAACGGTGCTCATCTCTTGTTTACACAATGCATTCGCAATGCAGTATTGAATTTTGGTGTGTAGGCAAAATGCAAAAGGAATTGAGAGAGACGAGGGGGGGGGAGAGAGTACAGTCAGATAGACAGACAGACAGAGACACTGAGAAGGTTAGACAGATAGATCAGAGGACGTGACAACGCAGAGAACAGAGAGAGGGGACAGGCAGACAGAACAGAGAGATCCCAAAGACAGAGACAGGAGTCACAGGAGAGTGAGAGGAGAGAGAGAGAGGGGGGGAGGGGGGTAGTGATATTGCTAGCTTCGTTTATACTTTTACTCAGACAGGTAGGAGGAGAGGGGGAGGTGTGTGGGGGGGGGGGCAGGTTACGAAAGTAGACAAAGATCACTCAATCATTTTCTTGAGATGTCCTATGTTCTACGATTGAAGATCACAAGCATGCGATCGCTTCCACCACCAAAATAGGCCCTGTTACGTTCCTGTCACCACGCCCCACACCCCACACATCGTTCAGGAAACTAGTAACCACGCGCAAAAGGAAAACACACGTGATTGCGTGCCTCCATGGACGCACAAACATACCACTTAAACACATACACACACAACACTCACACACACACACACACACACAAAAACACACACAATCACACACACAATCACACACACACACACACACACGCACGCAGCACGCTCGCTCGCTCGCACACGCCACACGCACCACACACACATCATCATCATCTTCATCATCATTCATCATCAATCATCATCATCATCATTATTCTTTCCTCATACCTCCTCCTCTTCACATAAGTGAATTAAGCTAATTTTCGCGATCAGGGAATTAGTGTGTGTGTGTGTGTGTGTGTGTTGTGTGTGTGTGACGTGCGGGCGTGCGTTGAGTGAGGTCGCGTGCGTGCGTGCGTGTGTGTGTGTGCTGGGGGGGGGGGGGGGGGGGGGCGGCGGGGAGAGGGCGCTCGCGGGTGAAGTGTGTATCTTCACGGTCACAATATCGTGGACATGACCAGGTGCTTAAAAATAACATTTGAAACGGTGTGGCGCGTGCCTTGATTGCACGTGTGTCTGTAACATTCACAGCACCCTTACATTATGACTTGTCCTCAGAACTCCCTAATTGGATAGCACGTGTGTCGTATATCAGCACACCCTCATCAAGCCCTGTTCCTCAGAACTCCCCTAACAACGGCTCTGTGAATGCCGACTAGATGAATCGTGACTCTTCTGTATTGAGAACAGGAGGGTGGGAGGGGGGGGGGGAGGGGATCGGGGGTCAGGGGTGGAGGTGGGGGAACTTTCCTAAACAGGCGCAACTATATGTCAATCTTCATGTACAAAGGTCTATTCTTTGGGGGGGGGGGGTTGGGGGGGGGGGGGGGGGCTAGTATAAAGCCAGTGGAAAATATCATCAGGTAGTACTGCATCTGAGACACGATGGATCCTGTCCATCATCTCAGTTAACAATGCTGCTTGGTTCCAGCGAATCGTGCTGCTATTCCTCGTATAAACGATGCATTAGCATGCATTATCGCCTTACTGGTGTTTATATTCAGAGGAGTAAAAGGGAAAATGGTAATACAGACAGACAGAGACAGAGCAACAAAATAGGGAGACATGGAGACAGACAGAAAGAAGCACGTACGGAACAAAACATCAATACGTGCCATGCACACTTTTACAAACACACCTCACACACACCAACTCACACACACACACACCCACACACTCACAAAAAACACTCACACACACGTGTGTGTTTGTGTGTGTGGTGGTGTGTGTGTGTGTGTGTTTGTGTGATGTGTGTGTGTGTGTGTGTGTTTGTGTGTGTGTGTGGTGTGTGTGTCGGTCATTCTGTCTGTCATGTCTGTCTGTCTGTATGCGTGTGGCGGTGAGACCTCTGTATGTTTATATATGTAAACGTATAGAAACTTGGAATGTTGAGTGAATAACGTAGTGGTAGAGGCAGACGCGTCGCGCCATTGTATGTTGAGGGGGAGGGGGTGGAGGGAGAGAGGGGGGAAGGTATTTGGACTGTCACTCTGTTGATGTGTACATACTTACTTAGTTTCGCTCTTACATACATGTATTGTCATTTATTTATATAAACTCTCCCCGTTTGTTGTCGTGTGTGTGTGTGTGTGAGTGTGTGTGAGTGCGTGCGTGCGTGCGTGCGTTGCCGTGCGTGCGTGAGGGATTCACATGCATAGTGTGTGTGTGTGTGTGTGTGTGTGTGTGTGTGTGTGTGTGTGGTGTGTGTGTGTGGGTGTTTGGTTTGTTGTTTGCGGAGCGTGCCTGCGGTCCTGCGTGCGCGAGAAAGTGGTGTTCGTTGTGTGTGTTGGTGGGGGTGTGTGTGTGTGTGTGTGTGTAGTGTGGTGTAGCTGGGTGTGTCGTGTGTGTGGGTGTGTGTGGGTTGTGTGTGTGTGTTGTGGGTGGTTTATTTGTATTTATGTGTAGAGAGTGAGTGAGTGAGAGAGAGAGAGAGTGTGATGTGAGAGAGGAGAGAAGTGAGTGATTGCGTTGTGTTGGGTTGTGTGTTTTTTTGTTTTGTTTTTTTCTCGCGCTTGCGTTTTTACATCAGTCGTTGTTTTGTGTAACGGAGGGGACAGGGTTTGTGTTAGTAGGGGTTTCAGTTCTCACTGTTTGGGTCCAACTTCTTACGTGCTAGGGATATGAAATGGTGGTAGATGGACTATTGGGTGAACTTTCACTGTGACGCGGAGTTTGGACTAGGTTTGGAATGATGGGGGAGGGGCGAGTGGGTTGGAGGGGGAGGTGGAGGTAGGAGGAGGAGGAGGAGGAGGAGGAGGGGTGAGGAAGGAGGGAGGGGGAGGAAGAAGAAGAAGAAGGAAGAAGAAGAGAGATGACGTAAGACGAAGCATAAGAGGAGGAGGAGGAGGCGAGGGACGGAGGAGAGGAGGAGGCGGAGAAGGAGGAGGAAGGAGGAGGAGGATGCGGCGGAGGGCGGTGGAGGAGGAGGAGGCGGCGAAGTAGGCGGAGGAGGAGAAGGAGGAGGAGGAGGAGGCAGGAAAGAAGAAGAAGAATAGAAGCAGAAGAGAAGATAGGAAGTAAAGAAGGTAGCGAGAAAAGAAGAAAGAAGTAGAAAGGAGAAGATGCAAGATGAAGAAGACGAAGTCTGTTTTAGGAAAGAGAAGACGAAGGCAGAGGAGGAGGAGGAGGAGGAGGAGGTGGAGGGGGCAGGTAAGGAGGAGGGGAGGAGGAGGAGGAGGAGGAGGAGGAGGAGGAGTGGAAGGAGAGAGGTAGGAGGAGGAGGTGAGGAGAGGAGGAGGAGGGAGGAGGAGGGAGGAGGAAGGAGGGGGAAGGAGAAGGATGAGAAGGAGGAGAACGGAGGGAGGAGGAGGGAGAGAGGAGGGGAAGAAAGCCGAAGCGAAGAGAGAGGGCGAAGGGAGAGAGTTGGAGAGCAGAGAGAGGAGAAGAGAGAGAGAGGAGAGAGAGAGGGGCAAGAAGGAGAATAGAAGAATGATGAGAAGTATGCATGAGTAGTAGTAGGAGGCCTTCTTTAATCAACAATTTCTATTATGCCTACTAGACAGAGGAAGGGAAAGAGGGAAAAAAGAGTGAAGTTAGTGGAGAGGAGTGAGATGCGTGAGGCTGGTTAGGGGTCAGGGGAAATGGGGATGAAACAGCAAGGGGGTGGAGAGGAGGGGGGATGGAACAGGGAGAGGCAGGGGGCGGGGCCCGGGGGCGACGGGGGCGGGGATGCCCCCAACTAGGTGATAAGTCTCGTATGGACCACGAGGGGAAATAAAACAAAAAAACCATATAATGGGAAGCACGCGAGCATGATCACTTTGGGGTCGTCTTCTTCACGCATTCCGAAACGGTCTGGAGGAATGGCTGTTTGGTTTTTTAGTGGTCTTTATAGTGGTCTGGATATACCTTTCAGAGTCCTTATCCCCCTTCACCTTTCCCCCCCCCCCCCCCCCTTGAGTTTGAGAACTGTCACAAAGCGTATATTGTCCTGTGTCTGTCCACCATCTATGATTGATGATCCACGCCCTGGGCGAGTGCGCGTTTCCTTGGACTACTGCGTTTTATGGTGGGTTTGGGAACTGGGGGACTCCTTCTCAAGTCAGCCTGCTGAATTGATTAAATGAACCGTGCAGGAACGTGGATATATCAACCCTTCCCCCCCACCCCCCCCCCCCCCCCCCCCCCCCCCCCCCCCCCCCCCCCCCCCCCCCCCCCCCCCCCCACCCCCCCCCCCCCCCCCCCCCCCACCCCCCCCCCCCCCCCCCCCCCCCCCCCCCCCCCCAGACCCCTCTCCCCCTTACCCATTCTCTGGATAATCGTCAACACGGGTGTAGCCGTTCCTTGCAAAACACAATAATACAAAAACGATCAGTTGTCTAGTGTGTGTGCCTGTGAATTTTGCGCGGTGATTCCGCTGACGTCAGGGA
This sequence comes from Conus ventricosus, assembly GCA_018398815.1. Lineage (NCBI taxonomy): Eukaryota > Metazoa > Mollusca > Gastropoda > Neogastropoda > Conidae > Conus > Conus ventricosus. Next base: position 15,962,154 of record CM031614.1, read on the forward strand.
TATAGTTATTCTCTCTCTTGTATCTCTCTCTGTCTTCTCGCTCTCTCGCTCTTCTCTTCTCTCTTCTCTCCTCTTCATCTCTCTCTCTCTCTCTCTCTCTTCTCTCTCTATATCTGTGTCACGTGAATGTCGTGCGATTTGTGCTTGTATGTATATCATGCATGCGCGCGACGTGTGTGTGTGTTTGTGTGTATGTGTGTGTGCGTGCTGTGAGTGCGTGCGTGCAGTGGTGTTGTGTGTGTGTGTGTGTGTGGTGTGTGTTGTGATGTTGTGTGTGTGTGTGGTGGGGTCGTGTGTGTGTTTGTGTTAGTGTTTGTGTGTGTGTGTGTGTGTGTTGTGTGTGTGTGTGTGCGTTGCGTTTTTTAAATGCGAGAGCCGTGCGGTCCATGCGTCTCTCTCTCTCTCTATCTCTCTTCTCTTCTCTCTCTCTCTCTCTCTTCTCTCTCTCTCTCTCTCTCTCTCTCTCTCTCTCTCTCTCTCTCAACTCGTCGTCGTCGTCATCTCTCTCTCTCTCTCTCTCTCTCATCTCTCTCTCTCTCCTGAAGAACTGCTGTGGCCTCTCTCCCTTGCGCAAAACAGTGTTCATTGTTGTTTGTTGTTTACAGCAACAAGCACACTTTGAACAAAATTGTGGGTAAAATCAGGTGAACTGTGGATACTGTCATTTTGAACGATTGCGGGACAGCGCTCCCCCCTCCTCCGGACCTTTTGTGTTACTCTCATCCTCCGTCATCAACTGTATTTTCCTCCCTTCCCCCATGTTTTGTCTTGCCCTCTGTCAGCGTCTGTTCCATGATGTGGCAGTGCGGTTTCGATTCTGGAGCGCCTTCAGGATGGACCTTAAGTCGATGGTTTTGTCTTGTCGTATCATCCACACAAGAGGCATTTGCAACTTTTCTTTTTGGTTTGGAGGTATGTTCCATTTTCCTAGAATGGGTATCTCCTTTCCTGCGGCGATGTGGAGTCGAACCCAGGTCCCACAACTATGTTGGCACGGACAGCGCTAATGAGATGGCCACCGACAAACACTCGTAACCGTCAAGACTTTCTCACCTCGGTACTCTTTTTTTCATTCTGAATCTCCGACACCCAAATGATCTCCAAAGAAATCTGTTCGCCATGGCAGGATACGGTGACAACAGGCTGCTGATACCATGGAACGGAGGAGTAAGAGCTGTACACTGGTGTGAAGCCCTCAGAACGTACAACGATTCAACTTCGAGATGCAGTACGGCACCTTTCTACTTCAATGTTAGTCTACAGAACAAAACAGCAATATGTATCTGGGGAAGGATTCGTTTTTTGGTATCGACCCTCTAAAATGGAACGCCACATCGATAAAGATCGAGTCCTTTTCTCGCATAAATTTTCTTGAGGTTTTTCAAACGTCCAGGAAAGTGAACAGGAAGATGATGGCAGGTGCAGTAGGAAAATCAATTCCAGCTATTTTTCAGTGTTAGTTCCAATGAAACAATGGACTGTGATGACTTGGAACGAACACACCGTCTGGCCTGAAGAACAGTACTCCACCCTCTGTCCAGTCATTGTCCGTTTTCCTCCAGTTGGTCGAGGACAAGTTTGTCGTTTTCTCAGATCAATGAGGCTGTCGAAGTGATCTCTCAACCTCTCTGGGGATTCGGATTGCATTCGGACCTTACTGACACCAGATTCAGGTCGTTGCTGGAAGAAGAATGGACGGCAGGGGGAGTGCATACGTCTGGAAGGCGACAGCTGATCTATGGCAGCACAAAGAATCAGCAACACCAAGGGTCTGACAGCAGTTTTATAAATGAACCCTGCAAACTCCGTTAGATTTGAAGAGTCAAAGATGCACACAATCCGGGGTTATCATGCACCAGTGACATCACATTCGCAGGAGTACTTCCATCAAGTCCAGCAACAGAACACTCTGCCTGCACTGGGAAATAATCATCTGTCTTGGACAGCGGAATGGGGAGCTTTTCCCTACCTTCAGAGACGTGATATACATTCTTCAAAGTTCAGGCAGGAGATTCTAGCAAAAGGAGGAAATCATGAGCAGCAAGATCACATTACATCTCAGTCTAACTTTTAGACATGACGATTGCGAACAGGTGTCCTATATTTGGAAAAGAAACCCTTAGTTGAGTTCCGTAATCCAGTACAACATAAACGAAGCATTTAACGCCGATTGTCGGAAGAAACAACCTTTGTGCAGCAAAAGGGGCTCAGACTCAGCAAGAAAAGCCTTTTATCCAGTACAATCAAGCCTCAAAGCAACAAACGTTTCAAATCTTTCGCAGAAGAAGGGCTACAGATGCAACAACCTGAAGCTTCAGAGATACAAGAGAAAAGGTTCAATGCGGCAAAATGAACCTTCTACTCATCAAGTGTTGACAGACTTGGTGTTAGATTTGTCCCTTACATCACAACTCAACTGAAGCTGACAGTGCTGCAAGGGACATTCCCACTTACAGCAAAAGACAAATATCAGGAGCAGCAAAGGAAAGCTCCAACACAGCAAAGAGAAACACTAATGCAGCAAGGAGTAGTTTCAATGCAACAGAGTGGAAATACTAGTGATATGAAACAAACTTCAAGCTCGGAACCAAACAGAAAAGTCCTAAATCCCAACGTCAACCAAAATATCGAAAAGTGGGGTTGGACAGACTCGGTGTTAGACTGTGTCCCCTACAACACAATGTTATATTACCTCAGATTTCCGAACCGTTATGCTGACTGTAGTAGGGTCAAACCTACAGTATTGCGTCCAACCTCCTTATGCGATAACAGGGAAATTTAGCGATAACACAGCCAAGCGAGAATAAGTGACTTGTCCAATGAAGACCAAAGCCCACATCACTTCTGGAGGGAGCCTGTAGTAGCAACCCCAGTTACATTGGATTGGATAAGGTCGGGAGGTGCTAGTGGCCGGTATAGACATTTCTCCCCACCACTGTGCCCCTGATGGACTCCCAGATCATACTGCAGCCAGGACTCAACCCACAAGCAGCTGGCTGATCCCTGGACCACTATAGATGAAGTGGAAGGCCATGTCCCCAGAACGTCGAACAGCATGAAGGAAGTGGCGTGTGTCGATTCAACAGGAAACCCGTGAAGCCTGACCAAAAGGACTAACTGCTCCATTGTGTCTGAAATCTCATCATCATGGGTATGCGACCACGGAGAGGGCATAATCCGGTCAGACTTCCCCATTGGGGTAACTGAATGTTTCCCTCGTGTGTGAGTGGGCTATTCCAAACTGGTCTTGGTCTACAAACCACAATATCCTAGAGGACCTCGGCCCTGACAGTTTTTTGGTCCCTTTACGTGTTTCACACACCCACAACATTGCATCAAAATAACGTTTTTTCCACATATAACATTTCTAAGTATAATATTGATGGGCTGAAAAACATTTTACCAACGGGATGTTGCTACATTTCTGCTATATTTATGACATTATTTTCTTTTCCCTGAAACATTCTCGATACATTTTCCAGCTCATCCTTTTTATCCCCTCTTTTGTTGTGTGGCTTTCACCTGGTAATATAAAAGTATAACGATTCGTTTACATGCTAGCATGTAAGGTGGTGTTTCAATGTTGGTTAAAACAAGCTATATGCAAATATGTAATTATATTTCTGTAGATATCGACATTTGTATAGTCTTAAGAGGTTTCAAAAATAGTTTAACGGGATTAGATACTTGATTGTTTGATTATTGGCATGTACATTCCACCATCACAGAGCATTTAATATGAAGTAACTGATATTTACAATGGGGTTTATTTATTTGAGCATGCATTCTTGATATGTTGGAGAGTACGGTGACTTACTCTATTTTATGGGTGTTTTAAATTAAAGAATGGTAATGCTAACGCCAAACGTTTCTATTTCTGATGATTCCTTCTTCGGAAGTGACGATACTGATGTTTGTTTTACAATTTGCAAGAAATTCAAAAGTCAGAGTTATTAATAATTTTGGGTCGATACTTAATTTTAAACTCTGTGAGCAGTTCTCTTGATATGTTAAATGGTTTGGTACAAGGGTGTGCAGCAGGGTTGATTTCACATTTAATCATACAATTGGCTCATGCGTTAATTGTTTATTTTCTGATGTCTAAATCTATTATTAAACAAGCTTTAAAGCTTGCAAGTTTTATCTAGGAATAGAATCAAATACACTGACAATAGAACTGTCCTTAACGCACAAATTGTTAAAAACATGGTTATGATAAGAGCTGTAAGATACGTGTTATGAAAAGTATGTATAGGGATCAAGAGAATTAAATGGAATACTATGAAAAACAAAAATCATAAGAAAATTCAACAGCATTTTTAGCAATGCAACCAGTCGTATTTGATGTTGATATAGATGAGAGCCCTTACTAAGCTATGTGAGGGCTTGCGTTAGCTGGTGTATGCATGAAGGAAGTAAGATTATAATGATCCTCAAGAAAAAAGAGACCGTGGTTTGATAAAAGAAGCAGAGGGAGAAAACAGGTTGCATGTAAGACAGGTCTTTGAGAAACCATCAAAGATGCACAAACCCAAATAAAGATGAAGTAATCAGATCTTAAATTACACTGAATATGAATTAAGGGAATATAAAAAAACTTTCTTAAAAGAAAAGAATATGAAATAATAGGACAGACATTAGAAACACTTGAAAACAATGCAACATGATCCTAAAACTGTTTGGGGAACAATCAAAAAGTGGGTTAACACAATCATCATGATTGATCTGCTTCCTCGGTGAATGGTATAATCCATATTCAGTGGTACTTTAATGGTCTGTCTTGGGAAAAACGATTCTACGAAATCAATGATCAAGCGACACTTTTGTAGAAAAATTATCTAACAAACAAGATGTGATTGCTCTTATTTTAGATGCTGAAAATAACGGAACTGAAGTTTAATTGAAGCTTTTAATGCTTGAGAATTGGGTTAATGCAGCTGGCCCAGACGGCTTTATTGGGGAATTGTTCAAGCATTACTTGTCCTTTTTAGTTGAACTGTTTTTCTGACGAAGTTTTTAATAAACTTTTTTGATTTAGGAGCATTTCCCTCAGCTGGTCTGATTACTCAAATCCCCTCCTATAAATAAATGGATTGCTGATCCCAATTCCCCAAACAATTATCGAGGTTTTTCTTTATCGAACATTAACAGCAAACTATATACCTTCATTTTGAATAAACGACTGACTATATGGGTAGATGATTATAACTTTACTAAGTGAATTTCCAAAGCAGGCTTTAGAAATTTTTTTTAGTTACAGTTGAAATAATATATTCCAAATTTTAGCATTGATACAAAACATCTTTCTTCTAAACAGAAAACTATATGCAGCCATTCATTGATTTTAAGGGAAGGCTTTTGACCTTGTAAATAGAAAACTATCTTGGTTATTACTACGGTAATTATAGATTTCATGGGAAAATGTACAATTCTATCAGAAGTATGTTACGAAGTTTTTTTTGAAAAGCTAGGGTTAGAAGTAAAGTGAATGGAGTGACAGATGTGTTCATGTTGCCCAACGGGACTTAAACAAGGAGATAACTGCAGCCCGATTTTATTTGCTCATTTTCATTAACG
>CM031614.1:15972730-15990230 GCA_018398815.1 Conus ventricosus
TTGGTTTATATAGATGTGCATCTTTTTATAACTATTTAAAAAAAACTAATTTAAAAAAATGGAACTAAAAGCGCTAATAACGCCCGGGGGACTGAGTCCTTACTACTTTTCTAATATTATCTTCTACCTCAAGCACCATTAATAAATCAGAACAAGCAACTGGCTTTCCGTATTGATCAGTTACTTTTACATCTAATGAATTTAAAGAACCCTCAATTAATTCTTTAAATTCAATGTCTCCCCCAAACCTGTATAACTGATAATTGCAAAGCCCGCCCTAGTTGCCGGCAGCGCTCATAGAACTGTAGACGGACATCCATTAAATAATTATTATCTGTTTTTAACTGTTGTAAATGAACATACAACATTGGGTTCACAAGAAAATCAGAAGGTTTATTACCTTTAAATTGATAAACACCTTCTCTTGTACTAAATCTATAATCTTTACCACCATTGTGAAAGCCTAAAATTCTTGCAAGTCGTCTAGGAAAAATGTACTCTCTTCTTTCTTCTAGTGGGAAATGTATAGTAATTATGAGATTTGCCTCGCCATTCCTATCAGTATACCAAATTCACTAAGTACTTCTTTTAAAGAACAAAAGTTGTAGTAACCATCAAGTATTGTTATTTGAGTTACTTGTTTGCCTTGTTCGTCATTAACATTAATCCAGTTATTCTGAGTCTCTTCAGATATGTTAGTCCACATAACTTTAAAGTCAATTTCTTTAAGAGCAATCCTACAACTCCCGCGCCTATTGTCAATTGGTGCGTTAAGAACAACGTTTGTTTTGTTGGGTTATGTTTTGTTGGGCTATATAGATGTACATCTTTTTATAACTATTTTAAAAACTAATTTAAAAAATGGAACCTTTTAAATATAATGAAAGTGCCGCTTACAATGTAGGAGCGCTTTATAACCCCAAATCTTTGAACTTCAGTTTACTAACCATTGCAGTAGATGAATCATATGGCTTCCAGGTCAGACTTTGTGAACCCCGCTAACATGATATTTAAATCCCCCTATAAAGAATGATTGAGTGCCATCAGCATGGTCATCCCACCCTATGATGTTTTTCCAGAAATCTGTTAATTTTGCCGTTTTAACTCGCGCACTCCACTGGCCTGCTCGGCGTTTCATTTGCAAACCATTTTAACCATCCCAATCTTTTAGTAGGTACAGTATATAACTTTCATGTTTATTTACCAGTACAGGCGATTACTAACTGAACTACAGTAGCCCTTCCAAGCGACTGCGCGTTTTAATCCGTTCAAACGCCCAATGGACAATATGCATATGAAAGAATCTGCTCAGAATTTAACATTGAGCCTTTCAACTGATTTTAGACAAATGTTAGAACGCAATCATGGCGCTAGGCACACTGCATTTGTTGGCACAAAAAAAAGAGAATATACTTCTGAACTACTGGCCGGCCACACATCTTGTGCAAACCAAAAACAAGTTCGATTGGGGTTCCATAGAACCAAAAAAATCATCCTAATGGCTTGGGCAACATTTATTTTAGATGAAAGTGAAGGCCTAACAATGCCAGGAGTGCATCGACTGATATGACTCCAGAAGGACATACGGTTGGTTGTCTATTAGGGGCAACCACAAGCTCCGACCAAGGTCTACCCTTAGTTGATCAGTTTCAGGCTTTTTGATGCTAGAAAACAAGTTCTAAGCCAATTTAGAAGATGCTAGTAACTCTGCTGTGATTTGCTGCCAGCAGTAAAGGTATCAAGACGTTCTTGCACATGCTAGGTTCAAAGGTTGACTTTGTTGTAGGCCTGGATTATACATGTGCCCTCTGAACTTAGATGCAGATTGGCAGGATACAGAATTTTTAATAATGAAATCCTCATAGCTGGTAGACGACCAAAACTTAGGAGACAATCAAGAGCTTAAACACAAGGGCCTGCTCCATCCTTTTTAAAAAAAGTACCCACCCATGAGTAAAAGCGTTTCCAGGTATAAGCGTCCCACAACCAGAAAGCAGTCAGAAAGCACACCACCTGTTGATCTTCCTCACACTGACAGTCATACTAGCGAAAAGACAGCCTTGTTTGTGTTTTTTAACTTTATGGGATGAGCCTATATTTATTGCAGAAAAAATTATCCAGGAGTAGCGCTCCTACGTCCACAGATGGTCGGCCATATGACACAGCATCCTTTGACTATAGTAGACAAAACCCAACTAAACAACACTGCCTATTATGCAAGGCAGAGCATCAGCGCTTTGGCAGCTAACTTCTTTAATAGTTTGCTAGATGAACGAATTGTTTTCTTATCAACTTTTACCAGGTTGTGGTGTTGGGAGGCGCTATGCCCCTGTTGGTGGCGCACTTGACGGATGTAATGCATAAACGAGGTAGAGATAGCAAACCCAACAGCCGTTAATATACTAAACTATTGTAATCCCCTGTTCCACGAACAGAAGTCCTGATTCTTTCAGATAGCCGTAGTGTTTTCAATAATGTATTTGTTTATAGTTTCTCTTATTCTGCTTGTTTGTGATGCTAACTGCGCTCTGTTAGTTAGACAGAACTTCTAACCTGGCGCCCTTTGGTAGCATTAAAGCATGTATTTGCTCCTGCGGTATTTTAGCCTTTTCTTCTCGTCCTAAATTGTTATCGTCTGAATCAGCCTGTTTATTTTTTTCTTCATCTATCTCTCTAACAAGCTCACCAAAAGTTTGGCAAAATTGTTTGTTAGTTCACCCCTTTTTGTCCGTAATGCCTCATTTAGTACCTTTATTTCGGCATAAGGCAATGGAGAAGAACGTTAATTGTTTTTATCTGTGTTTTCTCATTAAAACTCGTTTCAATTTCTGCTATTAGTTCATCTGCTGTTTAGATTTTATTCATCAGAGGTATGTTTTGTATTCAGATTGTGTTGGCACTCTTTTGCCCCAGTTTTGTATCAAGAATTAAAAGCCTCAGTCCTTATTTTCGTCAATAAAGTTTAATTGCCTTTGGTCTACAACAGGGTAGATCTCTAAGAATTGTGGCCCTGCTTAAAAACTGGGTTGGGTCTGGCTTTGCAGTAAGGCCGCAACACTCTTTCCTTTAATGGTTCTTACATACAAAAGATTATTGTTATTCTGTTGAAAAATCAGATACCCTACGTTCTTTTGGCTGCTCTCGCCCCATTTGGCTATATAATGATTCAATTCTATCTAGCAATCGTATTTGGCGTAACCCTAATCCTTGACCTGCTGCTGCTCCTCAAGCTCTTCTGCACTGAAGGGCCCAGTTCTGTTTCATCTTCTTCTTCATCAGAAAAATCAATTGCGTCAAAATCTTCAGGCCCATATTTTTTATTTATATTCTTTTTTGTTTTATAAAAAATGAACTCATACGGTTGTGACCTCGTCAATACAGAAAAGAGAAAGACCCACTGGCCGTAAAAGGTTTAAGGCAGACTGTTTAATTAGTGTAAATACTCCATCAACAGTTCAGCCCGGACAAGCTTTATCTGTTAAGTTCCCCTGATCTTGGCCGCTGGACGATGTCTATATGCCAGGGCACTGCTAAACTATCATTCAAAATAGTAATACATCGGAAGATCCTTATGCTATGTTGTTGCTAATTTAGGCTGGGCATTTGTTAATCATATAGTAATAAAAACTGGAGGGCGTAGAGTTTTTTTTACTAAGAGAGGCAGGAATTATTTGCCTCTATTCAGATTTTATGCGCTGCCTAAAAAAGAAAGAAAGAGAAAGTTTATCAGGGAATACAAGGACTCAAACGGCCTCAAGCACAGGCTTAAAGCGGTGGATGCAAAGGAATGCTGTTAAAGATGAGGCTGTAGCAGAAGCGTTTGGCAACTGATTCTGCAATCCCTCTAGTTTTTGAATTGTTAAAGACGCATATGCCATATTTACCAAAGGAGCATAAAAGAATAAACTTACTTATGAACTGACTTTTATTCTCGCGGTTCTGTTGTTCTGTCTGAAGACCCTTTAGCTAAATACGCAGTTAGTGACTCTCTCTTGAGTTTGATGTTGTTACTACCCGGAGGGCTAGAACAATCTTAACCCAGTATATAAAAATAAAACAGTTATTTATTATGAAAGAGTATGCACGCCATTACAGAAAATAGAAACAAGCGAGACACTTCTTTTGGAACATTACATCTCTAAATTCAGGTCCTCTTAAGTCTTTAAAAGGTAGTTTGTTTTGTTTAATGAGAAATACAACTCCTTTTCAGAGAGAATCAGAAGCGTTTTATAATCCAAAAATTGAGAAGGTTGACTGTGTAATAAAGGGCAAGTTCTGATCAGTTGTATTCGGGGCGCGGACTTTTACCCCACCAACACTTTGATGAAATAAGAAAGTCGTTCGCTGGAGGGTAGGCAGAGTGGAGCATGCAGCTGATTCGGTATGTAAAAAACTTCGCCTTTATGATGTATGTATCGAAGACTACTTAATACCAAATATGGGCTGTGGCTGGATTTTGATCCACAATTTGACTACAACAGATTGTTTGGAAGTGGATGTAGGGAAAGGATAGGGCAAGATAGTATAAAATAAATATTCGCAAGAAAGCAGACGGAGACGCCTAAATAAAAAGCATGGTTTTATAGCTTGTGATGCTCAGTTAAACATTGAAGATAACAGGTTAAAAGGCGCTGGCTTCTATTAAAATGTAGAGAAGAAATATTTCTAATAATAAACAGGATGGATAGTTTGAAAGTTTCTACCTAAAGATCGCACTGCTTTCTCTTATCTGCGGATTACGGGTGTGGGAGGAAAACTGGTTTCGTACTTGATTTGTTTACCAAACAATATAACAGTGTCATTTACGATGCACATTGTTATATTCTGGCAAAACCATTAAGCACAAACAAGGCTTACAAAAGAAAGCGAAGTTTATTTGGACAGGGACGATAATATATTTCTAGTTGATCCTAGCGACAAACTGAGCGATGTTTTAGAACATTACTATAAGCTATTTAAGGGAACTGAAACGTTGTTTATTATTGATGACTGTTCAGCTGAGACGAGACATTGTTAAAAAAAGAAAAGCTCTGTCAAAGCTAGCCTTTAGCGGCCGTCATGCCTTAGTTTCTGTGTGTCTTAACTCAAATATATAATGCCGTCTTAAAAGACTTTCGATCGCAGTTATATTCGGTTGTCTTATTTTTCACTAAAGGACAAAGATAGTTTGGAAGATTGTTTAAGTGAAAATTATATAATAGGGACAAAGATGAGCTATAAAAAAATAAAAGAGCAGTTAGAAAAATCTAGCACCGCACTAAGCTATGCTTACGGACTGACCCCCCAGTTCAATAAGTTTGTTTATTATATTTTGTTTATTATGATTGCTTATAACCAATTTGTTTTATTCATTAATTTTTTATATTATAAAAAGAATGTCTATGGGGCCAGATCAGAAGCGGGCAGGTAGCCACCTAAAATGCACTGCAGTAGAGCTTAAAAGACCTAGCAGACACAGCTGAGTTTGATCTTGTAGGAGTGTCAAGGATATGGTTTATGGATTGAATACTAGATGTATGGGTTTACAAACGAACAGAATTGAAGACAAAAAACGACAGCAACTATCCTACCCTAGAAGAGATAAGAAATTTAAGGGCCAAACGATTTTGGCCAAATTTGAATACAAAATTTCATAAAGAGGAGAATCTTGGGCGTTGCTTCTGAATTGACTGGATGAATTTTAAAGTTTGAAACTACGAAGCCCTAATGTATCTATGATAGCGAACACAATTTTTAGAAAAGCTTTGAAGCCAGGGTCCCTTCTTGTTAGCCTAGTTCCTGGACACAAACAGAAAAAACATATTTGAAGTATCTAAAGCGAGGTTTGATTATATGCTACAGAGAAAGAAGTCATTAGCTGAAGTGGCGGAGTGACACCGTCGGCTTACAATTTACCCCACGCTACAGTCACTTCCTAGGCAAATGGACGATGATTTTTTCGCTTATTTATTACTCGAGGGAGGGGAGATTCTAGTTTGCCAGAACATGCGTTGATTTAGAGGCATACAAATAAAGGCTGCAAAAAACGTGGCTGCCCCTTTTAAGTTTGTTATTGTTATTACTACTAAAATGGGGAGTGAAATAAACACTTTTTTATCTTCTGACAAAGTTACTATAATGGGTTGCAAGAACAAAACTAACAGTACTGCTTTATTTTCATTAAGGATGTTGTTTTTATTTGAGTATTTACTCTGTTGTGAGTGCTGACAGCACGGATTTATAAGTGCTTTGTATAAGATTAATTTTAAAAAATAATCTTATTTATAAAAATGCTGTTCAACAGTTTAGGTTTTAAGCAAATAAAGGACTCAAAAGGGAATTAGAAAGCGACTTGGATAAGTATAGAGTTACTAGAAAGAAATATGCTAAAGTTTAAATACTCTTTCTTAAGTAATTACTGGATCATCAGCTGTAGCTAGCGTAAGTGCCCGGGTCTGGTGTTGACTGTTTTAGCCATGCGGTTGGGGCGCCAGCCTCTTTAGGCATTAGGTGGCCTTGGTTTGGGTTTAGGCGCTGTGTCTATGATAGTAAGTGCTGTTTAAAAAAAATTAAGTCCTAAATTTACAAAAGCACACTGCCCATTGTGGCGCTAGCATCGCAAAACTTTGTTCATTAGATTAAGAATAAGCAAATAATTACAGGATGAAAAACATTACAGACACAAGAATTTGAGAAGCTTATGGCGATGGTGAGGGATATAGACGACAAAAATTGTAAACTTCAAATGGAGTGGGAGAAAAGACTTTTACTTCACGACAGGTAGACACTGATGCAATTAAACTGAGCATTGAAAAACAACAAAACGATCCAGTTAAACCCAAATAAGCCTAAAAAATAGGTTCTAACCAAAAATAAGTTTAACAAAAATAACACTATTTTTTTTGTTAACTCACTGTGATTTGGCGGACAACTTGCAACTCTTCACGAATCAATAGGATCTTTTAGGGGCCAGGACTTTTTTAGACGGTAGTTAAGCGCCGCCAGAAGAGTGAGTCTCTCTTGTAAATAATATCGACGGGAGGGGTTGTCTGCATAATTCTTTCAACTTACATATTAGGCTTCGCTCCATATGGGGTCTGTGGCTCTTATTCTGACAATCGCCCTCTGCTCTCCAGGAGCATTACAAGTATCTTACTTTCTTTGTCCACAACGGCAAGAGTTTTTGAGTCCCCTGCGCATCTTCAGTAATGCTATTTTTTTTTAATTTGATCGCGTTTACTGGCTTTAAGACTGTGCTTTTAAATTCTTCGTTGTTCATGGCACGTAAGACTGATGTGCAATCTCCTACCCATTCTGTGTTGCGTTTCTCTGTCCTTAATTTCTCTGTGATATTTGATAGGTGTAAAAGGCGTTCAGCTAGATATAATTAAAGTTTTCTACTAGGGCTTGTGACGTTGGTTGCCTGGGATCCTTTCTTAACTGTAACATGATGTTTTTTTAAAAACAGTTGGTAGTTTAACAGAGCCTTTTATATATACTCTTTTCCATCATCACTTGAATTCATCCGTGGATTACTTAATGGACCTCGCATGTATATTTGTTGTAAAAGCCCAGCCACGCCAGTGAGCTTTTATCCGTTAAAGGTTCGGCCTGTCATTGTATCTGAAGCCATGTCAACAACTGTCAGAGCATACTTAAACTTTTTTCGTCTAACTTTATCTTGCTGGAAGTTTCAACAAGCTCCATATGGTGGGTGTCATTCGGAATGATCGTTAACAAATCTAGGACTTATTATTCTTTTGGGGCAGGCAAATATATTGCCAAATGGACTGTTTTGAAAGCCAGTCTTTCGCATCTGATTCAGGGACACCTCTAGCAGCTTTATCTTCAGTTTTTCATATGGCAGCGTTCCTTTCAATACCCTTTAGTGAGAATAATATATTTTGGACTTCGTTATTGTCCATAAGATGGAATGTATTTTTATTGTATTTGTTTTTTGTTGTTTTGTGCAAGAAATAAATTGCTTCCATAGCACCCACATTAAAACCAATTTCTGATATTTCTGTTCTTCTGCACGGTTCATAAAAGTCAGGACAGTTCTGGCGGCGGCGATGTTAGAAAACTTCTTTCCTGTCACTAAGTAATACTCATCATTAGCCTTCATCAACGTCTGTAACTGTGTGCTGCGCATGCTCCTGTTCTCTTAATTTTTAGTAATAAAGTTAAGTGTGGCAATTCGCCTTTTATCATAAGCGTCTCATTGACTTAGCTAAAATCTTCTATTGCTTTGTTATGAGTTCTCTCTCTTTCATCGGACGCTTATTTACTAAACATATAATTGCTCCTGAGAAGGCTAAGGCATTAACAATAGTCCTCCTACATCATAACTACTCGCCATTTTTATAAATTAATATTTTCTAGGAGTAACTTTCTATAAACTAACATTTTCTGGAATAATCCCCTGTGTAATCAAGAAAGTCTTTTGACGCAATCCCTGCTGCCAAGTAAATTACAACTATAACCTTGACAACGTCCTCAAGGTCTAACTTCCTGGGTCAGCCGGCTTCATTTTTAGCATGGTTTTTGCTAACACGCTATAGCCTATACTAAGGCCGTAATTACCGCTGAATGGTAACTCGTATTGATAATCTTTTTTTTCATCATCTTTTTATTAACTAAAAAAATAATTAAAATAATCATAATACGAAAGGCTGTCTATGTGCTTTTTAATCAGTTCAATCTTTTGTTGTGGTTTAAAGCTAAAATAGGGTTGCAACTTAGTTTTGGCGATTCTTCTATCTTCCCATGTTAGGTGGTTTTTTCCCTAAACAAACATTTGGCAAGAGTTGACAATAAACTCATAACACCAACGATTGCACCTGCAATAATTAACCAGCGTTAAACTATGGTCTTAAAAGTGTTATATTATTTTTTATTGTTTTTAAAAATGGATTGTGACGAACTATTAAAGTGTGAGGAGCAAGCGCCTACTCAGCAGACAACTGCCATAAAGAAGATTATTACTCTCTGGCTCGACTTAGTGCGAAAAACTAAACAGTATTTAGGCACTGAACTAAGTTATCGATACAGGATTCAGCAACTGTCTTTCATCAGACGTTGAGAAGTCTACGCTAGGTACGAGCGCAGCTAGGTCAAAAAATGGTTTTAGATCGGTTAGGGCAGACAATGATTAGTTACCCTTGTAAGTTAGTAAGTAAGATGGCACCATTTGAGTCAGATGAAGATTTAAAATACGATTTCGCAAGATCCGGGTTTTATACAAGTCACTAGAAACTCTTGCATTGACTGTACTACAAGATTTGGGGACGTGTTATGCCCATTCATCAGGGGATTTAATTACTTTTAATCATTTTAATTTTTGATCAATTTAAATGTAATCGCAATAAAAAAAAATTGAGCGATCAGGAGAAGAGTTTGTGCTCCACGGGACAGGTCCGACCCAGGGACAGTCTGATTCAAGAGCAGAATGTACCGCAGGGGAAAATGTTCCGCAAGTGAGTAATGTTACTAAGTCTAAAAGACCTGGACGTGTGAGGCTGGGCGTAAAACTAGCTGATATGGAACAGACTGCAAAAAGCAAACCAATCAACAAAACAAAAATTGTTTGATATATATACAACATCGCCAGCCTACCAACAAACACAATTAACAACTACACAACACAATCACAAACAAAACGATAAGAGTATTATTATGTATTTGCTTGCTGGTGTTGTTGGCGGGGAGTTTTAGCTACAAATGTCTAACGCCCATACTTAGCAGCAAAGTTACAAACCCCCACAAGCCAGTAAAAGAAGAAGAGAACAGATTCTGCAAAAAAAGAGCAAACCTCTGCAGTAGACCCTTTTCTATGGAATAGTTTTTTAGAACTAGGATAATGTAAAAGTTAGAAACTATTTGAGTACAAGTTAAGTTAGTTATAGAAAGTGCTTTTTATGTTAGTGCAGTAATTACAAGTAAAATGATTAAGTTCTTGTTAAGTAATAGTTAGGTTTTAAGTAAGTTCTTGTTAGGTTTCTTTAAGTAAGTACTAGTTCTGGGTTCTTAAAGTAAGTTCTTGTTTGGTTCTTTAGTAAGTCCTAGGTTAGGTTCTTAAGTTAAGTCAGTCAAGTTAATCTTTTAAAGGTCTCCAATGCCTACCCTACAGCAATGAGAACTCAGGATTAACGTAAGGTTCTACATGTTATGTTAGAGATAGTGATTTCGTATTAACTGCAGTTGTGATTTTACTTGTATGAACAAGAGTAGAGCGCAAATTAACCATTTGTGTGATAAAATACTTTGTTTTCAAATAGAGCTTGCTATGTAGTTATTCGTGAGTACTATTTTTTTTGAACCAACTTCTTTACTTATGCCTTTAGCCTTCTCATTTCAGATGTCTGGCTAGCAACGTCCATACATCTTCGACCCGCAACCAACATATTCTTTTTTATAACTGTTCCATTAAGTTCATCCTTTTCATCTTTCCACTCACTTTTTGTTTACAGTTGAATGTAAGGGGGGAATACATTTTTTTTTTCCCCCAGATAGTGCATGTTGTCGTAACCACCCATCAGTTCTTTAGTACTTCTGTTCTAAGTCCTTTATAAAGGTCTTCTGTTGGGGACGTTAGAAATAAAAGAAGTCAGTGTCTGGTGTCAAAGGACTCTTGCTTCTGGGTACAGTGTTTAAAGTAGTAGTACAGAAATTCTAACATCAATAACTTGAAACTCTAATACAGTGAAGCCGATAAACACCGGCTTGTCCAACTTAACAGCCTTTTTTCTTCATCATAATGCCAAACCAGCCTTCGTTAAATCCTTCTAAAGTCTTGATAGTTAGTTTAGAGGCAACTTAATTGCTTGGTTTTCTTTGTAATAATTTGTCACATTTACGCTTTTGTGTGGGATTTTCCTTATTTTTTGCCAAAACAGCTGTTGTTCATCAGTTTAAGAAGTCTTTTTTCTGAGGCGGTCAGTTGGCTTGGGTTCTAAGTTCGATGTGTTCTTGTTGTAGGCCTCAGAAAGGGCTCTTGGGCACTGATTATTATTCTGTGAACAGCTCTTAGTTTCAACCCATGTCTTAGGTAATAACTGTAGGAGTCTGTAATGACACGCATACTTGTTTTATGCCTAAGATTGGAAACATGTTTAGGAGGTTTCTGTGGGGGCCATCTTTATTCTTTCTGCAGTAGTGGGTAATCGTTGTGGAGATCGTGTAATTCTTTTAGGATTTTAGTCTACTTCCAGATTAGTCCTGCTGGTTTCAGGCGGTAAGTCTGTGAAAATCCTAACACTGTGATAACATCATGGGACCCCTCGCACATTTTAAAGTTTCTCAGTGGAAGCGGCCTGGACATAGGCCATCCATACAGATTGTTAGGTCTAAAGTACATCAGATAGGTTGGATGGTTTAGTGGATCTTAGTCGTCTAAATATGTGTTGTTGGCTTTGCAGTAATGGATGGTGAAGGCCATGCCTAATACCTCCCCTTAGTCCGTCTTCCATCATCTGAAGTGTTTGTAGATCAGATTATTAAGTCAATCTTGATGTTTGTACGGACTTTAAGAATGCAATCCCAAGAAAGGCCTGCGCAAGAGATGTAATGCGATGAGTCTAAGCTGTAATGTTTCATGCATGTTAGATCTGGTAATTCTGAAAGACGTCTGCTAATAAAAATACGTAAGCATCAAGTATTGATCGTGTAGTCGCACATTGTTTGGACAGTGTAATTCTGTTCCAAGGCTTTCGAGGCGTATTCATAGTCAGCAGCAGTATATCCTTTCCTCTAGCTTAGAAAAGAATGGCCTTTAGGAGGAAGTGCGTCTTCGTCAAACCTTTCCCAAGAGTCCATGTATTCATAAGGATAACGCTTTGCGAACCAAAGGATGGGTCACAAGTATTGTTTTAGTGATTGGAAAGTCTTGTAGAGAACTTGTACTAACTTATCTGTAAAACTAGCCATCAGATGCTGAGCTGAGTCATAAAGGGTTAACAGTCAAGAGTAAAATCAGTACTTTCTGAAGACTGTGCAATGCAGGTAACCCTCTTATATTCAGAAGTCACTGCTTGATAATGAATTGAGAATCGTTTAGCCTCGTAGGTATGAAAGAGATAGACCGTTTCCATGTCTTAGGGAATCAACATTATGTTGAAGGATTACAATTGCTGTTGTGCTTGTGCCCCCCTGTCACTTTCCAGTATGTGATCGTGGTCTCTTGACTGCATCACCTAATAATTCTTTATTACATATCCAACAGGGGGTAGTTGGAGTCATAGCGATCTTGGTCTCTCAGGAGTCATAAACAATGTCTGAAAGATTCAGTTGGTTGGATAACGGATTGCGAAGTTGTTTCATCTGCTCTAAAAATTACTAGCTGCGTTGGGGCCTCTGAAATCTCGGGGTTGTTGTGTGTTGGCCGTATGACCTAACAACAATTACGCATAAGAACAGATCTGATGGTGGATTAATACGGCTGTTTTTTTTATTGCTCGTTGCGACCGTAGTACTGCGTACGATGCGATTCAAAGTCAGGCATAACCCACCGTATGGCTCTTGGCATTCTTGTGTATATTCTTTAAAACTAACTTTAGACCCTGGTTTAGGTGTGAGGAGGCGTTCAGTTTCACAGTATACAAAACTTTTACAACGTTTCTTATGCCTGGCAGCGTCTTCTATAGTAGAAATTCTGAGTATACACCTTCTACATAAATATCTTTCTTAGCTGATTCTTTGATGTAAACCCATAAGTCTGCTTTACTGTTCTGATTAATACATAATGACTCTTTGTACTATCTGGTAAAACAGTTTCACGTTCTACTTGTTTGTTCAAGTGATTCACTAAAGTAGGGGGCGTTGGGAGAAGGAAACCCTTAGAGCACTAGATTGTTACTTACTGACGATGTGTATACGTTTACAGGTGATGGTTTGTTTTGCCTCCTCTTCAAATGAGATATACTGTTTATAACTTAATGGAAAGGTATATGTTATCAAAAGTTCAGCTCTTGCATTATTATTGTTCGTAATTGGAGACTCCTGTTTGCAGGATTTTTAAACAGGGTGTTTAAATGCGCTAAAAACACCACATAAACACATAGTTGTCAGCGAATTATGTGATGTTATGACGCTCGTGTTAACTCTACACTCTTTTGGGGAGAGTAATGTAGAATTTGCCAACTACTAGGATAGAACTTTGTTTGTTTCAATTTGATTTCAAGGAACTGTCCCTTCCAGACGCCAGAACCCCTTAACTTCGCTCTCCTCACTTGCATGGTTAAGACTGTGTAAAATGTAGTCAGCCCAGTCAGAGTTAAAGTCGGGATAGGTGATTACTTCTTTCTGTTTAGTTGAACCCAGACTTCCATATTACTATCATCAGGCGTTATATAATCAATCAGAACGGTTTCACAGCACTTTACTGGCGGTTCACGTTGAAGAGACTCTGGGATTTTAGAGATAAGCATGTGCCACGCTTTCATGACATTTGTGGGGTATGATGTTCACCATGTCTTCTTCGGCTAAAAATATAAAATCATATTGCTTACAATTGTTTGGTCACTACTGGGAAATATGTCTTCCAAATCATATTGTATTAAGTGTTTTTCCGGTTCCTTCGTATATATTACTTGTGGTGTCGTTTTGCATTTTTAAAAGGGCTCAACCAATATTGTTATCGGGGTGATTAAAAATAAAAATTAAAAATGTAAAGAAAAGTAAGTAAATAAATAAAACTCACCGCGTTGTTATTTTTCTTCAACCCCATGGCGTTTGCAACAACCTTTCCAACAAAAAGGCCCCCGTTAGGCCTTTACAATAAATAAAACCCCCAACCGGCTAATATTTTATGGGGCTTTTTTTCTGGAAATTATTTACAGTCAAATGGGTTTGCCACTCGGCCCTTTGGTGCTTCCTTAAATTAGTTCCACTATGATCTTTTATTTATATTGTTTTACATATCTTTCTCCAAAAACCCCATAATTCCCCACTAAAAATCCATGTTTAATGATTTTCATTGTTTGCGGGGTCATAATTAGTTTCATTTTACCACGTTTTCTTTTTTATTGTTCAGATTCCACTTGAGTTTTTGGCATAAAAGCCCATTTTAAAAAAATTTCTAAATAATTTAATATTAAAAAAAAAATTATTTGTAATAATTTTCAGTTATTTTTTTTTACTTTCATAGTCTTTTTCTTATCATATAACCCGATTTAGCCAAACACCCCACAAAAAAGCGAATAGGGCTAACTTCCTTCAGGGGGGTCCATGGTTTAGGGGGAAAATAGTTAGAATTATGTTTCACCCTGATAATTTCAGAAATCCATATAAAGTCAATTAAATATAAGCAAAAACATCACTTTTAGTGTTGGTTGTGGTCCAAAAGTAAACCTTGTTTGATTCACTGATGAACTTAGTCCCACTCTTGGGTTGTATATTTATGGTGATTAAAAAAAAGTTGGGATTCAGTATTTGATTTTTCAATTAAACCTGTCCCTTGTTACCCACACTTCTCTATCATTACCTTCCGCAATGTTCAAAAACGTGTAAAGTTTATTAGTAATGCCTTTTAATATTTCTTTCGAGCCTTTCCACATTTTTAAAACCGCAGCAGGGGGAAATAAATTATTTAATTTTAAAAAATTAAAAAGTAATAATGTTTTCCTTCGTTGGATAATTTCAAAACTATTATTTCCATAGTCTTTTTCTAATACGTTTAAAAAACTTGAATATCTCCATTAAAGGCGTCGAATATGACTTTGGACTCCTTTTCAAGGCGGGTGGGTAGAAGAAAAACAGGTACAAATAAATTGTAGACATCTTTTCAAGGAGCTTTATTATTCTAGTTTAAATATGTGCAAAACAACTTTACACTAACTGGTTTTGGGGGGCCCCCCAATAGAATCTAGGTATTTTTTTACTTGGAACTCCGCCTTCCAATTACAACTGCTTTCTTCGGGCCTATGGTCCTATTGCGATTAAAAATTTTAAAAAAGGGATCAGTTAATTAATTTCTTTCAAAAAACCATGTTTCCTTTAAAAAACTGATTTCTTATTGCCCCCCTCCCTCTCCCCAATTTCCAAAAACTTCGTAAAGGGTATATTTGATTTTATGTTTTGCTTGTTAAGCTGTTCTTCGGTCTTCAGTTTTTTACAAAACCCAGGGATTATATAAACGGGTGGGGACAATTAAAAAAAAAATTAATTAAAATATCAGTTTCTTTTCTTGTTTTTGTGGCAACACAAAAATTCAGAAAGAAACACGATTATATTGTGGGGTTTTAGTTTTGCGTTTGCGTTGGGGGGGCAGGGGGGCGGGTGTTTAAGCTTAAAATACTTATGTTAATCAATTAGCAGGTGACGTTTTTTACTGCCACTGCTTTTGTAGGGACCCAAAAAAAGACGCTTCGCCACACAAACAAAACAAACAAACCAAAAACAAAAACCCCCCAAAACAACACCACACACACCCACACACCACACTAGATTGGTGGAAGGTATTTTGGTCATGCGGGGAGAAATGTGGCTTTCACACTTGAACGGGGGAGGGGGGCGTTAAAATTCGGAGCGAAAGAGAGGCGCCCACCTGAAAAAAATGTCAATACTAGTTGAACCTGTTATCGGCGATACAGGCAGTTTAGCGCGACCGTATATCGGCGCTCAGGCTGTTCAAGCGCGACCTATTTCAGTGCTCAACCGCGGTCCACATTCCTCAGCTCGCAGCAGGCTCACTGCGTGTGGCGGTGAGTGAACTGAACTGCATGATCGATCAGTTCCACCATTTTTACTGGAGATTGTTGCTGTTCCCACAGTCAAGAACATTTAACAGCGCCTTCTTTATTTTATGTTCTTGGGAGAGATGTAATATGTTTTTGTTCCACAATACCCTATCTTATCTAGCACGTATGCCTCCAGACTTAATAGCCATTTGTTCAGTGTGTGAGGTCGCTTAACGCACACAAACGTCTTCTACTAACCGACAGCCGGCTAAAGAATGGAACAAGCGGGGTTGGCACCCGGCCCAAATGATGTCTTACCCCTCTGCCGATTGTGTGAAACGCACACACGCGGATGATTAAAAATGTATATAGCTTCAGGCCCTCCCGTGTGTGCAACCGGACTGTGCAAGCAGCCCTTCGAAACCCAAATACTCATTAGAAAGGCAGCCTGGGAACGGATTGTCCAACCATATAACATTTTTAGTTAATTTTTATGCCCTTGGAGAGAATGTAATATGTTCGTTCCACGATCAACCATAATATTCTACCCCCCCCCGGAAAACCCCCGTTTTGACTGTGCTAATTCCGTCAATATTTTGGCAGTTTTGGGGTGTTAATTTTTTAGAAAACAGGTGTTAAATTTGATCAAAACTGATATGTGATGGACTTGATTTGTATGTGAAAAGGGGGTTTTCGTGCAAAATAGATGGGTGGTCTTGAACGAACATATTTACATTCTCTAATGTTGTTGATGCAGACTTTAATCAAGAAGTTACTGATACTCTTTACAATCATCAGTCTGAAACATGCGAAGAATGTAGCACCTTTGAATTTGACCATGAAATTTCCGAATCTGAGATACTTGATGCGATTAAAGGAATGAAAAGGGTAAAGCTTCCGGCCCAGATGGACTGCCTTAGGATCTTTTCCACGAGGGAAGAAACGTACTTGTTAGATTTTTACATCCTTTGTTCAATAAGGTATTTGAAAGTGGTGACTACCCTGAAGGCTGGACTAAGGCAGTTATTTTTCCTTTACACAAGAAAGGCAGTTGTGGATGTGTAGACAACTACAGAAGCATTTCCTTGCTAAATGTAATCAGTAAAATTTACAATTCGATTATCAACAGGAGATTGTCACTTTTCTGCGACCATCATGAATGTATTCCTGAAGCTCAAGCCGGTTTCCGGAAAGGCTACAGCACCTTAGACAACATCTTTACCTTGCAATCACTTGTACAGAAGTACTTGACCAAACAAGGTGGCCGCTTTTACTCGCTTTTCGTAGACTTTTCTAAAGCCTTTCATAGTGTTGACAGAAAAAAGCTGTTGTATGTACTGCTTGCTAAAGGAATTCATGGGAAAATGTTCAAAACACTGCAAGGGATGTATAAAAGTGTTAAAGCTGCTGTCTGTGTTGGAGATAAAATTACAGAATATTTTCAGTGCATGTCTGGAGTTCACCAAGGATGTGTCCTAAGTCCCCTGCTGTTTTCCATATTCTTATCTGAATTACACGCTGAGCGATGAATTGTGCCGCTCGCGGTATTGATATTTTTGGGGATCCATTGGGTAATTTCCTTTTGATGTATGCTGATGACATTGCTGTTGTATCTGATACTGTAGCAGATCTTCAAAGAAGATTTACTGTCTGGAAACATACTGCAGAAGATGGGGTCTGAATGTCAATATGGATAAGACAAAGGTTGTTGTTTTCAAAATGGTGGCTTTATCAAAAAGTGTGAAAAGTGGTTCTTTAATGGTAACGAGTTAAAAGTCGAGCCCTCTTACAATTATCTTGGGGTCATTTTTTCATCCTCCCTCAAATGGACTAAATGTGTGGATGCT
>CM031614.1:15995230-16000230 GCA_018398815.1 Conus ventricosus
TTGGAGTTGCAGCGTCATAATTATTCTACTTGGGCATGCAGCGTACGCAACATTTTGTTTAAATATGGATTTGGAATCGTTTGGGAGTCGCAAGGTGTTGGAATGTTAAAGGTTTTATTAGCAGAATTTAAACAACGTCTTATTGACTGTTTTAAGCAGGACTGGAGATCTTCGTTATCTTCTCATGATTTTTTTTACGTGTATTCCTTCTTCAAACGCGATGTTATTTGCTCTGAGTATGTATCTTTAATTAAGAATATAACTGTGAGAAAGTCTTTGCAAGGTTTAGAATTGGGATGTCCCATTTGAAGTCTCACTTTCTTAAGTTTCAACCTGGTCGTAATACTGATTCTCGCTGTCCTTTTTGTTGTGACGTTGAAGAGAGTGAAATGCACTTTCTTTTGATATGTCCAATGTATGAATGATTTCGTGCCCGGTTTATTCCGCACAAATTCTGGAGGCAGCCATCTTTTTTTAAGTTTATATTGTTGATGTCAAGCACAAACCAAAAACTGATAAAAGAAGTTGCACTTTTTGTTCACAAAGCTCTCTGTATCAGAAACTTGAATTCATAATGTGTACATTAGTAACCGTGTTTAGTTGCTTCATTGCTAATTGTGTCTTAAATGCTTGATTGGTTACATTTTCTGGCGAATAAGTATGATTTAGCTGTGGGTTTTTTTTTTTCTTTCTTTTTTTTTCTTGCGTGCTTGATCATGTGTGACGTTCCTTTATGTGTTTTTATTGTGATGGGCTGGTGGCCTTACAATTAAAGAATCAATCAATCAATCAATCAATCAATCAATCAATCTCTCTCTCTCTCTCTCTCTCTCTCTCTCTCTCTCTCTCTCTGTGGGGGGGGGGGGAGTTGAGGTAGAGGGGATAGGGGATAGGGAGTGGAAGAAGGGTTCTGGAACCTGAGTAATTCCCCCGACCCTGTCTTCCAGTTTTGGCCCTGATGCAAATACGAGTACAGACATACATATATGAAGCAAAGACACGTAAAAACAAAACTGGGACATTGTGACACTGGAAAACAGATCCTAGCGCCCTCCTCCTCCTCTCTGAATAAAAAGCATGAAATAGCTAACAGCTGAATCCTTGGGATTCTGAAAAAACGTTCTCTTGAAATAAGCATGAAAAGAGAAACAAGTTGAATGCCCTGTTGAATGTTTCAAGGAAGATATTAAATAAAGGACACGCAGTTTCAACTCCAAAGTGAGATTGCCGCGTAAAAATCTCCCTGTTCTCCAACCATTCTTCCAACTGTGGTGGAGAAGAATTCTGAGAAAGAAGTACGCTCTTAGAGTATGATAGTCTGTGTTCGCAGGACTAGCTAGCTAACCGGTACTGCCTTTTTATTTAAAACAGTCAACCCCGCCACAATCACGTCGAAGTAAGTCCAGGGGATTTGCCCGTCTGTGTGTGCCGAACACGTGATAACCGAAGCGTCGTGAGTGCTGATTCGTCCAAGATCCACTTGTGTCATCAAGCTGTTGGGCCAGGGGACTTCGTACACCACGATCGACTGAACGTGTTTGACTATCGTCTGGGGCTTGCTGGAACTTTGTCCGATTCTTTTTTTTTTTTTTTTTTTTTGAGAGGATCTGTGTGAGGGGAGTAGGGGTAGGGGTGAGGTAGGTGAGTGAGGGGGTGGGACCGAGAAGTGTTGGATGTTGTGGAGATTGTGGAAGAGGGGGGGGGGGGTGGTTGGTTTGTGAGTTTATTTAGCATTACGTCTCAAGCATGTTAGGGGATGGACGTACAATCGATTCCGTCTTCTTTCTGTCTCAGGCATGTTTAGGGGATGGACGTACAATCGATTCCGTCTTCTTTCTGTCTCAGGCATGTTTAGGGGATGGACGTACAATCTATTCCGTCTTCTTTCTCTCTCAGGCATGTTAGGGGATGGACGTACAATCTATTCCGTCTTCTTTCTGTCTCAGGCATATTAGGGGATGGACGTACAATCTATTCCGTCTTCTTTCTCTCTCAGGCATATTAGGGGATGGACGTACAATCTATTCCGTCTTCTTTCTGTCTCAGGCATATTAGGGGATGGACGTACAATCTATTCCGTCTTCTTTCTGTCTCAAGCATGTTAGGGGATGGACGTACAATCTATTCCGTCTTCTTTCTCTCTCAGGCATGTTAGGGGATGGACGTACAATCTATTCCGTCTTCTTTCTGTCTCAAGCATGTTTAGGGGATGGACGTACAATCTATTCCGTCTTCTTTCTGTCTCCTGAGAGAGTCTGTGATGCACCTATGCATTGATGGTGTGTATGTGTGTGTGTGTGTGTGTGTGTGTGTGTGTGTGTGGTGTGTGTGTGTGTGCGTGCGTGCGTGCGTGCGTGCGTGCGTGCGTGCGTGCGTGCGTATGTGTGTGTGTGTGTGTGTGTGTGTGTGCGTGCGTGCGTGCGTGCGTGCGTGCGTGTGTGTGTGTGTGTGTGTGTGTGTGTGTGTGTGTGTGTGTGTGTGTGTGTGTGTGTGTGTGTGTGTGTGTGTGTGTGCGTGCGTGCGTGTGTGTGTGTGTGTGTGTGTGTGTATGCGCGCGTGCGTGCGTGCGTGCGTGCGTGTGTGTGTGTGTGTGTGTGTGTGTGTGTGTGTGTGTGTGTGTGTGTGTGTGTGTGTGTGTGTGTGTGTGTGTGTGTGTGTGTGTGTGTGTGTGTGTGTGTGTGTTTTCGTGCGTGTGCATGTGAATATCATTCTTCTTTGTAGAGAAATGTGTATGCATGTCACACACGTTCTGTACACTCTCTGGAAATCTGTTTCTCTTTTGCTATTCACCCTCACGAAAACGATGGACTTCCTGGACAACACGTAAACCACCGTGATACGGCTGTATGATCAAACTTTGGGCTGGAACGTTCTCAGCGCAGAGAGCACACACACACACACACACGCGCGCGCACGCACGCACGCACTGTCATACACGCACACGCACCACACACACACACACACACACACACACACACACACACAACACACACACACACACACCTTTCTACGGAAGGCGATTCATAGCTAGCAGTGGCAGAATCAGAGAACCATCGCTGTTATCAGCCATGCGGACAAAGCTGTCTCTATCTGAAGATTGTCTCAAACAGGTTCAGGCACACGTCAGGTGAAAATGATCATTTAAAAAAAAAAAAAAAAAAAGGCTGCATTCCGGAGAGCAAAGAGTACGAGAGAACATCTTGTTTTTTTTTTTGGCCTGCGACATTTGTGCCAGAAATGTATTGACCAATAACTAGACACTTACCTATGTGTTTCTAGACTCAACAAGATGAAAAGCATATAAACGTACTCCCAGTAAGTAGTAGTACAACAAAAAGAAAAAAAATGTATATATAAATCAGTCACTATAGCACTTTCTCCCCTTTTGGTGGTAAAAATTTTTATGTAAGAGAAAAGAAAGAAAGAAAAAAACCTGCTCTCCCCGGCGAGGAATTCAACTCAGGTCTCTCGCGTGACAGGCAGGAACACTATCCACTATGCTACCGAGGCGCTTACAAACTTTAGTTACACTTAAGCTTATAAACCGTTATTGCGTAAACTGTACATCACAAAATTATCATTTACAGCCGTTAGTAACGGCTATTTTGGTCAAATAAAACCAGGCGTCATCCGTGACCCATAATGAACATATCTACAAATTTTCAGAAAGATCGGTCCAGCAGTTTTGTCTGGAGCGAGTGGAACACATTTTGACCACGGACAGACAGACACACAGACTTCCTTCTCATTGTAAAGTACTCCCTGTTCAATAAGAACTGGGAGTACAGAAAGTAACAGGTTGGACAGGTTATGGCGGCATGATCACTAATCGCCTTGCGGACTGCGGAGTTTGGAAGTCACGGGTTCCAATCCCACCAGAGGCATTTATAATTTGACGGATGTCTTGGTCCCGGTCGGATCCTACACGGAGTTTAATGTACTGCAAAAATTCGAATGGGATGGACTGGAACCACTCCGGCGAATTTCATCCCCTCAAAGGGCTGCGCCACTGACGACGTTATTTACTTTTCCTGACCGACACAGCAAGCATCTCTTTGGCTAGGAAATTATCAAAGTCAGTTAAAAAGAAAAAAAAGGCTTAGTAAGTAGTGTCCTGTGTATGTGGATCAGAATAGACAGCGCTGAATACCTTTGAGAGAGAGAGTGAGCGACTCGGCAGCGATGCTGGGTCTTTTCTAACGGGTGGCATCCTGGCGACCTGAAAAAACCAGAATGCTTCCTGTGTGGGTGCTGGGAATAATGGCACCGCAGGGAGGGAGTGGGCAGGGGGCGGGGAGACATGGTTAAGTGGGGGTTGGGAGGGTGGGGATCTGAAGGACGAAGGGGGGTGGAGTGGGGGGGGGGGGGTGGCAGGGTCAGTGGAAGATGAGACAACAACGACGAGCAGAGAAACAAGCGAACAAGCGAACAACACATTGGAAGCCGTGGTGGATCAGATCGAACCGTTCCCCGAACAGAACTAATTAGAAGAAGAAGAAGAAAAAGAAGAAGAAGAAGAAGAGAAGAAGAAGAAGAAGAAGAAGGAGAAGAAGAGAAGAAGAAGAAGAAGAAGAAGAAGAAGAAGAGAAGAAGAAGAAGAAGAAGAAGAAGAAGGAAGGAGGAGGAGGAGGAGGAGGAGGAGGAGGAGAAGAAGAAGAAGAAGAAGAAGAAGAAGAAGAAGAAGAAGAAGAAGAAGAAGAAGCAGAAAGAGGAGGAGGAGGAGGAGGAGGAGGAGGAGGAGGAGGAGGAGGAGAAGAAGAAGAAGAAGAAGAAGAAGAAGAAGAAGAAGAAGAAGAAGAAGAAGAAGAACGAAGAAGAGAAGAAGAAGAAGATGATGATGATGATGATGATGATGATGATGATGATGATGATGATGATGAATAAAAGCAGGAGCAGAAGCAAAGTATAGTAGTAGTAGTAGTAGTTTGTTGTTGTTGTTGTTGTTGTTGTTGTTGTTGTTGTGTTGTTGTGTTGTGGCAGTAATAGTGGTGGTGGTGGTA
>CM031614.1:16005230-16012730 GCA_018398815.1 Conus ventricosus
AAAAAGAAAGAAAGCAAGAAAGGAAAGGAGGAAACAGACAGAAAGACAAAGACCACACAAAAAATTGAAAAAAAGACAAAGGAAAAACAACAGAAACTAAGAAAAGTGGAACAATAAAAAGACTAGAGAAAGAAAGAAAAAGAAGATGGAAGCAGACTGGAAACAAAGAAAGTACGAAAGATGGAATGACAGAGAGAAAAAAAGGAATGAAAAAGTAGAAAAGAAAGAAAAGGAGGCCACATTTAGCTTTACCCTGAATACATGTTTCTCTAAAACTTGAGGACACAACAAAAGATACATGAATAAACAATATAAGGTGTTTGATCGTTTTCAGCCTGTTTGCTCTTTCCTTTAGTTTTGTTTTGATCTTGTATAAAACTGAAGAAAAAAACTGTGCTCAGAAATGTTGTGATTACAACACACACACACACACACACACACACACACACACACACACACACACACACACACACACACACACATTCACACACACATTCACACACACAGACACACACCAGACACACACACAGACACAGACAGACACACACACACACACACACACACACACACACACACACAACACACACATATCAATGAACCAACCAGGGAACCAACCAGAGAACCAGTCAATGAACCAACCAGGGAACCAACCAGAGAACCAGTCAATAAACCAACCAGAGAACCAACCTGAGAACCAGTCACTGAACAAACCAGAGAACCAATCAATGAACCAACCAGCGACCCAACCAAAGAACCAGTCAATGAACTACCCAGCGAACCAACCAGAGAACAAATCAATGAACCAACCAAGAAACAGTCAATGAACCAACCAGAGAACCAATCAATGAACCAACCAAAGAACCAGTCAATGAACCAACCAGAGAACCAGTCAATGAACCAACCAGCGACCCAACCAAAGAACCAGTCAATGAACTACCCAGCGAACCAACCAGAGAACAAATCAATGAACCAACCAGCGAACCAGTCAATGAACCAACCAGAGAACCAGTCAATGAACCAACCAGCGAGCCAACCAAAGAACCAGTCAATGAACTACCCAGCGAACCAACCAGAGAACAAATCAATGAACCAACCAGCGAACCAGTCAATGAACCAACCAGAGAACCAGTCAATGAACCAACCAGCGAACCAACCAAAGAACCAGTCAATGAACCAACCAGCGAATCAACCAAAGTACCAGTCAATGAACCAACCAGCGAACCAACCAGTGAACCAGTCAATGAACCAACCAGAGACCCAGTCAATGAACCAACCAGAGAACCAGTCAATGAACCAGCCAGAGAACCAATCAATGAACCAACCAGAGAACCAGTCAATGAACCAACCAGCGAACCAACCAGAGAACCAGTCAATGAACCAACCAGCGAACCAACAGGAGAACCAGTCAATGAACCAACCAGCGAACCAACCAGAGAACCAGTCAATGAACCAACCAGCGAACCAACCAGAGAACCAGTTAATGAACCAACCAGCGAACCAACCAGAGAACCAGTCAATGAACCAACCAGCGAACCAACCAAAGAACCAGTCAATGAACCAACTAGCGGATCAACCAGAGAACCAGTCAATGAACCAACCAGCGAACCAACCAGAGTATCAGTCAATGAACCACCCAGCGAATCAACCAGAGAACCAGTCAATGAACCAACCAGCGAATCAACCAGAGAACCAGTCAATGAACCAACCAGCAAACCAACCAAAGAACCAGTCAATGAACCAACCAGCGAACCAACCAGAGAATCAGTCAATGAACCAACTAGCGAATCAACCAGAGAATCAGTCAATGAACCACCCAGCAAATCAACCAGAGAATCAGTCAATGAACCAACCAGCGAACCAACCAAAGAACCAGTCAATGAACCAACCAGCGAACCAACCAGAGAACCAGTCAATGAACCAACCAACAAAACAGCCAACGAACCAATCATTGAACCAACTAATGGATCCATTGACGAAGCAACCTATGAACAAACCATTGAACCAACCAATGAACAACTCAAATAAACAAACCAGGAACCCACCGATGAAAACAACCAATAAATCATCCCGTGAACAAGCCAATGATCAAGACTGTGAACCAACCAATGAACCAAACAAATGAACCATCTAGTAGAGCGTCTGGTGAGAACGCAGACTTCCGCCGAGATGAAGTGGATTCTTGACCCACGTGGGATCTGGATCCGTACTACGGATCTGCATCGAACATTGTGAATGTGTCCTCTGGCCATATTTTGTCTTTCCACGAAATTTCATTAAAGTCGGCTCGGTAGTTTCTGCGTTCATCTTGATCAACGAATTCCGGATTCGCACCTCGATCCGGATTCGCACCATAGATCCTTTCCTAGATTTGATGGGTTTGTTCTTGGGCCATATTTCGTCTTTCCGCCAGATTTCGTTAACATGCGGAAAGGGAGGTGAATCAAAGTTCAAAATTACATGAATCTGGAGACTGAAGGTTATTTTGATCCATCTCTCTCTCCTCTCTCTCTCTCTCTCTCTCTCTCTCTCTCTCTCTCTCTCTCTCTCTCGATGAACTCAAAATACAGAATCCTTCAGGGAAAAACTAATTACACATTTCACAGCAGACCATTGCTATTAGGAACAAAATACATATACCAGGGCACACCCTCTGTTTTGCTGCATATTAAACTGATACGCCGTGTCCTTTCCTCTGATGTTTTTAAAACCAGATAAAGATAAATGAGAGATATGGTTACTATCGGTTTTATTAATGGTTGAAATCATATCATGATGAATGACTGTTGTGGTCGCTGGTTTATTGGTGCATTGTCACTAATTGATTGATGTCTTAATACTTTTATTTCTTCAAGCACTGTAACTGCAAGGTGATAAATGTGTGTCCGGATTACTGTTGATCATATTGATGTATTGCTCTTTATTCAAATTTATAGTAATATTTAGCATGCAATATTTTGGATAGGAAAATGGAATTATAATCTCTCTCTCTCTCTCTCTCTCTCTCTCTCTCTCTCTCTCTCTCTCTCCTCTCTCTTCGTTAATTACGGCTGCGCTTCGATGGATTGTCGCTTAATTAATAATTATAAATTTGGGTAGTGCATGAATGGTCAAGAAGAAAACAAAGAAGATGGGGGAAGGTAAATAATAATGGCATCTCTCTCTCTCTCTCTCTCTCTCTCTCTCTCTCTCTCTCTCTCTCTCTCACACACACACACACGCACGCACGCACGCACGCACGCACGCACGCACGCACGCACACACACACACACACACACACACACACACACACACACACACACACACACACACGCGCGCGCGCGCGCGCGCGCGCGCGCGCGCACATGCACACGCACACGCACACATCATGAAAAATTAGTGTTATGATTATTGATGCTAGAATTTTTTGCTGCCTACTGATAACTGATTGTTCGTTCTCGTTTTGCCTTATAACCACATCATGTAAATGTAAAAGAAAGAACAAATATTGATATTATTGATGCATTGTAATTGTCTAATTATCATTCTTAGCAGTTTGTTGTATGTTAATTTTTTACAAAAGGAATGTAACTCTCTCTCTCTCTCTCTCTCTCTCTCTCTCTCTCTCTCTCTCTCTCTCTCTCTCTCTCTCTCCCTCCCCTTGGATAGGAGGATCGCTTATTCCATATATCTGTGTGTGCTGATTCTTTTCTAGTTTGTAATCAATTTCTTTATTCTTGTTTGTTGTTTAAATCGTTTCTTTTTCCTTTTAAAGTCATCTACGCCTTAACTGTTAATGCATGAACTTTTTAATGTTGTGAAGACATGTGTATTTGTTAAAAGTTTTGTAAGTCTTAGTCGCTAGTCATACTTAGTCCCTTAACGGGGCAAGGGCCGGATGAAAAAAAAAGCATGTGTTTGCTTATCTGTTACCCTTGGAAATAAAGATTATCATCATCATCATTGTCACGTGTGAGTACACCTGACAGGGGGGGGGGAGGGGGTTCTTATACAGGGAATGTGCAGTGGCAGAAACGGAGCGATCACTCAATCCCTCACACCACCAGACCACAAGAGGAAGATTTTTAGACAATATTTTTATTCACAATACAATCATTCACTCACACTAGCACTCCAGATGGGAATGGGTCATAACAAAGAAGAGAAAAGATAGTCGAGAAAGGAAAGGAAAGAAAAAAAAAAAACTAGGGCATAGAAGAGAAAGGCACTATTCAGCACTAACTGTCTTAGGGGACAAAGTAAATTAAATAGACCCCAAAAACCCTTCAATATCCGGGGTCCCGCTACTGTCCCAACCTAACCCACTAAACCACTACCAGAACATTCAGCAGAATAACAGAAGAAAGACAGTATTAGAAACAAAGCTATATCCAACAGGACTTACTCAGCCAGAGTTAAACAAAATAAGACCAAAAATAAACAAAAAAAAAAAACAATAACAAAACGAATCGGTGACCGGCCTTAGACCCACGCACACGCACACCAGACCCACACCCACACCACACACGACACGACACTTAACTCGGTCCATGCTCCGAGGAGGTTCACTGAGGGAGGTGGATCCTGGAGAGGGATGACGCTCGTAGTATGCTGGTCTTCCAGTCCGAGGTGAAACAAGTGTCCCACCAGTCCACCGGTGTGGGAAACGACTGGTGCCTGGACACAAGATGACTGCAGGGTCCGATGAAGCTGGTCGTCCAGCCAGCCGTGAAGTAAGTGTCCCACCAGACCACAGGTTTGGGGAAACGACTGGTGCCTGGACTCAAGATGACTGCAGGGTCCGATGATGCTGGTCGTCCAGCCAGCCCAAGACCGGAGCTGCAGCTTAAGAAAAAGGGCACAAAATACCGCCCTACGGCGGAGATCAGTCTCCAGATGATAAGTCATCATCCTATAGTCCTTGTCAGTGTGTGGCAACATAGTGGGTCCGGCAGTGCGTCAGTGCGAAGGGTCACAATGCCGTAATCAGGTCAACAATGTCTTTGTCACTTATAAAAGGGCAAATAAACCAGTGCGCTCCTTTTCGCATAATGTCGTTTCGCAACCTGTCGCTTCGCATAAAGCCGTTCTGCATAATGCCGTTTTGCATACTAACCTACGAATGCCTGCCCTTTCGCATAAAACTCGGCAATGGGTTCATATGCACTCAATCACTCAAGAAAACGAGTCAACAAACTTTAATCCCATTCATTTACACAGTAATTAAAAAAGCCAGTCGCTTTGCACGCCGTTTTGCAAGAGCCGGGTGGAAGAGGCGAAAGAGATTGCTTACTTCTTGGGAATAAATAATCTAATATCTCTCTCTCTCGTCAGTAAAAGTCATTAAAAGTGGATGGCATATGAGCAATGGTCCAGCAGTTGCACTAACGTCTTCTCTCCAGCAAGATAGTCATTCTTGATTTCTTCTAGCCTCTGGTTCCGTCTTCTGACCGCCACTCTTTTGGTCCTTCCAGTCTGGTGTCCGGCTCTCATCATTTGCAAATCATTTTCAATGCGGACCTGCTCTTTTTGAAGATTGTGAATGATTTTGAAGACGTTTGGATGAGCAGAACCGACTAAGGCTTTGAGATTCTTGTGCCATGACTCCAAGGCATTGTTGGTGCGGATGCTGTTCTGTGACATGTTGTCAAAATGATTCCACATCACGCGAGGAAAGCGGCTTGTGACGTCATCCATGTACGTTGTCACAAAGTAATCGGTGAAGGCAGTGCATAGAGGATCATCTTCAGCGGTCGCTTGCAGGTCAACCCAAGCGTCATCCAATTTGTCCAAGGGAACAAAGGCCAGTGCTACACAACGTCTGATGTACTGTCTGACACTAGGGTTTTCTCTGTACACCTGAGCTCCTCCCAAAGCTTGAACTTTTCTCCAAAGTGCCTGCCCGTAATGGAACAAGCATCCATTCATTCTGGCATCTGGAAATTCCTGTCTCACGGCAGAAATAATCCCCTGCTCATAGTCAGACCGAATGACTGTCGGAGAAAACTGCAGACCAAGGTTTTGAGCTCTGGTCTTGAGAATGCGAAACAGTCTCTGGTATGTATTTTGAGATTTATCCGGCAGCAGTGAGAATGCCATCGGGAGCACTTTGCCATAGACCTCAACATGGAAGGTGAAGAGCTGGCAAAAGAGTCTAGGGCAAGTGTAAAATGTTCCATCAACGAACACAGCAGGAGCAGAGCATAATCTTGTCAACAAATTGTCGGTTGCAAAAAGTAATATCTTATCTTCGTCGCCATCATCCGACTGTAAAAAATCCCGCCCATCGGGCATTTTCTTGGCACGCTCTGGTAAGTTGATGGTGGATCTTGTGGTGGGCAGTGCCGGCGTATTTCTCCTACGCTCACGGTACATGATGGTGTTAACGGACTTGAAAGCAGGCATTTTAGAGGTCATGTATTCCA
Source organism: Conus ventricosus (assembly GCA_018398815.1). Classification (NCBI taxonomy): domain Eukaryota; kingdom Metazoa; phylum Mollusca; class Gastropoda; order Neogastropoda; family Conidae; genus Conus; species Conus ventricosus. Next base: position 16,011,632 of record CM031614.1, read on the forward strand.
CATCATCAGCATTGGAGTTTACTTCAGCCAGGGCTCCTGCAAGGACTTCCTTGTAAACCGCCTGCACAGGTTTCTCTGGCTCCTCTGCTACCCTCTGTTTCATGGTGTTCACGACGCTGATGCGTTTCATGGTTCCAGGCGATGTGGGAGGGTGCTCGTGATTGGATGGTTCCTGAAAATCGGAGACCTCAGTTCAATAGGGCACAGCCCCCTTTTGGAAAAATATGCATACCAATGAGTTACACAAACTTTCAAATTTTGTTAAGACACAGCAATAGCTTTCATGTGTGTGTGTGTGTGAGAGAGAGAGAGAGAGAGAGAGAGAGAGAGAGAGAGAGAAGAGAGAGAGAGAGAGAGAGAGAGAGAGAGAGAGAGAGAGACTTGAACTCACTTTCAGCAACTCCTGTTCCTGCGTAATGCATGTTGATTTGCAGGCGTTCGTGGAACAGCGCCAATACTTTTTGCCATTGACAGCCTTTATGATACGAAACTTGTATCCTTCAATAAAAGGCCTTGCCCTCCTCGCTTTGTGATTACGAACTCCATCCTGACTGACTGGCAACAAAGACATGGACAGATAGACAAAAACTGTAGGAATTCTGCTCATTTCAATTTACTTTTCTTTTGTCCTGTCAGGTTGAGTAAAACTCGATTCAATCACTTATAGCACTAACATAGCACCGTTCACCTGCGTTATGTTTTGTCATGCCGTGAAGTCCTTTTTTTTCCCGTTCATTGTTCTTTTGTCCTATAAGGTTGAGTTTCACTCTCGATTCAATCACTCAAAGCACAGTCATTGAAGGACAAAAGTACGCCCTAAAAGTACATTTTATGCGAAACAACAGTAACATTCTATGCAAAGCGGTATCTTTCAAGCGAAGACACGCTTGGCTTTCCTCGGCCGGCTTGATCAAAGGATTATGCGAACCGGATTATGCGAACAGGATGGAACCCAAATAAACTATAATAACTTTTCCCTTTCCTTTTGCTTTTATTTGACCTGTAATAAGGATAACTTCCTTAGTCAAAATCTCCAATGAATAAAAACAATTAGAAGCCATCCACACGTCTGTCACACAAACATATAAGACAAGGACAC
>CM031614.1:16017730-16022730 GCA_018398815.1 Conus ventricosus
GAGAGAGAGAGAGAGAGAGAGAGAGAGAGAGAGAGAGAGAGAATAAATGAATGAATGAGGGTTCTTTTTTTTAAAATAGGCCTCAGCTCCTCATAAAGGGGTAAACGTAGAGATATAACACTTCATCATGCAATACAATAAGTAGAACTACGGCTATAGCAAGCACATCATGCAACACAATGAAGGAGCGATTCCCCTACATTCAAAAGCCTTATACAAAACAACAATAAACTGCGTATAACATCAGGTTTAGTGCATGTCACGAGTAACGTTAGTCTGAAATACACAATGTTCTCGATGGTATTTACGCTCCAGAAAATTTTCTCTAATTTCTTTCAACCTTTGACGGCAAAGAACGAAGTGCGCTGAGAGAGAGAGACACTGACACTGACACTGACACTGACACTAGTTTATTGAATAGGCCACAGCCCCTTTCAATGGGGGGAGATATCATGGAACATTGGATTCGTCGCGCGCGCGCGCGCACACCCACCCACCCCACCCACCCACCCACACCACACACACACACACACACACACACAAACACACACACACACACACACGCACGCACACATACAGAATCTTGCACATGCAGACAGTGTACAACTCGAAAAATTATCACGATTCATCAGCACGGAACATCCTATACCACGCAATATTTATCTATTTTCATTAGTGTTAACAGTTTGAAGTCGGAGCTTGAATGCGAAGAATAAAAACTTAGAAAAATCAAGAATATTTTCCTCGGACAATTTAGACACGCTACACTGTTAATACCTGAAGAATTTCCATTAACAATACTTTGCAGATACTTTTGCCTATAACCGTTGTACAGCGGGCATTCAAAAATGAGGTGAATTTCTGTTTCAAGCTTGCCGCTACAAAAGGGACAGTTCCAGTTCTCCGTATTTTTTGAATAACGGTATTTGTGAACATTAATCTGTGATACTCCCAACCTAAACTGGGCAAGTACATTGCGATATGCATTCATCCATAGGACATCCACATATTTCTCCCTTCCAAAATATGTCTTATATTGTTTGTACTCAGAGAATCTACCACTAGTTTCCATGTGGTCATACCATCGCAGACAAAAAGAACTATACAACCTTTCCTTAAACTCTTTGAAGAACAATTTCTCTTGTCCACAACCAAACAGCCACACTTGCTCAAATCCATTTTCACACAAAACAGTTTGAACTTTTGTGACCCAAGTGTTAGTTCCGCGCTCATGCATCTTTAAAAGCATATGATAAGATTTCTTTGAAAACAGATGATCCGGTTGTTTCAATAAACGAAACCAGTATTAATACATTTTGAAACAGAATTAATCCATAAGGGATACCTGCCCAACTCGCCATAAATCATATCCTTTGGGGTTTTATCAGTAACATGCAGTAACCGTTACACGCATAAAGATGAACGCGCTCTACCTGCTCAAACCTTTGAAAGCCCCATACCTCTGCTCCATACAACAAAACTGAAACAACCTGAGTATCAAAAAGTTTGAAAAATATTTCAGCTGAATTACAATCTATTCTGTTCAGAGTTTTCAGGATTTCTATTGTACTTATCTTAGCTCTACTTGTAGTATCTTCCATTGCTGCTGTGAAGCTGTAACGGGTGGAAAAAGTCAATCCTAAATATTTGTATGAATTAACAACTTCAACTGGTTTACCATCTAAGAACCATTTTTCTCGTGGTCCTAGAAACCCACCCTTCCTGAACACTATTATCTTAGATTTATCCATGTTAATATTTAATCCTAGTCTGTGTGCAGATACTTGAAGATTGTTAAGCTGATTTTGTAGTCCGATCACTGTCGTTGATAGCAGTGCTGAGAGAGAGAGAGAGAGAGAGAGAGAGAGGAGAGAGAGAGAGAGAGAAGAGAGAGAGAGAGAGAGAGAGAGATTAGAAACGTGCTTTTTGAAAGCATAAACAGTGGGCACGGAACGACGGTGCAGGTGATTTTCTCAAACTCCAATGTCGTTAGAAAGCAAATGATGATGCATCGATTCTCCCAACATCAACGGCGTTTAATGAACACACACAACGGATGCAGCTTCGGTTCTGATTCCACAAAATCCGGCAAATGAGGCCCGCAGCCTGTCGTAATCAAAAGGATAACCACGAGCTATTCCTCGCTGAATGTCCTGCCTTGTAGAGGGAGAAAGCACCAGATCCATTCCAAGTCGAAATCACAAGCTGCTTGTCGCTGCAAATTCCATTCTGAGGAACCAAGAAGAGAGACACATTCACGTGATTCTCTCTCAAGGTGTGCTTCACGGAATACTCTATATTGTGGAAGCAGGAAGCGAGATATCTTCCAATAATATTCATCAGCTAATCTTCGCTGAATATTCCATATTGTGGAAGCAGGAAGCAAGATATCTTCCAATGATATTCATGAGCTAATCTTCGCTGAATATTCTATATTGTGGAAGCAGGAAGCGACTTATATTCCAGTGATATTCATAAGCTAATCTTCGCTGAATATTCTATACTGAGGAAACAGAAAGCGAAATATTTTCTTCGCTGAATATTCTATATTGAGGAATCAGAAAGCGAGATATATTTTTCGCTGAATATTCTATATTGAGGAAGCAGAAAGCGAGATAATTTTTCGCTGAATATTCTATATTGAGGAAGCAGGAAACAGGATGCATTCAAAGTCAAAATCACAAGCTGCTTATCCATGAAAATCCCACACTGAGGAAGCAAGAAGCGAGATATACTCAAGTGAAACGCACAAGCAGAGCTTCGCTGAATATTCTACATTGAGGAAGCAGGAAGCAAAATACATTCCAGTGACATTCGCGAACTGTTCTTCGCTGAATATTCTATATTGAGGGAAAAGGAGGCGAGATGGTATCCACTGATACGCACAAACTGTTCATTGCTGAATATTCTATATTGGGGGAAAAGGAGGCGAGATGGTATCCACTGATACGCACAAACTGTTCTTTGCTGAATATTCTATATTGAGGGAAAAGGAGGCGAGATGGTATCCACTGATACGCACAAACTGTTCTTTGCTGAATATTCTATATTGAGGAAAAGGAGGCGAGATGGTATCCACTGATACGCACAAACTGTTCATTGCTGAATATTCTATATTGAGGGAAAAGGAGGCGAGATGGTATCCACTGATACGCACAAACTGTTCTTTGCTGAATATTCTATATTGAGGGAAAAGGAGGCGAGATGGTATCCACTGATACGCACAAACTGTTCATTGCTGAATATTCTATATTGAGGGAAAAGGAGGCGAGATGGTTTCCACTGATACGCACAAACTGTTCATTGCTGAATATTCTATATTGAGGGAAAAGGAGGCGAGATGGTATCCACTGATACGCACAAACTGTTCATTGCTGAATATTCTATATTGAGGGAAAAGGAGGCGAGATGGTATCCACTGATACGCACAAACTGTTCATTGCTGAATATTCTATATTGAGGGAAAAGGAGGCGAGATGGTATCCACTGATACGCACAAACTGTTCTTTGCTGAATATTCTATATTGAGGGAAAAGGAGGCGAGATGGTATCCACTGATACGCACAAACTGTTCTTTGCTGAATATTCTATATTGAGGAAGCAGGAAGTGATATGCCTTCCAATGCTGCACACAAACTGTTCTTCACTGAATATTCTGCATTCAGGAAGCAAGAAACGAGATATATTCCAATCATACGCACAAACTGTTCTTTGCTGAATATTCTGCATTGAGGAAACAAGAAACGAGATATATTCCAATCATACACACAAATAGTTCTTCGCTGAATACTCTGCATTCAGGGAGCAAGAAACGAGATATATTCCAATCATACGCACAAATTGTTCTTCGCTGAATACTCTGCATTGAGGAAGCAACGAATGCGATATATTCAAATGATACGCACACGCTTTTCTGCGCTGAACATTCTACACTGAGGAAGCAGAGAACGAGACATATTTCAATGATACGCACAAACTGTTCTTCGTTGAACATGTAATCATCCGAAAGCAGGTGGAAACAAATATTTATTCTAATGATACACACAAACAGTTTCTCCTGCCTGCGGAGTCAGACAGCGAGATAGTTTTCCAACGATAGTCATATCCGATGCATCGTTGGATACCCATAATGTGTAGGCATTGAGCACAGTATATTCTGCTGACAAAATCAGGCGTGCAGGACAGAATATTCTGCGATGTGAAGGCAAAAAAACAACAAAACAAAATAAAACAAAAAAACAAACGAACAACAACAAAAAAACGAGATATATTTCAATGATGATCATAAGCTGTGCTTGACTGGCGCTTGACTGAACTGAATATCTTACGTTTTTGGAGACATTCCGTGTATACACACAAGCTATGAGATAAGCGTTTGTGCTAGCAGTATGCGTGTTTGTGTGCCTTTGTGTGTGTGTATGTGTTGTGTGTGTGTGTGTGGTGTGTGTGTGTGTGTGTGAGTGTGTGTGTGTGTGTGTGTGTGTGTGTGTGTGAGTGTGTGTGTGTGTGTGTGAGTGTGTGTGTGCGCGCGCGCGCGCGTGCGTTTGTGTATGTGTGTGTGTGTGTGTATAGACTGTGTGCCTGTGTACGCGCATGCTTGCGCACGCGCGCGCCTGTGTGTGTGTGTGTGTGTGTGTGTGTGTGTGTGTGTGTGTGTGTGTGTGTGTGTGTGGTGTGTGTGTGTGTGTGTGTGTGCGTGCGCGCGCGCGCGCACGTGTGTGTTGTGTGTGTGTGTGTGTGTGTTGTGTGTGTGTGTGTGTGTGTGCGTGTGTGTTGTGTGTGTGTGTGTGTGTGTGTGTGTGTGTGTATGTGTGTGTGCGTGCGTGCGTGCGTGCGTGCATGCGCGCGCGCGCGCGCGCGCGCGCGCGCGCGTGTGTGTGTGTGTGTGTCTGTGTGTGTGTGTGTGTGTGTGTGTGTGTGTGTGTGTGCGTGTATGTGTGTGCGTACGTGCGTGTGTGCTTGCATGTGTGTATGTATAAGTGTGTGCATGTGTGTGTTGT
>CM031614.1:16032730-16035230 GCA_018398815.1 Conus ventricosus
GACCCCCCCCCCCCCCTCCTAAAAAAAAAAAAAAATATATATATATATATATATATATATATGTAATGTATGTATCGTATGAAATATCAGACAAAAGAGTAAAATTAAACAGCATCAGAAATAGGACAGTGCATTATCTTAAAATCAAACATCATCAGAAATAGCACAGTGCATTATCTTCAGCAGATCGTCTTCCATGACTCCTGTCCACGACAAACGGTCTTTTTTTTTTCAGCCTAGCCGTCCTCTTTTTGTCAGAAACAGCATGCGAACCAAGAGCAAAACGCTTCGTGTGCTATCTGCTGCTGATCTTTTGTACCACCTGCACTAGGAGAGCATGGATCTCTCCCTATGGAAAATTCATAGCGTCAAAATCCGTTGTTCTTCCAAGACAAACGGGCAACAGCCTTGAGAAAAACAGCGAAGACAGGGAAATAAGTCATTACTGCCTCTATCCCAATGGATCACGACAGCTTCCCTCAGGATCAAACCTGCTTTTCCTGTTTCCCCTAGGGACCACAATTGTCTTCCTCCTGTTTTACATAGAATAATTACTAGTTTTCTCTGTATTTCCTACGGAACACATTTGTTTTACTTGTTTTCCTTACTCTAACTGTCCTCTCTGATTCCTAAAGGGAGACAATGATTTCCGCAGTTTTCCCAGGATCGTCACTATTTTCTTGTTTTCCCAAAGAACGCAGATATCATCCCGAGGGAAGGAGTGATAACAGGGAAATCAGTTTGTTTTCGCCATTTTCTCTGGCATCGCTACCCTGTGCAGGAGCACTTGTGTCTGTATCAATGGAACTGGTGCTATGGAAGTTCGACATGAGAGTCGAGAAAACAGGGAAAATATTTTTTCAGGGATAACAGCTATCACAGCTGTGTTCCTATTATTGCTGCTTTCCTAAATGATAGAACTGTTTTCAAAGGGAAAATAGAGGTAAATGGATGACGAAATAAGAAAAAGATGAGGGAACATTAAAGGACACTTGCTAGCTCTTGAGATAAAATAGGGGGAAAAAACATGGCTGGCCTATGATAGAGAAAAAGGAACATAGCTGACATCGTGATTTTAGCAGCCTTTTGAACACACGCGCACGCGCACGCACGCACGCACGCACGCACGCACGCACGCACGCACGCACGCACGCACGCACGCACGCACGCACGCACGCACGCACGCACACACACATACACACACACACACACACACACACACACACACACACACAAAACAAGAACGACAATCATGAGTTCAAAGTCCAATCCTGAGACCAAGCTAATATCCTAAGCATTAAAGTAAGTCACTCACCACATCGATGAATGAATCCAGCATCCAGAAAGTGAAATGAAGCTAATAATGGAAACGTTTGTTGAAGCCGGCATGCAAAACTGTCAGATGAAGCCAATATCCAAGACGTTGTATTAAATTAACACACATCCCGTTTGATCAGAATAGATGCTCGAAAAGGTTAGGTCAAGCTAACACCGACAATTCAAATCAGGCCAATAGTTAAAGAGCAATTCAAGCTGATAATGAAATCATGAATGGCCCAATCGGTACTGGTGCAAGTATCAAAATCGTTTCCATTAATCGCCACCGTTGGAAGTATCGATGAAGCTATTCCCCTTAACTGAAAAGTGCTTACCCACCTTTTTACGAAGAGAGAGAGAGAGAGAGAGAGAGAGAGGAGAGAGAGGAGGAGAGAGAGAGAGAGAGAGAGAGACAGACAGACAGACAGACAGACAGACAGACAGAGTCTTTCTTCATCAAAGGAAATCTTAAATCAAGCGGCATGTACAAATAAGGAACAAGAAATCTAACTTTAGCTTCTATGGTAATACAAATTAATATGTCAAATTGATGCTGTTTGCAGTACCCATTCCCCTAGCCAACAGGCAGAAAACAGACACATGGCCTAAACAAGGAATCGTGCGATTTCTGTCACCCAGTGTCAAAGAGACTCATGAGGACTGGACCCGGGAGGGGGGGGGGGGGGGATATGTGACTACCTGTGTTCCAGACAACCCCCTCTTCTACCCCTCCACCACCCTCTCCCTATCTCTAGTTAACCCAACTCCCCCCTATTTGTCTTTTTTTTCGGAACTGGTTCATCGGAGTTCACCATCCAGGAGAGGGCTATAATTCAGATCTGCCTCTGGAACAGGTCAGGGATCGTCATCCTTGGACATCGCTGGTGTTAACTCCCCCTACATCCTCTCCACTCCCTGAACCTTCCCCCCCCCCCCCCCCCCCAACTCCCAACGTCATTTCAGTTCTGACCTGCTTATTCTTCGAAGCCTTTCATGCCATCCCCTCCTTCCCCTCCTACTACCTTCCACTCCCCACCCCCACCCCCGCCCCCCACCCCACCCCCTCCAACCCTTTTGGTCATCAGATATGAACGCAACATGGCTGACTTAATTAAACATGTTTGTTTCTGTTCCAATGTTCAGACTGACCATTGTCTTTCGACCAAACATCAAAAACAAACAT
>CM031614.1:16050230-16057730 GCA_018398815.1 Conus ventricosus
AGAACGAAACGTTTTTTTAAACAAAAAGGTATTCAGGCTTAGAATGAAGCGTTCTAAAAGGAAAACAGTATTTCCCAAAGGAGAAACGTTCGAAACCAGCCACAACTTTGATGAATTCTACATGTGGACATGATCTCATTTGTGTGAGTCTGCAATACATTGTGTTCAACTGCGAGTTTGGCATTATAATAACGCACAATTGGTTTCTGTTCAATATTTGGTATGTGGAGACTTTAAAAAGAGCCCATGATTTTGATAACTCTTCAAGGCCCTCGTACATTTCCTAGAAAGAATTTATTTGTATTAGAATGGAAAAAACAAGAGCGTCGAAACGTCTTTTTCTATATCACGAGCGTGTAAATGTGCTTTCATGCGCGCACGCGCGCGTGCGTGCGTTCTTGCGTGCGTGCGTGCGTACGTGCGTGCGTGCGTGCGTGCGTGCAGTGTTTGGTGTGTGTGTGTGTTGTGTGTGTGGTTGTGTGTGTGTGTGTGTGTGTTGTGTTGTGTGTGTGTGTGTGTTGTAAGTATAACACACCTGAGCACAGGATTTTTTTAATTCAGTTTCATGCAAGCTCAAAACCGAAGGAAAAAAAAAAGGCATAAAGGTTTTCAGTTTTCTGGGGGGGGGGGGGGGGGGGTCTTTCTCTTCCTGTCCCATTCTGTCTTTCCTTGTCAATATCCTACGCTCTTGTCTCTTTTTTTCTGTCTGTTCCCGTACTTTCTTTCTATTTTTTCTCCTTTTTTTCAGTAATTGTTGCTTGGTCAGTCTTTGTTCTCCGTTTCTTTCTGGTTTTTTCTTTCTTGTTCGGTTTTTTTTTCCATCACATTTTGCTCTACCGTTTCCTTTTTTCAACTTTCTATTTTGATTTTTTTCTTGGTGTATTTTTTTTTTCTTCCTGGGTACGTCAGTGTTCTTTCACTTAAAAAAAAAAATTCCGCTTTTATCTGCCTGTATCTGTTTTTTTTTTTCATTTCATTTCTTTCTTTTATTTATTTTTTGTGTACTTTTGCCAACTTTGTCAAATCTGGCCACAGGCTTATTGACCTCTACTGATTACTTGCACTGTTTCTTATGGGTTCGTTTTCTCTTGCTTTGTTTTGTTTCTTTCTCTCGTTACCGTGGTTTGTTTGTTTGTTGTTGTTGTTTGTTTTATATTTTGTCGATTTTTGAGACCAATACATTGATTACCACACTTGTTTTTTCCCACTGTTTTGCAATTGGACAGTTTCATTTGTTACTTTTTCTCTCTGTCTGTCTGTCTGTCTGTCGGATTGTCATTTCTTTCTTTCTTTCTTTCTTTTTTGTCTTCTCTCACATTTCACCAATTTCTGTATTTTCAATTTATTTATTTTCTTACTTATTCATTTCTGCTTTTTTTTTTTTTTTGTCTGACCAGAGCTCAAGTATTACAGCACATAAACACTTGTTTTTTTATTATTTATTTATTTATGCCGTGATGTACTTTCTTGTCTTTATTTCCGTGATGTTATTCTTGCCGTGTTTGCTGTTGATTTTCTTTCTTGTGTGTTTTTTCGTTTTATTTCTAACTGTCTTCATTCTCTGCTCTTTCATTTCCTTCTTCTTCTTTTCTGTTTTTTTTGCTTTTGTTTGTTGTTTTTTCCTTTTTTTTCTTTTTTTTTTGCTGTGTTTTGGCTATAGTTGTGGGGGGGTTCCTTTTTTTTTCTTTTTTTTTTCTTTTTTGGTTTTGGTTTTATTTTTATTTCATCTCATTTATTTTTTTCGCGTACTTTGATTCTTCTCCTGTTTCCTTCCATTTATTCTCTTTTATGCTCTTTGTATTTTTCCCCCCTCCTTTTGTGCTTCTCATCGTTCACATTGCCTATTGATATTTCTTTTCCCTTTGCACTCTTACGCTGCCGCTGCCGTGTGCTGTCATCTCAACGATGTTCTTCTTTCTTTGCTGTTTTTTTTTTTTTTTTTTGCTGGCGGCGGAAGTGTGTGTGTGTGTGTGTGTGTGTGTGTGTGTGTGTGTGGTGTGTGTGTGTGTGTGTGTGTGTGTGTGTGTGTGTGTGTCTGTGTCTGCGTGTGTGTGTGTGTGGATGCGTATGCATATGCGTGTGTGTGTGTATGCGCGCGCGCATATGTGTGTGTGTGTGTGTGTGTGTGTGTGTTGTGTGTGTGTGTGTGTGTGTGTGTGTGTGTGTGTGTGTGTGCGTGCGTGCGTGTGTGCGTGGTGTGCGTGTTGTGTGTGTGTGTGTGTGTGTGTGTGTGTGTGTGTGTGTGTGTGTGTGTGTGTGACAAACAGACAGACAGACAGAGACACGGAGAGAGAGAGAAAAAGACAGACAGACATAGGTATTCAGACAGACAGAGAGAGGGAGAGAGAGATAGAAAGACAGACAGACAGACAGACAGACAGACAGACAGAGAGACAGACAGACAGACAGACAGACAGACAGACAAAGACAGAGACAGACACTACGACAGAGGACTGAGACATATACAGACAGAGACAAACGGAGGAAAAGTTGAAAGAGACCAAGAAGAGAAAGTGACAGACACAGACAGACGGACAGACAGACAGACAGACGGACAGACAGACAGACAGACAGACCAGACGGACAGACGGGACAGACGGACAGACAGACAGACAGACAGACAGACAGACGGACAGACGGACAGACGGACGGACAGACGGACAGACGGACAGACAGATAGACGGACAGACGGACAGACGGACAGACGGACAGACAGACAGACAGACAGACAGACGGACAGACAGATAGACAGATAGACAGACAGACAGACAGACAGACGGACAGACAGAGGGACAGACAGACGGACAGACAGACAGACGGACGGAGGTCGTAGAGGGGGGAAGTAAAGGAGGAAGAAGGATCAGGATGAAGCTCTAACACGCCGGACACAGATCACCAGCAGAAGATGTGTTGTAACATGTCGGATGACGTAGATAAGTGAGAAGGGGGGGGGGGGGGGGTATATGCTAGATGTCGGATGATGTAGATAGGGGGCTGTATGTCAGATGTCAGATGATGTAGATAGAGGGCTGTGTCACAGATGTTGATGACGTAGATAGGGGGTCTGTGTGTCAGATGATGCAGATAGGGGGCGGTGTGTTAGATGTCAGGTGATATAGATAGGGGGGTTAATGTCAGATGTCAGATGATGTAGATTGGGGGGGGGGGGGGGGCTGTGTGTCAGATGTCAGATTATGTAAATAGGGGGTTGTGTGTCAGCGATGTAAATAGGGGGCTGTGTGTCAGATGATGTAAATAGGGGGCGGGTGTGTTAGATGTCAGATGATGTAGATAGAAGAGTTAAATGTCAGATGTCAATGATAAGTTGGGGGGGGGGGGGGGCTGTGTGTCAGATGTTAGATGATGTAGATAGGTGGCTGTGTATCAGATAGGGGGCTCTGTGTCAGATGTCACATGAGGTAGGGTGGGGGGCTGTATGTCAGATGTCAGATGATGCAGATAGAGGGGATGTGTGTCAGATGTCAGATGATGTAGATAGAGGGGCTGTGTGTCAGATGACAGATGATGTAGATAGGGGGCTGTGTGTCAGATGACAGATGATGTAGATAGAGGGCTGTGTCACAGATGTTTGATAACGTAGATAGGGGGGCTGTGTGTCAGATGTCAGATGATGTAGATAGGAGGCTCTGTAAGTCAGATGACAGATGATGTAGATAGGAGGCTCTGTAAGTCAGATGACAGATGATGTAGATAGAGGGCTGTGTCACAGATGTTTGATAACGTAGATAGGGGGGCTGTGTGTCAGATGTCAGATGATGTAGATAGAGGGGCTGTGTGTCAGATGACAGATGATGTAGATAGGGGGCTGTGTGTCAGATGACAGATGATGTAGATAGGAGGCTCTGTGTGTCAGATGACAGATGATGTAGATAGAGGGCTGATGTGTCAGATGACAGATGATGTAGATAGGGGGCTGTGTGTCAGATGACAGATGATGTAGATAGGAGGCTCTGTGTGTCAGATGACAGATGATGTAGATAGAGGGTGTATGTCAGATGACAGATGATGTAGATAGAGGGTTGTGTGAGTCAGAAGACAGATGATGTAGATAGGGGGCTCTGTGTCAGATGTCAGATGATGTAGATAGGGGCTGTGTGTGAGATGTCGGATGATGCAGATAGGGAGCTGTGTGTCAGATGACAGATGATGTAGATAGAGGGCTGGTGTTCAGATGTCAGATGATGTAGATAGGGGGTTGTGTGTCAGATGTCAGATGATGTAGATAGGGGCGGTGTGTCAGATGACAGATGATGTAGATAGGGGGCTGTGTGTCAGATATCAGATGATGTAGATGGGGGCTGTGTGTCAGATGTCAGATGATGTAGATAGGGGGCTGTGTGTCAGATGTCAGTGATGTAGATAGGGGGCTGGTTTGGTTTAGTTTGTTGGTTTGGTTTGGTTTCACAACCTCGTCACTCAGGGCAGGGTATACGTTTTCACTGAAATGTGTTTTTGGAAGTGGGAAAAGTGGTGTGATTGTTCATACGAACCCCTTTCCGCCATCCCCTTGACGCCATCGCCAACCCCTTAATCCCACCTCTCACGCACTCTACCCAACTTCCATCTATCATCCCCCCACGTACAGATCCTCTCAAAAATCTGTTTGAGACAGTTCCAGCAAGTCCCAGACGATAGTGCAACACCGCCAGTCGATCGTGGGGTACTCAAGCCCCCTGGTCCAACAGCTTGATGACTCGAGTGTATCTCGGACGAATCAGCACTCACGACGCTTCGGTTATCACGTGTTCGGCACACACAGACAGGCATAATCCCCTGGGCTTACTTCGACGTGATTGCGGCGGGGTTGACGGTTTTAATGAAAGGCGGTAGTGGGTACCTTAGTTCTGCAAACACAGACAGACTATCACACTTCAAGAACGTACTTCTTCTTCTTCTTCTCCTCCTCCTCCTTCTTCTCCTTCTCCTCCTTCTTCTTCTTCTTCTTCTCCTTCTTCTTCTTCTTCTTCTTTTTTCTTCTTCTTCTTCTCCTCCTTCTTCTTCTTCTTTCTTCTTCTTCTCCGCCACAGTTAGAGGATAGCTGGAGAAGTGGGGGATTTTATAATGAAGGTCTCACTGCCGATTGAAATTGCGTGTCCCTTTCTTTAATTAACGACTACCCTAAAGCGTTCAACAAAGGTTTGCACACTATGATATTCCACTCATTCCCTTTTCATGCCGTTTCAAAAGAACGCTTGTTGAGATGTCTAACGATTCAACTCTCTCTTTTGAAATTCCGTGTCGCTTTTTTTAACGACTACCTACAGCTTTCAACAACGGTTTGCACATGATAACATTCCACACATTTTCATTTCATGCCGTTTCAAAAAACAACTGTTGAGATGCCTGGCGATTTAATTCTCTTTTTTTTTAATTCCGCGTTCCTTTCTTCAACGACTACCCTAAAGCGTTCACCAAAGGTTTGAACATTATAACATTCCACTCATTTCCTTTCTATGTCGTATCAAAAGAACGTTTGTTGAGATGCCTGAAGATCTAAAACACTCTCTCTCTGTCTCTCTCTGTATCTGTCTCTGTCTTTCTGTGTGTGTGTGTGTGTGTGTGTGTGTGTTGTGTGTGCGTGCGTGCGTGCGTGCGTGCGTGCGTGCGTGCGTGCGTGCGTGCGTGTGTGCGTGTGTGTGTGTGTGTGTGTGTGTGTGTGTGTGTGTGTGTGTGTGTGTGTGTGTGGTCGATTACCATCAGAGACTTTTATTTGTGGGACTTCACGCCCAGACTGACCCCCGCCCCATACCTGAGTGGCCTCCACTGGAAACACTTCTCTGAGAGTGTCGCTCAAATTTTCCGATCACGACCGCAGGTGTGTGTATCTCTCGGACCTGGTTGACACAGCATACACGATGACAGCAAGCGTAGCAGCCCTGCCACACAGATTCTGCCCAGAATGAAACTCCATAACGTCATTGTCATCATCCTCATCCCCACTCATCATCTGAACAACACAGTCCTCTGTCCCTTCATGTCTGCACGTATGGTGGCAATTTCAAAACTTCCTCTCTACGTCTATACCCAGGTGAATTGTTTGTTTTGGTCAAAATCGTCAGTATCGGCACGTCAGTGGGGATTGTCGCTGGATAGACGTCATGGCGCCCTCCGGAGGGTCACGCCCTCTCACGCTGGCTCCTGTCGTCAGATAGGGGTTCCGTTGGTAGGGGGCCTGAGTATATTGAATCCAAACAGGAACCACTGAACAACATTGGCCAGATCTGGCAGTGTCTCCTCTGGTGGGTTGCCTTGCTGCAATGTGACATTCATTGATCCTCTGGACTGCCCGAGCTGGGACTGCGACAAAAAAAAAGATCTGGGATTGGGAGTGGGGGATGAGGCGGGCGACAAAGTCAGTAGTGAAGGAATGCAGAAGCTGAGGCGAAAATATCAAAGTAACTTGACTATGCAACCTAAATACCATCGAGACACCTCGTGACAACGGTTTATTCATCGTAAAAGACGCACCATCTCCCCTCCGTCCGTTCGTGAAAGCAGTAGGTCCTAATCATGAGCCTTGGAAGTCAGTCCCTTCAGCTTAGCAGTAGTTCGTGTGGAGATCGGGGCATAGTGACTTCATGGAAAAATACGCCGAAACGCTATGTAATCAATGTAAACATGTGAGAGCCATAATAATGATGGTCTTAAAACCAAAACCAAGCACGTATCAGCAACCAATCTTTTCATTAGTTTTAAAGGAGCATCTCGATAACATCACTTATAATGTATGGGTACACGAACTAGCCCAATTGTAGACCTCACAACTCGCCTGTGTAGACCTCACAACTCGCCTGTGTAGACCTCACAACTCGCCTGTAGAGACCTCACAACTCGCCTGTGTAGACCTCACAACTCGCCTGTGTAGACCTCACAACTCGCCTGTAGAGACCTCACAACTCGCCTGTGATCTGTCTCTGTGCGAACTGAGCTTTCCCAAGAGCTGCACTCGATTTTTTTCATCTGTATGCTTATACCGCCAATACGTAAGTATGCTTAAACCACCAAATATGTATAAGTATGCTTAAACCACCAAATATGTATAAGTATGCTTATACCACCAAATATGTAAGTATGCTTATACCACCAAATCTGTAAGTATGCTTACACACCAATATATAAATATGCTTACACCACCAATATATAAGTACGCTTACACCACCAAATATCTAAGTATGCTTACACCACCAAATATCTAAGTATGCTTACACCACCAAATATCTAAGTATGCCTACACCAGCAAATATATAGGTATGCTTACACCACCAAATATATAACTATGCTTATACCACCAAATATATAAGTATGCTTATACCACCAAACATATAAGTATGCGTACACCACCAAATATCTAAGTAGGGCTTACACCAGCAAATATATAAGTATGCTCATACCACCAAATATATATAAGTATGCTTATACCACCAAACATATAAGTATGCTTATACCACCAAATATATATTATATATATAAACTATGCTT
>CM031614.1:16064040-16081540 GCA_018398815.1 Conus ventricosus
TCTTCTAAAAGGAAAACAAGCAAAGTAATTGTGTCCGCATAGAAAAAAAAAACACGTTTATCATCTTAAATGAAACAGGAAAAACAGTTGTGGTCCTTCGCCAAAAAAAAAAGGAAAACCAGTTATTATCCTGAGGGGAAAAGTTGTGATCCACTGGGGTAGCAGCACTAATAGCTCATTTATTTGTCGTCACTGGTTTTTTTCTCAAAGCTCTTGCCCGTTTGCCTTGGAAATCTACTTTTGTCGGATTTTGACGCGATTTATTTTCCATAGGGAGGGATCAACGCTTTCCTGAAGCACATAATGCAAAACATAATCAGCACGAGCAAGGAGATAGCAAGAAAAGTTTTACTGCTGGTTCGCATGCTGCTTCAGACCAAAAGAGGACGGCTAGGCTGAAAAATGACGATCTGTTGAAGATAATGGACTGTCCTGTTTCTGATGCTAAATTTTGTTCATGTTCTCCCGGTTTTTCCGACGATTTTTTTGGGGTCTTCTTTTGCTTTGTTTGTCTTTTCTTTACACTGTAAAACACATTTTGTCTTTTCTTTACACTGTAAAACACATTTTGTCTTTTCTTTACACTGTAAAACACATTTTGTCTTTTCTTTACACTGTAAAACACATTTCGTAGGAGTCTGTCTGTCATGAACGAGTGACGTGGAAGATGATCTGTTGATGATAATACACTGCTCTTTTTCTGCTACTGGCTTTATTCTGTAGGAGTCTGTCTGTCATGAACGAGTGACGTGGAAGATGATCTGTTGATGATAATACACTGCTCTTTTTCTGCTACTGGCTTTATTCTGTAGGAGTCTGTCTGTCATGAACGAGTGACGTGGAAGATGATCTGTTGATGATAATACACTGCTCTTTTTCTGCTACTGGCTTTATTCTGTAGGAGTCTGTCTGTCATGAACGAGTGACGTGGAAGATGATCTGTTGATGATAATACACTGCTCTTTTTCTGCTACTGGCTTTATTCTGTAGGAGTCTGTCTGTCATGAACGAGTGACGTGGAAGATGATCTGTTGATGATAATACACTGCTCTTTTTCTGCTACTGGCTTTATTCTGTAGGAGTCTGTCTGTCATGAACGAGTGACGTGGAAGATGATCTGTTGATGATAATACACTGCTCTTTTTCTGCTACTGGCTTTATTCTGTAGGAGTCTGTCTGTCATGAACGAGTGACGTGGAAGATGATCTGTTGATGATAATACACTGCTCTTTTTCTGCTACTGGCTTTATTCTGTAGGAGTCTGTCTGTCATGAACGAGTGACGTGGAAGATGATCTGTTGATGATAATACACTGCTCTTTTTCTGCTACTGGCTTTATTCTGTAGGAGTCTGTCTGTCATGAACGAGTGACGTGGAAGATGATCTGTTGATGATAATACACTGCTCTTTTTCTGCTACTGGCTTTATTCTGTAGGAGTCTGTCTGTCATGAACGAGTGACGTGGAAGATGATCTGTTGATGATAATACACTGCTCTTTTTCTGCTACTGGCTTTATTCTGTAGGAGTCTGTCTGTCATGAACGAGTGACGTGGAAGATGATCTGTTGATGATAATACACTGCTCTTTTTCTGCTACTGGCTTTATTCTGTAGGAGTCTGTCTGTCATGAACGAGTGACGTGGAAGATGATCTGTTGATGATAATACACTGCTCTTTTTCTGCTACTGGCTTTATTCTGTAGGAGTCTGTCTGTCATGAACGAGTGACGTGGAAGATGATCTGTTGATGATAATACACTGCTCTTTTTCTGCTACTGGCTTTATTCTGTAGGAGTCTGTCTGTCATGAACGAGTGACGTGGAAGATGATCTGTTGATGATAATACACTGCTCTTTTTCTGCTACTGGCTTTATTCTGTAGGAGTCTGTCTGTCATGAACGAGTGACGTGGAAGATGATCTGTTGATGATAATACACTGCTCTTTTTCTGCTACTGGCTTTATTCTGTAGGAGTCTGTCTGTCATGAACGAGTGACGTGGAAGATGATCTGTTGATGATAATACACTGCTCTTTTTCTGCTACTGGCTTTATTCTGTAGGAGTCTGTCTGTCATGAACGAGTGACGTGGAAGATGATCTGTTGATGATAATACACTGCTCTTTTTCTGCTACTGGCTTTATTCTGTAGGAGTCTGTCTGTCATGAACGAGTGACGTGGAAGATGATCTGTTGATGATAATACACTGCTCTTTTTCTGCTACTGGCTTTATTCTGTAGGAGTCTGTCTGTCATGAACGAGTGACGTGGAAGATGATCTGTTGATGATAATACACTGCTCTTTTTCTGCTACTGGCTTTATTCTGTAGGAGTCTGTCTGTCATGAACGAGTGACGTGGAAGATGATCTGTTGATGATAATACACTGCTCTTTTTCTGCTACTGGCTTTATTCTGTAGGAGTCTGTCTGTCATGAACGAGTGACGTGGAAGATGATCTGTTGATGATAATACACTGCTCTTTTTCTGCTACTGGCTTTATTCTGTAGGAGTCTGTCTGTCATGAACGAGTGACGTGGAAGATGATCTGTTGATGATAATACACTGCTCTTTTTCTGCTACTGGCTTTATTCTGTAGGAGTCTGTCTGTCATGAACGAGTGACGTGGAAGATGATCTGTTGATGATAATACACTGCTCTTTTTCTGCTACTGGCTTTATTCTGTAGGAGTCTGTCTGTCATGAACGAGTGACGTGGAAGATGATCTGTTGATGATAATACACTGCTCTTTTTCTGCTACTGGCTTTATTCTGTAGGAGTCTGTCTGTCATGAACGAGTGACGTGGAAGATGATCTGTTGATGATAATACATGCTTCTTTTTCTGCTAATGTCTGGGCTTGATTCTGATAAGTCTTTGTCTTGTGGCATGAACGAGTGACGTGGAAGATGATCTGTTGATGATAATACACTGCTCTTTTTCTGCTACTGGCTTTATTCTGTAGGAGTCTGTCTGTCATGAACGAGTGACGTGGAAGATGATCTGTTGATGATAATACACTGCTCTTTTTCTGCTACTGGCTTTATTCTGTAGGAGTCTGTCTGTCATGAACGAGTGACGTGGAAGATGATCTGTTGATGATAATACACTGCTCTTTTTCTGCTACTGGCTTTATTCTGTAGGAGTCTGTCTGTCATGAACGAGTGACGTGGAAGATGATCTGTTGATGATAATACACTGCTCTTTTTCTGCTACTGGCTTTATTCTGTAGGAGTCTGTCTGTCATGAACGAGTGACGTGGAAGATGATCTGTTGATGATAATACACTGCTCTTTTTCTGCTACTGGCTTTATTCTGTAGGAGTCTGTCTGTCATGAACGAGTGACGTGGAAGATGATCTGTTGATGATAATACACTGCTCTTTTTCTGCTACTGGCTTTATTCTGTAGGAGTCTGTCTGTCATGAACGAGTGACGTGGAAGATGATCTGTTGATGATAATACACTGCTCTTTTTCTGCTACTGGCTTTATTCTGTAGGAGTCTGTCTGTCATGAACGAGTGACGTGGAAGATGATCTGTTGATGATAATACACTGCTCTTTTTCTGCTACTGGCTTTATTCTGTAGGAGTCTGTCTGTCATGAACGAGTGACGTGGAAGATGATCTGTTGATGATAATACACTGCTCTTTTTCTGCTACTGGCTTTATTCTGTAGGAGTCTGTCTGTCATGAACGAGTGACGTGGAAGATGATCTGTTGATGATAATACACTGCTCTTTTTCTGCTACTGGCTTTATTCTGTGTCTGTCTGTCATGACAGACTTATGTGTTGTTCTGCTCTTTTTCTTTATGCGTAATCTTATGCAGTCTGTCTCTCTGCTACTTGTATGTCTGTTGGACTCATCTCAATGCCTGTCTGTCTCTCTGTCTACTTGTCTGTCTGTCTGACCATCTCAATGCCTGTCTGTCTCTCTGTCTACTTGTCTGTCTGTCTGACCATCTCAATGCCTGTCTGTCTCTCTGTCTACTTGTCTGTCTGTCTGACCATCTCAATGCCTGTCTGTCTCTCTGTCTACTTGTCTGTCTGTCTGACCATCTCAATGCCTGTCTGTCTCTCTGTCTACTTGTTTGTCTGTCTGACCATCTCAATGCCTGTCTGTCTCTCTGTCTACTTGTCTGTCTGTCTGACCATCTGAATGCCTGTCTGTCTCTGTCTACTTGTTTGTCTGTCTGACCATCTCAATGCCTGTCTGTCTCTCTGTCTACTTGTCTGTCTGTCTGACCAATTCAATGCCTGTCTGTCTCTCCCCAGGCCTCAAGGAATTTTCCTTTTGCGGATCTTGAATATGACCTGATGTTTGTCATCAACTGCAATCACTACAAAAAATAATATTTCTGTGAACGCTTCTTCTGCTACTGTTCCTAGTATAGCTTTTTACTGTTGATGCTGTTAAGCTGTGTCTGTTACTGTTGCTATTGTTGGTTATTTTGTTGCTATTGCTACTATTGCTGGTTCCACTGCTGTTGTCACTATATCAATTTTTTTGCTGATGCTAATATTGTTACTTGTTTTGCTGTTGCTACTGTACCTTTTTCCTTGTTGCTGCAGCTGTGTCTGTTGCTATTGCTAAGATAGTTGCTTTTTGCTGCTGATGTTCATGTTGATGAATTTGTTGCTGTTGCTGCTGCTGCTTCTCTGTCCGCAACCTTTTTCATCTGTCATCTCGTTTCATCGTCTGTATTCCCCAGACCCCCGGCGGCATCATTCCAGCGCTGCTCATTCCTGCATCACGTGCACAGCCACTCAGATTTGTCCTGTGGCAGAACCAGAACCAGCACCAGCGCTGCACAGGAAGCGATTGATAGCAGGTCTTCCTCAGGCAGCTCATCCGAGGAGATGCTGCACTGCTGCTGAGGAGTCATGTAGGAGATGCTCGGTGGCGTCATTTCTCATCGAACATAGGGAAGACGCCACCTACTGACAATAGTGATGACTAAGTCACCGAGTCAGCGTGAGTAAGCTGACCCCTCCAGGGGAGGGGGGGGGGGGGGCGCCACCATGCAGCTCCTTCCAACGATCGCTGTCCTGAAATGTTCGACGTCATCGACTGGTGTGTCACGGTCAAAAATAAACACAACCCAAGTCGTGGTCCAGGTTGTTTTGAACATAAGCTCAAACTCAAATATTCTGAGCGCCAGCCCGACGGACTAAGTAGCTGACCGACGCCTCGATGTCTGGTCAAAACGAGCCTCGACGCCCGGCTCAGGACTCATCCAGCCAACTTGGGCACAGCGAGTAGACTAAATCCTAATCCTCTACGGAGACGGTCTGTCCGGCCAGACAGACTAAGTAGCTGACCGACGCCTCGATGTCTGGGCAGACGAGTCTCGACGCCTGGACCAGACTGATCTAGCCAATTTACGACGTCGCTTGAAATGGGGAGGGAGAAGGTATGTGTGGTGGGGGTGAAATCAAGCTAATCAATTAAATGACCAATTGACCACCACAGAGAGTAGGCGTGTAGGCGTGACTGTCATGATTTGAATAGCAATGGAATTAGAGGGAGATAACTTCGGGTACGAGGCGGTAAAAATACTGACCAATGGTACTCACCCTTGGACACGTAGGTAGGGAATAAAGTAATGTGTGGTGAGAGAGAGAGAAAAGAACGAAGAGAGACAGAGAGAGAGGAAGAGGTTCTGTGCAAGCTCTGACGAGAGAGAAGCAGAGAGATGAGGGGGGAGAGAAGAGAACCAAGTTGAGAGATTAGCATGAGATAGTCTGCAGAGGAAAGACTAGGGAGAGATGTGGAGAGAGAGAGTTGCTAACTAATGAAGAGGAAAGAAAGAAAAGAAAAAAGAAAAGAAAGCAACCATGTCCATTTGATAGAGCAGACTAGAAGAGAGAGAGAGAGTGCATGCGTTTATGCAGGAAGGAAGAAAGGAGAACAGATTGATGTTGATAGTCACGTTCCACCTTAACCGGGGTTCGACCTCATACCTGGCAGCGTCACTTCGTCAAGCAGAACCACAGACCAACGCCAGTGCCAGCAGTCTAACCTGACCAGGCGCCAGCAGACCAAGACCAGTGCCAGCAGTTGTGTCGTGCTTGTGAAAGTGACAGTGAAAAGAAAAAAAAAGAAAAGAAAAGACAGTGATTCGTGAATAGTTAAGATCACCTGGCCAGGTAAAGTAGAAATCTATTTATACCCGGGTTAGTTAATGATGTTTTAGATAAATGATTTTGGTGAAGTTCAGGAAAGAGAGAATGTTTTATTTTGTTTGATTCCATATGCATTGATGTTTCGTTCTATGACCATGTGTAGTAAAGTTATAACTTTACTAGTGGTTTGATGTGACGAATGCATGATATATGAATGAGATCGTAAGCAAGCTGTGAGTGTGTTTGGGCTGTGCGCTAGTCCTTCCTCCACTGACATACCCGAGGTTGACAATTTATTGGCGAGCCTGCCAGGATATTCTGGCCCATTTATTATAATTGTTCAACTTCTCAGAGAGGAAGCTGGGTGGGATTCAAGTATTGTAAATCCTAAGACAAGGGGTTGTCTTACTGTATGTTCCCAAGATAGTTAAACACTAGGCTTGGCATTGCTTCCAAGATAGTTAATACTAGGCTTGGCATTTCAGCCCCAGAGTACTTATTTCGCACAGATTGCCTATAATTCGCTCTCATAGTTGGGTCAGGCGCTGGGCGTCTTATAAAAACTAACTACGTTGTCCCAAGCTAATATTATCATTCATAGGATTGTGCTATTACGTCACTCGTGTCGGTAACCACCAGTTTGGCTGTCGTAGAGAAAAAAAAAATCTTGTTTAAAAAAAAAAGAGATATAATGGCGGAAGAAAAAAAACACCCCTATTGAACAACTTGTGAGCGTCGCTCGTGAGTTAGGCTATTCGGGAGATGAGTTGCGTGCATTCGTTGAAAACCAGCAAAAGATGGAAAGGGATGAACGCGCGAAAGATGCCGTATCGCAGGAGAAATAGCAGAGCAGGAAACAGAAAGAATGAAGCAAACGCAGGAAACAGAAAGAATGAAGCAGGAAACAGAAAGACTAAGGGAAGCGCAGGAAACAGAAAGAATGAAGCAGGAAACGGAAAGATTAAAGGTTCAATTAGAGTTAGAGAAAGTGAGAATACAAAGGGAGACCACCGAGGATGGGAGTTCAGTTTCCAGTGACTCTGTGCGCAGCTATGCCCCCCGACCCAAGTTGCCAAAATTCTCGGAAGGAACCGATTCGATTGATGCATACATCAGTCGTTTCGAAACGTTTGCGACCAGTCAAGGTTGGCCTTCAGAAGAGTGGGCAGTCATTTTGTCAGCGTTACTGACGGGTAAGGCATTACAAATTTTTACTGCGTTACCAGCAGAACAACAGTCTGATTTCGGCGCTGTGAAGGAATCGTTGATGAAAGGATTTGACCTCACAGAGGAGGGGTTCAGGAAGAAATTTCGTTCAGCTAAATTACAAGCAGGTGAGACGTACACTCAGTTTGGTGCACGTTTAGATCACTATTTTGAGAAGTGGTTAGAGTTGAGCGGTACGAAGAAGGAGTTCGCTGAATTGAAAGAGCTAGTTATGAAAGAACAGATTTTGTCAGGTTGCGGCCCTGAGTTAAACCATACATTTGAAAGAGAGACAGCCAGAGACAGCAGGGGAGTTGTTGAAGTTCGCAGAGGTGTATAGAGAGGCACGTTTGGGCACTAAGGTACAGGAGAAACAGGTGCCAGGCACAGGTGAGAAGAGTGCAAGGAGACTAGAGGAGTTTCTGCAAAGTCTGCAAACCCAGTGGTGGGGCAAGAAGGAAGGGCAAAGGGACATTAGGTGTTTCATTTGTCACAAGAAGGGACATGTGGCGAGGATTGTCGCATGAGGTTCCAGAAGGCAGCAGCCTTGCAAGAGGTGGATAAGGGTCGTCAAGGGAAACGACCTGCAGTGGAACCAAAGGGGATTCAGTCTGAAGAGGGTGGAGTGCAGCCTATGGCTAGCACTGGACAGCAGTCAGTGTCAGGGATGGAGGGCACTAGGCTGAGTGGTTCGTTACCAGTGGAAGAAGGGTGGATTGGCCAGCAGAGGGTGAAAGTGTTACGAGACACTGGTTGTTCATGCGGTGTAGTACGAACAACGCTGGTCGAGAAAGGGGATTTGACAGGGCAAATCCAGACCTGTACTCTAATCGATGGCACTGTGAGGGAGTTTCCAGTTGCTAAGATAGAAGTACGTACCCCTTACTTCTCAGGCGAGTTGTCTGCGTTGGTGATGGAGAAACCCCTTCATGATTGATCATCGGAAATATTCCAGGTGCAAGGGATCCAGGGGATCCTGAGTTGTTGACTGCTACAGGGGCAGCAGTTCAAACACGGAGCAGGAGGGAGGAAAAGGTTGATAAACCGTTAGTCGTTCCAGCAAGGAAGTCAGGCATAGATGTGTCGCCTGATGAGTTTAGGGCAGCGCAGGAACAAGACCCTTCGCTCGTGAAGTCTTGGGAGTTGGCAAGAGGTGGAGAGAAACAGGTGGTTAGAGGAGGTGAGACAGAATTTCTTGTGAAAGGCGGGCTGTTGTACCGAGTGTTCACCAAGGGGAAGGACAGGTAGGTGACAACTCAGTTAGAGGTACCAGCATGTTATCGTGACACTGTCATGTCAGTGGGTCACGAGTCGCTCATGGCGGGTCATCTCGGCACCAGCAAAACAGCTGACCGAATCTTCGATGATTTTCATTGGCCAGGGGCAATGGCAGACATCAAGCGTTTTTGCATGTCATGTGACGTGTGTCAAAGGTCAGCCACAAGAGGGTGAAGAGGAAGGCGCCTCTTAAACATCCCCCTTTAAGTGACACACCCGTTCAGGAGAGTGGCTGTTGATCTGATTGGCCCAATCTCGCCCTGTTCCAAAGGTGGGCACAGGTATGAGACATGTAAGGTTGCAAGGGAAGGTTTGCAGGAGGCTAGGGTCGGTCAGAAGAAGCAATATGACAGGAAGGTGAGGAAGCAATCCCTCAAGGTGGGAGATCAAGTCCTGTTACTGCTTCCACGGGTCACAACAAGCTGCTGATGCATTGGAAAGGACCATTCACCATCACTGAAAAGGTCGGTCGGATTACCGAATTGATGTGAATGGGAAACTAAAACTTTTCCATGCGAATTTTCTCCGCAAATACATTCAGCGTGAGACTCAGCACATAGGCGCAGCAGCAATCATTGATGAGGTGAAAGGAGACCCAGCAGAAGAAGGGGAGATTTTGTTGCCTAAGTTTCCAGAAGAGTCATACAGGGATGTGTCACTGTATGAAGGGCTGGACAGTAGGAGTTCCTAGGTTTTGTTGTTGGAGCGACACAAAGCAGCCAGAAAAGGGGAAAAGGGGGAGAAGATGATGAATTCAGAGAGACCAAAGACCAAAACAGAAGTCAGGAGTCTGCTAGGTTTTATTGGTTTCTACAGGGAGTTTGTTCCAAATTTTGCTGCAATCACGAGTCCTCTCAGTGATTTGGTCAAGGCAGGGAAACCGGCAGTGGTCGAGTGGTCAGACGCTGCAGAGCAAGCACTGCAGACGGTGTTGGAAAGACTAGGTTCCCGTCCCATCTTGAAGCTACCAGATATGTCCAAACCATTTTTGTTGCGGACAGATGCATCAGGCGGTGGAGTAGGTGCAGTATTGTTGCAGGAGCATGAAGGGGTCGAGTTTCCTGTGAGGTATGCTAGCAGGAAGTTGACAAAGTGTGAAGAAGGGTACGCAACGGTGGAGAAGGAGTGTTTAGCCGTTTGTGGGCCGTGCAGAAGTTCCACAAATACTTGTATGGGAAAGAGTTCGTGATAGAGACTGATCATCAACCACTCAAATTCCTGCAGGAGGCGCAGTTGAAAAACAGCAGAGTGCTGCGTTGGGCAATGGCATTGCAGCCCTACAGGTATCGAGTGCAGTACATTCCCGGTCGACAGAATGTCGGAGCTGACTATTTAAGCCGTGTAGTCTAGCAAGCTGCAACTCAGAGGAAGTCAGTCATATCCAGGGTGCTTTGTTGATAATATGTATTGATTACAGTTATGTTGATTGGATATGGGTTCATTCCCAGTTGGCTATGGTTCATATTTTTGGTGTGAGATTTGTTCATGTAAATGTAGTTATGCTTGGAGCATACAGTCGCTTGTGTAGTAATGCATTATTTGCAATAAGTGAGGATGGAGATTCCTCAGTGAAGTGTCATGGATCGTGATCATATTATATTGTGCTTTTCATAAGAATTGTGAAGAGGAGAGATGGCAAATCCGCAGGTAGGGGAATTGCATAAGTGCGCACAGAGGTTGTTATAAAGTGAGTTGAAATAACGCAAAAGCGCACGTCAATGATAACTCATTGGAGTGGTATTCACTAATGGTATATTTTATAATTTATAAACCGTTGGTTGTAAAGTATTTTTCCAAACTTTGCACGTGTAGCTGTGTGTCAGCAAATTCGGTTGTTGTCTTTTTTGTACCGTTGTTTTGAGACAATGCGGTGCATAGTCTTTTGCAAGGGGGGAAAATTTTCACGGTCAAAAATAAAACACAACCCAAGTCGTGTCCAGGTTGTGTGAACATAAGCTCAAACTCAAATATTCTGAGCGCCAGCCCGACGGACTAAGTAGCTGACCGACGCCTCGATGTCTGGTCAAAACGAGCCTCGACGCCCGGCTCAGACTCATCCAGCCAACTTGGGCACAGCGAGTAGACTAATCCTAATCCTCTACGGAGACGGTCTGTCCGGCCAGACAGACTAAGTAGCTGACCGACGCCTCGATGTCTGGGCAGACGAGTCTCGACGCCTGGACCAGACTGATCTAGCCAATTTACGACGTCGCTTGAAAGGGGGAGGGAGAAGGTAGTGTGTGGTGGGGGTGAAATCAAGCTAATCAATTAAATGACCAATTGACCACCACAGAGAGTAAGGCGTGTAGGCGTGACTGTCATGATTTGAATAGCAATGGAATTAGAGGGAGATAACTTCGGGTACGAGGCGGTAAAAATACTGACCAATGGTACTCACCCTTGGACACGTAGGTAGGGAATAAAGTAATGTGTGGGTGAGAGAGAGAAAAAGAACGAAGAGAGACAGAGAGAGAGGAAGAGGTTCTGTGCAAGCTCTGACGAGAGAGAAGCAGAGAGATGAGGGGAGAGAGAAGAGAACCAAGTTGAGAGATTAGCATGAGATAGTCTGCAGAGGAAAGACTAGGGAGAGATGTGGAGAGAGAGAGTTGCTAACTAATGAAGAGGAAAAGAAAGAAAAGAAAAAGAAAAGAAAAGCAACCATGTCCATTTGATAGAGCAGACTAGAAGAGAGAGAGAGAGAGTGCATGCGTTAATGCAGGAAGGAAGAAAGGAGAACAGATTGATGTTGATAGTCACTGTTCCACCTTAACCGGGGTTCGACCTCATACCTGGCAGCGTCACTTCGTCAAGCAGAACCACAGACCAACGCCAGTGCCAGCAGTCTAACCTGACCAGGCGCCAGCAGACCAAGACCAGTGCCAGCAGTTGTGTCGTGCTTGTGAAAGTGACAGTGAAAAGAAAAAAAAAAGAAAAGAAAGGACAGTGATTCGTGAATAGTTAAGATCACCTGGCCAGGTAAAGTAGAAATCTATTTATACCCGGGTTAGTTAATGATGTTTTAGATAAATGATTTTGGTGAAGTTCAGAAAGAGAGAATGTTTTATTTTGTTTGATTCCATATGCATTGATGTTTCGTTCTATGACCATGTGTAGTAAAGTTATAGACTTTACTAGTGGTTTGATGTGACGAATGCATGATATATGAATGAGATCGTAAGCAAGCTGTGAGTGTGTTTGGGCTGTGCGCTAGTCCTTCCTCCACTGACATACCGAGGTTGACATGGTGGCATGAACTCACCGGAGGTCGAGGGGGGGGGGGGGGGGGGGGGTTTTGACGTGAAAAAGGAAGCTGAAACTGGAGTCAGTATGAGAGCAGAGCATGTCTGTTGTCTTCGTTTTCTTAGAAAATTTATAAATGGCTGGCTGCTTAGCTTGTTTTTTTAGTTCATACTTGTTAGCGTCGCACGTCATCTTCTGTGTGTACCTCTCTCTCTCTCTCTCTCTCTCTCCCCTCTCTCTCTGTCTTTCTCTTTCTCTCTGTCTCTCTGTCTCTGTCTGTCTGTCTGTCTGTCTGTCTCTCTCAATTATATAAACTGCTACTAACTGATAACTGATTAATGAGGGCAACAGTGGAGCACGCAAACAAGTTCATAGTGATGATAGCTTTTCAGTTTACAGGGCATTTAAAACTACGAGCTGATGTTGAACCATTTCTCTAAATGAAGTTCCATAACTTGCTACAACTGGCGTTGAACCATTTCTCAGAATGAAGTTAAGTAACTTGCTACAACTGGCGTTGAACCATTTCTCAGAATGAAGTTAAGTAACTTGCTACAACTGGTGTTGAACCATTTCTCAGAATGAAGTTAAGTAACTTGCTACAACTGGCGTTGAACCATTTTTCAGATCAAAGTTAAATAACTCGTAACGCACTGTCTTTGTAAAACTCGCGTGTGGTGTTCCAAATATTCCATTTCATTCACGCCAGGCTGTGCCTGTGTATGGTGAGCCAGTCACAGCGGCGTGGATTGCAGGCTGTGCCTGTGTATGGTGAGCCAGTGACAGCGGCGTGGATTGCAGGCTGTGCCTGTGTATGGTGAGCCAGTCATAGCGGCGTGGATGTCAGGCTGTGCCTGTGTATGGTGAGCCAGTCACATCGGCGTGGATGTCAGGCTGTGCCTGTGTATGGTGAGCCAGTCACAGCGGCGTGGATGTCAGGCTGTGCCTGTGTATGGTGAGCCAGTCATAGCGGCGTGGATGTCAGGCTGTGCCTGTGTATGGTGAGCCAGTCATAGCGGCGTGGATGTCAGGCTGTGCCTGTGTATGGTGAGCCAGTCATAGCGGCGTGGATGTCAGGCTGTGCCTGTGTATGGTGAGCCAGTCATAGCGGCGTGGATGTCAGGCTGTGCCTGTGTATGGTGAGCCAGTCATAGCGGCGTGGATGCAGTACCACTGAAGTGGAATGAACAGAAGAGAGCACCAAAAACAATTGTAACAATAAATGATAATACGATGCAAAACATATAAACGTGCTCCCGGTTTATCTTGAATACGCGTGAGATATTCCATAAAGAGGTTAAACCGTTTGGGCCGTTATAACCGTTAGTAATGGCTATGCTGGTAAACATCGGGCATCATCCGTGACCCATAACACACCTACAGACTTTCGAAAGATCGGGCAAGTACTTTCTGAGATATTCCATAAAGAAGATAACCCGTTATGGGCCGTTATAGCCGTTAGTAACGGAAATAACGGTAAATATAACATCGGGTATCATTCGTGACCATAATGAACATACCTACAAATGTTCAGAAAGATCGGCCCTGTAGTTTTGTCTGGAGCGAGTGGAACACATTTTGACCACGGACGAACAGACAGACAGGCAGACAGACAGGCAGACAGAGAGGCAGACAGGCAGGCAGACGCACGGACAGCATTTCTTCGTTCCCACTGTAAAGTACTCCCTGTTCTATAAGAACTGGGAGTACAAAAACGAAAAGTTCCAAAGTTGAAACTTTGAAAAACGAAAAAGCTAATACAGAGAGAAAACATATGATTCAGCTTCAGTTTGGGTTTGCGATTCAATGTTGAAACTGCAAAAATAATGTAACATCAGTGATGTAATCAAAGACGGTCGACACTGAACAAAGATGCCTTCAGGAGGACACTGTCACAGCCGGCAAACATCTCCCCCCTGTAGCAGCCGTGTGAAGGTTCCAGAATTCGCCCTGTAGCAGCCCTGTGCAGGTTCCAGAATTCGTGACACGCAGACAGAACATCTCAGAATTCAATATCGAAAGATCCGAGACACAGACGGAAAAAGACGTTTTTGTTATTATTGATTTCATAATCAATAAGGATGTTGAGTGATGAAGATATTTAATTATTTTGCCCGTTTTAGCAGCGCCTTACCAATGTTTTTCGCATGAATAAATATTTTGTGTGTGCAAATAGGTTTTAGTAAATGTTTTTAAACAGTGTGTGTGTGTGTGTGTGTGTGTGTGATATTGTGTGTGTATTTGCTGGCAAATTTTATAGCTTTGGTGAGCAGATCTTCATCTATAGATGTGTAGAAGTCTACTATATCAAATGTTATAAAAACTGTATTATCTTGCTTGTTGAGTTTCTTGAACCATTGTATGGCTTCGTATGTGTTTTTCCAGAGGTTGAGTTCAGTGTTCTCTCTTATGTTTTTTATGGCTTTTTCTAAGATTTTTTTGCTGATTTTTCCTAATTCAGATTTGGATGGGTTTATCAATCTGCATGTTGGGTTATTCAGGAAGTTGGTTTTGTGGTCTTTAAGTGTTATGAAAGCTTCTCTGAAATATCAGGGTCAGAAATGGAAATCATTTTCCATACAAAGAAAACTCTACTACACAGCAAAAATGAAATCTGGACCAAGAGCGCAAACAAGAATTCAACTTTTGATGTCACAATGGGATCGTATGATGGTGCCGAAACTTGCGAACTTGTCGGACTGTTCATGCTGTCTAACATTCAAAAGAAACTTGGAAAACAAGTCGGACTGTACAGGGATGACGGCCTCGCTGCGCTGAATGACAACCCTAGAAACATTGAAAATAAGAAAAAAGAACTGTGTAAAATCTTCCAAAACCAAAATCTAAAAAATCACTATAGAAGCAAATAAAAAGATAGTGAACTATCTAGATATAACGTTTGATCTCAACCAGCACATATATAAACCATACAAAAAACCAAATGATACACCTGTCTATGTAAATATCAAAAGTAACCATCCACCTTCCATACTAAAAACAATACCCAGAGGCATAAATAAGAGATTATCTAACCTGTCATGCAATGAAACAGCATTCAATAACGCTGCAGCTGAATATCAAGAAGCGTTACACAAAAGTGGCTACAACTACAAACTACAAATGACCCAGATAATGACATGAGCAGACACAAGAAGAACAGGAAAAGAAAGATCATATGGTACAACCCCCCATATGACGGAAGAGTGAAAACAAATATAGGGAAAGAATTCTTTAGAATCCTAACATCATCATTCCCAAAAGAGCACAAATTATCCAAGATATTCAACAAAAACAGCATCAAATTATCATACTCATGTATGCCCAACCTTAAAAACATCATTGATTCAACCAACAAAATAAAAAGCAGTACAGAGAAAAACGAGGGTGATGAAAGGAAATCCTGCAACTGTATCAAGAAAGAACAGTGCCCTCTGAGCAAAAAATGCCTCTACAACAGCATTGTGTACCAAGCCACTGTAACATCAGAGAACGCAGAAGAAACATATATAGGTATCACTGAAAAACCAATTTAAAACTAGATATGCAAACCACAAACAGTCATTTAACAAAGAAAGATACAAAAACCAAACAGAATTGAGTAAATACATCTGGAAGCTCAAAGAGAAAAAGATAGAATACAATATATCCTGGAAAATCATAGAAAGAGCAGCACCATACAACAACATTTCAAAAAGATGTAACCTATGCTCAACAGAAAAGTACATAATACTATGCAAACCACAACTGGCAACTTTAAATACTAGGATAGAAATGGTTAACAACTGCAGGCACAAGTGGAAATTCCTATCAGTGAACAAGAACCAGAAACACACGAAAAACACAGACAGCACGTGATGACAGACAACACAAGCAGTTATAAAACACCGGCAGCACAGACCCACCACATACCTGATGATTGCATTGCATGAAACAGCGCTGTAGATAGTTTTATAAACCTTACTTTTTAACATATATATATATATATATATAATATATATATACCACACACAAGGTAAAAACAAGTTCTTCATTTTTCTCCACACAAGGGTAAAAATCAACATTAAAACTCGAGCTTTCGCCCACAGGCTTCATCAGGAGAGTGTGAAACGTGACCAGTTTGAAAACAGTCAAGAAAAAACAGTTCAGTGTTGGGCATAGGCTACATCCAGTTCCTCCTGTTACATATCATTCACGTGCTACGCAAAAACACAAACTCAATGCAAGAAGAGAGAGAGAGAGAGAGAGAGAGAGAGAGAGAGAGGGGGGGGAGGGGGAAGGGGGGGAAAAAGTAGGTGGTGGTGGTGGTCGTGGAACAACTGGTAAAAGAATAACGAAAGGATGGGAAGCTGGAGGAGGGTGGGGGAGGGGTGTTTTGTGGTCTAGGGATAGTAGGGATTGGGGTAGAGGGGGTACGGATGGAAGGAAGAAAAGAGAGAGGGAAGTGGGGAGGGGTGGGGGTGGGAGAAAATTGAGAGAGAGAGAGAGAGGACTAGAGAGTGAGGGAAAGAGAAACACAAGGACAAAGACAAGGAGAGAGAGAGAGAGAGAGAGAGAGAGAGAGAGAGAGAGAGAGAGAGAGAGAGAGTCCCAAA
This sequence comes from Conus ventricosus, assembly GCA_018398815.1. Lineage (NCBI taxonomy): Eukaryota > Metazoa > Mollusca > Gastropoda > Neogastropoda > Conidae > Conus > Conus ventricosus. The sequence continues at coordinate 16,080,474 of CM031614.1, forward strand.
GAAGAACACAGAGAGAAAGAAGGAGAAAAGGGGGGTGGGGAGGAGAAAGAGAGAGGGAGGGAGAGAAAGAGCGACAGAGAGAGAGAGAGAGAGAGAGAGGAGAGAAAGAGAGAAGGAAAGAGAGAGAGAGAGAGGGGGGAACAGAAAGAGAGAGAGAGAGAGAGAGAGAGAGAGAGAGAGAGAGAGAGAGAGAGAGAGAGAGACAGAGGACTAGAGAGTGAGGGAAAGAGAAACACTAGGACAAAGACAAGAAAGACAGAGGGAAAAAAAAAAAAAAAAAAAAAAGGGGGGGGGGTGGGGGGGGGGGGGATGGGGGGAGGTATGGGTGGGGGGGGGGGGGGGGGGAATTGAGGAGCAAAGAAGTAAGGAAAAGGAAGCTATTGCGCAACTTACATCGAGCATGAATTTCTACTAGTGAACAACATTGGTACTATAACCAGTACTTATACTATTCGACAAGACTGGCTTTTTAGCTCTAAAAACACTTCAATAAGAATCAAATTAAACAAGTTCACTTATTAATTATTCAGGAAACGATATGACATGAGACTAACCCCTCACTACCCCTCCCCCGACACACACACTCTCACAAATCCCTTTCGTAGGCACCAGTCCGATCCTGAAAGGACCATCACCCTTCATATTTCATATTGCTGCCAAATTTCTCTTTTCCTTAAAGTATGAAAGATATCCGTCCTATAATTGAGCCCATTGAAAATGGTTCCAATATTTGCCTGCCAAAAAGTTTCCCTATCCAACAGATTATCTTCACTGTGCACTGTTTCAATGGCATGGATGAAATAAATTTGAACTGTAGATCATTTGGGTGTGGAAGTTCTGTTACATTTTCGCCACTGCACATTTATTGATCTTCTTCAATTTAATATCAGACTTGTGGTTGGCCCATCTGAGTTTAAGGTTTTTTGTGGAACCAATATACCATTTATTTGGATGAATTTGACACTGAAGTACATATATTACATTTGGCGTTTTACAAGTAAGATGTTGCTTAATTTTCCAGTATCTGTTGTCCCATGGACTTTTAAAAGAAAGAAGGGTAGAAGAGT
>CM031614.1:16084040-16089543 GCA_018398815.1 Conus ventricosus
GATATAGAACTTCAGATGCTTCAGTTCTCACAGAAAGGACCTCAACATATCGATCTCTTTCAAATCCCGGATGACGTCATTCCACAGGGGAGCCAATCACTGAGCACGAGATAAGTCCACGAAATGAAGCTCTTTAAGGCCAGCAGGGGGCTTGTCGATAGTGTAAGGCTTTGATCTTCTTCTTCTTCTTCTTCCTCCTCCTCCTCCTCCTCCTCCTCCTCCTCCTCCTCCTCTCCTCTTCTTCTTCTTCTTCTTCTTCTTCTTCTTCTTCTTCTTCTTCTTCTTCTTCTTCTTTCCACGATCAACACTTTGAATTTTTGTTGTTGTGTTGCTTTTTAATCCAGAACCAGGAAGAAGGGGAAAGGGGAAAAGGGAATATAGAGGAAAGGGGGAAGGGAATATAGAGGAAAGGGGGAAGGGAATATAGAGGAAAGGGGAAAAGGGAATATAGAGGAAAGGGGGAAGGGAGAAGGTGAAGAAGCATAAGTGAGAAAGGGATGGGAATGGAAAATGAGGCGGGCGGGGGGGGGGGGGGGGGAGCAAGAGGAGAGGTGTGTTCACCCAGCTCGATGAGAAGACGAGCAGATAAAGACAACACACAGACAGAGAAGAACGAAGCATCATCACTGTAGGATTGTCTCTGTTCCAACATTCAGAAATGGACATCCAGAACGGATGTCTTCATCCACGATGAAGGGGCGGGAGGGGAGGGAAGGAGGTGTGAGCAAGGGGAAGGGAAAAGGGGGAAGGAGGAGATGGGTTTGGTTGGTGAACGAGAATATCTTAATGATTTTTTTTTAAGTAGATGTCCGCAACGTTGTTGAGGGAAGGAGGGGAGGAGCGTGGGGGTAGGGTTGGGGAGGGGGAAGGGCTGGACGTTTTGAGCCAAACTGGGTTTTCAGCAGCGAAGGCAGTTCGACTTCAGCATCAGCATATGACACACGGTTGAAGAAACTGGCTACAAGGTAGAAGAATGCGGCTTCAGTGAGTACTTTAGGGGATTTCCTAAGGATCGGAGTGGCGTATATTATATGCAGTGTATTCATAACTCGTCCTAATGCTCTCTTTGAAAATAGGAAAAAAAAAATGTAAACACCCACACAACACACACACACACTCACACACACAACACACACACACACACACACACACTCACACACCTTACATACATTTTATTATATTATATATATATATATATATTTATATATATATATATATTTATTTATTTACACGCACAGCACACGCACGCGCGCGCGGCGCGCGTGCACACATCTCACACAAACACACACACACACACACACACACACACACACACACACACACCACACACACTAAACACGCACGCACACACACACACACACACACACACACAGAAAGTGAGACGACAGACAGACCAGGACAGACAGACAGACAGACAGACAGAGATCTGCCATTAAAAAAATGAGTGAAAAAGTAAAGAAGTAGCGGGAGAGAAAGGACGTTCAAAGATGATGGAAAAAAAAAAGAAAAAAAGGACGAGACAGGAAAACAAGACAGAGATCATGACCGATGTGCCTCCAGAATAACACCCAAAGCATACAGACCGAAATGAAAACATGAATTAACCTCCAAAACAGATTTAACAGACTCATTCAGCATCAGCTGACAGCCTGTTCCTGACGGCTCTGCATCAATATCTATCTACGGCATCTTTAACAGAAATAACTCACAACATGTCAGGCAGCTGCTTTCTCGGTTCCGAAATACGCTGCTATCACAATCAATCGCGTGAGCGATATAACACGGAAGAAAGCCCTAAACAACAAGAGGCAAAGAAAGGAAAACTATATAATAAAAGCCCACAAAGCCTTTTGATGTTCTGCAAGCTTCCCCTATCACAAGCAAAAATATCCGAGTGATAAAACTTAATCACCGTCATCTCACGTTGACCTAAATTTACTGCACCTCCATGCCTGTGCTTGTTTTTTTTCTTTTTTTTTATTTTCCTTACTCTGTTGTTATATCTTGTCAGATGTCAAGGATTTGCAGGAGACAAGATGCCGTGAGCCTGCGTCGAGGAGAACGGCGCTAGTCAGAAATCTACTGGACTGCGTGAATAATTGACAGAAGTCGTTTTATCATAGAGCTGAACGCGACGTTGAGTGTTTATCGTGATTGTTTGTAACGTTTTTGTTTGTTTTTTTTTTTTGTTTTTTTTTTTTGCCAATTCGTTGTTCCTATTTGTTTGCGTCTTGCCTTGATGAAGACCTAATGAGGTCGTAAACGCGTGTGCTTTGTCTTGTGACTATGTCCACGTTCTCAGTTACAGTTCAGTTCAGTGGTTTTTTTAACGCTTTTCATCGCCAGTGATATTAGGACACTTGTTAAAAAAAAAAAAACACCTTATATAGTACTTGCAAAGCCACATCTGATATGGGCATATTTACATAAGTGAATATATGTGCATATTTACATATAGTGAAATAACATAGTGGTACAATTAGTTGTAATCTTTACATAAAATTTTGCATCACTGTGATAATACTGCGAATTAACAATGGCATTTTCAGCTACAACATGGAAACATTATAAGAACGCTATTAACATTATCAAAGATGAATCTTCTCATATTACTTTCCTCCTGATAGAGCGGGGTCAGCATGAGCATTCAAACAAATGATGTCACGCAACAGAAATGCTTTCTATGCGTCACAAGTAATTCATGAGAATCTTTAGTGTTCCAAGTATTCAGCCTTAATTTGAATCAATATAACAATGTGCATTGGGCACATCGGCTAATGTAAGCCATGTTTGACATATAAATTTCGCTTTATGTATATACTTTTCCCATATTTGGTTGAATTCAACAGAGGGACATATCTAAGGGATTTTTTGACATTTTTACAAGGTTTCTATATTGCTTCCTTCTTTGCAACGGTGTCTGCTATTTCATTCCACTTTATACCACAGGTGAGATGGGACCCAACAAAATTCAATTCTTATACCTAAAGTTATGTAACAATGCAGTAAAATGTTTTTTTTCAAAAAGAAATCTTTTTAGCTTTTCAGTACAACGCTATAGTGTTTGTAAAACACTGTTTTTGGAAATAAACACTCATTTAGTATTTTTTTATATTTAAGTTTGGATCGTGTTATGTATGTACATCATAGCCTTTAGTATATTGAATATAATTCTGGGTTTAGATTGAAAACCCTTTCATATATGATATGATTTCATGACATTTTAGGTGGGTTTTTATAAAGCAACAACCACTGTCAGAAGTTTCCAATCCGACCCATCTGTAAACACTTTTAAAATGATTTGGATAAGATGTTTTTTACTAAATGTTAACAACTTCAGTTGTTAACTATTACATTATCACTTTTCTTTAACCTTGTGTATTTGTAAATCAAAGAAGCGTTTAGGTGCTCACTGGAGGCCAATGGAAGGTACAGCAGGAAATATTTGGAATTAGCAAGTGATATTCAATATTACATTGTGACAATTTAGTAAGATGTGTAGTTTCTTACGGTTTGGATATTTTAATTTTTTTTTTTTTGGTTTTGTTTTTAGAAATCTTTGGAATAATATATATTGGAATCTCATCAGTATTTCTTCCGTAATGAATTTTCAACAGAAAGACTTTCTGACATTACTACTTTGACACAATCCAATATTCGTTACTCATCTATGTGTGTAATATTATTTGTTCCTTTTATAATCATTTATATGTGTTTGTATGAAACTGGAACTCCGAGAGCCTAATTCATGGACCTTACTATCCAAGCTTGCAGTTCTTTAAAGTGAAATTTGGTGACAGAGAAATTATAATCCTGTCCATATGTTAATTTTAGATCAGGGACTAAGAGCATGTAGATGTAAAAAGGTTATTTGACAGTCCTGAACCCATGGTTGACAAATTTTATTTTAGATCTAGTTTAATCTTTTTCTTGTTTATCAATAGATTTTTTCAATGATGTGTTTTCCAGTTCAGCTTAGGGGGTAAAATTGACCCCAGGAATTTATCTTTTGTTTATATTCTTGAATCTGTCCATCTAGCAAAAGCGAAGGGTAGCATCTTTGGGTTATCTCCATTGTTAATCAAATCATAAGACATGTTTTTTCTCCAGATAGTTCTATTCCGTTGTTCTTCTTATATATTGTTAATGTATCCAATTCCTTTTGGTACTACTTCTGTTCAATAAAAAAGTCACGTTTCTCTTGGCAGTTCGCTAACTTTTTTTTAAGATATGTTTCTGACGTTTGATCATTAGTAATGGCAGTCTGAACAATGGGACAAAACAAACATGTTAGTCAGTTCTTGTGTTATATCTGATGACAAATTAGGGGGGGGGGGGGTAAAAGGTTAGGGGGGAGAGAAAGGGATGGGCATCAAGGGGCTCTGAAAAATATGGCAGGGTAACGAGCACCGTTACAAGCACTTACAGAGCAGCTTGGTGTGCAATGACTGCAAGAAACATTGAATATAAACAAAGGCTTGCGATCTTATGTCTTAGATTGGAGAAATGAGAGGCAAGTAATTGCAACACATGCTGATCTGTAAGTTGCTGGATCGGTGCCGGTACTTATTGTGGAATTTATTTGTTTGTTGTATATATTTTAGTCCCTTGCGGATTAATTCCATGAAACTGGCACATCATGCCACTGTGTATTAGTGGACTATCTTTTTATATTTTCTACTTTTCCTCAAGAAATTGTAGCTTGTTTTGCTCTTTCATGATTTTCTTTGCTTCTTAGATGGCACCCTTTGCGCTTGGTTTTTTTGAAATATCAACAAACATACTACGGTTTTTTGCCACACCAGCCTTTTCTGGGATTGCATTTTTCTTAAAACTGAAAAAGGACAGAGGAGTCAAATTACCACTTCCGCGGTCTCTGTGGAGATACTCCAAGTTTCGAACTATCGGGTATATGTACCAGGAGTTATAATGTAGTGGGTTGTCAATCCCTATTGGAGGAATGTCTCCCCATTGGTGAATTAAGCTTGCTGAAGGCTCAATTTTGATGAAGCATTTTATTTTATTTTTCCCCCATTTCAACCACTCAATGCACATACGTTAGTTAGGGCAGATTCATCTACCACTGCAGATATGGAATGCTTTATTCCCCCTATTTCTATATATAGACATCTGTCTTTGCTCTGCTTGTTTTGTCTTATTTTTTCTTTCACCTTCCTCTTTTTTTTTTCCCTTTGCTGGTCGTTCTTTCCACTTCAGCTTTTGATGGCGTTGTCTCTCTGTCTGTGTGTTGTGTGTGTGTGTGTGTGTGTAGTATAACTGTGTTCAACTTTACACTCTATCAATACCTCAAGAAACAGCTTGATTTAGAAACAGTGAATAAATCATGTTGAGAAGAGAGAATTTATACAGGAGGAGAAGGAAGAAGAAGAAAAAGAAGAAGAAGTAAGAAGAAGAAAACAAAACTACACCACTTGAGGATGCGCCGGCAAAAACATAAGGAAGGGAGAAAAGAAAAAATATCACATTTATAGACAGTGAAACC
>CM031614.1:16094643-16102143 GCA_018398815.1 Conus ventricosus
AATCAGTTCTTTATCATCCGTTAACAGATTCATTCCTCAATCATCGTAAGGCATCATATTTTTTTGCATAGCAGTGTGTGTGTACATGGTGTGTACCTTTATTGACACAGATGCCTGACTTCACTCACAATTTGCTCCTGAAACAAGTTGTTCCGAAGAGACTCCTGATAAAGTGACAACTGTTGTAACTGTTCTCCATGGTTGATAACTGCTTTTTCCTATTCGTCCGAAAGAACGCCGATTTTTTCCCCCCAAAGAAAATCAGTAGCAGGGAAATAATTTCTGTTCCTGTTGTCCCTGGATCCCTGAGTGTGTGTGTGTGTGTGTGTGTGTGTGTGTGTGTGGTGTGTGTGTGTGTGTGTTGTGTGTGGTGTGTGTGTGTTCTGGTGTCATTGGGTGTGTTCGGTGTCATTGGTGTGTGTTCTGGTATCATTGGTGTGTGCTCTGGTATCATTGGTGTGTTCTGGTTCATTGGTGTGTTCTGGTGTCATTGGTGTGTTCTGGTGTCATTGAGTGTGTTCTGGCATCTTTGGGTGTGTGTTCTGGTGTCATTGATGTGTGCTCTGGTGTCATTGGTGTGTGTTCTGGTGTCATTGGTGTGGTTCTGGTGTCTTTGGTGTGTGTTCTGGTGTCATTGGTGTGTGTTCTGGTATCATTGGTGTGCACTGGTGTCATTGGTGTGTTCTGGTGTCATTGGTGGTGCTCTGGTATCATTGGCGTGTGCTCTGGTGTCATTGGATGTGCTCTGGTGTCATTTGGGTGTGTGCTCTGGTATCATTGGTGTGTGCTCTAGTATCATTGGTGTGTGTTCTGGTGTCATTGGTGTGTGTTCTGGTATCATTGGTGTGTTCTGGTATCATTGTGTGCTCTGGTAATCATTGGTGTGTGCTCTGGTGTCATTGGTGTGTGCTCTGTTGTCATTGGTGTTCTGGTATCATTGGTGTGTGCTCTGTGTCATTGTGTGTGCTCTGTATCATTGGTAGTGTTCTGGTATCATTGGTGTGTCTCTGGTATCATTGTGTGTGCTCTGTATCATTGGTGTGAGTTCTGGTGTCATTTATGTGTGCTCTGGTGCCATTGGTGTGTGCTCTGGTATCATTGGTGTGTTCGGGTATAAATTGGGTGTGCTCTGTATCATTGGTGTGTGTTCTGGTATCATTTGTGTGTGTTCTGGTGTCATTGGTGTTGTGTTCTGGTATCATGGTGTATGCTCTGGTGTCATGGTGTAGTGTTCTGGTGTCATGGTGTGTGTTCTGGTGTCAATTGGTGTGTGCTCTGGTATCTTTGGTGTGTGCCTGGTGTCATTGGTGTGCTCTGGTGTCATTGGTGTGTGCTCTGGGGTCATTGGCGTGTGCTCTGGTGTCATTGGTGTGTGCTCTGGTATCATTGGTGTGTGCTCTGGTATCATGGTGTGTGCTCTGGTATCATTGGTGTTGTTCTGGTGTCATTGGCGTGTGCTCTGGTGTCATTGGTGTGTGGTGTGGTCTGGTGTCATGGTGTGCTCTGGTACATTGGTGTGTGTTCTGGTGTCATTGTGTGTGCTCTGGTGTCATTGGTAGTGCTTTCGGTATCAATGGTGTGTGCTCTGGTGTCATTGGTGTGCTCTTGTATCATTGGTGTGTGCTCTGGATCATTTTGTGTGCTCTGGTATCATTGGTGTGTGCTCTGGTGTCATTGGTGTGTGCTCTGGTATCATTGGTGTGTGCTCGGGTACATTGTGTGTGTCTCTGGTATAAATGTGTTTGTGCTCTGGTATCATTGGTGTATGCTCTGGTGTCATTGGTGTGTGCTCTGGTAATCATTGGAGGTGCTCGGGTATCATTGGTGTTTGCTCGGTTGTCATTGTGTGTGCTCTGGATCATTGGAGTGTGCTCTGGTATCATTGGTGTGTGCTCTGGTATCATTGGGTTTTTTTCTGGTGTCATTGTGGTTCTGGTGTCATTGGTGTGTTCTGGTGTCATTGGTGGGTGCTCTGGTATCATTGGTGTGTACTTTGGTATCAATGGTGTGTTCTGGTGTCATTGGTGTGTGCTCTGGTGTCATTGGTGTGTGCTCGGGTGTCATTTGTGTGCTCTGGTATCATTGGTGTGTGTTCTGGTGTCATTGGTGTGTGTTCTGGTATCATTGGTGTGTCTCTGGTTCATTGGTGTGCTCTGGTATCATTGGTGTGTATTCTGGTATCATTGGTGTGTGCTCTGGTATCATTGGTGTGTGCTCTAGTATCATTGGTGTGTGCTCTGGTGTCATTGGTGGTGTTCTGGTGTCATTGGGTGTGTGTTCTGGTGTCATTGGTTGTGCTCTGGTATCATTGGTGTGTGCTCGGGTATCATTGGTTTTGTTCTGGTGTCTTTGGGTGTGTGCTCTGGTATCATTGGTGTGTGCTCTGGTATCATTGGTGTGTGTTACTGGTATCATTGGTGTGTGCTCTGGTATCATTGGTGTTTGTTCTGGTGTCATTGTGTGCTCTGGTATAAATTGGTGTGTGTGTCTGGTGTCATTGGTGTGTGCTCTGGTATCATTGGTGTGTGTTTCTGGTATCATTGGTGTGTGTTCTGGAATCATTTGTGTGTGCTCTGGTATCATTGGGTGTGTTCTGGTGTCATTGGTGTGCTCTGGTATCATTGGTGTGTGTTCTGGTATCATTGGTTGTGCTCTGGTATCATTGGTGTGTACTTTGGTATCATTGGTGTGGTTCTGGTGTCATTGGGTGTGTGCTCTGGTGTCATTGGTTTGTGCTCTGGTGTCATTGGGAGTGCTCTGGTATCATTGGTGTGTGCTCTGGTGTCATTGGTGTGTTCTGGTATCATTGGTGTGTGCACTGTAACATTGGTGTGTGCTCTGGGGTCATTGGAGTGCTCTGGTATCATTGGTGTGTGCTCTGTATCATTGGGTGTGCTCTGGATCATTGGTGTGTGCTCTGGTGTCATTGGTGTGTCTCTGGTATCATTGGTGTTGCTCTGGTATCATTGGAGTGTGCTCTGGTATCATTGGTGTATGCTCTGAAGTCATTGGTGTGCTCTGGTATCATTGGAGTGTGCTCTGGTATCATTGGTGTTTGCTCTGGCGTCATTGGTGTGTGCTCTGGTATCATTGGAGTGTGCTCTGGTATCATTGGTGTGTCTCTGGTATCATTGGTGTGTGTTCTGGTGTCATTGGTGTTTTCTGGTGGTCATTGGTGTGTTCTGGTATCATTGATGTGTGTTCTGGTGTCATTGGTGTGTTCTGGTATCATTGGTGTGCTTTGGTATCATTGGTGTGTGTTCTGGTGTCATTGGTGTGTATTCTGGTATCATTGTGTGTGCTCTGGTATCATTGGTGTGTGCTCTGGTATCATTGGTGTGTGTTTCTGGTATCATTGGAGTGTGCTCTGGTATCATTGGTGGTGCTCTGGTATCATTGGTGTGTGTTCTGGTATCATTGGTGTGCTCTGTATCATGGTGTGTGTTCTGGTATCATTGGTGTGTGCTCGGGTATCTTTGGTGTACTTTCGAAATCATTGGTGTGTTCTGGTGTCATTGGTGTGTGCTCTGGTGTCATTGGTGTGTGCTCTGGTATCATTGGTGGTGCTCTGGTATTATTTGTGTGTTCTGGTATCATTGGTGTGTGCTCTGGTATCATTGGTGTGTTCTCGTATCATTGTGTGTTCTGGTATCATTGGTGTGTGTTCTGGTATCATTGGTGTGTGCTCTGGTATCATTGGTGTGTTCTGGTATCATTGGTGTGTGTTCTGGTATCATTGTGTGGGGCTCTGGTGCATTGGTGTTTTCTGGTATCATTGGGTGTTGCTCTGGTGTCATTGGTGTGTTCTGGTGTCATTGGTGTGTGTTCTGGTGTCATTGGTGTGTGCTCTGGTATCATTGGTGTGTGCTCTGGTATCATGGTGTGTGTTTCTGGTGTCATTGTGTGTGCTCTGGTATCATTGGTGTGTGCTCTGGTATCATTGGTGTGGTTCTGGTATCATTGGTGTGTGCCTGGTATCATTGGTGTTTTGTTCTGGTGTCAATTGGTGTGCTCTGGTATCATTGGTGTGTGTTCTGGTGTCATTGTGTGTGCTCTGGTATCATTGGTGTGTGTTCTGGTATCATTGGTGTGTGTTTCTGGTATCATTTGTGTGTGCTCTGGTATCATTGGTGTGTGTTCTGGTGTCATTGGTGTGCTCTGGTATCATTGGTGTGTGTTCTGGTATCATTGGTGTGTGCTCTGGTAATCATTGGTGTGTACTTTGGTATCATTGGTGTGTCTGGTGTCATTGGTGTGTGCTCTGGTGTCATTGGTTTGTGCTCTGGTGTCATTGGTGTGCTCTGGTATCATTGGTGTGTGCTCTGGTGTCATTGGTGTGTTCTGGTATCATTGGTGTGTGCACTGGTATCATTGGTGTGTGCTCTGGGGTCATTGGAGGTGCTCTGGTATCATGGTGTGTGCTCTGGTATCATTGGTGTGTGCTCTGGTATCATTGGTGTGTGCTCTGGTGTCATTGGTGTGTGCTCTGGTATCATTGGTGTGTGCTCTGGTATCTTTGGGAGTGTGCTCTGGTATCATTGGTGAAAATGCTCTGAAGTCATTGGTGTGTGCTCTGGTATCATTGGAGTGTGCTCTGGTATCATTGGTGTTGCTCTGGCGTCATTGGTGTGTGCTCTGGTATCTTTGGAGTGTGCTCTGGTATCATTGGTTTGTGCTCTGGTATCATTGGTGTGTGTTCTGGTGTCATTGGTGTTTTCTGGTGTCATTGTGTGTTCTGGTATCATTGATGTGTGTTCTGGTGTCATTGGTGTGTTCTGGTATCATTGGTGTGCTTTGGTATCATTGGTGTGGTTCTGGTGTCATTGGTGTGTATTCTGGTATCATTGGTGTGTGCTCTGGTATCATTGGTGTGTGCTCTGGTATCTTTGGGTGTGTGTTCTGGTATCATTGGAGTGTGCTCTGGTATCATTGGTGTGTGCTCTGGTATCATTGGTGTGTGTTCTGGTGTCATTGGTGTGCTCTGGTATCATTGAGTGTGTTCTGGTATCATTGGTGTGTGCTCTGGTATCTTTGGTGTGTACTTTCGTATCATTGGTGTGTTCTGGTGTCTTTGGGTGTGTGCTCTGGTGTCATTGGTGTGTGCTCTGGTATCATTTGGTGTGTGCTCTGGTATTATTGTGTGTTCTGGTATCATTGGTGTGTGCTCTGGTATCATTGGTGTGTGCTCTGGAAATCATTGGTGTGTTCTGGTAACATTGGTGTGTTTTTCTGGTATCATTGTGTGTGCTCTGGTATCATTGGTGTTTCTGGTATCATTGGTGTGTGTTCTGGTAATCATTGGTGTGTGCTCTGGTGTCATTGGTGTTTTCTGTATCATTGGTGTGTTCTGGTATCATTGGTGTGTGCTCTGGTATCATTGGGTGTGTGTTCTGGTATCATGGTGGTCTGCTCTGGTATCATTGGTGTGTTCTGGTATCATTGGTGTTTTGTTCTGGTATCATTGGTGTGTGCTCTGGTGTCATTGGTGTGTTCTGGTGTCTTTGGGTGTGTGCTCTGGTATCATTGGTGTGTTCTGGTATCATTGGTGTGTTCTGGTATCATTGTGTGTGCTCTGGTATCATTGGTGTGTACTTTGGTATCATTGGTGTGTTCTGGTGTCATTGGTGTGTGCTCTGGTGTCTTTGGGTGTGTGCTCTGGTGTCATTGGGTGCTCTGGTATCATTGGTGTGTGCTCTGGTATCATTGGTGTGTTCTGGTATCATTGGTGTGTGCTCTGGTATCTTTGGGTGTGTGCTCTGGGGTCATTGGTGTGCTCTGGTATCATTGGTGTGTGCTCTGGTATCATTGGTGTGTGCTCTGGTATCATTGGTGTGTTCTCTGGTGTCATTGGTGTGCTCTGGTACATTGGTGTGTGCTCTGGTATCATTGGTGTGTGCTCTGGTATCATTGGTGTATGCTCTGATGTCATTGGTGTGTGCTATGGTATCATTGAGAGTTGCTCTGGTATCATTGGTGTTTGCTCTGGCGTCATTGGTGTGTGCTCTGGTATCATTGGAGTGTGCTCTGGTATCATTGGTGTGTGCTCTGGTATCATTGGTGGTGTTCGGGTGTCATTGGTGTGTTCTGGTGTCATTGGTGTGTTCTGGTATCATTGATGTGTGTTCTGGTGTCATTGGTGTGTTCTGGTATCATTGGTGTGCTTTGGTATCATTGGTGTGTGTTCTGGTGTCATTGGTGTGTATTCTGGTATCATTGGTGTGTGCTCTGGTATCATTGGTGTGTGCTCTAGTATCATTGGTGTGTGTTCTGGTAATCATTGGTGTGTGCTCTGGTATCATTGGTGTGTGCTCTGTATCATTGGTGGTTTCTGGTGTCATTGGTGTGCTCTGGATATCTTTGGGTGTGTGTTCTGGTATCATTGGTATGTGCTCTGGTATCTTTGGTGTGTACTTTGGTATCATTTGGTGTGTTCTGGTGTCATTGGTTTTGCTCTGGTGTCATTGGTGTGTGCTCTGGTATCTTTGGTGTGCTCTGGTATCATTGGTGTGTGTTCTGGTGTCATTGGTGTGTTCTGGTATCAATGGTGTGTGTTTTTGGTGTCATTGGTGTGTTCTGGTATCATTGGTGTGTTTCTGGTATCATTGTGTGTTCTGCTATCATTGGTGTGTGTTCTGGTATCATTGGTGTGTGCTTTGGTATCATTGGTGTGTTCTGGTATCATTGGTGTTTGCTCCTGTGTCATTGGTGTGTGCTCTGGTGTCATTGGTGTGTTCTGGTGTCATTGGTGTTTGCTCTGGTGTCTTTGGGTGTGTGCTCTGGTATCATTGGTGTGTGCTCTGGTATCATTGGTGTGTTTTTCTGGTGTCATTGGTGTGTTCTGGTATCATTGGTGTGTGCTTTGGTATCATTGGTGTGTGCTTGGTATCATTGGTGGGGTTTTCTGGTGTCATTGGTATGTTCTGTATCATTGGTGGTGGCTCTGGAAATCATTGGTGTGTGTTCTGGTGTCATTGTGTGTGCTCTGGTGTCATTGGTGTGTGCTCTGGTGTCATTGGTGTTTTTCTGGTATCATTGGTGTGTGTTCTGGTATCATTGGTGTGTGCTCTGGTATCATTGGTGTTGCTCTAGTATCATTCGTGTATGCTCTGATGTCATTGGTGTGTGCTCTGGTGTCATTGGTGTGTTCTGGTGTCATTGGTGTTTTCTGGTGTCATTTTTGTGTGCTGGTATCATTGGGTGTGTGTTCTGGTGTCATGGGTGTGTGCTCTGGTATCATTGGTGTGTGCTCTAGTATCTTTGGGTGTGTGTTTTGTTGTCATTGGTGTGTGCTCTGATATCATTGGTGTGTTCTGGTTTGTCATTGGTGTGTTCTGGTATCATTGGTGTGTGCTCTGGTATCATTGGTGTGCTCTGGTATCATTGGTGTGTGCTCTGGTTCATTGGTGTGTGCTCTGGTATCATTGGTGTGTGGTCTGGTATCATTGGGTTGTGTTCTGGTGTCATTGGTGTGTGTTCTGGTATCATTGGTGTGTTCTGGTA
>CM031614.1:16109643-16117143 GCA_018398815.1 Conus ventricosus
CCCCCCCCAGCTCCACCTCTCCTCCTGCTCTTCGTGGTGTTCATTTCCTCATTCTTTTTTGTCCATTTGTTTGTCGCTGTCGTCTTCTTTCTCTCTCTCCTCTCTCTCTCTCTCTCCTCTCTCTCTCTCTCTCTCCTCTCTCCTTCTCTCTCTCTCTCTCTCTCTCCCCACTCTCTCTCTCTCTCTCTTCTTCGCTGCTTTTCTCCCTTCCAATTTCGTGTTTCCTGTGTCTTCTTCTTTATTATCTCTTTGTCGTTGTCGTTGATGGTGTGGTTTTGTTGTTTTTCTACTCATCGTCATCTTCTTCTTTCTTTCTCTCTTTCTTTCTTTCAATCTCTCTCTCTCTCTCTCTCTCTCTCTCTCTCTCTCTCTCTCTCTCTCTCTCTCTCTCTCTCTCTCTCTCTCTGTGTCTCTGTCTGTCTGTCTGTCTGTCTCTCTCTCTGTCCCCCCCCCCCCACCCGTCTCTCTCTTCATTCGATCCTTTTTCTCCACCTCCTCGTTTTCCTCCTCCTCCTCCTTCTTCTTTTACTTCTCCTTCTCCTCTTCCTATTCCTTCTTCTTCTCTTCCTCCCTCTCCTTCCCCTCCTCTTGCTCCTCCTCCTCCTCCTCCTCCTTCTCCTCCTCCTCCTCCTCCTCCTCCTCCTCCTCCTCCTCCTCCTCCTTTCTTCTTCTTCTTCTTCTTCTTCTTCTTCTTCTTCTTCTTCTGCTTCTTCTTCTTTTTCTTCTTCTTCTTCGACTCTGCTTCCACGATCTTCACCTTTAAATTCTCCTCCCACTACGCATGTTTCGCTTTTCTTTACATGTTTATTGCCTATTCCTAATCATACCACTGTTGAAATCTGAGAGAGGTTTATAATTGAACACCGCTAGAGAGAGAGAGAGAGAGAGAGAGAGAAGAGAGAGAGAGAGAGAAGAGAGAGAGAGAGAGAGAGAGAGAGAGAGAGAGAGAGAGAGAGAAGGGGCTCTGTCCAACCTTAACTATTCAGCTTCTTCTGATCAACAACCATCTAGGATTCAGTCTGATGAAGGGGCACCCAGAGGGTGAGATTAGCACAGACGGCCTTTCGGTGCGACACATTCTCAGCCGAGATATTTTGCAGAGACAGATGAGAAGCACCACCATTCTTGGTACTATGCACAACACCATACCCCCTCTACGCCACATGGCATAATGCCAACACCATAGCAGTGCAAGAAATATGGAAACAGATGAGAAAACAAGGAACAGATAAGTGAAAATTAAAGGACGTTCAGTTGCTCTTGAGATGACCAAAAAATGGTTGACCTGTTAAATAAATGAAAAAAGAAACACCGCACTTGGCCAAACACACACACACACACACACACACACACACACACATCACACACACACACACACACAACAAATTGCAATCTCCACAACCCTTTAAATACACATGCACAAAACAAGGCTGTCACCGGGGTAAGGTATGGTTGCATCCTTTCCCCTCTCCTCTTTGTATTGCATTGACTGGGTTCTGAAACACGCAACCCAAGTAAAGGGAATCAGGTGGACAGAAGGAAACGGCCTTTCAGATCTGAATTTTTGCCGATGACATTGCCGCTCTCGCAAGCGCCACTCAAGATCTGCAGGTGCTTGTAGACAATATCAGCAAGTTTGCAAGCAACATTGGCCTCAATGTCAGTGCCAAAAAGACTAAAAACATGCTTACCGGTAAACACCAAGGGCCAACAGACGTTCTCATCGACCAAAAGCAAGTGGAAGTAGTAGAGAACTTTACATACCTAGGCAGCTCTATCAACAACGCCAATGACCTCGACCATGAACTGAAGTGTAGGGGGCCGGATAGCTCAGTTGGTAGAGCGCCGGACTCGTGATCCTGGGGTTGCGGGTTCGAATTTCGGTATAGGGGGATTTTTTCCTCGGAGTTAACATTGGTTCTGACTCCATTCCCCATATAGTCCTTCGAATGAGACTATAAAACCGAGGTTCCGTGTGTGAACGCACGCATAACATCTTGCACACACGTAAAATCCCATCACCAACTTTCGGAAGAGAAGGCCAGTTTGGCCGTTGGTATGGATGACACGTGACACATAGCATGCACCTTCCCCGAAGATGGAGTATGGCTGCCTTAATGGCGGGATAAAAAAGGGTCATACACACAAAACTCCACTGCCTGGCTGGCTATACAGGGAGTGTCCGCAGGAGTATCAGCCTGCGTACGCAGAAAGAAAGAAAAGAACTGAAGTGTCGTACTGGGAAGGCAACATCAGCATCCAATCAGCTGAACAAAACATGGAACAGCAAGAAAATTCTCCCCTTTGGGAATCAAACTGAAATTTTATAACTCCAGTGTGATTTCAACTGGCTGAGGACCATGCGCAGTGGAGCGCCTTGACTGCCTCATGCGTCGCAAGACGCGGGAGCATCTAAGTCTAAGTAAATAAGACAGAACAAGAGCAAAAGTCGTGTATTCTGTGTCAAATTCCTGAGATCGGGTCAGTGGAATGCCGGTGTAGGAGGCAAAAAAGACTTCCAGGAAAAAAAACACTGGGAGTGTATTTTTCCTAGGAAAGAAACACTGCAATCTCGGAAGGGGAGTGTTATTTTCCTAGGAACACCACGATCAGCGTGTACACTCAAAGTGGAGATGAGAGAAGGTGGCTCGATCACACACCCCTTGGCAGAGCTGAAAGCCAAGAGAAAATTTATTTGTTGAACCTCTGTGGGCACTTCGAAAGGGTTGTTTCATGCGAGTGTTAAACGTGTTCTTAAAGAATTTTAAAGAATTTTAATCATGGAAGAATTAAAAGAATTAATTGAAAGAAAACTAGAGCAGTCTTTTTTTTTCCTGGGGTAGTGTTAATTTCCTGGGCGTAGTCATTTTTTCCTGGTGAAGGAGTGTAATCTTCCTAGGAAAATAACACTCCTGTAGTGTTTTTTTCCCGCAGTGTTATTTTCCGCCGACACCGGTCGTGAAATCAAGCCACTCCCTAAATATCTAATGTCATAAACGCCAAATGAAACCCATCACGGAACCCTTTCTTGAAGCCAGTGTGCAAAATCGTTAGATGAAGCCAGCATCCAAGACGTTAATCAAAGCAGTTCCCACCCGAGATGATCAGGGCGATGTTGAAAGAAAGCTGGATCAAGCTAATACTGAAACCTTTCAATCAGGCCAATATTCAAAGCACAACTCCAAGTCTATAATATCTAATTCAGGAAATCTAAATGAGTGTTGCTGCTAACAGGGGAATGCTTGACATTACTATTTACGATCGGCAGTATTGATGAAACTTTTGGCCATGACTGAAAAACGCGACTTAGGAGAGAGAGAGAGAGAGAGAGAGAGAGAGAGAGAGAGAGAGAGAGAGAGAGAGGAGAGAGAGAGAGAGAGAGAGAGAATTTCTTCATCAAAGGGAAATCTGAAGTCAAGCGGGCGAGGAGATTAGTAGTGAAAAACCTAACGCGGAAGGTGACATTTGCTTCAAAGGTAAAACAAGAAAAAGCATATCCAAAACTAATGCTGGTCGTGGTGCCCATTCACCTAGCGGACACGCAGACAAGAGACACACGGCCTACTGACCAAGGAATCAATGAGAATTACGTCAACACCGTGTAAAGGAGACTGAGATGGGACCCTGAGGAGAGGGATGTGTGGATACTTGAGTTTCGGAGCACCCTCCCCCACCCTCTACCTCTCCCTCCCCTGCCCTCCCCCCCCCCCTGCTCCCCGCTAACTCTCCTCTCCCCATTTTCCCTTTTTTTTAATGGCTGGGCTGGTTGGAGTTTATCGTCCAGGGAGGTTTTCATTCAGGTCTGCCCCTGGAACCAATCAGGTGTCTTCGAGGCTCCCTGGATCCCCGACCCCCCCCCCCCCCCACCCCCAACACCTCGTCAAATTCACCCTTCACAGCCTTCTTTCACAGTATACCCCCCTCCCATGTCATTGTCACAATTGACCACGTCTGATCCTGCTTTGTCTTTGAAGCCCTTTATGCCAACACCCCCCCCCCCCTCCCCCATCCCCAACCCACCCCTCAACCCCTCTCCCAATCCCCTATGGTCATCAGATAATGAACGCCACATGAATGACGTGTTCGTTTTCGTCCCTTTTTTGCAGACAGACCATTGTTGTCTGATTAGCCGTCAAAAATCCATTTCTAACCGCTTCCAACACACAGCGGTCATGCCGGCGGGCGCGCCCAGTCCATCAATGATTCACCGGTCCATTAGAGCGGGTGTCACGTGCTTCTGCTGGCCTCAGGCTCACGGCATCATGGCTGCAGCAGTGTGATGGACATCTGACACAGAGCACTTAACAAAAGAGATAAACGACACACACACACACACGCACGCGCACGCATGCATGTATGTATGTATGTATGTATTGTATGTATGTATGTATGTATGTATGTATGTATGTATGTGTGCATGTGTGTATGTGTGCACGTATGTATGTATGTGTGCATGTATGTATGTATGTATGTATGTATGTATGTATGTATGTATGTATGTATGCATGCATGTATGTATGTATGCATGCATGCATGCATGCATGAATGCATGCATGTATGCACAGAGAGGGGAGAGAGAGAGAGAGAGAGAGAGAGAGAGAGAGAGAGAGAGAGAGAGAGAGAGGAAGAGAGATCTGGAGATACAGTAGGCTCAGGGCTGCGAGATAAAGATGGTAAGCTGTGCACCCAGACATGTTCGTGTGACTGATTTTCTGCTAAAAAGCAAAACTGCTGTCATTTTAAGGTTTTCTTTAGAAACTCAAGGTCTGAACATTGCGTTGGGCTAACGCATAGGTCAGACAGCGAGAGTTCAAGGTGCTGATTTCTAATGAAATAGGTCGGACGTTTTTCAAAACGTATTCATAAAGAACTCCGCTGAACAAAGTGGACAAACGAACCACAAGACAAAACACGACGCGTTTCGACCTCTTAGGTCTCCTTCAGGCATCATATCCAACACTCAGGACAACGAAAATGAAGAGCGAGACAGCTTACCTCTCAGTTAAGTTGAGTGCGAAAGCAAAAGACATGAATTATAAATTACACACGCCAGTGCCATCACGACTTTTTTTTTGTCCATATCCGTTTCTCTTTGTTTATTTGTCAGTCTGTCTATTTCAACAAAACCTTATCAAAGGTGGAATTTGACCCCAGGTCGAACTTCCAATCTGAGATCGCTCGGCAATTTTTTTTTTTTGTTGTTATACAAAAAAAAATCACCCCACCGATTTTAATAACGGTTACGGGCTCGATCTCTGCCAGGCTGTTTCGGTACAGGGTGATTTTCCCCTCGGAGTTAACATTGATTCTGACTCTATTTCCCATACAGTCCTTCGAATGAGACTATAAACCGAGGTTCCGTGTGTGAACACACGCACAACATCTTTGCACACACGTAAAATCCCATCACCAACTTTCGGAAGAGAAGGCCAGTTTGGCCGTTGGTATGGATGACACGTTACACATAGCATGTACCCTGTGTGAGAAATGGAAAGAATGAAGGAAGTAAGGAATTGAGTGAACAATATTGAACGATATTGACTGGATGTCACGGGAAACGACTGAATGAAGCGCCAGCTGGCAGCTCTTCAGTCTGAACTACCCAGGTAGGCAGCCCGTTGTGTAAACGAGTGTGGATTGTGAAGCGCTTAGATATGATATGATATGATGTGATGTGATAATAAGATGTGGTGGAAAGTTAGAAAGTGGCTCAAGTAGAGACCTATCAAATTGATGTACTGTACCGTAGCGCAGGTTCGAACCACATGGCAGGTTCATGATTGTTCAGTTATGTATGAAAATTTTAACAAATTTTCATTTGAAAATGAACACTGCACAGTTACAATGACGTTTTGAAAACTATGTGCGAAGTAATATTAATTTCTTGGGATGCTAAAATTTTCTTATGAAGAATACGTGGACTTTTTTTCTTTGTGTGTGCTATAAAGAAAATGGTTCTGGAAGTAACTGTTTTAATCCACACCAGATATTATCCCTGTCCCCCACACCCCCCCCCCCCCACCCCCCCACTCCCCCATCGATAATCAAAAATATTTTCAGTCACGAACTGTTTCCAAGGGTGGGTCCAAGATTCACTCGACCTTGGCGGTGATCTATGGTCTCACGGGTGTCACTGAAGTTAGTATACCTTTTAAGAGTTCACTATGACTAGTTTTACACTAGAAGCCTGAATATACTGGGATGATTAGTACAGATCTGCCACAGACAGAGAAAGGTGTACCTGTTGCATGTCTGTCATAGTTGGATACAGGTTCCATACTATGCAACATTTTTACTTGCCGGCTTCCCCCCAACCCCCCTCCCTAATCCCATTCCTTCCCACCCCCATCCCACCCCCTCCTCTACCCCGCTCTTGCGGCAGTTCCTGAGTTCAATGGGGGGGGGGGGGGGGGTGTTCTTTGTTGTTTTTTTCGGTTGTTTTTGTTTTTTTGTTTTTTTAATTCTTAGCAAATTTTGAAGGTTATCTAGGAATTAGCCGACGCCACTGGCTGAGGTTTTTTTGTTGGTTTGTTTGTTTGTTAGTTTGTTTTATTTTGCAGCCAATCGATCAAGGCGAGTTGAGCTGCCCACTCGCTCTGCAGTCCATTCCACACCAACCCCAACCCCCACCCCCCCACCCCCAACCCCCACCTCCCTCCTTCTTGACCCCCGCGGGCTACTGTGAATAAAGCAGGACAGTATGAGCCCAGAGACTGCATTTCTTTGATGGCTTTGCCTGATGGAACCATCAATAATTCATGTTTTTGTTCAGATTTTCTTTTTCAAGTTTGAAAAGTGCATAATAGAGCGTGAACTGTCGTGTGTGTCTGATTACAATGACGATGCAACGAGGTGAGAGCGTCTGTGAAGTCTTTTCATGCCGGTGGTGTGTGTGTGTGTGTGGTGTGGTGTGTGTGTGTGTGTGTGGTGTGTGTTGTGTGTGTGTGTGTGTGTGTGTAGTGTGTGTAGTGTGTGAGTGTGTGTAGTGGTGTGTGTAGTGGTGTGTAGTGGGTGGTGTAGTGGGTAGTGGGTGTGTGTAGTGTGTAGTGTGTGTGGTAGTGGTGTGTGTAGTGTGTGTAGTGGTGTGTGTAGTGTGTAGTGGTGTGTGTAGTGTGAGTGGTGTGTGCAGTGTGTAGTGGTGTGTGTAGTGTGTAGTGGTGTGTGTAGTGTGTAGTGGTGTGTGTAGTGTGCAGTGGTGTGTGTAGTGGTGCAGTGGTGTGTGTAGTGTGTAGTGGTGTGTGTAGTGTGTAGTGGTGTGTGTAGTGTGTAGTGATGTGTTAGTGTGTAGTGTGTGTGTAGTGTGTAGTGATGTGTGTAGTGTGTAGTGGTGTGTGTAGTGTGTAGTGGTGTGTGTAGTGTGTAGTGGTGTGTGTGTGTGTAGTGGTGTGTGTGTGTAGTGGTGTGTGGTGTGTGTGGTGTGTGTGTGTGTTTGTGTGTGTGTGTTGTGCGTGTTGTGCGTGTGTGTGTTGTGGGCGCGTGTGTGTTGTGGGCGCGCGTGTT
>CM031614.1:16127143-16151847 GCA_018398815.1 Conus ventricosus
CACGCATGAACACACACACACACACACACACACACACACACACACACACACACACACACACACACACACACATACACGCGCGCGCGCGCGCGCGCGCACATGCACATGCGCGCATTTCCGCGTGCTTGTTTTATGGAAGGATAATGTTATTTTGGTGGCTTCTATGACCTTCAAAAGATAGTTTTAAAGCAGCCTACCAAGAGATTGCTCTTACCAGTGTACATCCAGCTTACACACACACACACACACACACACACACACACACACACACACACACACACACACACACACACACACGCACACACGCACGCACGCACGCACGCACGCACGCACGTACGCACGCACGCACGCACGTACGCATACACGCACGAACGCACGCACACAAAAACCAAAAGAGACACTTGGCTTTTTGTAGTGTGAATACGGAGTGTGATTAGAATGATTTTCTCCTCGTTTGCCCAGAAGAAGGGAATGGAACAGCAGAGAGATGAACAATGAAGAGAGAGAAAGAGACTATGCTTGTAAATGAAAAATAATGAAACTGGAATCATAAACAATTACATCAAAAAGCATACCAATGAAAGTAGTAAATAAGGTAAATTGATAAATGAGATTAAATGAAATATGAAAAATAAATGATAATCAATAACAAGGTAATGTCTGTGTGTGCTGTGATGAAATAAATACCAAAACGAACAAGTAAATAAATAGATAAATAGATTAACAGATAGAGAGACGGACGCATACATACACACATACATACATGCATACACGCATACGTACATACATACTTAGTTAAATACATAGACACGCAAACAGATAGGAAGATAGATGGATAGATAGATAGATAGATAGATAGATAGATAGATAGATAGATAGATAGATAGATAGATAGATAGATAGATAGATAGATAGATGAAGCAAATAAGAAAAACTTTCAAATGAGTAAACTAACAGATCAACGAAAGTTTTCTTCAAACAAAAAACATTCGAGGGAAACACAACCTGGTTCTGAACCCCTTTTTGTTCACGATTAAACTGATGGTCACTGTCACATCCCCCCTGTTCCCTCGCCCCCCCCCCCTCCTGTCCAACACCCCCCCCCCTCCCACCCCCCACATGCCCTTTCCGCCTCCCCCCCCCCCCTTTTTATTTAAAAATTTTCTATACTTCAGAGGCAGAAAAGGAAAATTAGGGGTTTCAAGTCCCCCATCTTATTTTTGCACAAAAAACCCCCCCTTTTCACATTAATCAGTCCATTCATGTTATTTTGGCTAAAATTAAAAACCTGTTTTACAAAAAAATTAACCCCCCCAAAAACCTCAAAATTTGACTAATTAGTGTTTCAAAAACGGGGGCTTACGTGCTAAAAAAGTGGGTGATGGGAACCCCTATTTACATTCTCTCCAGGTAATAAAATTGGGTTAACTCATGTGTTTGGCGGGACAACTTGCAGCTCTTCCGAAAAAAGGATCTTTTAGGGGAAAACTTTTTTAAAGAGAGTCTTCTTTAAATATTAAAAGGGAGGGTTGTTTATGATTCTTTCAACTTCATAACCAAAGTTTCCATAAGGATCTTTTGCTCTTTTTCTAACATCGCCTCGCCCCCAGGAGCATAAAAGTTTTACTTTTTGTCCAAGCGGAAAGATTTTTTTGGTCCCCCGCTCATCTCGTAATGCTAATTTTTTTTAATTTTGTTCGCATTCACTGGTTTAAGGCCTTGCTTTAAATTCTTCATTGTTCATGGCACGTAAAACTGATGGCAATCTCCAAAACCCTTTCTGGTTGCGTCTCTATCCATAATTTCTCTGTGTATTGTAGGAAACAGGCGTCACAGATTTTTTTAAAGTTTTCATGGGCTTGTGTCGAGGGTTTGCTGGGATCCCTCTCCAACTGTAACATGTTTTTTTAAAAACATTGGGTTTAAAAGACCCTTTAAAAACCTCTTTTCCACATCAACCTGGATCCCCAGGATACTTTAAGGGCCCCTCTCATGTTATTTTTGTTAAAAGCCACAGCCACCAGTTGAACTTTTACCCCGTTAAAGGTTCGGTCTTTTTCTTGAAGCCTGTCACAACTTTTTAGAGTATTAAATTTTTTCTTTCTTATCTGTGGAAGATACAGCAAGCCCATCTGGGGGTGTCATTTGGAACTGATTAAAAAATCTAGGTCTTATTTTTTTTTTGAGGCAGGCAGATTATTTCCCAAAATTGTTTGTTTTGAAACCCAGCTTCGCATTGATTCAGACATCTAGCAGTTTTACTCAGTTTTTCAATAGCGCTTTCCTTTCCAATCCCCTTTGGGGAAATAAAAATTTTTTTGTACTTGAATAAGAAGGATTGTATTTTAATTGTTTTTAAAAATTTTTTTGTGCAAAAATATTGTTTGCTCCCATGCACCCAAAATAAAACCCAATTTTCTGCATTTCTTTTTCTTTGAGGTTCTAAAGTCAGACGTTTGGAGGGGGGGCTGTTAAAAACTTTTTTCCCTGTCATAAGTAATATCATTCATTGCCTCATCAACGTCTGTAAATGTGTGTTCCCGGGCCCCTGTTCTCTTAACTTTTTTTTTAAAAAAGCTAAGTGAGCTTGCCTTTTTCTCTAAGCGTCTCTTGCTTTAGCTAAATCTTCTTTGCTTTTATGGCGTTCTCTTTCTCATCAGACCTAATTTACTAAACATATAATTGCTTCCAGAGAAGGAAAAAAGCTTAAAAATAGCTCCTCCTACATCAAACTACCCGCCTTTTTTTATAAATCAAAATTTCTGATTAATCTTTTATAACAAAATTTTTTCGGGGATAATTCCTGTGCAAAAAGAAAGTCTTTTGCGAAATCCCTGCAGTGATTAAATTTAAAACCCTAAAAACGCCCTAATGTCTAACCTTCCTAAATTGCTGGCTTTTTCTAAACTGCTTTTTGTAACACCTATAGCCTATACAAAGCCCGTAATTACACAGAGTGGTAAATGTATTGATAATTTTTTTTTTCTCTATTTTTTTATTAACTAAAAAAAAAATTAAAAAAATTTAAAAACAAAGACTGGCTAGTGCTTTTTAATCAAAAAAATTTTTTGTTGTTAAGCTAAAAATAAGGTTGCAACAGTTTTGGTAAATTTCTATCTTTCCCTTTTGGGCGGTTTTTTTCCTAAAAAGCTTTTGCAAGGGTACCAAAACAGGCGCTGCAAAAATTTAACCAAACGTTAAACTCAGGTTTTAAAAGTTTTTTAAATTTAATTTTTTTATTTTTTTTTAAAAATGGTTTGACGAACTATTAAAGGTGGGGAGCACAGACTACTCCGCAAAAACGGCCTAAAAAAGATTATACTCTCTGGGCCCCATGTGGAAAAACCCAAACAGTTTTAGGGGTTTTAACTAAATATTGAACAGTTAAAAACGTCACTAGACGGAAGTCCGAAGGTAGAAGCAAGTGGGGCAAAAAAAGGGTTAAACGGTGGGGCAGAAATGATTTGTTTATATGCTAAGTTGTAAGTAAGTGGCGCGGGTTTATTTAGAAGAAGATTTAAAAAAACGCTTATACAAGATCCGGTTTTAAACAAGTCCTAAAACTCTGCATGTGACAGTTTACAATTGGGGAAATATGCTTTCCATTCACAGGGTTAATTACTTTTTAAAATATTAATTTTTATCAAATTAATTTAATCGCAATAAAAAAAAATGAAGCGATCAGGAGAAAAAGACCCCGAGGACAATCCGCAGGGGAATGCGCCACGGTGAATTCCGCAAGTGATAATGTTACTAAGTTAAAAGTCCCGGACGTGTTAGGGTGGGCGTTAAACTGCTGAATGGAACGACGCAAAAAGGGAAACCAATCAGCAAAAAAAAAAATTGTTAGATAGTAATACAACATCGCCGCCGCCAAAAAAAACCCCCAATTAAAAAAACAGCACAATCACAAAACAAAAGATAGATGTATTTTTATTGGCGTGTTGTTGTTGGGGGGGAGTTTTTTGCATACAATGTTAACGCATACTTTTCCAAAAATTAAAACCCCCCCCAAAGCCAGAAAAAAAAAGAAGGTTAGTTCTGCAAAAAAAGGCAACCCCCTGTTGTAGAAAACCCTTTTCTTTTTAATGTTTTTAAGAACTAATCAGCAAAATTAAAAACAAAAAGTAAAGTTAAGTTAGTTTTAGAAAGTCTTTTTTTAAATTAAGGCAAGTAAATTCAAGGTAAGTGCAAAAAAAAAAAGTTCTTAGTTAATTCTTGTTTGGTTTTTAATTAAGTTTGTTGGTTATTAAAAAGACTTGTTAGGTTCCTAAGTTTAAATACTGTTAAGTTAGTCAAGTTTTTTTTTTTAAAGTTCTCCCAATGTCCTACGCATATAAAATCAGGTTGAGTAAGTTCTCTGTTTTGTTGGACTATGATTTCTTGGAAAGGCAGTTGTGTTACTTTAGAAGGTAGAGCGCGGGTTAACATTTGTGTGTGAAATTTCTTTGTTTTCAAAAAGGGGTTGCCTTGTAGTTATCGGGATATTTTTTTTGAAAACTTTTTACTTATGCCTTTAGCCTTCTTCAAGAAGTCGGGGTGCAACCTATAATTTGGACCCCAAACCAAAAATTCTTTTATAATGTTCCATTAAGTTACCCTTATTTCCCAATTTACTTTCTTTTTTTTCAGTTTAATGTAAAGGGCTGCTTTTGGGGAGGCATGTGTCGTACCCCCCAACTCCTTTAGCCACTTCTGTTTTTTAAAACCTTTAGAATCTTCTGGGGGGAGTCTAAATAAAAGAGTCAGTGTTGTGTAAAGTATCTCTTCTGGGGCTGCGGTTTAAAGAATGTACAAAATTTAACATCAAAACTTTTACAAAATCTAATACGGTAAAGCCGAAACACTGGGTTGTCCAACTTAACTCCTTTTTTTCATCATAATGCCAACCCAAGTGTCATTAAACTTCTAAAGTCTTTATAGTTGGGTTTGAAGGCAAACTTAATTGTTTGGGTTTTTTTTGTAACATTTTACATCTTTTGTTTGTGTGGATTTCCTAGTTTTGCCAAAACAGCTGTTGTTCACTTTAAAAAGTCTTTTTGAAAGGGTTTGTGGTTGGTTTTTAAAATCATGTTCTTCTTAATGATGGCCTCATAAAGGGCTCTTTTATCCCAGAAATTATTCTTTGAACGCTCTTGTTTTTAGTCGTGTCTTAGGTAAAACTGTGGAGTCTGTAATGACAACTACTTAGTTTTGTTGCGAAAATTGGGGAACAATTTAGGGGGTTCGAGGGGGTATCTTAAATTTTTTGCGGCTAGGGGGTAATCGTTGTGAAATTGGTTTCATAAGGAAATTTTTTAAGTCTATTCTAAGAAAACCCCTATTGGGGTTTTCAGGTGGAGCGTGACAAATACTTAACAATATTAAATTATGAGGTCCTTTTATCATTTTAAAGTTTTTCTGGAAGCGGTTTTCTCATGGGGATCCAACAGTTGTTGGCGTCTAAGTACATTAGTAGTTGGCGGGTTTGTGGATCATAAAACATCTAAAAATTTTTTGTTGGCTTTGCAGAAGGTGGAGGCCCCGCTATACCTCCCCCCAGCCCCCTTTTAATCATCTGAAGTGTGGGGAATAGATTTAATCAATCTGGATGTTTGTAGATTTTAAGAAAGCATCCCAAGAAAGGCCGGCGCAGGATGTAAAGCGAAGTCTAGCTGTAAATGTTTATGCATGTAGTTTGTAATTCTGAAAAGACATCTGCCAATAAAAACACGCAGCCAATAAATATTTATCGTGATAATGCCATTGTTTTACAGTGTAATTTTTGCCAGGCTTTCTGCGGATTCTATTCAGCATCATTATGTCTTTGCCCCTAGCTTGAAAAGAAAGCGCCCTTTTGGAGGAAATGAGTCTTCATCAAAACTTTCCCCCGAGTCCATTTTCATAAGGTAAACTCCTTACGCATAAAGGGGATCAAAGTTTGTTCGTGTTGGGAAATCTTAGGTCCCGCTAAATTTTTCTAAACTCCCCATAGATTTGGGTGAGTCATAAAAGGATAAACAGTCAAGAGTAAAGTCATTTACTTTTTGAGACGTCAAAAAGGTAAACCCCCTTTTTTCAGAAGTCCTGTTGCATGTTAAAATGAGAATCGTAACCTCGTAAGTTATGAAAGAAATACAGTTTCCTTTTCTTAGGGTCAACCTTAATTGAAGTTTCAATTGTTGTGTGCTGCTCCCCGAACTTTCCGTAAGTGATCGTGGTTTTCTTACGTGATAATTTTTTCCTGTTAATATCCAAAAGTGTGAGATGATATAACGTTCTTGGTCTTCAGGGGTCTAACAATGTCTGAAAAATTTTTGTTCATTTGGGTAACTGATTGCGAAATTGTTTCATCTGCTCAAAAAAAACTAGCTCGTTTGGGGGCCCCTGTAAAAATTCAGGGGTCGTGTGTTGACCGTCTGACCTAACAACATAAAAAGCATAAGAACGATTGATGGGGGTTAATAAGGTTGTTTTTTGTTCTTGTTGTTGTGGGCCCGTAGTACTGCGGTAGAGTGATTCAAAGTCAGCATAAACTACGTATGGGCTCATCTGCATTTTGTGTATATTTTTAAAACTAACTTTAGACCCTGGTTTAGGTGTGAGGAGTTTGGTTTCACAGTCTACAAAACTTTTACAATGAGTTCTATGACTGGCAGCTGCTTCTATAGTTGGGATTCTGACCAAACATCTTCTACAAAGGCCTTGTTTAGATTTATCCTTTGAT
The DNA here is from genome assembly GCA_018398815.1 of Conus ventricosus. Classification (NCBI taxonomy): domain Eukaryota; kingdom Metazoa; phylum Mollusca; class Gastropoda; order Neogastropoda; family Conidae; genus Conus; species Conus ventricosus. The sequence continues at coordinate 16,133,850 of CM031614.1, forward strand.
GTAAAACCCATAAGTCTGCTTATTGTTCTGATTAATACATAATGACTCTTTGTACTATCTGCAAACAGGATCAAGTCTACATGTTTGTTAAGCGGTTCGCCTAAAGTAGGGGCGTTGGGAGAAACCCTTAGAGGTACTAGATCATCTACTACAGACCATGTGTATACCTTTACAGTGATTGGTTTGTTTTGCTCTTCAAACTGAGATATACTTTCTATACTTACTGGGAAGGTTATGTTATCAAAGTTCAGGCTATATTTATATTGTTCATAATTAGAGACTCTTTCTGCGTTCTTTATAACAGGGTGTAAATGCGCTAAAACGCACCACATAAAACACGTGTTGTCAGGATTTTTTATGTTTAAGACTGCTCGTTTTAAAACTAACTCTTTTGGGAGAGGAAGGTAAGAATTGCCAACTATAGGATAGAACTTTGTTTGTCTTAATTTGATTTCAAGGACTGTCCCTTCAGACCAGCCAGAGCCCCTTAATTTTGCTTCTTCACTTGCATGGTTAAACTGTGTAAGCATGTAGTCAGCCCAGTCAGAGTTAAAGTCATGATAGCTAATAACTTCTTTCTGTTTAGTTGAAACCCAGACTGGCATGTTAGTATCATCAGGCGAGAGAACAGTATTTTACCAATCCTGACTCACTTGCTCAACCACCGAGTTTTTGGGCGAAAAGTGGCCTTAAAGCCGCCTTTTCCTGTGGCGGAAGAGAGAGAGAGAATCACCGCAGACAGACAGAGAAGGAGAGACAGACAGACAGACAGACAGAGAGGCGGGCAGACACACACACACAACACACACACACACACACACCACGCAAGCGCATATTACTGTTCTCTGACAAGTAAGACGTCAATAACCAAAAAATAACGATTATCTACAAACAAACATACTGTGGCAGGGTTATCCGTTTTCAATACTAATTTACTAAACTTTTCAGATTTCAGTTTTTGTTTAATCCTATGTTTTTCCTGATCATTTTCAATAACATCATTTTCGCGCAAACATTCTTCAAATGAGTCTCTGTCTTTCATGTGAAATAAAACTACAGTCTTTAACTGTTCTCTAAAGTCTTTTAAAACCGAGTTATATTTTTGGCATAAAATCCACACACTTATCCCAGCATGTCTTCCACTGAAAGCCAGTTTTGACAAAGTATTTCTTTTTTTAACTATGTCTCTTTCTGCCGAACAGTCATCTATAATATAATAGTGTTTGCGTTCCTTCAAACAGTCTATAAAACTGTTCTAAACACTCACTCAGTTTATTGCTAGGATTAACTAAATATATGTCATCATCTGCCCATATAACCTTCTATCATGATATGCTTTGTTCCATTTAAGTGTTGGGCAGAAAATCACAATATGATTTAAAATTATAACGATAAACTGTTTGTAACAGGTCGAGGATAAATATTGTTTTTCCACAACCAGTTTGCCCACAAATCAATGAGCAATGAGGAGTTTTTGTCATAAAGTTTAACTGCTCCATAGTTTTATAGCAGAATTTAATCTAATCCAGTTATTATTTTTATCATACTCTCTGTCAAAACTTGTTCAGTAAATAAACCCTACGAGGCCTAAATGTGTAAGATTAATCCAATTCAGTTTCTGTAAGATTGTTTCTATTTAGACTAATATTGATTTTGTTGCTTGTTGTTATGACCTTAATATCCTCGCCATTGTGAAGAATGACGACGGTAACTTTAAGTTTTTCAACGTCTAAGTTTGCCAGCTAATTAGAATTCCCTTTAGAAGGACGTCACTAACGCCCACAACCCCATCCCTCTCCTTATCTTTTAAGACAGAAATTTCAAATATCATTGTGAACGTGTCTCCTAATTCATTTGCGGAATGAACTGTATTTTGTAGAAGCATCTTTCAAAACTGATCTCTTCTGTGGAGGATGTACTGCTTTTTCCCATACGGCGTTATTTCAATTTCTTCCGACTATTGTCGTCCGCATAAGACTTACATGTAAAGGGCCAGTTGAATGCTTTTCTGAAACTTTTTTGACGGCTAACATATGTAAATGGGCTAATGAATTCCAAATTTTATTTCCCATTCTAAATATGGTTCTAATGCCATTTGAGGTCAGGTTATCGAACTATTTTATATTCAAACTGACCACATTATTTGCTTCTAGATTGCCAGCTGTTCTAGTTTTAGAAATTTTTTTTTTTCTTTTTTGCTGTCACCCAACCTCTTTGCGTTGATAATCACCATCTTAGTGTACCTCAAACCCATACAAAGCGCCTATCTCACCGTTCTGTTCAAAGTCCGCAACGTCTGCAAGGTCTTTTAATTCTCGAAGTTATACACCTCACAGCGCTAATGTAACACCCTGGTTCTTCTGGCCCCCGCGACTTTTGTAGTATAATGTTGATTATTTACTAGTTCAAACAATGTGTAGGTTATTGCATTTCTCAACTTTCCCTGCTTTTGACTGGCATTTTTATATTAAATGAACCAACCCCCCACAACTAATCTTTTAAACTGTAAATTAGGGAATTGTATAATTTCATAATCGCAATATGCAGCCTTTCCCCGCTGGTCAGCTCTTATAAAACATTGAGGGGCCTCCATTTCATATAATTTTCATCAGCAGTGTCTCAGCTCATCCAAATAAATCATAAAGTAACATGAATGTAATGCAAGATCGAGCGGATTTTCCCCTTAAAAGTAGTTTTTGTTTGGCGCAACAACAAAATCTTTTTAGTGAGCGGAGTGTCAACTTAAAGCCTCACATTTTAGCAAGCTCTTTATCAAATAAGTAATATGCAATTTTCAGGTTCGAATGTTAATATTGTTTTTAGATTTTGCATTGTTTAGTTGAGAGTAATGCCGAATTTACTCATTGCTTCTTTTAGTGACAAAAACCCGTAATAATAACCATCAGGTATTGTTAACTGGGTAGCTTTGAGCCCCGCATCTTTTTTAATCTTAGTATTCCCTTGGTTTCGCTTATATTAAACCCTTGACTTTGTAAAATATTTCATGGAGCGCGACCGTTTTGGCCCCGCAATTGTTATCAATAGCATGTTCTAAAAACAAGGCGGTCTTGGGTTGTTATTGTTACAACATTTTTTAAAACAATTAAAATGAGTGCATTCAAATATACGATGCAAAATATTCTGTTGGGCCGCACTACAATCTTAAATATAGCAACCTGATACTCATGAAATTGCTGGATGACCCAGACTGCCTCTTTTCAAAAAAAGGTGAGCACCTCCATAAGCAGATATCTTAAACCCCCCTATTGAAAACGAGCACATCCAGAAAGCGTGGTTTAGTCATCCGTGCAGTTTTTATCAGAACCAGTTTAAACTTTGCTGTGTTTTTGTGCATCAACGGGTGTGGAGTGTTCGTATGCTGATCATTTAAATCACCACGATTCCTTTGGGGGTGAGGTCCTGTACAGATTTCATTTTTATAACACCTTCAGCGTATTTTTGTCTGAACTGCAAGCCCATTACCCAAATGACAAACCATTTAATCCACTCAGCAACAGAATAACATGAAGGCTTTTGAAAGGATTTGTAACGAATTCAAATATAACATCAAGACAGGCTTAGAACAACAGTTGATCATAATCATGGCATAGGCGTCATTTATTTCAGGCACCACAAAAGTATAACTTTGTTGACCGGCGATTCTCCTTTCAAAATTGTTCAGGGGAGCCCTGGTCCATATAGCAAGACTTAAAACAGCATGGACTAACATTTTATCTTAGACCTTCTAAGGGCCTAACTAGAGCGGGATAGAACGAATAAAACGACTCTATTCGTACTTACGTTTGGTTTGCTAGGGGCTGCAAGCACATGCAAGATCGAGCATAACTGATCCTTTCTACTGGCTTTGACGGCCAAAAACAATACTTAAGCAAATTTAGCGGACGCTAATTAATTCTACAGTTATTTACCTTCAAGTATACAAAGGTACCAAATGTTTTACAATACGCAAGATCGAAAGTAACTTTGCTGTTTGGCACTGGTTTATACATGCTGCCTTCTGACCTCAGACTCCAGTTAGGAATAATAAATAATCTATAAAAATGAAATTCCTTTATAGCAGGCAATGACAGAAGGTGTGGGAAAAACGACATAAATTCTGAGCAGTATAATACAACACTAAACAAACACCCAAGATTAAGTCATCTTATTTCCCGAAGTCGAACCCCCCAAAGTCATTGAAGACTCATCAAAAGCTCTCGCGGACTCTGTTTCGCATGACCATGAATATGAAAAGACAGCGCTTGTTCTTGGATTAACTGGCCTAGGATTACTTTGTCTTACTTACTAAAAATTAACCCAACTATTACGCGAACTAATGCCCTTTAAACTGCTCGGCCATAAAGCCAACTACTATTGTTGCAGTAGACAAAGCCAGCTAACAATACCCCCAATATACCTGGTAAAGAGTCCCCTAAAGCTTTACTACTGGCTAATTTCTTTTTTAATAAAATTCGCAAGATGATCAAGCTGTTTTTTAACCCATGATTTATCAGGTGAGGTGATGGCGACGGAGGCACTAAACTTTGACCTCCACTGGCCGCCTGTAATAGGCCAGCACTAGTGTACTTATTGCAATCCAAGGCCGTTATACCGCTTAAACTAATGTGACTCCTTGCTCTCTAAACAGTGTTCGTATTCGTTTCGGCTATGTTGTTCTTCTATAATAAAATTTCGTTGATAGTTTCCTCTTATTCTGCCTCACTTGAGTTCGTAAATTGTTATCGGTTAGTAGAACAGCACTTCCTAGTCTTGCCAGATTCTCTCTGTTCAAGATCTTTAGTCTTTGGGCTAATCTTTCTTTAATATCATGTCCTAAGTTGGCGTCATCAGTCCTCACGAGTTTTTTCTTTTTCTCTTTATATACGCTCATCTAGTTCACCTTGTTTTGCTAAATGTTTGTTAATTCGCCTCAATAGTTCTTATGATCATGATCAAGGGCCGCTAGTTCTCGCATCGCAATGGGGAATCATTAATTGTTTTTAACGCTGTTTCTTCTGAAAAACTGTGTTCTGCTCATTGTATTTATTAATTCGCCTGCTGATTGATTTAATTTCTTTAAGTTCCTGTTTGCATTGGTTATCTGTCGGGAGTTCTTGTAAGTGTGTTTTTGAAGTTTAGCAACGCCTCCGCCCTTAATTTTGGTCTAGCTAATGCCAAGGCGATTTTGATCTTTCACACTGAGTCTATTTCTAATCGAAACCCACGGCTAAAAACTTTTGATGGTCGGTTAGCTTAAGCAGAACAAGTAGCCCTTGATCGTTTTTTTTACAACAAATGACCAACTTTAATTCAAAATGCATTTGGTCTATAAATTCGGGAGTTCTCGGCCTAAACTTTTTGTAAAATGCTTTTCCGACCGTACTTCTGTAATTCACGCTGCATTGAGAGCCTTTAGCGATGCTGTGTCAAAAGGGATCCATTTCCATCTCATGTCGTCTCCTCATCAAAACATCATAATCATCTTCACATCAATTCCCTTCATGTTTTTAAATAATTAAACTTTTTATTTGGCTTCATAAAAAAATGTCACACGATATGCTCGATTCTTGAACGGCCCCGCATAGAAGCCTGAAAAAGCCCCTTGGCGTGCAGGGAAATAAACGGAATATTACTGTTCCAAATAATCCATCAACTATAGATGCAGAATCAAATTCTTACTGTCAAATTTCAACTAAGAGCGGATGAATTGTTGTGCCCGACTCTGCGCGTCTTAACTTTCAAAATAGAACTCCGTTTCAACAACAGACCCAAACAGTACAGTTGTACAGAATATGGGGCGGGCAATTGTTAAGAAAATTTCAATAAAACTGAGGCAAGAAATATTTTATCTTTACCTAATGCAGACATATTTTTAAAACCTATTCTGATCTATGGCTAACCGGGAATGAAAGGATGATCTGCGTTTCAAGGAATCGAAATGAAGAAGCACTAAAACATAGAATAGGGCCCTGGAGATACTAAAGACTTCAAAAAGTATGTAGCCGTAAAATTATGCGTATGGTAATCGCTTTTTCCATTCCCCAGAGTTTGGAGTTGTTAAAAGCGCATGCACCATACTTTCAGGATCATTAAAAAAGACAGATTGTCCCTATGACTAACTTTTAACGAATACAAACCGTGTTGCTATCAAATATCAACACCTGAAGCAAAGTACAGCATTTCTGACATCTCGTTAGAGTGTGACGGTTGTTAGCAACCCACTTTAGCAAGGAGTGCTGACTTGACAACAAGAGCAGTCAAAATTAACAATATATTACGAAAGAGTGATTTCTATCATACAACATATCCCAGAAGCGTGCAGACACTATAAGGAATTTTATAGTTTTAGCGGCGCAGCAAGATCGCTTAAAGGTATTTTATTGCTGTGTGAAGATGAAGAACCGTTTCAAAAAAGAGGAAGTGAAAAGTTTTTTAATCCAAAAAATAACGAAAGTCAATGTTCGATTGAGGGTAGTCCTAACCAAATCTACGCTAGCGGGCTAACCTTATCAGCAATTTGATGAAATAAAAAAACTGTTTAGGCGAGGTGTAGAAAATCCCCAACGTTGACCTTGTGTCTAAAGATTTACATCTTCACAATGTGATGCTTGATGAATATTTAACACGAAATACGGTTTTTATGGATTGACCAAAGGTCAACAGAGGATAATCAGTGCATGGAAGCGGAGAACTTGATGGACGTAATACACATTCAAATTGATAAAGAAGAAGAAGCCGAAAACCGTCTTAATGTACATTTTGTTTTTTAATATATGAGCGCAGCTGACTATTAAAGAAACAGATATAAAAGTTATACAATACTAAATTATTTTTCATTTTATAAAAGCATGTCTGTTCAGGTTTATCCAAATTGCATACTGCGCCCGCCAAAAGAAGAGAAAGCAGGCAATTCTGGCTGTTATAGAAACCCTAACATAAAAACTCAGATTAACCAACATTACACAAATGCAGCAAGTACATAGAGGCAAGACCTTTCAAAATACAGCAAAAACAAACGAAGTATTCTGCCGCCTTTAATGCTTTACCTATGTTAATACTGGGAGCATCGTCTATAAGCGCCCTATCAGCAGGAACGAGTGTTGGTCTCTTAGCAACGGCATATAGGCGCACCCGCAGCTTTACCCTCTAGGAGGTTTGTCGTTAAAGCTCTCGGTCTGTGTTCATTAGGCTGTAAGTGCGTCTGGCAAAAAATTAAAAACCTAAACTCCAAAAGCACACAGCAATGGTTCAACTAATAACGGCTAAAACTTAGTTCGTTTAAACTACATAAATAAAGCGCTTGTTGACTCAAACATCACGGATGAAGAATTTAAAATCGTTTACAGGCGATTATGATGACTACAAAGACAAATGTTTGATCTTCAAAGCAAGGCGAGACAAGTTTTTCTCAACAGCCAGACCCCGAGCAGATAAAAAAGGAATGCTTAAAAAAAAGTAAGGTAAAACGAGACATTAAATCTCTGTTCTAAACGCCTCACAATTAACAACCACCAAAAGGTGTTTATACTTTAGTTATGAGTCCAAGCGGCAAAAAAACCGTCGATATTGATTCTGATTTAAGTATTTTTTTTTTAATTAAATAAATATTTTGAGTTAGAAAAGAACTCAACATGGCTAAGAATATATAAGGACAAGATCCCGAATTTTTTGAAGCAATGCAAGAAAATTTATCAAGAGCACTGATGATATTGATTTAGAAGACATTAATACAGCAAGCGTACGGGCAAGCGTTGGACCCATGCTATTTCTCAAGTCCCGGGTAAAACTAACAATAGAACCCACCAGTTAAAGTAATGTATAGCTGTTTTAATTCACTATGGTAACAATAAATGAAGAAAACCTAGAAGTCTGGTTTCGGGGTGGGGGGGGGTCTAAACAACAGACTATTCTTTCTCATACGACTTTAACACCCGGTTGGGCAGACGATACTGCTTACTCAGTTTACGTGGCCGCTGAAGAAGCTAAAATGAGAGGCTCTGGTTGACAGAGGGCGAATCTTAGAGATCAGATAAAACAGTCTAAGTATGCACCGATTGTAGGCAATCTCCACATTCCACTACCTCCAGCATTAGTCGCAAAAAAAGCAGTTCTAAACATAAAGAATACAGACAACAAATGTTTTATGTGGTGTGTTCTTGCAAGGCTGCATTACGCCCGCAAAAACGCAGAGAGAGTGTCTAACTATCGCCCTTACATCAATGATCTTAACTTTAGTGGAATATCCTTTCCTGTTAGTGTAGATCAAATTGATCAGTTTGAAGAACAAAACAAACCAATAACTGTTAATGTCTACACATGGGATGAGGAAACAGATTTAGTGCCAATTAAAGTGTCCAAGAACAGTCCAACGATTGGCGAGCCAGACAAAAATCATGTTGACTTACTACTAATGTTTTCACCAGCGGGGCTGCCACATTATACATTGATACGAACAATGAGTAAACTAATGCAGCATACTTCAAAAGATGGGCACAAACAAGAATTCTGCAGAAAATGTTTAACAAGAATGCCATCTGTTCAAGCCGCGAGCGAACATAAGAAACATTGTATCGGCCCAGTTGACTGTAATACAGAACTAATTACGCCCCCAGAAGGCAGTAAAGTTAGTTTTAAGAACTGGAAACGGATGCAAAATTCTCCATACGTAGTTTACGCAGACTTCGAATCACTCATTGTTCCTTATGAAGGGCCAGCGCCGCAAAAACTTCGAAAAACAGTCTTAATGAGTAATCATCAGATTTGTTCATTTGCCTTCATTGTTGTCAGGTCGGATGGCGCTCATTCATCGCCAGAATTATACAGGGGACCAGATGCGGCTAGAAGATTTTTACAGCGCATGCAGCAAGTGCGTAATGACTGTTCTAATAATCTGAATTTATCTGAAATCATAATGACTCCTGAAGATCAACAGCAGTATGACTCAGCCACTCACTGTTGGATTTGTGGTTTAGGCCTCTCATCAGACGCAGCGAATCCAAAAGTAAGAGACCATGATCACATTAGCGGAAAGTTCAGAGGAGCAGCGCACAGTAAATGCAATCTTCAACTAAAGTTTGATCCTAAGACATGGAAGCTGCCCATCTTCTTTCATAACTTGCGAGGTTACGACTCTCATCTTATATTGCAAGCAGTAACCAGCGCCTTCAGGGTAGCATGCATTGCACAGTCATCAGAAAAGTACATGTGTTTCACTTTAAATAACATGTCTTTCTACGACTCTATGCAGCACATGATGGGCTCATTAGAGGCACTGGCTATGTCCTTAAAGTCCTGCCCAATAACGGAAGAATATTTTGACTCAACGCTTGTTAGAAAGGGTGTTTACCCTTATGAGTACATGAACAGTTGGGAAAGGTTTGACGAAGATACACTTCCGCCTAAAGGCGCGTTCTTTTCTAGTCTTAGAGGAAAGGACATCAGCGACTCCGATTACCAGCATGCTCAAGATGCTTGGCAAAAGTTAGATTGTAAAACGATGGGAGACTATCATGACTCCTATTTAATGGCAGATGTATGTTTGTTGGCGGACGTCTTTGAAAATTATAGAAAGACCTGCATGAAACATTACAGTTTGGATCCTGCGCATTATATTTCTGCGCCCGGGATGAGTTGGGATGCTTTCTTAAAGTTTACTGGAGTACAGATTGATTTATTGTCAGATTTACCAATGCTTCAGATGATTGAAAACGGATTGCGGGGAGGAATTAGTATGGCATCGCATCATTACTGTAAAGCAAACAACAAATACTTGGATCATTATGATCCGAGTAAAAGGTCTAACTATCTCATGTATTTAGATGCAAACAATCTGTATGGTTGGGCAATGGCGCAATCACTTCCATTACGCAACTTTAAAATGTACACAGGTACGAATAATATTCAAAAGGCATTAAAGTGGTTGAACAGTTTAACGCCCGATCAACAGCGTGGTTTCATTCTAGAAGTTGACTTAGAATATCCTCATGAACTCCATGACCTGCATAATGACTATCCATTAGCAGCAGAAAGTCTAAAGATGGATCCAAGAGAACCACCTAAACTTGTGCCTAATCTTCGAGGCAAAAAAAATTATGTCTGTCATTACAGACTTCTGCAATTTTATTTAAGACATGGTTTAAAGTTAACAGCTGTTCATCGTATAATTGCTTTTGATCAAGAACAGTTCATGAAACCATACATCATGAAGAACACTGATCTCAGAACAAATCCGCAGATGCTTCAGAAAAAGACTTTTTCAAGTTGATGAACAACAGCTGTTTTGGAAAGACAAATGGAGAATCCCCACAAACGTAAAGATGTCAGATTGGTCACCAGAGAGAATGAAGCAATTAAGCTGACTTCAAAACCTAATATCAGGACTTCAGAAGATTTCATGATCAGCTTTTTGGCATAATGATGAAAAAAAAGAAAGTCAAATTAGACAAACCTGTTTTTATTGGGTTTACTGTTTTAGAATTATCAAAGCTTTTGATGTTTGAGTTTCTTTATGACTACTTTAAGCCCTCGTATCCTGAGTCCAGAGTGCTTTACACAGATACAGATAGTTTTGTATATAGATATCCCTACTGAAGACATCTATAAAGACATGGAAATGGAAGTGGCTAAAGGGCATGCAGGATGGTTATGATACATCCGATTATCCTAAAGACTCGCCTTTACATTAAATTTACACAGAGGTTTTGGGAAAAAGATAAAGGATGAATTATTGAAGGTAATAAAGGGATATGGGGGTTAAGGTCAAAATGTACGTATTTCGAGCCGGAAAAAAATCTTTAAAGAAAGCAAAGGAATATCTCGCAGCGTTGTGCATTTCAACAATCCATGAAAAACTACAAAAAACTTTTTTTGGAAAAGATTTTCTCATGAAACGTAAAACTGCAAACTAATTACATAAATCAACACAACATTGAACAAAGGCATTAAAAACAAAACAAAAGGGGTGTTTGTTATCCAAGTTTTCTAAAAATTGGGCACGGAGAACCGAAAAATTAATTAAAGCGGAACTGTGCCGGCGAATTATCTCATTCTTCTTTCAAAAAAAGATCTTTGAGGGCTGGTGTTTGTTGTGCCTTTCTGTAAAAATACCGGGGCATTCATTTTTCAATTCTTTTTATTTGAGGGTCAACACCCAAAGGGATCTTTTTGCCCCTGTGCGAGTGCCCCCCCTTTGTTTCCCCCCGGGTAAATAAAGGTACTTACTTTCAAACCAAATGTAATAGTTTGCCGGATGAAGACCCCTTCACAAATTTATTGTTTTTTTTTTGTTTGCTTTTTGGGGTTTTAGCCCTTTAAATTCTTCATTATTTTTTTGCGCCAAAACGGGGGCAGTCTTCTAACCCTTTTTGTGTTCGAAAATTTTGTCAATAAAGTCTCTGTGAACGGTGGGAAAAAAAAGTCTTTCAGCAACTTTTGTTAAAGTTTTCAACTAAACCTGTATCTAGAACCCGGGAAATGCCTTTTTAAAGGGAAACCCTTATTTTTCACAATAATTGATTCCTTGGCCTTAAATTTTTTTTCCCATATCACTTAAATCATCGGGGGAAAAGTTAAGGGGCCTCGGGGTTTTATCGCTGTATAGAAAACAGCAACAGCAAACACTCTTTGTTTTAAGGTTTCGCATCTTTGATCTAAAGCCATGTCAATGACTGTGGTGCGTACTTAAATCTTTTTCGTTAATCTATCAAGGGTAAATAAAAAATCCATTTGAGGGGTGTGTTCGGTATTGCGTTCACAAAGTGGGTTTTCTGTTTTCGCCAGGTGCGGGTAAATAAATTTGCCAAATCGCTTTTTTTGATAACCCATTTTTTTGTGTTTGTTCACAACCCTCCCCGTGCTTGGCTTAGCTTTTTAATTGCTGTGATGCCCCCAATATCCTTTGGGCGAATAATAGTTTTTTGTTATTTTTTTTCGAATTTTATGTCAAAAAAATACACAAGGGATACCAACGACAAAAAAGGGATTTCTTGCATTTTTGTTTTTTGTGGTTGATAAAAGTCATAAATTTTTGGGGGGGGCAATGTCGGACCGGTTTTTCCCTGTCTAATAAATTGTTTTATTCTGTAAAATTTTTTTAAATGTGAAACGCACCCCCTGTTTTTTCAGTGTGTCATTAATAAAAATCAAACTGCCAAGTCTCTGCCTTTCATGCGTTTGTGCAGCGCAGTTGCCATACTTTGTTAGGGGCCTTTTTTTCTCTCGTGTCATTCCCCGTTTACAAAATGGAAATTATTCCGCTAAAAAAAGCAAGGCATTCACCACAGCCCCGTATCATTTTGCGAGTGAAGCCTTTTTTTAAAATGTATTTTTTTCTTACAATTTTTTTGTCGGGAATTTTTCCCCTTGCTTAACAAAAAAATTTTCGGGGCAACCAAACTGCAATGAAGCAATCAGCTTTGCTAAACCTCAAAGTCTAGTTTCCCAAAGATTCCGGTTTAATTCTTACGGGCTTTTCCCGACTTTGGTATCCTACATTTTTACCCCTCCAAAAAAAACAGCAGAATGGTATACAAGGTTAGAAACTTTTTTTTCGGTGCTCATTTTTATAAAAAAAAAATTAAATTTTAAAAAAAAAATGAACTGATGATCTCCTACAGCTACAAGCACCTAAACCTTCCGAACTTATAATGACCAAGTTGATGATAAAGCTGTTATCCCCAAAAAGGAGAGGAGTATTTTCTTTAGCACGTTGGAAAAACAAAAAGTTCCTGGGAACTAATTCAGCTTTAAACAATTTCAAAAATGTCCCCAAAAAAAGACATTATAAAGTATCTAAAGGTATGAAGCGCAGGGGGGTCTAAAATGGGAAAATGTGGGGCAAACTTTTCTTTTTTGTAACTAAACAGTCATAATTTCTCCCTGATTCTGAACAAGATCTTACGATGTTTTAAAGCAAGTCCATTTTTAACAAAGTCATTAGAGTCTCTAGGTGTGATTTAACTAAGTTTTGGGAACCTTGTTACGCCAGGGGACAGGGGTTTTAAAAATTTTTTTAAATAAATTTGATTTTTTTCCTTCAAAATGAACACGGGAAAATCATCAACCAGAAAACACTGAATCAGGGGGGAAAAACCAAGCTAAAAATCGCAGAAAACGCTGAATCAGTGGGGGGCCATTAAAAAGGGGCGTGTTGAACGGAAAAAAAATTACAGGTGGAACAGAAAAAAAAAAATTAAGTTACAGAATATCACTCATTGAAAAAAACACCCCCCAAGCCAGAAAAAAGTTGATTCACCCCCCTATAAAAACTCCATGTGTACAAGGCCCCCAAAGTCTTCAGGGAAATTTGAATTTAAAATGTTGCCATTTTTGGGCCCCTTGCTGCTGTTTGGGGGTTATTGGGCTATAAAATTATCACAATTGCAACAAAACAAAGAATCAAAAAATCTGAACCTTTTAAAGCAGAAAAAACAACTGACGCCAAAACCGCCAAACAAAACAAAAACCCTTTTGATCCATTTCAAATGGAAATAAATTTTAAAATTTTTTTAAAAAAATAGATCTGGCGTATTATAAAAAAGTAAAGTCAATAAATAAGACAGGAGTTAAAAAGAATTTCCCTAGACCCCAAAATTTAATCAAAAGCGGTTTCTCGGATGAAAAACTTTTAAAATTAGCAGAAAAAACGTGAGCAAACATCCTCAACGATGACGGGTTTTTTGAGGGGGGTGTGTACTATCTTAGGGCATTTATTTTAAGAAAAAACTAGATTGTTTTTTTTTTAAATTTTAAGATACTTAAAAAAACTTGGTTGGGACTTAGGAGACTTAGTTATTCTTAGGTTAATTTGGGAAGAATTGAGGAAGCTTGGGGGGCTTTAAAAATGACTTAAGTAAGAACTTGAAAAGACTTTAGGGGATTGTGAATAACTTAGGTGACTTGTGAAGACTTAGGATGACTTAAGTAAGAAATTGGAATAACTTTAAGATGACTTTTAATGAAATTAGGATAACTTGTAAATGACTTGAGATACTTGTGAATGATTGGGTCTTTTTGAAGACTTTAGGAGCTTAAGGTGCTGCGGGGGTGGGGGGGGGGGAGACGGGTGCGGGGTGGGGGGGGGGGGACTGCGGCGTGGGGTGGGGGTGGGGGACGGCGTGCGGGGGTGGGGGTGCGAGGGGTTACCTCCTTAGGTCCGCACATAGCAAAACAGGAACCGTAGCCCTCTTGCTATATAAATAGGGTTTACAGCATGAACGGTTTTTAAAAGGCTATTTTTCCGTAGCCCTCTTGCTACAAAAATGGCGTTTACCGCATGAACGGGTTTTTTATAGCAAAACGGATTTACCGCGCCCTCTTGGCTAAAAATAGGCGTTACAGCAGAACGGGTATTTAAGCAAGGCGGAAAATTTTCCCAAGCCCTCTTGCTACTATAAAAAAGGGGTTCAAACCGCATGAACGGGTTTTTTTAGTGCATCAGCAAAGGTAAAATTTTTCTGCAGTCCCCTTTCCCCGAAAATAAGGGGTTCACAGCATGAACGGCTATTTTTGTACAGTCACAAGGTAACTTCACCGCAGTTGCCCCCCACAACAAGAGTTTCATTTTAAAATTTTCCTTTTTGCACAAAAAAAGTTTATAAAAACCCCTCCCTTTTTTTTTCCGGCTTTGGGCCGGCATGGGCAGAGTTAGTGGGGGGTTTTTTTTAAAAAAAAAAAACTGCTTTGGCAGAGCTTTTTTTTGGGGGGCTCTTTTAAACGCCATTTGTACCCGTCGTGAACATTGGGCTTTTTTTTAAAATATGGGGGGGGCCCCCCCACTACCCACCCCCGTTTTTTAAGTTTTTACTAAAGAAAACTTGTCTAATTTTTTTCCAGAAGTTTTGAAAAAAATCATCATTTGCTGCAGTATTTTAATCAAACTTTGTTTTTGCAAACAAATCATTAATGCGATGTAAGGTTATGAAATTTTGGCAAAAATAAAAATGTTTTGAAAACTCATCAGTTTTCTTGATACGAGTCATAAATTCATTGGTTCGTAAAAAAAACGCCTGTCCCCAGTTGGTTTTTTTATCTTTGAAACATTTTTTGCCCCTTTTCAAAAGGGAGGACCCATATCAAGCATGTGGATATTTTTCTTTTGCCAAGTTTTAGTAAAAAGACCACTTTGTAAAAATAATCATTCGTCAAATTCGAAAAAAATTTTCAAAGCCCCAAATCTTTTCAGTAATATTGCCCCAAAATTTTTCTAAATCTCTTTTGGGAAACCAACAAACTTTCAAGGTAGTTGTGTAGTTTATCAAAGTTATTCCGTTTTTTTTTCACCCCACCTTCCAAAAAAGCAATCGCCTTTGGCTTACAAGGAAAAAAAAAAGCGCCACCTAATTTTCTTTTGTTTTAACTCCATCATAAGCTTGAGTTTTGCATTTGATCCTCCTAACACAAAGTTTGTTCCTCTGTAAAAAAAAGCACGTCCGTCTCCATTTTAAAACCATGGCTAAAAAAGGCCGGTCGGTCAAAACACTGCCAGTCGACGTATCCACGTAGCATCCAGAATATTCGTGAACATTTGCTGATTTAAAAATGGGAAGTTCCCCCGGCGCACTTTTCCAGGTTAGAGAAAAAACGCGAAAAATCGCGAGGCATGGGTTTTTGATTTTTTTTGGGCCCCAACCTAGGAAGCCACAGTTCAAAACAAGCTGCCGGCCCGCGCTGTGTTCTACCTAGCCGGCCCTAGGTTGTGTGTGGGTGTGTGGTGTGTGTGGTTGTTGTGTGGTGTGTGTGTTTTTGTTGTGTGTCCCGCCCCTTCTGTTGTCTGTTGTCTCCTCTTCTCTGTCTGTCGCCAGTGATTCTCTCCTCTCTTCCGCCCCCAGGAAAAGGGGGGCTTTAAGGCCACTTTCGCCCAAAAACAGGGGTTGACAAGTGATCAGGATTGGTAAAAAAAATGTTCTCGCATTGAAAACGTGAGAACGCAAAGGGATGATGTGGCCCAAAATGACGTGCCAGGGCTAGGTTTATTTCGCAAGTGTGTTCTGTTCCTTTTGGTTACTTTTGTACGAAGAATTGATTTAAATTTTTCCATTTTAGTGCGAGCACCTGTGTGTGTGTGTGTGTGTGTGGTGGTGTTGTGTGGGGTTTTGTGTGTGAAAATTTCAACATTCAGTTTTGGGTTAAGCTTTAAAAATGAATAATAATCTACGAATGCCTTTTGCCTTTGCTCTCCCTGCTAATCCACTCTGTCGATGCATCTATACGCGTGCTTGCATGTAAGTGCGCAATTGTGTATGCGTGTGCGTGTGTGTGTGTGTGTGTGTGTGTGTGTGTGTTCTGCGGAGGGGACGCTGTCAGGGAAGCAATGTGTATGAACAAGCGACCGCAGGACACACTCACACACGCGAGCGCACACACACACACATCAACAACCACCACCACCACCACGCTCTGCCTTTCGCCAGTTGTTAGCATCTGCCTCAATCCATTACGCTAGGTTCACACGAGAGCAACTTTTACTGCCAACAAATAGACCCCAAAAGTTGCCAACTCGATGTGCAACAAATCAAAAATAGATTTTGGCCAAAGTTGCTTCGTCATATGTGAACGCAAGAGGCAACTATATGGCAACTCCGTAGCTCCGCCCCTTTTTTTGGCTGGCTTGGCCTACGTGCGCGACCTACTTTCCTTGTAGTTGCCACGTAGGTTGCAACTTTTGCAAGCAACTTCTGGAAAAGTTGCCAGCTTTGTTGGCTCGGTTGAAAACAGGATGCATGTTGCCGACACGCACAACAAAAAGTTGTCATGCAAGCAACAAAATTCGTGGTTGCATGCGTGTGGAAAAAAGCGAGAAAAGCGTGGCGGCACGTGCCGCTTTTTGTCGCACGCATGCACTTCGCTCCGCCCCTTTTTTGTTGCCTACCGGATATACTTGTGTTGCCAAGCTGTTCACACAAAAGCAACTTGAAGTTGTCATGCAAAAGTTGCCAACCCCACCAAAAGTTATATCTCCCGACGTTCAACTTTTGGCTGTGACAACTTCATAGGCAACTTTTATTGGGAAAATCCAATGGGGTCTAATTGGTTTATAATGAGTTGCTGTAGTGACAACTTTTGAAGCAACAATGTAGCAACACATAGGCAACTTGGAGTTGCCACCCATTGTTGCCTCATTGTTGCACTCGTGTGAACCAGGCATTAACAAAGAAAACTATATATAATATAAATATAAAAAAAGAAGAAAATAATAGTAATAATAAAAAGACTTGTATGGTTCTCAATCAAAAGTGGAGCAGATCAATAAGAAACTGGTAGAACAGAGAGAGAGAGAGAGAGAGAGAGAGAGAGAGGGGGGGAGGGTGGGAGGGAGACAGAGAGAGACACAGAGAGAGAGAGAGAGAGGGGGGGAGGGTGGGAGGGAGACAGAGAGAGACAGAGAGAGAGAGAGAGAGAGAGAGAGAGGGGGGGGAGGGGGGGAGGGAGACAGAGAGAGACAGAGAGAGAGAGAGAGAGAGAGAGAGAGAGAGGGGAAACAGTTAAGCAGAAGAGACTGAAGTTGGAATCAGAAGTTAGAGAGAGAGAGAGGGGGGGGGGCAGAACGGACTGAAGTTGGAATCTGAGAAGAGAGAGAGAGAGAGAGAGAGAGAGAGAGAGAGAGAGAGAGAGAGAGAGAGAGACAGACGGAGACACAGATGGACAGACAGAGTAGAGGTAGAACAGACTGAAGACGGAATCAGAGAGAGAGAGAGAGAGAGAGAGAGAGAGAGAGAGACAGACAGACAGACAGACAGACAGACGGAGACACAGAGGGACAGACAGACAGAGTGGAGAGTGAAGGTAGATCAGACTGAAGATGGAATCAGAGAGAGAGAGAGAGAGAGATCCACAATGTATTTACCACTCAGGTATTTATCACTGGGGGGCTGCTTCACGCCAACTTGTCTGGGATAAACTGGCAGTTTCACACATCACGTAAAAGATGGCTATCCTGAACACGGCTGAATCGCGTGCTGTAGTGGGTGATGCATGACAGCTACCTCAACAGCCTGGGTGA
>CM031614.1:16152847-16155347 GCA_018398815.1 Conus ventricosus
TTAAAAAAGTCTGATTGGAAGCCTATGACATCACGCAATGGTTAGTAAACTGAAGTCTAAGATTTGGGGTTTAAACCCCTTTCATTGTAAGCGCATGTTCAAATATTTAAATGCTCCATTTAAAAATTTTTAATTTAAAAAAAAAGTACTTATATACCAAGCAAAACGAGGTGTGTTCTTAACGTATCCAATTGTCAATTGGCGCGGGAGTTGTATGATTGCCCTTAAAGAAATTGGGTTTTAAAGTTAAGTGGGTTAACATATCTGAAGGGACCTCAAAAAAACTGGATCAATATTAGAAACGAAAAAGGGCCCGGTCAAGCAAGTCATGTAAAAATACCAGAAGGTTATTACAATTTTTTTTCTTTAAAAAAAGTACTTAGCGAATTTGGTTTTATTGCTAAAAAATCAACGAAGCAAACCTCAGAATTACTATACATTTCCCCCCAAGAAAAAGGGAAGAGAGTACATTTTCCCCTAAAGGCCTGGTAAAATCTTGGGCTTCCACAATAGTGATAGAACTTATAGATTTAGTACAAGAAAAAGATTGTTCATCAATTTGAAGGAAAATTAAACCCTTCTGATTTTCTCGTAAACCCAATTTTGTATGGCCATTTACAACAGTTAAAAAACAGATGTTAATTTGTTTAATGGCTATCCATCTACAATTCTACGAGCACTTCCGTCAATTAAGGCAGGGTTTTGCGATTATCGTTAAAACAGGTTTGGCGGGGACGGTGAATTTAAAGAATTAATTGAGGGTTCTTTAAATTCTTTGGATGTAAAAAATAACTAATCAAGATGGAAAGCCAGTTAATTGTACTGATTTGTTAATAGAGCTAGAAGTAGAAGATAATATTAGAAAAGTGGGGGGGCTCAGTCCCGCGGGCGTTAATAGTGTTGGAAGTAGTTTAGCTAATTAAACCATTAGATTTTTTTAATCCCTGGAGAGAATGTAAATATGCGGGTTCACGATCACCCATCTTATCTAGCACGTAACCCCCCTTTTTGAAAACATAATTACGTCAATTTTTAGAGGTTTTGGGGTGTTATTTTTTTTGTAAAACAGGTGTTAATTTAGCCAAAACTAACATGAGATGGACGTGTTTAGATGTGAAAAGGGGGGTTTTCGTCCAAAAAAAATGGGTGAGCTTGAACCCCTATATTTACATTCTCTGAGGCATTTGTGTGTGTGTTGTGTGTGTGGGTGTGTGTGTGTGTGTGTGGTGGTGTGTGTGTGTGTGTTGTGTGTGTGTTGTGTGTTTTTGGTTTGTGTTTGTTGTGTGTGTGTGTGTGTGTGTTGTTGTGTGTGTGATTTATTACTAAAAACAATGTGAATCTTTTGAGGCCTTCTTTTGTGAGGCCATCAAGATTCAGATACACTTGAAACGGGTTTTTCAATACTTTGTAAAATGGAAGAGAAAAACAAACAAAACAAAACTTTATGATACGGGGCGATACGCACATAACATTGGCATGCTATCAAATTTTATGTCTGTAAGCGATATCCCCATCCTGCATATTTGATTTGAACTGACTTAATGAGGCCTTTCCGGAGAAGAAGATCAGGGGGGGATGCTGCCTGTCTTCCCACTGCAAAAAGAGCGTCTTTTCCCCTTCTTAGGGGTCAAGCAAATCGATCTAGGCAGTCAAATATGTCATTTAAAGCGCTTGGTCTGCATGTCACAAGCTGAAGATGATATGGACTTCTAACTTGAAAGAAAAAAGAACTAAAGATTCGTCTCTTTATATCCACTGTGGCGTCTGTGTTGCTCTACAACTGGGAAACATGGACCTTAACAAAGCAGATGGAGAAGAGTCTTGATGGGACGTATACCCGCATGTTGAGGATGGCATTAACTGTCTCTTAGAAGCAGCACATGACTTAACGAAGAGCTACATGGACACCTCCCTAAAGTTAGTGATAAGATAAGAACACGTAGGCTTTGCCTAGCCAGTCACTGTATGCGACTTCCAGAGGAGGTTGCTTCACAACTGTGGCAGCCAACTGGAGGCAGAGCGAACAGGGGAAGGAAGACAACAGACTTCATTGATCTTCTCAAAAGGGACACTGGCCTGGAACACATCGATGAGATCAAGGCAGCCATGTTGGACAGGAGCAAGGGGAAGGAGTACGTCACAGAGCTCGATCGGGAGATCGGCCTAACTGAACTGAACTGACCTTAAAGCGCCCACCAGGATTACGATGGGGATATTGACCATCTGAATGACAGGCGGGTCGTTTCATGCTTTGACATGTTCTCTCGCTGTTGGCGCTGTTACGCTGACTGACGGGGTATAATTATTGCTTTCAGTTAGACAAGAACTCTTTCACAGATTACTTTCCTTGCAGGTTTCTGAATATCATCTATTGTAATTATTTAGCTGTTTTGTGGTTTTTGGTCCGCTTCCGATTGTTTGTTGTTGTTTTTTTTGTATGAAGTATCAGTCTTCTATACACTGCATTAAAACATTTTTTACCTTGTTGTCTAAACTTCAT
>CM031614.1:16160347-16167628 GCA_018398815.1 Conus ventricosus
ACACACATGGGCACAGACAGACACTCATACACGCGCGCGCGCGCGCCTCACACCTGCTGACAACTGAGAGGCCAAAAATCAATACTGCCGCCCCGCTCCTCCCCTCACCCCACTCCCTCACGCCGGGCTTGCGCATTACAATATATTTCATCATCTTTCACAGCGCTCACATGACTAGTAACCAACACCGGTTTCATCATTCTTCTACTGGCTCCCGGACGAGTAGGGCGTTTTTTATTGCGCTGTGTTCTGTGCTTGGTGTGTTATTCTAAAAATGGCTACCCGTTTCACTGAAGAGCAAGCTCTCGCCATTGAACACCACAAGTTTTACCATACTTACATGTCAGAGTATTTGTTGAAAAAAGAACGAGGTGAAGCATGTTCGTTACCGCTGAAACCGAAAAGAAGTATTGCTTTCCTAGAAGGAACAGAAAAAGAAAAAAGGGAACCGACTGCTTTGGAAATGGACGACTATCTTAAAGGTTTGTTGGTTCAAGGAAATGAAAACGTTGAAGGCAATATTGCTGAACAAAATATAGCCAGTTTTAATATGTGTTTGACTATCAATGAGATGGTTCCTTATTTAATAAATGGCGCTGCATTGTTGAAAGCCGGCCAAAGCAAAACAATCCATCACGCGTTGATTGTTGGGCGTTGGCTTGAGACAGCCCAAGTCATGTTTAAAAACAAAAAACGCATCAAACATGGCGTTTATTTCTTAAGACGCAGGTGAACATGTCTGATTCGTATGCTAGGAAACTCATTCAACTTTCTGTGTGTTTTTATAACTATCCTAAATTCCACAAGCTAGGAATCAGTATAAATGAACTGTGTAGCAAACGCCAAACCATTATTAGACTTATGCAACTGGATAACGATTTTCGAATGTTCTGGCAAACAAACTAGATAGGGCTAGGCAGACCTTAGTGCATCTACCAGTATGGAGAGAGTAGTGTGTGGCCAGCACTATCTTCATATAAATGCTCCAAATATACAATGACGGATGTACTACTACTGGCGATTAGAGCCGCCATAAATGCTCGGCTACAGCAATAACTGCTGTAACTCTGCCAAAAGCCAGTTGCAAGCCTGGTTGAGAAAAGAGGAGCACAGCAAACTAGGCCAAACAACCCTATGTGATCGCTTGCCGCCAATGACGTCAGCACCTGCAAAGCTCGGTGGCAAACTAGGTCAAACGACCCTATGTGATCGCTTGACTACAAAGCGCGGCAGCACTAGCAAAGCTCAGCGGCAAACTAGGCCAAACGACCCTATGTGATCACTTGGGGTTGATTGAGGTTGCGCGCGGGACACAGCCTGGTAGTTCTACTTCTTGTTTGTTTGTTGGTGTTTGTGTGTTTTGGCCTACCCCACGCACGCACGTCCCTCCACCCCCCCTGGACTGTTTATTGTGTGTTTGTTTGTGTTTGTTGTTTGTTTTGTCCTACCCCACGCATGCACACCCTCCTACCCCACTCCACCCCACCCGCCCCACCCCCCACCCACGCATGCACACACTCAAGTTCCTTCTAAGTTTTTAACTTAAGTTACCCCAAAGTAAGTTCTTACTCAAGTTGTCTTTAAGTCATCCTTAAGTTATCCACAAGTTCTTACTTAAGTTACTTCTAAGTTTTTAATTAAGTCGCCCCAGGTTCTTAAGTAAGTTTTAATAAGTTCTTGATCAAGTTCTTAATAAGTTCTTGATTAAGTCATCCTTTAAGTACAACTAAGTTCGTATTCAAGTTATCTTATAATTATTAAAAAAAATACAATCTATGTTTTTATCTTAAATAGCAGATGCCTAATATAGTACACACACGCCTCAAAAAACGCGTCATTGTTGAGGATGTCTTGCTCAGCGTTCTCTGCATAGATCTTAAGGAAGGTCTTGCAACCTAAGCAACCGCATTGATTACAATTCTGGTCTATGGAAATGTCTTTTATAGACTCCATGTCTTTATTTATTGACTTTATCATTTTATAATACGCCATGATCTATTTTTATATAAGAAAATTTAAAATTAAGTTCTTAAAATATTATTCCATTTGAAATGGATCAAAATGATCTTTTGTTGTTGACGGTTTTGGCGTGCAGTTGTCTTTTTCTGTATTTAACGGTTCAGATTTTTTTGGTTGCTTTTGTTTCTGCTGCCTTTCTTTATATATTTTATAACAGTAATAACCGCCCCAGCAGCAGCAAGGGCGCCAAAATGGCAACAGTTTTAAGTTCAATATTCCATGAAGACTTTGGGGCCCTTGTATCACATGGAGTTTTTATAGCGGGCATTGAATCAACTTGTTCTGGCGCTGGCGGTGTTATGTTTTCATGATGAGTCATATTCTGTAACATTAATTTTTTTTGTCTGTTCCACTCTGCTAATTTTTTTCCTGCTTTAACACGCCCAGGATGAGGATGCTTTTCACTGGTCTCACCAGATTCAGTGTTTTCTGCTGATTTTCTGGCTTGGTTACTTTCTCCACCTGATTCAGTGTTTTCTGATTCTGCTGATTTTCCAGCTCGGTCATTTTGAAGGGAAACAAAATCTATATGATTAAAAGTTATTAATCCCATGATCGCTGGCGACAATAATGTTCCAAATCTGTAATACAGATCACACCCTAGAGACTCTAATGACTTTGTTAAAACTGGATCTTGCGTTAAATCATACGTAAGATCTTGTTCAGAATCAATGGGAGCAAATCTACTGACTAGTTTAGTGTACAAACTAAGAACCGTTTGCCCCACACTTTTCACCATTCTAGACCCCAACTGCGCTTCATACCTGTTATGATACTTTATAATGTCTTGCGGCGACATTTGTTGAATCTGTTCTATGCTGAATTCAGTTCCGAGGAACTGTTTTGTTTTCCCACATGCTGCCAAAGAATACAACCTCTCCTTTTGGGGCATAACAGCTTGGCCATCAACTTGGTCATTCATAAGTTCAGGAAGGTTTAGGCTGCCTTGTAGCTGTAGTAGATCATCACTGTTCATGTTTTTTAATAATTATAATTATTTTATTTTATAAAAAATGAGCACCGAAAAAACTGTTACCAACCTTGTATACCATTCTGCTGTTATTGGAGGCCTAAGTGTAGGATACTCAATGCTTGGTAAAAGCCTGTTAAGAATTAAACCAGCAGATCTTGGCAAACTAGACTTTGAGGATTCAGCAAAGCTGATTGCTATCATTGCAGCTTCGGTTGCCACGAAAGATTTTCTAGTCAAGCAAGGAATAATTCCAGACAATATAAATATGTAAGAAAAAAATACATTTATAAAAAATGGCTTCACTCGCAATAATGATAGGCGGCGCTGTGGTGAATGCGCTTGCTTTTAGCGGAAGTAATTTCGCATTTAGTAAACTGGGGAATGACGGCGAGAGAAAAAGACATAACAAAGCTATGGAGCAACTAGCAGCTGCACAAGACGCCTATGAAAGGCAGAGACTTGAGCAGTTAGATTTTATTAATGACACACTGAAAAGACAGGGGCATGCAGCTTACACATTTAAAAATGTTGATCAAGCAATAAAACATATTATCTAGTAACAGGCAAACAATCGAGACATTGCCCCCACCAAAATTCAGTGACTTTTATCAACCATCAGAAAAAACAAAAGATGCAAGAAATCGGGTTTATTGTCGTTGGTATGACCGTTGTGTATTTTGTTGCACATAATATTGGCTGAATAAAAAATGAACAAAATCTATTATTCGCCCAAAGGATATTGGAAGGGCATCGCAGCAATTAAAAAGCTAAGCCAAGCAGCGGGAGTCAGTGAACAAACAGCGAAGGAATGGTTATCTAAACAAGCGATTTGGCAAATTTATTTACCAGCGCCTAGACGAATACAGAGACCACACTTTGTGAACGCAATACCGAACGACACCCATCAAATGGATCTTTTATATTTACCCTCTGATAGGATTAGACGAAAAAGATTTAAGTACGCACTCACAGTCATTGACATGGCTTCAAGATACAAAGATGCGGAACCATTAACACAAAAGAGTGCTTCTGCTGTTGCTGTCGCTATACAACTGATATACCAACGAGGCCCTTAACTTTCCCTCGCATGATTCAAGTTGATGATGGAAAAGAATTTAAAGGCCAAGTGAATCAATTATTGTTAAAACACAGAGTTACTATTAGAAAGAGGCATTCCGGGAGTTCACAGATCACAGGCTTTAGTCGAAAACTTTAACAAACAGTTAGCTGAAAGACTTTTCTCCTACCAGTATCACAGAGAGCTGATTGACAATTCTCGCAACACAGAATGGGTTAGAAGACTGCCCTCAGTTTTGCGCGCAATGAATAATGAAGAATTTAAAGGTCTAAAACCAGTACAAGCAATCAAAAGAAAAACAATAAATGTTGCTGAAGACTCCAGTACACCCAGCAAACTATTACCGTTTGGTTTGAAAGTAAGGTACCTTTATTTACCGGGGGAAGCGGAAGGGGACACTCGCATCAGGGCAACAGATCCGGTTTGGAGTATTGATCCATATGAAATAAAAAGAATTGTAAAAATGAATCCGCCCGTGTATTATTTACGAGAAACTGACACAACAAAACAACCAGCCTCAAAGATCTTTTGTGAAAGAAGAACTGCAGATAAATTCCGCCAGACACAGTTCCGCTTTAATTAATTTACGGTTCTCCAGTGCCCAATTGCATATGAAAACTCTGGATTAACAAACACCCGTTTTGTGTTTGTTCTATCTAATGACTTCTTTGTTACAACAGTTGTGTTGATCTCATGTAGATTAGATCGCAGTTTTACGTTGTCATGATGAAAAGTCTTATTGCCAAACAATGCTTCTTTGTAGTTGTCATGTGATATGTTTGACTGCACAACGCTGCGAGATATTCCCTTTGCTTTCTTAATGATTTTCTCCTGGCTCGAAATACTGTACATTTTTGACCTTAAACCAACAAACTCCTTGATCACCTTTCCTGATAATTCATCCTTCATCTTTCCTAAAACCTTCTTGTTAGTAATTGAATGTAAAGGCGAGTCTTTAGGATAATCGGACGTGTCATACCATCCTGCATGCCTTTAGCTACTTCGGTTTCATGTCTTTATAGATGTCTTCTAGGAATATCTATAACAAAACTATCTGTATCTGTGTAAGTACTCTGGACTCAGGATACGGGGGCTTAAAGTAGTCATAAAAAAATTCTAACAAAAAAAGCTTTATAATTTAAAACAGTAACCCCCATAAATACTTTTTGTCAAATTTTGACTTTCTTTTTTTTCATTATGCCAAAAGCTGATATGAAATCTTCAAAGCCCTGAAAAATTGGTTTTGAGTCAGTTAATTGCTTCATTCTCTTTGGGACCAATCTGACATCTTTGCGCTTGTGGGATTCTCCATAGTTTTTCCCCGCTGTTTTTTCATTAGCTTGAAAAAGTTTTTTTCGGGGAGCATTGTGGATTTGTTCTGAGTCAGGTTTTCTTCTTATGTGGGTTTCATGAATGTTCTTGATAAAAAGAAATTATGCGTGGAAGTTTTAAACTTTAAACCCATGTCTTAAATAAATTGTAGAAGTCTGTAAGCAGACATAATTTTTTTTTCCCTCGAAGTTAGGCACAAGTTTAGGGGGTTTCTCTTGGCCTCTTTAGACTTTTGCGCTAATGGATATATTTGCAGGTCATGGAGTTATGGGTATTCTAAGTAACTTTGAATGAAACCACGTGTGATAGGCGTTAAACTCCCCAACCCAATTTAATCCCTTTTAAATATTATTGTCCCTGTGTACTTTTGGAAAGTTACGTAAGGGGAAGGATTGGCCTTGCCCAACAACAGTTGTTTGCATCTAAATACTGAGTGTTGCCCTTTTCTGGATCTAGTGTCCAAGTATTTGTTGTTGTTTATTTTTATGCGACGCCATACTATTCCTCCACGCAATCCTTTTTCAATCATTGAATCATTGGTTTAAATCTGACAAAAAAATTTATTTTTAAAATTTAAGAAAGCATCCAAAAATCCGGGGCAGAAATGTAATGCGCGGATCCCGGCTATAAAGTTTCATGAGGTCTTTCTGTAATTTTTTAAAGAGTCCCAACAACCTCTCGCCCTCAAGTAGGTTTATGATAGTCTCCATCGTTTTTCACTCTTTTCTCGCCAGCATCTTGAGCTGTTGGGAATCCGTGATGTCCTTTCCTTAAGACTAGAAAAGAACGCGCCTTTTGGAGGAAGTGTGTCTTGTCAAACCCTTTTCCCCAATGTTCAGTATTAAGGATAAACGCCCTTTTAAAAAAGGGGGGTCAAATGTTTTTCCGTTTTTGGCAGACTTTAAGGACATACCAGTGACTCTAAGAACCATATTGTTATAGAGTCTAAAAAGACATGTTATTAGATTAAAAACACATGTACTTTTTGATGCTGTGCAAAGCATGACACCCCGAAGGATCGTCCCCTGTTTTATTATAAAGGGGAGAGTGTAACCCCGAAGTTATGAAAGAAAACAGGCAGCTTCATGTTTGGATCAAACTTTAGTTGAAGAGGCATTTGTTTGCGCCCCTCCTCGAAATTTCGTAATGTGATCTGGTCTTTACGTGGGGTTTTCATCTTGGGCGTTAGCTCTAAACCAAATAAAATGTGTGGCTGAGTCTTTTTGTTGTTGGTCTTCGGCGTCTTATGATTTGTAAGTTTAGATTATTAAACAGGCGTTTGCTTTGCTTTGGGGGTTTTAAGAATGTTTCTGCGCATTGGTCCTCTATATAATTTTGGTTCTGAATAAACGCCATCGACTAAATTAAAGAAGGCAAAAGAACAAATTGATGATTACTCATTAGACTGTTTTTTGAGTTTTTTTGGTGGGCCTTCATAAGGGAAAAAAGCGACTCGAAGTCTGCGTAAATAGTATGGACTTGTTTGCGCCGTTTCCCGTTCTTAAAAACTAACTTTGATCCCGGTGGGGGGTTTTAATTAGTTTGTATTACAGTTACAGAAATTTTTTTCAATGTTTCTTAGTTCGTCGCGGCTTCACAGTGGCATTCTTGTTAAAATTTTCTGCAGAATTTTGTTTGTGCCCATCTTTTTAAGTATGCGCATTGTTTATATTGTTGTTTCAAAGGTAAGTGGCAGCCCCCCTGGGGGAAACATTAGTAGTAAGTCAACATGATTTTTTTCTGGTTGCCAATGTTGGAGTTTTTGGACTTTAAACGGTGTTTTTATTTTTTTTCCTCATCCCATGGTGATATTGAAGTTATTGGTTTGTTTTGTTCTTCAAAAAGATCAATTTTGGGTTTCACTAACGGAAAGGAATTT
>CM031614.1:16180228-16182728 GCA_018398815.1 Conus ventricosus
TAAATGTTCAATGTTGAGCTTGGGGAGGCAAACTCCGAAGGGAAACCCCTGCTTGTTTCCGGGTGCCTTTCCCCCTGTTCCAAGGCCGCTTTTGTAGGCCTGGGCCCGCTTGGGTTTTTTGGGTCCCCGAATTGATGTTTCTTTTGGGGGTTTTCTTAAGGTGCTTTTTTTCGTAGGGAAATTTTTCCCCCCTTTTCTGTGGTTGTTGGACACACGTTATTTGTGTTCTTTGGTTTCTGACAACAATGCTGGAGTTCTGTGTTAAAGGTGTGGGGTCAAATCATCCATGAATTTTTTTTCCATGGGGCACCCCTTTTTATGTGTTTTGCCCCAACCAACTTTTCCCTTCCCTGGTGCTTTCAAAGCGCATCTTTCCCGGGGCCCCCCAAAAAATTGGGGAAAAGCCAGTTGGCATTCTTTTTTTTTGCCGAAGGGAAAAATTACAACATTCCAGGTTCCCAAGAATTTTCTTTGGAGCTTTTGAGTTTTGGGCCCAGGGTGCTTTTAAAACCCCTTTGGTGAGGGGGAAGCCGGGGCCCCTTTTGGGGGCCCCGGGGGGGGGGGGGGGGAGGGGGGGGGGGGGGGGGGGGGGGGGGGCCCCCCGGGGGGGGGGGGTTTTTTGGGGGGGGGGGGGGGGGGGGGGGGGGGGTAAAAGGCGGTATAACACCGCCAGCACCGCAGCCCTCCCAACAACCGATGGGGCATTCAAAGCCCACATTGGGTCCCCCCGGGCTGCCTGCTACCCTGTATTTAAAATTTTTTCCCTGGAAAACTCAGCGTGAACCCTCCATGATTCCACTCCACTGTCCCCCGGGAGGAAGAACCCATCATAATTGAGGTTCGCAGATGACATCGAACGGGGGAGGCAAAACG
Source organism: Conus ventricosus (assembly GCA_018398815.1). Taxonomy (NCBI): domain Eukaryota; kingdom Metazoa; phylum Mollusca; class Gastropoda; order Neogastropoda; family Conidae; genus Conus; species Conus ventricosus. Next base: position 16,181,102 of record CM031614.1, read on the forward strand.
AAGAACTAAAAGCCCGACAAAGGACTGGAAAAAGGGGCAGGGTTGGAAAGGGGAATGGCACAAAAAAAAAGAAAAAGTTGGAAACGCCAAAACCCATGCTAAAATCTCAAAACGGACAACAGTTGAAAAAGTGGGGCGCTTTCAAATACCTTGGCGCCCCTCCCCAAAGCGGCCCGCTCTCAACGAAAACAAGACCAACTAGCGATCGCAACGCGCAATGGCAAAGCTAAACAAGATCTGGAAGAGCAGGGGATAGTTTTCCTACAAAGATGAAGCTGTAAAGTCCTGGTGCGGTCCACCCTGTGTATGGTGCAAAAAGGGCCTGACAGCAGGACCACCAAGAAAATCCAGACTTTTTGAAAAATCTTCGGCGTTGCCGGGTCTTTTGGGCAAGCCCGGAAGACAAACGATTTTGGTGGAGCCAAAAAACACACTTGAGCCCCCAAAAACCCCCTTTGGAAACAGACAAAAGAGGAAGCTGTGGGTTTTGGGGGCATGTCATACCCCCAAATTCATCCCCAAAACAGCATCCGGGGCACGTGGAAGGCGGCAACGAAGGGGGACGACAAGCCAAATGCTGGATGGACAACATCAAAGAAGGACCAGGATGATGGCCCCCCCTATGGACAGGCAGGGACGGGGCCGGATGGCGGGCCTGGCTTCGAGAGTGGGGGTTCATCTTCCTTACGCCCATATGGGCAAGAGAATGAGGATGAGATGAGAGTATTTAGCTTTTTTTGACCCCTTTCTTCTTTGGTGTGTGGGTGTGTGTGTGTGTGTTTTGGGGGGTGTGGTGTGTGTGTGTGTGTGGTGTGTGTGTGTGTGTGTGTTTTTTGTGTGTGGTGTGGTGTGGTGTGTGTTGTGTGTTGGGTTGTGTGTGTGGGGTGTTTTGTGTTGTGTGTGTGGGTGTGTGTGTGTGTGTGTGTGTGTGGGGTGTACGTTCCGTGCGCGTGCAGATGTAGCATGTGTGGGGTGTTTTCACACGGCTTACCTGCACAGTCATGCGCGTGGGTTGACCACTTTTTTTTTTGCAGTACAATGTACCTTTAATAGTATGTTTTGATTTACATGTAAATACATTTGTTTTCTCAGTCATTTCATCAAAAAAGCTTTTTCCTTACAAACAAGGCGAAAAATCATCTTGTAGGCCTGCCCGGATCCTCTTGCTCACGAAAAATTATGAACTTCAAGCAAAAAAACCAACCTTCCACACTTTCCTTACTAAAATTTCATCGTTTCGTGTCGGCGTAAGGGGGATAAACAAGTAGTAGCAAGAGAACCCACTTGTTTATTGTTTTTTTGTTTACTGTTCCCTGCCCCTTTTTTTTTCAACTTCGGGTAAATGAGCCCGGGGTTTTGGCGGGAAAAAAACCCTGCGGGGAAAAAACACTACAGGGGTGTTATTTTCCTAGGGAAAATTACATCCTTCACCCGGAAAAAAAAAACACGCCAGGAAATTAAACACTACCCCAGGAAACAAAGACGCTCTAGTTTTTTTTCAATTAATTCTTCCTTTATTAAAATCTTTAAGAAAAAGTTTAACATCGCAAACAAAATTTTCGAAGTCCCACAAGGGGTTTAAGTGGAGTGTTTTTTTTCCTGGCGCCAGTGTAATTTTTAGGAAATA
>CM031614.1:16192728-16200228 GCA_018398815.1 Conus ventricosus
TTTTATGATTCGAGATGGTTCGAGGCCGTGTGAGGAACAAGTCTGTTTTTATATAATAAAATTGTGCTTGTTTTGTGGAAATGAATTGGACAATAATATTGTTTATTTCTATGTATCTCAGAATTGCCGAGGTGGAGAGCGAAGGGATGGTGGGTTAGTTTTCCAGGTGGAGAGAAGCTTATAAATTTATTATTGAAGTGTTAGGACCTGGGATAGTAATGGTGGTGTTCCCAGACTTTGTTGTAGAGGTGGATGCTCCGCTACGGGAGTGAGAACTGGAGGATCTCCCTGCCGAAGACGTTTGAGGCATGCACCGGGTGTGAAGATGTACATATGGCAAGCTCCGCTACGGAGTGAGAAGCGGAGAGCACCCTGCCTTTAGCCGTAGGCGATTGAAGGCCTGCACCGGTCCCGTGAAGACTAACAGAAGGAAGGTCCCCGGCTACGCTTGGCTAGTCGTGGAGCCAGACCAGGTTGGGGTCGTTGACGACCGCCTGGGAACATCAGGGGAGAGAGGCACGAGGAAGGACTTGGAGAACCAGTGATGTTTTTAAGCTGAGTGAAAAACCTTTTAAAACTTTCCCCATTTCTTTCTATTCTCCACCCTGAATTCTGAGTGTAGACCTTTTCAAATAATTTAATAAAGACGGGGTGGTATTTTTAAATCAAGTCTAAGCGTTATATCCTGGGTAAGAACCGCCGTATGGAGTAACGATTGCGCAGTGATGTGAGATATTTAATTCTAGTCTCGTCTGGCTTTACAGTGGTGACCCCCGAAACCCAGGGTAGTAGGCTTTATTTTAGTATAGAATTTTGCACACTTAGTTTCAATTTCAAAAGTCCATTATATTTTATTAAGTTGTAATTTAGTCCCGTCTCCAGTTTACGGGGAACTACTGAGAAAAAGATAGTTTTCTGTATGTCGAGGGTGTATTCAATTTTCTTTCCTTTGTTACTGTCAATCTCCTCTTGGCTCCTGTTTGATTGTGTCTTTCCTATTAATACATTTATAAGATTTCAGTTTAAGTGTGAATACCACCCCCCTTTGTATTGTAGGGTATTTGTACATTTGATAGTGTAGTATTTGTTATGTATTAGTTTGTGGTGTAAATTGTTTTGTGTGTTTTGTAAGTGATACCTGAATAAAATTTGGCATTCTGTAGGTTTCTTTCTTCTCTCAGTACCATTGTTTGTCTTATATAATTTGTTTTGTGTGTGTGTGGTGGACTTATGAATTTAAACATTTGTGTGTGCTTAGAAAAAAATTAGATACTAAAAGTAAATTTTGATTCAAACATTTGTTGTTTTTGGTGACATAAATATATTAATTTTGAATAAAGAATTGGTATAGTATTTTCAAACATGGATCCGATACATTGCGTTGTTAACCTCACAGGCAAAAAGAGTTAGGTTTTGGCTGGTCCAGTACTTAAAGAATTTGTGGATAATACATGAAAAGAGAAGAAGAAATCACACTAAAAACGACTTGACTTAGCCGCTAAAAAAGAAAAAGAACAAAGAGACTTGGCAGCTATAAAAAACAAAAAGAACAAAGACTTGGCAGCAAAACAAAAAAAGAACAAAGAGACTTGGAAGCTCAACTGGATAGAGAGAGAAAGAAAAACTACACAGGTGGATAGAGAGAAAGGAAAGACAGGCGCAGATACTAAAGAAGAGAGAGATGTAGCTGAAAGAGAGAAAACGAAAGACAGGCCTCAGATAGCTGAAAGAAGTAGCTAAAGAAGAGAAGATGCAGCTGAAAGAGAAAACGAAAGACAGGCTCAGATAGCTGCAAGAGTAGCTAAAGAAGAGAGAGAAGCAGCGAAAGAGAAAAGGAAAGACTTGCTCAATTACTAAAGAGGAAAGAAGAAATAGCTCAGAGAGAGATAGAAAGATTGGCTCAGTTTCAGGCTGAATAAAGAACAAGGTGAGAGAGAGTTGATGCATATGAAATTTGAAAGAGAAGCTCAAAGACAACAGGGAAAGTGGAGCGAGATCGACTGTTAAAGAAAGAACTAGACTGAACCTGAATTAGAGAGAGAGAGATAAAATTGTCTGCGGGGTAAACATGAGCCAAAGTGGATCAGAAACAATGGTTCTTTCTCATTCTGGTACTAAAGCAGTACGTTATCCTACGATGCTTTATTTAATGAATCTAAGGATGATATGGACTCATACCTATTTCGTTTTGAAACATTAGCTGAGAATGTGAAATGGGATGAAGAGGATAGGGGTATGTCCTTGTGTACATTTACAAGGCAAGAGCGTTGTCTTTGTATCATACTCTGTGTGCAAGTGGTCCTGTGAATAATAAAGAACTCAAGAAAGCTTGGCTTGCAAAGTTTCAGTTGTACAAAAGATGGTTTACAGAGATAAGTTTAGGAAAAATTCTAAACCAGAGAAAGATGAATCTTTTGTGTCATAACGCCACTCGTATTATCACATTTGTTGATCGTTTGGGTGGAACTTCAGACTTAGATTTTGTCATATGAATGTCTTCGTGATTTGCTATTATGTGAACAAATTTTGTCTTTCTGTGAGCAAAGACTTGGAAGTTTTTTCTAACGTGAACTAGTTTGAAAACATCTGCTGAACTCTTAGAAGCAGCAGAAAGCAACCGTTTGGCTCATCCAAATAAGTGTATGTCACTGGAACAAGTGTTGAGATTGCATGTCTACTTCAAATGGACAAAAGTGAAAACACAGCAGGTTACTAGACAGGTTTTCCCCGTACCCAAACTCCATTCCAAAACCCACAGTCCCAGTACCCATCGAGCTCAAAACAGCAGTTGTTCTGATCGGTGACAATATTTTCAGGTACAGAAGTCCGTGGTGGTCGCAGAGGAAAATGGTCGGAGTTTGTACTCGCAAGGATTTGTGAGAAGTTTTGAAAGTGGTGGTAAAGTCATTACATAGAGGAAAGTCCACAACATTTTCAGAGAAAGTCACGGTTCTCAATCTCCAAACAGCACAAAGAAGTTGGCCGTAGTTTTTCTTTTTGCGTTGCAGGATTCTGTGATGCAGAGGTGCTTGTGTTTCTTCGTTGACCTTCAGATCCTGGTTCCTTACCCATTTGTGATGGAACAGTGGAAAGCTATCAAGTGTCAGTTCTACGGTATTCAGGTGCAACAACTAGCAGAGTTAGGAGGTGCACTTGTTCGCCAGATTCAGTATTGGGGAAAGACGCGAAAGTTGTGACTTTTGGGTGGAAATACGGATGAGTTTCCCTGTCGCATGCTGAGAGTGGATTACAGTGGTTTTTTGTTTTCAGGTTCTCCTGTATTGCTGTGTCAAAGATGAGCCCATCGCAGATCTCAAATGGGGAATGTTCAGTGTTACTCCCATATACCAGGTCTCCATCATGAATGATAGTCCACGCCGATTGCAGCTGCAGTGAAACAAGGGCGCAGAAGAGGCATGGCACAGAAGGGAAAGGCTGAGTTAGACATTCCAGTTCGATTTGTGTGTGTCAAAAGCGGAATAGATCAGTATGCAGAAAAAGAAGTTTCTTTGGCTAAGTTCCAAAACATGGTTCAGTCTGGCGAGTGTATTCAAACAAAACAGAGTCATGTTCGTTGTGAAGGAAAAACGTGTTTTGGTTTTTCGTTCATTATTCCAAGGAGATACACACTTATATACAGATTGTGGTTCAGAGAAGGTTCGACAGAAGTGCGTTACCAGGCTCATGATGTCTTTACTTGCAAGGTCATTGTGGTGTCAGGGAAAACATTGCAATAGATTCGGAATCGTTTCTATCTGTGGCCAGAGTAGTGAGAGATGTCAATACTTATTGTAGGACATGTGAAATTGTTCAAAAAAGGTTCTCAAAAGGGTCGTCTCCGATGTTACCGTGTCTCGATGCCAAGATCGAAGAGCCCTTCTACAGAGTAGCAGGACAATGTGGGTCCTTTTTCTTCCCACCTTCAGAGACAATCACAGGTATTTGTTGACAAGACTGCAAAAGTACAGAAGAAGTACCATGACAAACGTTCTCGTGTTCGTGTTATTCGTTTCAAGTGGTCTGACGAAGAACTTGGTATTTCATTCCTACAACTACGAACAAACTGTTGATGACATGGAAAGGTCCCTACAAGATTTGTAGACGTACTTGAACTTTTGACTATATCGTGGACATGGGTGGCAAAAGGAGATTTTGCATCCAAACATGCAAAAACACATTCACAGGCGAGAAGGTGTTGACTGCAGTTGTGGGAGTGAAATGGTTTGACACAACCATTACAGGACATTCTACCTCATACGTTTGTTCCTCAAAGATTGAATGTTGAAAACTCCAATAGAACATGTGTGGTGAACGGTCACAAAGTTAAATGTTCCCAGTGAGAGTTTAGTAGCTTTTTTTTTGCCTTCAGTTGACACTGATGATAACATTTAGCGAAGATACCTACTTTGGACACTTCTACTAGAGAGACGTGCTCTGACGTTCATTACTCTGACAAGTTATCAGTGACAGAACAGAGAGAAATATCTGAACGTATTTAGCAAGTACGAAGTCAATTTTGCAAGAACCTGGTTGTTCTTCTCTGAATATTGATGCACGGACTATTAATCTTGGGACGGATAAACCAGTTTTTCAGGAAACAGTACCCTCCTTCCTTTTTCTATCAGGAACGATAAGGAAGAGGTACAGAAGAATGTATGAATTTAGGAGTCATAGAACCGTCCCAGTCTCCTTATTTCCGCTCCTGATGTGTTGGTAAACAACCAGAAGGTCCACTAGGTTCTGTTGTGATAACAGAGAACTTTAAAAAGTTACTCGTACGATGCTGAACCGAATCTGATCCAGAGGAGTTGTTTTCCCCAAAGGTTGTCTCATCTCGTTACTTTCACCAAGATTGATTTAACGAAGGGTTACGGCAGATTCCAGTGAAGGAAGATTATAGAGATAAGACGGCTTTTCAAACACCCCTAGGTTGTTTCAATGGGTTGAGAATGCCCTTGGCTTGGTGTACAGCTCCATCGACGTTGCTAGGGTTATGCTGCTTTAAAGTAGGCGAGTCAGGGGGGGGGTGGGGGGGTCAGCATTGAATTTTCTCGACGACATTCACATTTCAGTAAGATGTGGGGTGGTCATTGAAGGAATGTTGAGGAAGAGCTAGAAAAGCTAAAGCAAGCAGGGTTTGACAGCTCGTCCTTCGAAGCTCTATGCTGGATTTCAAGAATTGAAATTCTTGGGACATACAGTTGGACATGTTCTTGCAGCAGACAAGGAAAAGTGAGACGATTCTCATGTTACTATCCTCCATCTACAAAGAGACAAGTGCGTGCGTTACTGGGTTGGTTGGATACTAACAACGTTTTTATCCCACAACTTTGCGTCGCATACCTGCTCCTATCAGCGAATTGTATTCAGGAAAGGCACAAAGAAGTTGGAGCGTTCGTCTGCTTAGTCAGTCTGCTATTGAGAAAAGTATGAAGAAGAGTTGTCCTTCAAGTCCGATTTTGCTGTTGCCAGATTTGGGGAAACCATTAGTGGTTTCGGTCGTCGGGATTGGCCAGTTCCATCGGGATCGTGGTGTGTCTTATGTTTCAGAGCAAGAAGATGTTCTTCATCCAGTTCCGCTTTTCGTGAGTCGAAAACTCTGCCCAGAGAAACTCGATACAGTGACAAACGACAGAGAATGCATGGCTATTGTGTGGTGATTTACGAAGCTAGGTATATATCTCTGGGGAAGGACATTTGTTCTCCAGACGGAGAACATCGCCCTTTGACTTACCTCCGGTCTGTGTTTTCAAAAATGCAAGAATTATGAGGTGGTCCCTGTCATGCAGGAGTACAGGTTTCACTGTTACTCTCCATCTCTGGTACTGCAATCTGTTTGGCTAGATTTTCTCACCGTTGAGAAAAATGATAATGCAGATGTTTAGGTTTTTTTTTTGTAATCATGTAAGCAATATGACCCTGTTGGTATGCTATTAGTATACTGTTTTACATGAATGATTATTGTTTGCGTGTCGGATCACGTCAAAGTTTTCTTGGAGTACTCTCAAATGACTAATTCTGCTATTATGTTTGTAAATGAGTTGATCCCTGAAGGAGAATTTGAAGGTGAAGTAATTGAATAATCATGTTTCTAAGATAACTTTCGACGTAGTGAATTAAAGATAGAATTTTGTCTTGGAATATTGACATTTATTGAGATGTGTACCTCTTGGTTATCCTTATGTTTAAGAGTCCGCTTGTGCGCTCTTTTATTTGTAAGGGGGGGGTTCTTGATAAAAGAAAATGTTTTAATTTTTTTTTTTAGGTTTTCATTTAATTGTGTTTAGTAAGAACTAGGAGTCATTTATTTATTGCAGTGTATAAGTGCACCCAAACTGGTATAAAAAAAGTTTGAAATGCTGATTGCAACATGTGTGTAAGCCCGTGCACAGGTTTTAGAGGGGAGATGCATTTGGCTCCGGCAGTTTTTATAACGGGCTAGCTTGAAAGTTTGTATGTGAGGTCGGTCGATGTTTAGCTGTCTTATTGAGCAGACCGAGAGAGAGAAGCCGTGCGCTGTCGGCAGTGACAGACCGAGAGAGCGTAAGAACGCTAGTAATTCCTGGGAGAGAGAGGCCGGGTAATTGAAAGACTTAGTGTTGTTAAGTATAAATATTTCATTTTCTTTTACAGCTGTTTTTTTTGTTTATGTTATGAATAGTATTACCTATGAATATGTTTTACAAGTATATGAAATATTTCTTTCCATTGGTTTTATAGATTCGAGAGGATCGAGGCCGTGTGAGGAGACAAGCTGTTGTTTATATAATAAAATTGTCTTGTTTGTTGAAAAGAATTGAAATAATATTGTTTATTTCTATGTATCTCAGAAATTGCCGAGGGGAGAGAGAGAAGGTAATGGTGGGTTGTTTTTCAGGTGGAGACGAAAAGCTGAAAAATTTATTATTGAAGTGTTAGGACCTGGATGTAATGTGGTGTATCCCAGACTTTGTTGTAGAGGTGGCATGCTCCGCGACGCGAGTGAGAAGCTGGAGGATCCTCCCTGCCGTAACGTTTGAGGCTTCACCGGGTGTGAAGATGTACATATGGCATGCTCCGCTACTGGAGTTGAGAACTGGAGGACTCCCTGCCGTAGGGCGTTTGAGGCTGCCCCGGTCCGTGAAGACTTACATAAGAAGGTCCCGAGGCTACGTTTGGCTAGTCGAGGAGCAGACCCAGGTTTGGGGTTCGTTGACGTCGTCCTGGTGACCTTCAGGGAGAGAGGCGACGAGGACGGACTTTGGAGAACCAGAGATGTTAAGATGCTGAGTGAAAAACCTTTTAAAACTTCCCATTACTTTCTATTCTACACCCGGAATTCTGATGTAGACCTTTTTCTAATAATTTCATAAAGAAGGGGTGGTATTTTTATCAAAGTCATGCGTTAATATCCCTGGGTAAGAACGCGTATGGAGTAAGATTGCGTGTGATGTGAGATATTATTTCTTGTCTCGTCTGTGCTTTACCAATGTTCCCTGTTGTTTGTTTGTTGTTGTTTGT
>CM031614.1:16212728-16225228 GCA_018398815.1 Conus ventricosus
GAGAGTGGCCTGTGTGGTCGGCTGGGCTATCCTCATTCTGAGAGTGGCCTGTGTGGTGGGCTGGGCTATCCTCATTCTCAGAGTGGCCTGTGTGGTCGGCTGGGCTATCCTCATTCTCAGAGTGGGCTAGGCTCGCCCCCCCCTCCCCCATCGCCCTTCCCCATCACCTGATCCCCACCCACCCCCCAACCCTTACCCACCCACCACCACCCCTACCACCCACACATACATGAATCTGCCTGCGGTGATCAGACAAAAGGTTTGCTCGTTCGTTCAAGCCATCAGCTTCCACTGGAGCAAAGGCCATCAGCAACAATCCGCCAGCGCGCCCTGTCCTGGGCTGCCCTTTCCAATTCTCTCCAGGTGTATCCCGCTCTCTTCCTCTCTGCATCCAAGTCTCTCCTCCATGAATTCCTAGGTCTTCCCCTTCTCCTCTGTCCCTGTCCCTGTGGGTTCCAGCGCAGAGCATGTTGCGTAATGTTGTCGATGGGCTTCCTCAATGTGTGGCCTATCCAACGCCATTTCCTCTTTTTCACCTCTTTCTACGCAGGGAGTTGATGTGTCCGCTCCCACAGTTCCACATTCCTGATGGTGTCTGGCCAGTGGGTCTGAAGTATCTGTCGGAGGCAGCCGTTCATGAATGTCTGCATTTTCTTGGAGATGGTCTTTGTTGTTCTCCACGTCTCGGCACCATACATGAGTACTGACTTGACATTAAAGTTGAAAAGTCGTAGCTTGGTTCGTCTGCCGACATGCCTGGAGGTCCAGATGTTCTTTGATTGACGAAAAGCTATCCTGGCTTCGCCAATTCTTGCTTTGACGTCCGCATCTGTGCCACCTTGCCTGTCAACTGTGCTCCCCAGGTGTGTGAACTTTTCCACCTCTTCTAGCGGGTCATCATTCAATCTGATGGGATCTTGTTTTTGTTGTGTTGGCTCGCAGTACTTTTGTTTTCCCTCTGTTCACCTTCAGCCCGACCCGTGCTGAAACTTCTGCCAAGTCTGATGTCTTCTCTTGTCAAAAGACAAAAGGTGTGGGGACGAAATTGAAAGTTGAGAGCAAAAGGGGCACAGACTGTGAGGCTATCCGCCATCACCACCACCACCACCACCACCACCACCCGCTCACCACCACCACCACCCCGTACTCGTACCCCGACTACATTCCTTGTAATAATGAAGATCGGTGGCGATGATGGGAATGACAGTGCCTGTTGCAGAGTTCCAGTTTGGTCTCAGACTACATTGATGACAAATAGGTGTATCAGGCCGCGACACGCGGACACCTGCCGGGTTGTTGGTCAGGAAATGTCAGCAAGTGGATGTAACCTAGCTGTAAGGTTCCAGTCAATTCATCCCATTCATATACACACTCACCCCCTCCCCCCGCCCCTCCCCCACCCTCACCCCGCCTCCCTCACCTCTCCAACAGGCTCAACAGCTCAAGGCAGGTGTAAGACGGGACCAAAACTGTACCAAAAATTACAGATCTGCTCAAAATAATCAATACCGTTATGAAGGGATTCGAATCCGCAACCTCCCAGTCTATAACTTGTGAACCTACCGCTGTGCTACAGTGGCTGGTGGCTGCAAACGTGTTTGCGATCAATAACACACATTGACCGTTCGTCTCTCGAACATCTTAATGAGAACACAGCCTAAGGACATGTACCCAGTTTCACCGAGAGATAAATACCGACGACTGCCTCTACCAATCGCTGTGAAGTTTACATGTTTAACTAAATCGCGTATCCTGACATGTTGATATTTATCAACAGAAGAGCTAGGGATAAAAGAAAAAGAAAAGCAGACTAACACGAAGTTTAAGAGATCTAGTTTCCAGTTCTTTTCGATGGAAAACCGGTTCATTTCCGATAGAAACAAACTTCATATTGTCTTTCAGGGTGAGTCTTCAGGAAAGAAATCTTTTCTAACTGATGTCCAGCTATTCTTCAATAATAGCGCCCTGTCATTGGTAGGGAAAACCGTCGGTATTTTTACTCGTCCCTGACGTCAGAGACCTGGGAAGCGAACTTCGGAGGCAGCTCGGTCCATTTCTGTTTCCGTTTCAGTATTAAGACGTCAGTGCGCACGGACGAGTCCATGCATGCTCGCACGGACGAGTCCATGCATGCTACCTCGCATCTCGTTCGTCTTAAAGCCACAAGTTGTGTAGGGCTGAAGGCAGAAAGGGACAATTGAAGCCACAAGTTGTGTAGGGCTGAAGGCAGAAAGGGACGATTGAAGCCACAAGTTGTGTAGGGCTGAAGGCAGAAAGGGACGATTGAAGCCACAAGTTGTGTAGGGCTGAAGGGAGAAAGGGACGATTGAAGCCACAAGTTGTGTAGGGCTGAAGGCAGAAAGGGACGATTGAAGCCACAAGTTGTGTAGGGCTGAAGGCAGAAAGGGACGATTGAAGCCACAAGTTGTGTAGCGCTGAAGGCAGAAAGGGACGATTGAAGCCACAAGTTGTGTAGGGTGAAGGCAGAAAGGACGATGAAGTCACAAGTTTGTAGGGCTGAAGGCAGAAAGGGACGATTGAAGCCACAAGTGTGTACGTGAGCAGAAAGGACGATGAAGCCACAAGTTGTGTAGGGCTGAAGGAAGATAGGGACGATTGAAGCCACAAGTTGTGTAGGGGCTGATAGGCAGAAAGGGACGTTTGAAGCCACAAAGTTGTGTAGGGTCCTGTAGGCAGACAAGGGACGGTTTGAAGCCACAAGCCGTGTGTAGCGCTGAATGGCAGAAAGGACGGAGTGAGCACAAGTTGTGTAGGGAGAAGGATAGAGTCAGAAGGGGACGATTGATGCCACTAAGGTGTGTAGAAGCTAGGCTTGAAGCTGAAAAGGGACGATTGAAGCTCCACAAGTTGTGTAGGGAATCTCTCTCTGCTGTAAGGCAGATCCGGGACGATTGATGCCACTAGATGTGTAGCGCTGAAGGCAGAGGATACAGAAAGGACGACTTGATAGTACAAGTTGCTGTACGGGCTGAAGGGCAGAAAGGGACGAATTAAGCAAATGTTGTGTAGCGCTGAAGGAAGCAGAAGTAAGGGACGATACTTGATGCACTAGGTGTGTAGGTCTAGCGCTGATAAGGCAGAATGGGTACGAATTGTAAGCCCATACATGTTGTGTAGGACTGAAGGCAGAAAGGGACGATTTTGATAGCCACAAAGTTGTGTAGGGCGTAGCGCTGTAAGGCAGAAAGGGACGATTGAAGCCACAAGTTGTGTAGGGCTGATAGGCAGAAAGGGACGTTTTTGATGCCCAACAAGTTGTGTCATCGCTCGAGGTAAGTAATGGACGATTGAAGCTCAATCAAGTTGTGTTTTGCGCCTGAAGGTTGAAAGGGGACGATTGCACGCCACAAAGTTGGTGTAGTCGATCTGAAGGCTGTATTGTAACGATTGATGCCACAAGTTGTGTTGGGCTAGAGTGGAAGGCAGTTAGGGACGATTGAAGCCACACAGTCTGTTGTAGGGCTTAGCAGCTGTACGGCCGTAGGGACGCATTGATGCCACAAGTTGTGTAGGACTAGCGAATGAAGGGTGAAAGGGAACATCGTTTGAAGACTCTAGTTGTGTCGGGCTGACAGGCAGAAAAAGGGACGTTTGAAGCCTCAAGTTGTGTAGGGCTAGCGCTTTGCATGCTGATAGGCAGGTAAGGGGACGATTGATAATTGATATGCCACATGTTGCTGTAGGGCTCTGGAAGCAGAATGGGACGATTTTGTGAGCCTCAGTTGTGTAGGGCGGAATGGCATGAAAGGGGACGATTCGAAGCCCTCTTGTTGTGCCCACATTGGGCAGCGCTTGAAGACTGACAAGGGGACGATTGTGCCACTCACAAAAAGCTTGTGTAGGGCCTGAAGGCAGACCAGAAAGGGATCGATTGATGCACAAGTTGTGTAGGGCCTTGAAGGCAGAAAAGGGACGATTCGAACAGCCCACCTAGTGTGTTAGGGCTCGAAGCAGTATAAGGGACGTTTGAAGGCCAAAGTTGTGTAGGGCTGAAGGCCAGAAAGGGACTGTTTGTAAGCCACTGGTTGTCCAGAGGCTGAAGGCTGAAAAAGGACGATTGAAGCCACAAGTTGTGCCAGGGATGAAGGCTAGTAAGGGACGATCTGAGCAACATTTGTGTGGGCTGAAGCAGGAAAGGGGACGATTGAAGTCACAGGTTGTGCAGGGCTGATAAGGCAGTAAAGGGAAGACGATATGAGCCCATCAGAGTTGTGTAGGGCTGAAGGCTGTATAGGGAACGTCGTTGATTGATTGCCACAGGTTGTGTAGGCGCTGAAGGCTGCAAAGAGGCCGATTGAAGCTCAATTTTGGGTAGGGATGAAGGCAGAAAGGGACGTGGAAGCACAGGTTGTGTACGGCTCGAAGGCAGAAAGAGGGACGATTGAAGCCACAAGTTGTGTAGGGCTAGCGCTGATGGCCAGAAAGGGACGATTGTTGCCACAGGTTTGTGTAGGGCTTGAAGGCTGAGACAGAAAGGGACGATTGATGCCACAAAGTTGTGCAAGCGCTGAAGGCTGAAAGGGGACGATTTGAAGCCATAAGGTTGAGTGGGCTGATGGCAGAAAGGGACGATTCGTGATTCAAGCCAACAGGTTGTGTAGGGCTGAATGGCGAAGGGACAATTGAAGCCACAGGTTGTGTTGGGCTGAAAAACATAAAAAACAGAGGGACGATTTGACAGCCACTGGTTGTGTAGGGTGAAGGCAGAAATAGCGGAAGATTGAAGCCACAAGCCTTGTGACAGGGATGAAGGCTGAAAGGGACGATTGAAGCCACAGGTTGTGTAGGGGCCTGATGCCCCCAGAAAGGGACGATGTAGCCACAGGTTGTGTAGGGCTGAAGGCAGATAGGGACGTGTGAAGCCACAAGTTGTGTGGGCTGAAGGCAGAAAGGGTTCGATGGAAAAAAGCCACAAGTTGTGTAGCGATGAAGCAGTAGAAGGAAAGGGACGATTCGATGCAACAAGTTGTGTAGGGCTACGCACTGAAGAGAAAGGGTCGTTTGAAGCCACAAGTTGTGCCAGGGTTGAAGGCAGAATAGAAGGGACGATGAAGCCACACATGTTGGTGTAGGCTAGCGCTGAAGGCAGGAAAGGGGACGATTGAAGCCACAGTTGTGTAGGGCTAGCGCTGAAGGCAGAATGGGGTCGATTGAAGCCGCAAGTTGTGTAGGGCTTCGTGAGGCAGAAAGGGGACGTAGTGATGCCACAAGTTGTGTTGGGCTGCCGCTGAAGGCAGAAAGGGACGATTGAAGCACAAGTTGAGTAGGGCTTCGTGAAGGCAGGAAAGGGAACGATTGAAGCACATGTTGTGTAGGGCTCTGAAGGCAGGGGATAGGACATTTGAAGCCAAATGTTGTGTAGGGCCTGAAGGAAGAAAGGGTCGAGTAGCCACTAGTTGTGTAGGGGCTGAGGCAGAAGAAAGGGACGATTGAAGCCCACAAGTTGTGTAGGGATGAAGGCAGATAAGGGACGATTGAAGCCACATGTTGATGTAGGGTGAAGGCAGAAAGGACGATTGTGAAGCCACAAGTTGTGTAGGGATGATGGCAGAAAGAGACGAATTGAAGCAATGTTGTGTAGCGGCTGAAGCAGGCGAAAAGGGACGATTGTACCGCACTAAGTTGTGGCTAGGGCCTGAAGGCGGCTAAGGGTCGATTGAAGCCACAAAGTTGTGTTACGGGCTGAAGGCAGAAAGGGACGATTGAAGCACAAAAGTTGTTGTAGGCTGCGCTCTGACTGGCAGAAAGGGGACGATTGATACAGCCTCAAGTTGTGTAGGGCTGAAGGCAGAATGGGTCGTTTGAAGGCGCCACAAAGTTGTGTAGGGCTGAAGGGATGAATGAAAGGGACGATTCGAAGCCACAAGTTGTGTAGGGCTGATAGCTGCGCAGAAAGGGACGATAGAAGCACAATTTGTGTTAGGGCTGAAGGCAGAAAGGGAGATTGACGACTCAAGTTGTGTAGGGCTGTATGGCAGACAGAAAGGGACGATTGTTTGAAGCCTCAAGTTGTGTTGGGCTGTTGGCTGGTAAGGGTACGATTGATGCCACAATGTTTGTGTTAGGGCAGCGCTGAAGGCAATAAGAAAGGGACGATGGATCCTCCAAGTTGTGTTGGGCTGGTTGGCTGTAAGGGACGATGAGCCACAATGTTGTGTAGGGTCCTGAAGGCAAGAATTGGGTCGTTTGATGCCACAAGTGTTGTAGGGCTGAGGCAAGAAAGGGTCGATTGAAGCCCACAAGTTGTTGTCAGGGCAGCGCTTCTGAAAGGCAGTAAGGGACGATTGAAGCCACATGTTGTGTTGGGATGCTGGAAGGCAGAATAGGGTCGATTGATAGCCGCACAAGTTGTGTGGGGCTGAAGCAGAACATGAATAGGGACGATTGAAAGCCACAAGTTGTGTAGGGGCTGCAAGGCAGAATGGGACGATTGAAGCCACAGTTGTGTAGGGGCTGAAGGCAGAAAGGGACGATTGATCTGCCATCTAGTTGTTGTAGGCGAAGGCCCAGAAAGTGTCGATTGCAAGCCACAAGTTGTGTAGGGCAGCGCTTCTGATCCTGTTGATGAATGAAAGGGATCGTTTTTGATGAAAGCTCAAGTTGTGTAGGGCTGAAGGCACCCAGAATGGGACGATTAACGCACTATGTTGTGTAGGGCCTGGAAGGCGCTGATACAGGGACGATTGAAGCCACAAGTTGTGTAGGGCCTAAACTCTTAGAGCAGAAAGGGACGATTGAAGCCACAAGTTGTGTAGGGCTGCTGAAGGCAGAAAAGGACGAAACGATTGATGCCCACAAGTTGTGTAGTGGATGAAGGCAGAAAGGGACGATGGAAGCCACCAGTTGTGTTGGGCTGAACGGCAGAAAGGGTCGATTGAAGCCCACAAGTTGTGTAGGGCTGAGGGGGGTAGGCAGGAAAGGGGGAACGATTGAAGCCACCAAGTTGTGCTAAGGGCTGTTGGCAGAATTGAAAAGGGTCGATTGAAGCCACAAGTTGGGCAGGCGCACGCGCTCGGAAGGCAGAATGGGGACGAATATGACAGACCACATGTTGTGCAGGGCTGCAGCTAAGGCAGAGTACAGAAAGAAAGGGACCGATTGATGCCACAAGTTGTGTAGGGCTGCGCTGAAGGGAGGAAAGGGACGATTTTAATAGGAAATGGGCTGGCTAGGTGAGACTCGGGATGGGGACGTAGCTGTGGCTGATCTGTGCGTTGATGTCACATAGGTTTTTAGTCTGGCCATTCTATATCCTGGCTATTAATTATGGTTCTTGCGGGTCATGTTATGGCTCTGTGTGTGTATGTGAATTGTGTGTGCGTGCGTGCGTGCGATGCGTGCGTGCGTAGCGTGTGTGAGTGTGTGTGTCTGTGTGTGTGGGTGTGTGTAGGTGTGTGCGTGTGTGTGTGTGTGGTTGTGTGTGTCTTGGTTGGTGTGTGTGTGTGAGTTGTGTGTGTGTGTCGAGTGTGGTGTGAGTGTTTGTTGAGGTGGTGTGGTGGAGTGTAGTCGTGTGTGTGAGTGTGTGTGTAGTGTGTGTGTTGTGTGTGTGTGTGTGTGTGTGTGTGTGTGTGCTGTTGTCGTGTGTGTGTGGGTGTGTGTGTGTGTGCTGTGTGTGGTATGGCTCGTGTGTGTGTGTGTGGGGGTGTGTGTGTGTGTGTGTGTGCTCGTGTGTGTGTGTGTGTGGTTGGCGCGCGCGCAAAAGTACATGATTTTCACTCGACCGTCACTTACGCCGCGGCCCAAAACACAACACTAACTGCCGAGGGTGTTATGTGGGCTGACATCCGGCATCAATCTTTCTGTTTGTAAGTGTGTGTGTCGTGTGTGTGTGTGTGTGTGTGTGTTGTTGCTGTGTGTGGGTCGTGTGGGCTCGCAGTGTGTAGGAAGGACTTTCTTGTTTGACGTCTCTCGTCACATCAGATAGGTGATTGCAGTCGTCTAAATAACATTTTGTTTCAATTTTAGTCTATTATTATAATAGGAAATGATGGGAAAGTTGTGGTTACATGGAACATATTTATAGCATTGATGATTTGTAGGACAGTAACTATGAAAAATTAGATTTAACAATATACTAAAATAATCTAACTTGCGTTTATGATTATTAATATGTTCTTAATGGGACCTTCCCAAAATAGGTTTCTCGTTAATTTAACAAGTGAAACTAATGGCAACGAATACTAAAAAGTCTAATCACTTTATCATGCCCAGTGTCTGCACTGGTATTCATCTCCATTTCATAAAGGGTTAGGTTAGTTACAATCAAAATTCACATGTTGAACTGAAAAGATCCCCACGACATTCGCAACTTAACAGTCTGGCAATACTTGGTTTCGTAGGGGGGGAATTACATAATAGTCTAAAAAGCTGTCAGGCTAGAATACCGGTCGGCTAATTCGACACAAAGTTTGACAGAGTTTGCTGTCGAGGTTTTGTTGAGGTAACTGTTATGTGACTCCAGAAACTCCCTCTCGTTTTTTCCGACTATATTTTCCTTGTTTGTTAATTGGACATTTCAACCATAATACTACCAAATATATTCTTTGATCCCATTTTTGTGGCTATTTATGCTTGATCATTAATAACGATGGGAGGTGTGCGTTGGAAACCCAAGAATCTTATCAACATTAGTACCTTTCATGTTTAAGGGACCCCTGTGCAACTTGTACTTAATCTTCGATTAATAATTCATCTCTTTGTGAATTTTCCAAAAACTATGCTTTAATTTTTAATAATGACTGTGAATCAA
Organism: Conus ventricosus; assembly: GCA_018398815.1. NCBI lineage: Eukaryota > Metazoa > Mollusca > Gastropoda > Neogastropoda > Conidae > Conus > Conus ventricosus. The sequence goes on from CM031614.1 coordinate 16,221,499, forward strand.
CTACTTAACAGGGGTCATTTAAATATTGAGTCTGGCAAGGAAATTAAATAATTTTAATGCCATCAGCGACAGCAACATTGTTCAGCTGTAATTTTGGTTTGACCCTTTCCTAAATAATACGATTTTTCCAGCTTGCAAATCTGGAATTCACAAAAGCCTGTATCCCGCTCTACCTTCATGCATAGAACTGAGCCGGCAGTGCTATTACATTTCATAAATAGTTAATGTTAACTTTTCTTCCTTGTTCATTTTTGTCAGTTGCTGTTTCAATGCGGCGACAGAATCGCTTTATTTTGATTCTGTAAGAATATTATATTGGTTAACTGTTACTTCGTTGTTACCTAGGGCCCGGTTTCACGGTCCGGATACCAGGACGCAAGGCGCCTTACTAGTATGGCGTCTTCTCTTTGGTTGTATTTAAAATTCGTCCTGAATACTTAGATCGAAGCGTCTCTAATATTTGAATTTTTCTGGGCAGTTTTCGATATAATAAAAACTATTCATTGATCGGATTCGTGTATTGAACTCTTCAAAGGTCGTACCATCCGCAATTCCAGTTCTACACTATACACTATTTTACGGATCTTTTTTTTCCTTTCTTAAATCACTGTGGCCAATAGGCCCTGCATATCCTTATAAGCTTCTGTGGGACTGAGTGTGCACAGGTACTCCCAGGGCCAACTTTTTCAGACTTTACTGTCAATCTTTGCTGTTTCTTTAATTGCGATCGCGATGCAGTTCAAGAATCCTTCCTGGCCGTTAAGTCTAATCTTGATTCGCTTACCAAATAAGACTGGTTGTAATATGCATAACAATACTTCTAGGACCTTGTCCCCATGCGAGAATGACTGACTAATTTTTAGGATAATTCTATACTTTTTACTGCTTTAGTAACACATTGTTGTCAATATGTTTGTTCCAGATTAGTCTTGCGTGGAAGTAGGACATCTCTATAAATTTTACGTCCAAGTTTATAAAAAATTTATCACGTCCTCCCAGAATGTTGATAGGCAGGTTACTTGGGTTATATCCTTTGTTAAAGAGGAAACAAATGTGTCTTTTCAACAGTGATTTGTTATGCCATTTCAAATGCATATTTCTATTTGTATTTAAATCCAGCTCGTGCGGATAGTCGCCTTCTGATTATAATGTAGGTGACGTAAATTGGTTCCTTTTCTTTAAATTTAAATTCAAGTTTCATATATCCCATATTTGCCAATGTCTTCAGGAATTTTGAGACTACTTGGTACTATGATGAAATTCATGTATATAAGTCATATAGATTACATTGTATATCTATTGGGGGATTAATAGAACCTTGTGGTTTCCCATTTTTATAGATCTTGGGGGATGATTAAAGTCCCCCCCACTACCAACTTTGGTCATTATGGTGTCTCCACTTATTAATTGATTTCCACATTAATTGAAGTCGTGACAGAAAGACCATTGTGTTTTTATTTATATATTAATCGGCTGTGCCACACTCTTTACGTAAGCTTTAGTAAGATCTAATAGGAAGGGTAGCAAGGACACTTTTTACGTTGAGCCAATCGGGTTTTCCTTAATGATTGTTAGTTAGTCGTGTCCAGGTGATCAATTGTAACTTCGTCCTTTTCTAAATCCAGATTTGATTGTGAAGAATTAATACATCATTTTTTTCTCCAGTATAACTTGGCCATTCTAAATTTTATTTTTTTTCCATGAACTTTTTCCAGTATGTGCACGTGAACTGTAATGGGGTCTTTAGGCTAGACTTCTTCTGACCGAGGCTTGCCCTGATTTAAAGATTAGCGAGTCACAATAGACGTCTTCCACTTATTTCGGGAATTTGTCCACACTTCCCATACATTTGTTAAATAATTTATGTAATATGACTATCCCAGTGATCTGGGGTATTCGGTTTATATTCAATAGTGATATAGTTCATTTCCCTTACAACAAACCAACCGAACCTTTTTATTTACACACAGTCGGACAGCATTTCCGGTCTTCCTGTAAACGATATTGATACTTTTATAGTACTGTTGGTTGTTTGGTCACATGGTTCTCTTTAGTTATCAGTCATTTTTTTCTCTTTCCAATCTAAACGACTTTTGCTCATTAGGACAAACTTTCCATATACAACTTGTTTTATACGTTACTTAGATGCTATCATTTCCTCAGCTTTCTTTGGGAGATAGATAATTCTTTATTATTGTTTTGATTGGGGATTCTTGGGTGTTTAAGCTCCGTTTTCTAATTTCTTTCACCTCGACCCTCACCTTTTTCATGTATTTACAGTCAGATCTTCATTTAGACAGAACTGTGACCAGTTACTGTCGTTGTTGTCCTTGCGCTCGTATACTTGTTTTTTGCTTTGATTGCTTCGCTTTCTGCACATTTCTGTATGAGCTGCATCTTTTTTCTCGTGCCAAGGAACTTTTCATTATACTTTTAGCCAATTTAAAGATAGCTTATGTTTTTGCTTAACAGCATCCATCGTAGCCTGTTTCCACCAGTCATTCCCTGAGTTATGTTTCATCATTTTTGGTCCTTTTTTTTGGATTAGGTATATAGCAGCTGACTCATGTAACCTGGTTTTCTGTAAGTTATCAAAAAAGATGTATCATCCTCACAAATAACTTCACTCTCAGTCTTCTCAGTGAGGTAATGTTTGAATAGTTTCCCATCTGCTTTCAAGTATTTAAATTTGGGTATTATAAATCTACACCCTAACTTCAGATCCAACGGCCATTCTTTAAAAGATAAAAAAGTATTGGCACATGGTCACTACCTAGTGGGTCATTGGCTTGTTTACCCATTTTGCTCGTTTAATGCTAAGCAGGTGAAACACAAAGGTATGATCAAAGCGCCGATTGCTCTATGATGAGATATGTCTGGGATGCGCGTAGTAGTTCTCCCGTGTTTTTTAAGGCAAAAACTATGATGTATCCACGACAGTTTCTAGTATATCAGGGTTGAGTAAGAAAAACTTTTTGGACAACCTGTATCCCAGAAAGGAGCATGAGAATTGATAATCGCCACCAATGATCCACTTTTCTTTTGAACAGTTTAGTGAAAGTAAAACCTAATAGTATTTTTTGACAATCAGGGCACTTAGGGTAATATTACTGATTGCAAAATGTTAAAATTTGATTGTCTGGTATTTTTCAGTTTTATATAGGATTGCCGACCACATTAACACGTTTCTTTTGTTAATGTAGAGGGGACTTTACCGATATGTTGTAATCTAGAACAAATGTACATAGATAGCTGTACTCACTTTATCAGATTATTTGCTGATATGTTAATCCGGCGGATAGTATCTTCCTTTGTAACTGTGGCAAAAGTCTGTTGACGTGGACATTTTAGGGGACCCCTGAGGAGAAGTACATGATGAAATTTACGAGAAAGATGGCTTACACAAATTTTCAATATTAGTACAAGGAACAGTGCGTTCCATTGTAGAACCGACAATTTATCACATGTGTTGTGTCTTTTTCTTCATGGTCCCACTTTGTTAACTTTATTTATGGTGGATATGTACTCATATAGGTGTGTGTGTGTGTGTGTGTGTGTGTGGGTGTGTGTTGTGTGTGTGTGTGTGTGATGTGTGTGTGTGTGTGTGTGTGTGTGTGTCTGTCTGTCTGTCATTGTCTGTGGTCGGGTTTGTCGGTTGGTGTATGTGTGTGCGTGCGGTTGGTTAGTGCGTGCGTGTGACTGTGTGTGGTTTGTCAGCGTGTTGTGTGTG
>CM031614.1:16235228-16237728 GCA_018398815.1 Conus ventricosus
CAGGCCTACATGCAATATTTGATGGATCAGCTGTTTGATCAAACTATTTGGCAACATTTGTTGCCAAGCATTTGTGTAGTTTTCTTTTTTATAAACACACACAAAACACACACACACACACACACACACACACACACACACACACACACACACACACACACACACACACACACTGTCTAAAATCACTTCATGAAAATAGACTTAAATTGAAGAACGAACGAACGAACGAACGAACGAACGAACGAACAAACACACACACACACACACACACACACACACACACACACACACACACACACACACACACACACACACACACACACACACACACACACACACACACACACAATCTGGATCCACTTACTGCTTTTCATTATTATGTAGCAGCTACAAGGGTTCCTGAAGAAGTTTTTACAGCGAAAGCTTGAAGAATAAAAGAAATTTGAACTCCGTGGGCGGTGTGACGACTTATCCTTCATCAATATATTTTTCGAAGGGGAGTACGATGGTTCCCTCAGGCAGCTAGTGAAGGGTTTCTCATATTTATAATATATTCCCCCCATTTGTTTCATCTTTTTTTTTTTTAATTCAAATCTTTGCCAAGTCGTTACTATAATGACTGAAGAATTGTTAACCTGCACTTGTTTTCTCCCACTATTTAATTGTTCAGCAGTATAATGTTTGGTCAATCAGTGGGAGATTGCATCTCTTAGGAGATCCAAGTAAAGGTTGTTCTGTACAATCTTAGCCACTCAAAATGCTTGGGTTATTGAGCAGCAGAGCTGACCACTCAGACTGTTCCATATCTTTTGATTTCCCTTGCATCCTTGAATGGATCCACAAGCATGGGCTCAAAGATTGTCCCCTACATTTTATACTGTTTGCATATATATATATATGGGGGGGGGGGGTGCGTGCGTGTGTGTGTGTGGTATGCAGAACAATTTAGTAGGGAAGCCTCGGATAGACCCCGGAGGCGTACAGCCCTCATTGCGAATGAACTTGCCAGATACAAGATTGACATCGCTGCCCTAAGTTAGACCAGGCTGGCTGGGGAGGGTGAACTTTGTGAACGAGGCGCAGGCTATACCTTCTTTTGGAGTGGGCGTGGACCTGAGGAGAGACGTGAGGCTGGGGTTGGCTTTGTGGTGAAGTCAACACTTGTCGGCAAGCTGGTTGGCCCGCCTAAAGGAGTGAACGATCGCTTGATGACGTTGAGGCTCCCCCTCTCACGAGGACAAAAGTTTGCCACCATTAACAGCACGTATGCACCCACCATGACCAACCCAAGTGAGGTCAAGGACAAGTTTTATGAAGACTTGAATGCCATTATCACCACTGTTCCCAGCGCTGATAAGCTCATCATGCTTGGTGACTTTAAAACGAGAGTTGGCAGCGACGGCACCACCTGGGAAGGCGTGACTGGAAAGCATGGGGTTGGCAGCTGCAATAGCAACGGTCTGCTTCTCCTTCAGACATGTGTCGAGCATGACCTCCTGATCACGAACACCATCTTCCGCCTCCCTACCCGCAACAGGACATCATGGATGAACCCGCGATCCAAACATCGGCATCTTATTGACTGATCCAAACATCGGCATCTTACTGACTGATCCAAACATTGGCATCTTATTGACTGATCCAAACATTGGCATCTTATTGACTGATCCAAACATTGGCATCTTATTGACTGATCCAATCATTGACATCTCATTGACTGAGCCAAACATATTGACTGATCCAGATATTGGCATCTATTGACTGATCCAAACATTGGCATCTTATTGACTGATCCAAACATTGGCATCTTATTGACTGATCCAAACATTGGCATCTTATTGACTGATCCAAACATTGGCATCTTATTGACTGATCCAGATATTGGCATCTTATTGACTGATCCAAACATTGGCATCTTATTGACTGATCCAAACATTGGCATCTCATTGACTGATCCAAACATTGGCATCTTATTGACTGATCCAGATATTGGCATCTTATTGACTGATCCAAACATTGGCATCTTATTGACTGATCCAGATATTGGCATCTTATTGACTGATCCAAACATTGACATCTTATTGACCATGTCATTGTGAGGAAGAGGGACAGGCGGGACGTGAGGGTCACGAAGGTCATGTGCGGCGCGGAGTGCTGGACAGATCACCGCCTCATCGTCTCCAAGCTCAGGCTTCATGTCCAGCCGAAGAGACGTCCTCAAGGCGTAAAACCAGCAAGACGTCTGAATGTCAGCAAGTTCAAGGTCGTCGATACTAAACAGTCCTTTGTTGACACCCTGGAAACCCGTTTGGAGTCCATCATACTGAATGACCACGATGTGGAAACAGCATGGGGTGCACTTCGTGAGACAGTGTACAGCACAGCTATGGAGTGTCTGGGACCTACAACCAGGATGCACAAGGACTGGCTCGATGAGAACTGCACTGAAATCCAGCAGCTTCTAGAGGAAAAACGTCTTGCTTTCAAATCGCACATCGAC
>CM031614.1:16245228-16262728 GCA_018398815.1 Conus ventricosus
TTCTGCTTTGTTTCACTGTATTATGTTGCATGGCACTGTGTTTTGTCTTTTGTATTGCATCGTGTTTTTATGCCTTTTATTCTATTTTCTTGTATTGCATTGTGCTGTGATCTGTTTTATTCTATTTTCTTGTATTGCATTGTGCTGTGATCTGTTTTATTCTATTTTCTTGTATTGCATTGTGTTGTGATCTGTTTTATTCTATTTTCTTGTATTGCATTGTGTTGTGATCTGTTTTATTCTATTTTCTTGTATTGCATTGTGCTGTGATCTGTTTTATTCTATTTTCTTGTATTGCATTGTGCTGTGATCTGTTTTCTTCTATTTTCATGTATTGCATTGTGTTGTGATCTGTTTTATTCTATTTTCTTGTATTGCATTGTGCTGTGATCTGTTTTCTTCTATTTTCTTGTATTGCATTGTGCTGTGATCTGTTTTCTTCTATTTTCTTGTATCGCATTGTGTTGTGTGGTGTGGTATTTTATTACGTTCCATGGAATTGTAGTGTGCTGTGCTCTATGCTTTGTGTTGTAAGGCTTTGTGTTGTTGTCCAGCTTCTTCTTCTTCTGCGTACGCAGGCTGATACTCCTGCGGACACTCCCTATATGGACAGGCGAGTATTAATCCCATCTACCCTGCAAAGGGAGTGGAGTTTTTGTGTGCATAACCGTTTTTTATCCCGCCATTATGGTAGCCATACTCCATCTTCGGGCAAGGTGCATGCTATGTGTGACGTGTCATCCACACCAACGGCCAAACTGGCCTTCTCTTCCGAAAGTTGGCGATGGGATTTCACGTGTGTGCAAGATGTTATGCGTGCGTTCACACACGGAACCTCGATTTATAGTCTCATTCGAAGGACTGTATGGGCAATAGAGTCAGAACCAATGTTAACTCCGAGGGAAAAATCCCCCTGTACCGAAACGGACCGGCGGAGATTCGAACCCGCAACCCTTGGATTACGAGTCCGGCGCTCTATCAGTCTTGTCCAGTGTTTTCTGCTTTTCTGTTGCATTGCATCGTAATGATTTCCGTGTTATATCGGACATTGTGAAGAAGGACTTTCTGTTGTTTGTTCCTCGACTGCTTCTGTTCAGAACTGTTGAAAACACTCTCTCTCTCTCTCTCTCTCTCTCTCTCTCCTCTCTCTCTCTCTCTCTCTCTCTCTCTCCCTCTCTCCCCTCTCTCTCTCTCTCTCTCCCCTCTTTCCCTTAAAAATAGCACGGCCTTCCGGAGAGTAAAAACGACGCAGATGTAATAAGGTCTCCACTGTTTACAAACGAAAATAGGATGAGGGAAATGAAATTGATAACATGTGTTTTGCATGTTAGTATGATAACATGTGCTTTGCATGTTAGTATCAACAGCATTCATATCATGAGTTTGAAAATAATTAATATATGTACCTATATTATGTTTATAAGAAAAAACGTACTAAGAAGCATTTGTGTATAATTAAGAAGAATTTGCATTGTACATACTGTCATGGAAGAATGTTTTGTTGCAGGCATGGTAAATTTTGTTCTTATTATATAAAATTGTTTTTTCTTGTTGCGTACTCATGTGAATAGGCCGATGGCCTCACATTAAAGTCACGAGTCACGAGTCACGAGTCACGAGTCCCTCTCTCCCTCTCTCTCCCTTCTCTCTCTCTCTCTCTCCTCTCTCTCTCTCTCTCTCTCTCTCTCCTCTCTCTCTCTCCTCTCTCTCTCTCTTCCTCCTCTCCTCTCTCTCTCTCTCTCTCTCTCTCCCTCTCCCTCTCTCTCTCCCTCTCTCTCTCTCCTCTCTCTCTCTCTCTCTCTCTCCTCTCTCTCTCTCTCTCTCTCTCTCTCTCTCTCTCTCTCTCCTCTCTCTCTCTCTCTCTCTCTCTCTCTCTCCCTCTCTCTCTCTCTCTCATCTTCTCTCTCTCTCTCTCCTCTCTCTCTCTCTCTCCCTCTCTCTCTCTTCTCTCTCTCTCTCTCTCTCTCTCTCTCTCTCTCTCTCTCTCTCTCTCTCTCTCTCTCTCTCTCTCTCTCACACATTGCTGAACTCGCAGCCCCGGTCCAGTACAGACGGTCTATCATCAGAGCATTTGATTTGCTCTTCCTTTTCGACCCGTGTCTGTTGTGAAGGTCATTGCCAATCATAACCTCGACCACCCAGAACGGCGTTTTCTTCTTCTTCTTCTTCTCTTCTCCTTCTTCTTTTCTTCATCTTCTCCTTCCTTCCTTCTTCTTCTGTCTGTCTTCTTCTTTCTTTCTTCTTCTTCTTCTTTCTGTCTTCTTTCTGTCTGTCTGTCTGTCTGTCTGTCTTTCTGTCTTTCTTTCTGTCTTTCTTTCTGTCTTTCTTTCTGTCTGTCTTCCTTTCTTTCTGTCTGTCTTTCTTTCTGTCTGTCTTTCTTTCTGTCTGTCTTTCTGTCTGTCTTCCTTTCTGTCTGACTGTCCGTCTTTCTGTCTTTCTTTCTGTCTATCTTTCTGTCTGTCTTTCTGTCTGTCTTTCTGTCTGTCTTTCTTTCTTTCTGTCTGTCTGTCTTTCTTTCTGTCTTTCTTTCTGTCTGTCTTTCTTTCTTTCCTTCTGTCTTCCTTTCTGTCTTTCTTTCTGTCTGTCTGTGTGTCTGTCTGTCTGTCTTTCTGTCTGTCTTTCTTTCTTTCTTTCTGTCCGTCTTTCTATCTTTTTGTAATCTGATAGTTGTAACTGTTCTGGCTTTATTTCCAGGTCATGTCGGTCATGTCGGTGATGAGGTGGGCGGCCATCTTGCCAAGAATGAATATGCCACAAACAAAGAAATATGCCACAAACAAAGAATCGTCCGAATCATCTAACCCCAACACAGATTTCAATCTTCAAGTTCATAGTTACGTCCAACCCCTCTAGAGAACAGTAATATGCCGACTCTACGCCACTTTCGCCCTCACCCAGTTTTCGGGCGAAAGTGCCCTAGAATCAGCATATTACTGTTCTCTGACAAGTAAGACTTCAATAACCAAAAAATAACGATTATCTACAAACAAACATACTGTGCAGGGTTATCCGTTTTTAATACTAATTTACTAAACTTTTCAGATTTTAGTTTTTGCTTAATCCTATGTTTTTCCTGATCATTTTCAATAACATCATTTTCGCGCAAACATTCTTCAAATGAGTCTCTGTCTTTCATGTGAAATAACACTACAGTCTTTAACTGTTCTCTAAAGTCTTTAAAACTGAGTTATATTTCTGGCATAAAATCCACACACTTATCCGAGCATGTCTTCCGCTGAAAGCTAGTTTTGACAAAGTGTTTCTCTTTTTAACTATGTCTCTTTCTGCCGAACAGTCATCTATAATAAATAGTGTCTGCGTTCCTTCAAACAGTCTATAAAACTGTTCTAAACACTCACTCAGTTTATTGCTGGGGTCAACTAAATATATGTCATCATCTGTCCATATAAACCTTCTATTATGATATGCTTTGTTCCATTTAAGTGTTGGGCAGAAAACCACAATATGATTAAAATTATAACGATAAACTGTTTGTAACAGGTCGAGGATAAATATTGTTTTTCCACAACCAGTCTGCCCACAAATCAATGAGCAATGAGGAGTTTTTGTCATAAAGTTTAACTGCTCCATAGTTTTATAACAGAGTTTAATCTAATCCAGTTATTATTTTTATCATACTCTCCGTCAAAACTTGTTCAGTATAAAAAACCCTACGAGGCCTAAATGTGTAAGATTAATCCAATTTAGTTCTGTAAGATTGTTTCTATTTAAGTCAACATTGATTTTGTTGCTTGTTGTTATGATCTTAATATCCTCGCCATTGTGAAGAACGACGACAACAACGTTAAGCGTTTAACGTCTAAGTTTTGCCAGCTAATATTAATTCCTTTTATAAGGTCATCACTAACGCCCACAACCCCATCCCTCTCCACATCTTAAAGACAGAAATTTCAAATATCATTGTGAACGTGTCTCCCTAATTTTCTGCTTGAAAGAACTGTAATTTTGTAGAAGCTTTTTTTACAACTGTTCTTTTCTGTGGAGGATGTACTGCTTTTTCCCATACGGCGTTATTTCAATCTCTTTCCGACTATTGTCGTCCGGCATAAGACTTACATGTAAAGGGCCAGAGTTGAATGCTTTTCTGAAACTTTTTTGGCGCTAAAATATGTAAATGGGCTATGAATTCAAATTTTATTTCCCATTCTAAATATGGTTCTAAGTGCCATTTGAGTCAGGTTTTCGAACTATTTTATATTCATACTGGCCAACATTATTTGCTTCTAGATTGCGTAGTTGCTCTAGTTTAGGAAACCTTTTGTTGTCGTCAACCTCTTTGCGTTTATAATCACCATCTTTAGTGTACTCAAAACCATAACAAAGTGCCTATCTCACCATTTGTTTCAAAGTCCGCTACGTCTGCAAGGTCTTTTAATTCTAAGGTTATACACCTCACAGGCGCTAATTAACTCCTGGTTCTTCTGGCCCACGCGACATTATTTTTTAGTAGCGTATTATTTTATTTCCAAAACAATGTGCAGGTTATCACATTTCACAACTTTCCCCGCTTTGTCTTTGATTTTTATATTAAATGATCCAACCCTCCCACAAACTAATCTTTTAAACTGTAAATTAGGGAATTGTATAATTTCATAATCGCAATATGCAGCTTTCCCTGACGGAAGAGCTCTTAAAACAGTTGAGGGCCTTCCATCATATAATTTTCATCAGTGCTCAGCTCATCCAAATGAACATAGAGTAATGAATGTAATGCAAGATCGAGCGGACTTTCCCCCTCATAAGTAGTTTCATCTGGCCAGCACTAAAACTATAAGTGGGTAGATTGCCAATTGTAAAGCCTAACATTTTAGCTAGCTCTCTAATCAAAAAGTAAGATACTTCTTCAGGCTTGAATGTTAACATGTTTTTAGATTTGCATTGTTAAGTTTGAGAGTAATGTCAAAGTTACTCATTGCTTCTTTTAGTGAGCAAAACCCGTAATAACCATCAGGTATTATTAACTGGCTAATTTTGGTCCCTGCTTTGGTAACTTTATAGAATCTTGTTATTCTCCTTGGCTTTGCTTATATTAAACCATACGACTTTGTAAAATAATTTCATGGAGCGCGACCGTTTTGGCCCCGCAATTGTTATCAATAGCATGTTCTAAAAAACGAAGGGCGTCTTGAGTTGTTATTGTTACAAACATTTTTTAAAACAAATTAAAAATGAGTGCATTCAAATATACTGGCGCAAAAATCTGTTGGGCCGCACTACAATCTTAAAAATATAGCAACTGATACTCTTGACATTGCTGTGACCCAGACTGCCTCTTTTCATAAAAGGTGAGTACTCCATTGAAGAGCTATCTTAACCCCCCTATTGAAAACGACCACATCAAGAAAGCGTGGTTTAGTCATCCGATGCAGTTTTATCAGAACCAGTTAAACTTTGCTGTGTTTTTGCGCATCAACTGGGTGTGGAGTGTCGTATGCTGATCATTTAAATCACCATGATCCTTTGGTGAGGTCAGTGTACGATTTCATTTCTATTACACCTTCAGACGTATTTTGGCTGAATTGCAAGCGCCATTGCCAAATGACAAACCGTTTAATCCATCAGCAACAGAATAGACATGAAGGCTTTTGAAAGGATCTGTAACGAATTCGATATTAACATCAAGACAGGCTTAAGACAAAAGTTGGATCATAATCATGGCCTAGGCGACCTTTATTTTCGGGGCACGCACAGAAAGTATAACTATGACTGGCATCCTCCTTTCAAATCTTATCTTTTTTTGGCACAACTGTTGAGCCCGGGTCCCTACAGCAAGAGCATAAAACAGCATGGACAACATTTATCTTAGACACTTCTAAGGGCCTAACTAGGGCGGGAATAGAACGAATAAACGACTCTATTCGTACTATACGTTTGGTGTTTGCTAGGTTCGCAAGCACAGGCAAGATCAAGCATAACTGATCCTTCTACTGGCTTTGACGCACAAAAACAATACTTAGCAAATTTAGAGGACGCCATTAATTCTACAGTTGATTTACCTTCAAGTATTCAAAGGTACCAACATGTTTTACAATACGCAAGATCGAAAGTAGACTTTGCTGTTGGCACTGGTTTATACATGCTGCCTTCTGACCTCAGACTCCAGATAGGTACAATAATAAACTATAATAATGAAATTCTTATAGCAGGCAATGAACAGAAGGTTGGGAAAAACGACATAAATTCTGAGCCAGTAATATTACAAACAATAAAAGAACACCCAGATTAAGTCATCCAATCCCCGAAGTCCAAACCCCAAAGTCATTGAAGACTCAGCAAAGCTCGCGGGCTCTGTTCGCGAGACCATGAATATGAAAAGACAGCGCTTGTTCTTGGATATTAACTGCATAGATTACTTGTCTGTATCTTACTAAATAGTAACCCAACTATTACGAGAACTAATGTCCATAAGTGCTCGGCCATAAGCCAACTACTTTGCTTGCAGTAGACAAAAGCCAGCTGACAAACTCCCCAATATTCCTGGTAAAGCGTCCACGCTTTACCAGCTAAATTTTTTAATAAACTTGCAAGATGATCAAGCTGTTTTTTTACCCATGAATATATCAGGCGGAGATGGAGGTGATGGCGATGGAGGCACTGAACTTTGCTCTCCACCACCGCCTGTAAAAGCCATCACCAGTGTACTTATTGCAAATCCTAAGGCTGTTATAACGCTTGCCAATGTGACTCCCTGCTCTCTAAACAATGTATCTTATTCGTTTCTGCTAGCGTTGCGTCTTCATATAAAATTTTTTCGATAGTTTCTCTTATCTATTCACTTGAGTTCGTAAATAGGTACTCGGTTAGTAGTCGTCACTTTCTAGTCTTGCTGATCTCTCTTGTCAAGATCTTTTAGTCTTTGGGTTATTCTTTCTTTAATATCAGGCCCTAAGTTGGCGTCATCAGCCTCAACGAGTTTTTCTTTTTCTCTTTTTATATGCCCATCTAGTTCACCTAGTTTGCTAAATTGTTTGTTAATTCGCCTCTGATGGTTCTTAAAGTACGATCAAGGGCTAATAATTCTCGCATAGGCAATGGGGAATCATTAATTGTTTTTAACGCTGTTTCTTCTGAAAAACTGGTTTCTGCTTCTATTGTATTTATTAATTCGCCTGCTGATTGATTTAATTCTTTAAGTTCCATGTTTTGCATTTGGTTATCTGTCGGGAGTTCTTGTAGTGTGTTTTGAAGTTTAGCAACTGCATCCCTATCTAATTTTGGTCTAGCAATGCCAAGGCGATTTTGATCTTTCACACTGAGTCTATTTCTAATTGAACCCACGGCTAAAAACTTTGATGGGTCGGGTTTAGTTGTAAGCCGAACAAGTTGCCCTTGATCGTTTTTTACAGACAAATGACCATCTTTTAATTCAAAATCATTTGGGTCTATAAATTCGGGAGGTTCTTGACCTAAACTTTTGTAAAATGCTCCGACCGTACTTTCTGTTAATTCACGCTGCATTGAGAGCGTTGAGCGATGCGTGTCAAAGGGATCATTTCACTCATGTCGTCTCCAGGATCAAAAACATCATAATCTTCTTCACCTTCAATTCTTGCCATGTTTTTAAATAATTAACTTTTTATTTTGTTTTATAAAAAATGGCGGAGCAAACATATGGCTCGATTCTTAACCCGCATAGAAAACTGAAAGAGCCCTTAGGCGTGAAGGGAAATAAACGGAATATATTGTTCCAAATAATCCATCTACTATGATGCAGATCAAATTCTTACTGTCAAATTTCCAGACTTAGGAGCGGATGAATTGATTGTGCCAGGCTCTGCGCGTCTTACTTTCAAAATAGCGCTCGATTCAACAACAGACCCAAACAGGACAGTTTGTCCAGAATTGGGACGGGCAATCGTTAAGAAAATTTCTATAAAACTTGAGGGGCAAGAAATATTTTCTTTACACAATGCAGACTATATTTTAAACCTTTCTGATCTATGGCTAACCGGGAATGAAAGGGCTGACTTTGCGTTTCAAGGAATAGAAAATGAAGAAGCACTAAAACATAGAATAGGTGCCGCAGATAACTAAAGACGGCAAAAAGTATGCAGCTGTAAATTTTGCGTATGGAAATCGCTTTTCCATTCCCTTAGAATTTTGAGTTGTTAAAAGCGCATGCGCCGTACTTTCAAGGAGCATTAAAGACAATTGTCATATGAACTAACTTTTAATGAATACAAACGTGTTATCAGATCAACAGACACTGAAGCAAAGTACAGCATTTCTGACATCTCGTTAGAGTTTGACGTTGTTAGCAACTCTAATTAGCAGAGCTGATTGCGCACCAATATCATTCACATTTCCCAATATATTACGAAAGAGTGATTCATCATACAACATATCCCAGAAGCAGGGCAGACACTATATGGAATTTTAGTTTTTAGTGTTGCAGCAAGATCGCTTAAAGGTATTTTATTGCTTGTGTGAAGATGAAGAAACCGTTCAAAAGAGGAAGTGAAAAGTTTTTTAATCCAAAAATAACGAAAGTACAATTGTCGATGAGGGCAGTCCTAACCAAATCTATGCTAGCGGGCTTAAACCTTATCAGCATTTGATGAAATAAGAAAACTGTTTGGAGGTGGGAGTGTAGAAATCCAACAGTTGACCTTGCGTCTAAAGATTACATCTTCACAATGTTAGGCTTGATGATTATTTAACAACAAAATACGGTTTATGGATTGACCTAAGATCAACAGAGGATAATCAGTTGCATGGAAGCGGGAGAGCTGTGAGAGACGTAATAAACATTCAAATTGATAAAGAAGAAGAAGCCGATAAACCGCTTAATGTACATTTGTTTTTAATATATGAGCCAGCTGAATATTGTAAAGAACAGATTAACAGATGTAGTATACAAATTATTTTTCATTTTAAAAAAAAAGCATGTCTGATAAACATTATCCAAATGTGCCTACAGCGCCGCCAAAAGAAGAGATAGTAGAAACCCCTAACATAAAAACCTTCAGATTAACCAACATTACACAAATGCAGCAAGTACTAGAGCAAGACCTTTCAAAATACAGCAAACCAAACGAAGGTATTCTGCTGCCTTTAATGCTGTTACATATGTTAATACGGGTGCATCGACATAAGTGCTCTATCAGCAGGAACGAGTGTTGGTCTCTTAGCAACGGGTATAGGCGCACCGGCAGCTTTACCTCTAGGCGGTTTGTCTTTAGCTCTCGGCCTGTGTTCATTAGCTGTAGGTGCTGCTAGCAAAAAAATAAAAACTAAACTCCAAAAGCACACAGCTATGGTTCAACTATAACAGCTAAACTTAGTTCGTTTAAACTGACAATAAATAAAGCGCTAGTTGACTCAAACATCACGGATGAAGAATTTAATCGTTTACAGGCCGATTTTGATGACTACAAAAGACAAAAGTTTGATCTTCAAAGAAAGGCGGGACAACTTTTTCTCAACAGCCAGACGCCGAGCAGATAAAAAAGGAATGCTTAAAAAAAGTAAACGAGACATTAAACTCTGCTCTAAACAGCTCACATTAACAACACCAAAAGGTGTTTATACTTTAGTTATATGATCCAAGCGCAAAAAGACCGTCGATATTGATTCTGATTAAGCCGTTGTATTTTTTTTAATTTAAATAAATATGTTGGCTTAGAAAAGAAAGACAGCATGGCTAAGATATATGAAGGACAAGACGAATTTTTTAGAAGGAATGCTCGAGAGAGAGCGTTATCAAGAGCACTGAATGATATTGATTTAGAAGTCATGACCCAACAAACGTACAGGCAAGTGTTGTTCATGCTATTTCTCAAGTTCCAGGCAAACTAACAATAGACCCGCCAGTTAAAGTAATGTTAGCGTTTTAATCGACTATGTAACAATAAATGAAGAAAATCTAGAAGTCTGGGTCTCAACTAAACAGCAGACTATTCTTTCTCATAATGACTTAACACCCGGTTGGGCAGACGAACTGCTTGCACAGTTTGACGCTGCCGCTGAAGAAGCTAAAATGAGAGCTCTGGTTGGTCAGAGGGCGAAGTCTTAGAGATTAGATTAAAACAGGCTAAGTATGCACCGATTGTAGCAAGGCTTACATTCCGCTACCTCGGGAGTTGGTTTTAAAGAGAGCAGTTTTAAACATAAAGAATTCAGACGACAAATGTTTCATGTGGTGCGTTCTTGCAAGGCTGCATCATTCCGCGAACACGCAGAGAGAGTGACTAACTATCGGCAATACACCAAAGATCTATAACTTCAATGGAATATCCTTTCCTGTTAGTGTAGACCAAATTGATCAGTTTGAAGAACAAAACAAAACCAATAACTGTTAATGTATACACATGGGATGAGGAAACAAATTTGGTGCCAATTAAAGTGTCCAAGAACAGTCCAACAATAGGCGAACCAGCCAAAAGTCATGTGGACTACTCCTAATGTTTTCGCCAGCAGGGCTGCCCCATTACACATTGATAACGCACAATGAGCAGATTATTAGCGCATACTTCAAAGCATGAACATAAACAAGAATTCTGTAGAAAATGTTTAACAAGAATTCCAACCGCTCAAGCCGCGCTTGAACATATAAAACATTGTAAAAGTTCTGTAACTGTAAGACAGAACTAACTACGCCCCCGCCAGGATCTAAAGTTAGTTTTAAGAACTGGAAACGGCTGCAAAATTCTCCATACGTAGTTTACGCAGACTTCGAGTCGCTTATTGTTCCTTATGAAGGGCCAGCACCACAAAAACTACGAAAAACAGTCTTAATGAGTAATCATCAGATTTGTTTCATTTGCCTTCATTATTGTAGGTCGGATGGCGTTTATTCAGAGCCAGAATTATATAGAGGGCCAGATGCTGCAGAAACATTCTTAAAACGCATGCAGCAAAGTGCGTAACGCCTGTTCTAATAATCTAAACTTATCTGAAATCATAATGGCGCCTGAAGACCAACAACAGTATGGCTCAGCCACGCATTGTTGGATTTGCGGTTTAGAGCTAACCCCCAAAGAGTGTAAACCCCACAGTAAGAGACCATGATCACATTAGTGGAAGTTTAGAGGTGCAGCGCACAGTAAATGCAATCTTCAACTAAAGTTTGATCCAAAGACATGGAAGCTGCCTGTATTCTTTCACAACTTGCGAGTTATGACTCTCACCTTATATTGCAAGCAGTAACCAGCGCCTTCAGGGTAGCATGCATTGCACAGTCATCAAGAAAAGTACATGTGTTTCACTTTAAATAACATGTCTTTTTATGACTCTATGCAACACATGATGGTTCATTAGAGTCACTGGCTATGTCCTTAAAGTCCTGCCCAATAACGGAAGAATATTTTGACCCAACTCTCGTTAGAAAGGGCGTTTACCCTTATGAGTACATGAACAGTTGGGAAAGGTTTGATGAAGACACACTTCCTCCTAAAGGCGCGTTCTTTTCTAGTCTCAGAGGAAAGGACATTAGTGATTCTGATTACCAGCAAGCTCAAGATGCGTGGCAGAAGTTAGATTGTAAAACGATGGAGACTATCATGACTCCTACTTAATGGCAGATGTATGTTTGTTGGCGGATATTTTTGAAAATTATAGAAAGACCTGCATGAAACATTACAGTTTGGATCCTGCGCATTATATTTCTGCACCCGGGATGAGTTGGGACGCTTTCTTAAAGTTTACTGGAGTACAGATTGATTTATTGTCAGATTTACCAATGCTTCAGATGATGAAAACGGATTGCGGGGAGGAATTAGTATGGCATCGCATCATTACTGTAAAGCAAACAACAAATACTTGGACGACTATGATCCGAGTAAAAGGCCTAACTATCTCATGTATTTAGACGCAAACAATCTGTATGATGGCAATGGCGCAATCGCTTCCATTACGCAACTTTAAAATGTACACAGGCGGCGATCCGAACAATATTCAAAAGGCATTAAAGTGGTTGGGTAGTTTGGCGCCTGATCAACAGCGTGGTTTCATTCTAGAAGTTGACTTAGAATATCCTCATGAACTCCATGACCTGCATAATGACTATCCATTAGCAGCAGAAAGTCTAAAGATGGACCCAAGAGAGCCGCCTAAACTTGTGCCTAATCTTCGGGCAAAAAAAATTATGTCTGTCATTACAGACTTCTACAATTTATTTAAGACATGGTTTAAAGTTAACAGCTGTTCATCGCATAATTGCTTTTGATCAAGAACAGTTCATGAAACCATACATCATGAAGAACACTGATCTTAGAACTAAATCCACAGATGCTTCAGAAAAAGACTTTTTCAAGCTGATGAACAACAGCTGTTTTGGAAAAACTATGGAGAATCCGCACAAGCGCAAAGATGTCAGATTGGTCACCAGAGAGAATGAAGCAATTAAGCTGACTTCAAAACCTAATTATCAGGACTTCAGAAGATTTCATGATCAGCTTTTTGGCATAATGATGAAGAAAAAGAAAGTCAAATTTAGACAAACCTGTTTTTTACTTGGGTTTAACTGTTTTAGAATTATCAAAGCTTTTTTGAAATGTTTAGAGTTATTTCATTTATGACTAACTTTAAGCCCTCGTATCCTGAGTCCCAGAGTGCTTTACACCAGATATCAGATAGTTTTGTTATAGATATTTCCTACTGAAGACATCTATAAAGACATGGAAATCGAAGTGGTCTAAAGGACATGCGGGATGTAACGACACATCTGATAATCCTAAAGATTCGCCTTTGCATTCAATCACTAACAAGCGAGGATTTTAGGAAAGATGAAGGAATGAATTATCTGAAAGGTGATCAAGGAGTTTGTTGGTTAAGTCGAAAATGTAACAGTATTTCGAGCCAGGAGAAAATCATTAAGAAAGCAAAGGGATCTATCTCGGCAGCGTTGTGCAGTCAAACATATCACATGACTACTACAAAGAAGCATTGTTAGGCAATAAGAACTTTTCAACCAGACAACGTAAAACTGCGATCTAATCTACATGAGACTCAAAACACAACAGTTGTAACAAAAAAGTCATTAACTAGAACAAACACAAAACGGGTGTTTGTTAATCCAGAGTTTCCATATCAATTGGGCACTGGAGAACCCGAAAATTAATTAAACGGAACAGTGACTGCGGAATATCTGGCAGTTCTTCTTTCACAAAAGATCTTTGAGGACTGGTTGGTTTTGTTGTGTCAGTTTCTCGTAAATAAGTACACGGGGCGGATTCATTTTTATACAATTCTTTTTATTTCGTAACGTGTCAACATCCAAAACTGGACATTGCCCAGATGCGAGTTCCCCTTCTTGCTTCCCCCGGTAAATAAAGGTAACCTTACATTCAAATCCAAATGTAATATTTTGCCGGATGAAGACTTCCTTCAACAACCATTTATTGTTTTTTCTTTTGATTGCTTGACTGGTTTTAGCCCTTTTAAATCTTCATTATATCCATTGCCGCGCAAAACTGAGGGCAGTCTTCTAACCCATTCTGTGGTTGCGAGAATTTGTCCAATCAGCCTCTCTGTGATACTGGTAGGAAAAAAAAAGTCTTCGGCCTAAACTGTTTGTTAAAGTTTTCAACGAAAGCCTGTGATCTGGGAGCTCACTTGGAATGCCCTCTTCTAATAGTAACTCTGTGTGTTTAACAATAATTGATTAACTTGGCCTTTAAAATTCTTCCATCATCAACTTGAATCATGCGAGGATAAGTTATGGCCCCTCGTTGGTATAACAGCTGTAATGGCAACAGCAACAGCAGAAGCTCTTCTTTTGTGTTAAGAATGGCTCCGCATCTTGTAATCTTTGAAGCCATGTCAATGACTGTGAGTGCGAACTTCAAAAATCTTTTTCGGCTAATCCTATCAGAGGGTAAATATAAAGATCCATTTGATGGGTGTCGTTTGGAGTTGTATTTGACAAAGTGTGGTCTCTGTATTCGTCTAGGCGCCGGTAAAAAATTTAGTCCAAATCGCTTGTTTAGATAACCATTCTTTTGCTGTTTGCGTTCACTGACTCCAGCTGCTTGGCTTTAGCTTTTTGATTGCCCGTGATTCCCTTCACAATATCCTTTTGGCGAATAAAAATTTTGTTCATTTTTTACTCAGGCCAATATTATTTGCAACAAAATACACAACGGTCATACCAAACGACAATAAAAAAAACCCGAATTTCTTGCATCTTTTGTTTTTCTGATGTTTTTGATAAAAGTCACTGAATTTTGGTGGGGGCAATTCCTCGATTGGTTTGGCCTGTTACAAGATAAATATTGTTTTATTGCTTGATCACATTTTAAATGTGTAAGCTGCCAATGCCCTGTTTTTTCATGTGTCATTAATAAAATCTAACTGGCTCAGTCTCTGCTGTTCATAGGTCGTCCTTGTGCAGCTGCTAGTTCCTCCATAGCCTTCAGTTATTCTTTTTCTCTCGCTGTCATCCCCGCAGTTTACTAAATGCGAAAAATTAAATTCCGCTAAAACAAGCGCATTCATCACAGCGCCGCCTATCATTATTGCGAGTGAACCATTTTTATAAATAATTTTTTTCTTAAATATTTATATTGTCTGGAATTATTCCGTGGCTTGACTAGAAAATCTTTCTAGCACCGAAGCTGCAATGAAGCAATTAGCTTTGCTGAATCCTCAAAGTCTAGTTTGCCAAGATCGCTGTTTAATTCTTAAAAACAGCTTTGACCAAGCATGAGTTCCTACACTTAGGGCCTCCAATAACAGGCAGAATGGTATACAAGTGTTAGCAACAGTTTTTCGGTCTCTTTTTAATAAAATACAAAATAAGTAAAAATTATTAAAAAACATGAACACACCGATGATCTCCCTACAGCTACAAAGGCAGCCTAACACCTTCCTGAACTTAATGAAGACCAAGTTGATGACCAAGCTATTATGCCCAAAAAGGAAGGTTGTATTCGTTGGCAGCATGTGGAAAAACAAAACAGTTCCTCGAACGGAATTCAGCATTGAACAAATTTCAACAGATGTCGCCGCAAAACATTATAAAGTATCATAACAGTATGAAGCGCAGCTGGGGTCTAAATGGTAAAAGTGGGGGCAAACGGTTCTTATTTTTTGTACACTAAACTAGATCAGTAGATTTTGCTCCCCATTGATTCTGAACAAGACTTTATGTATGATTTAACGCAGGATCCAGTTTTAACTAAAACATTAGAGTCTCTAAGCTGGTGGATCTATATACAGAATTTGGAAAATATTGTCCCGCCAGCGATCATGGATTAATTACTTTAATCATATAGATTTTTATTTTCCCTCAAAATGAACGAGCAGGTAAAAAAATCATCAGAAACCCAGAAAACACTGAATCAGGGTGAGAAAGTAACCAAGCCAGAAAATCAGCAGAAAACGCTGAATCAGGTGGAGACCATTAAAATCCTTGGGTGTTGCGTGTTGAAGCAGGAAAAAAATAATTAGCAGAGTGGAAACAGACAAAAAAAATTAATGTTACAGAATATGACGCCACAAGAAAACATACCACCGCCAAGCCGCCAGAACCCAAGTTGATTCAATGCGCTATATAAAAAAATCCAAGTGAAACAAGGGCCCCAAAGTCCTTCCATGCGGAATATTGAACTAAAACTGTTGCCATTTTGGCGCCATTTCTGCTGTTGGGGGCAGTTATGACGGCTATCAAATATATACAACAATGCAACAGAAACTCAAAAGAAATCAAAAAAAATCTGAGCCACAAAAAGCATGAAAAAGACACGACCACACGCCAAAACACGCCAATAACAAAGCAAATTTTGATCCATTTCAAATGGAATATATATTTTAAGAACTTAATTTAAATTTTTTTTATAAAAATAATCATGGCGTATTTATAAGATGAATAAGAGTCAATAAATACAGACATGGAGTCTATAAAAGACCTTTCCATAGAACCAGAATTGTAATCAATGCGGTTTGCTTAGGTTTTGCAAGAACTTCATAAAATCTATGCATAAGAACGCTGAGCAAGACATCCTCACGATGACAGCGTTTTTTTGGAGGCGTGTTTACTATATTAGACATCTTAAAACTATTAAGATAAAACATAGCTTGTATTTTTGATAATTATAAGATAACTTAATAAGAACTTGGTTGTACAAAAGGATGACTTAATACAAGAACTTATTAAGAACTTGATAAGAACCTAATTAAAAAACTTAATCACGAACGTATAAAAACTTGAAGTAACTTAATTAAAAACTTAATAAGAACTTGGGGTGACTTAATATTAAAACTTAATTAGAATCTTGGGGTGACTTGGGGGTGGGAGGTGTTTGGTGTACACAGAGCTTTTATTATTTGTCAATGTGTAACACCACATGGCGCAAGACGTCTGAATAGACTGCCTTTTGTAAGTGAATAGAGAGCGTAGACACAAAGCGACGAAAGCAAGCAAAAAAAAGTCTAATCTTTCTCACTGCTTATAACCTATGAACGCTCTTAGTGAGCGCTGGATCTCTCAAACGGCTGCCCACTGTTAACCTTTGACTGCTCTAAGGGTTGAGCGCTGAAGAAACGGCTTGCCACTGTGACCTTTGACCGCGTCTACTAGGGTGGAGCGTTAAAACGGCTTGCCACCCACTGTGAACCTTTGACCGCTCTAGGGTGGAGCGCTGAAGAAACGCTTGCCAACTGTGACCTTTGAACTCGCTCTAGGTGGAGCGCTGTTCCTCTATCTCACTCTGCGGACTTTTGAGGAGGAGTGGGTGTTTGGAGTTGCATTGGTTCTTGTACGGAAGCAGTCCAATAATTTTCTATCACCTCACTGCTTTAAAACATTAAATACAAATCCTTCTCATAGAGTAACTTCATGAAAGAAGACCACCTGTACAAACCTTTTAGCATATGTATTTCAACAAACAGCAATCTCTCTTAGTTGGCGAGAATATGAAGGGACCGCCTCCTGCCGCGCCTCAACAACTCATCCAAAGCACTAACAAATTGTGGCATGTACTCAACATGCTCGTCAAGTATTGCAGCTTAGAATCTCCCCGACTGTCTTTGTTCTGCCATGAATTTAAAAGTATAATATAAACAAAACAACCTGCACAAATCCCGTAAATATCTTCTCACTACAAACACACACCGTCAATGACTATTCAACCCGGTCCCCTTGCTGACGTGGCGGCCATAAAGTGGGAGTGACACGTGAACAGTCTAAGAACATTCGCTAACGACACCTGGCGCCTGTCAACACTGAATAATACCCCCCCCACCCCCCACCCCTCACCTGGCAAGCCCATTCTCCCGCTTTAATTGATTTTTTGGTCGTTTGCCGTGCGCTTGTGTGAACGAGGTCGCGCGACTCGCTAGCTCTAAATTAAGCAATTAGGTTTCGGCCCTCGTGTCAGCCGATCTGTTACACATAGTTTTGTAGGTTAGAAATTAGTCAGAATAAGTGTGCGGATTTTATGTCAAAAATATAAAACTTATCACTTAGCCTAGTTTGCTGTGGCTCTCTATTTTCCTCACCCAGGCTTGAAAAAATTGGCAGAGTTTTACAGCAATTACT
>CM031614.1:16271533-16276533 GCA_018398815.1 Conus ventricosus
AAGGGGATGATCTGAAGAAGATGCTCCGTAGATTGACTCAAGAAAAGCCTGAAGAATGGGATCGTTGGGTGCCTGCACTGTTATTCGCGTATAGGGAGGTTCCCCAACAAAGCACCGGCTTTTCTCCATTCGAGTTGTTATACGGACGCAGGGTAAGAGGACCAATGAAGGTGCTGCGTGATCTTTGGACCAAGCCAGAGACCATGGATGTACAGACGGCTGGTGCATATGTGTTCGACTTGAGGAACAGAATCGCCGAGACTTGCAGCATACCCCGGGGAAAATCTAGGGAGAGCGGCAAGAACCTATAAGCGCCATTTTGATGTCAGATCCCGTCCTCGCACAATCCAACCAGGGACCAGGGTGCTGGTGTTGCGACCAGTCAAGCACAACAAGTTGGAACTGGCTTGGCAAAGGACCGTTTCCAGTGATTGCCAAGGTGGGGGAGGCTGATTACAAGATACGAGTTCGAGGTCGGGAGAAACTCTACCACGCCAACCTGTTGAGATCGTTTGTGGAGCGGGAGGACGAATCGAAGCCAACAGCAGTGGCGACCGTGGTGATTCAGGACGAAGAAGTCTGTGAGGCGATGCCCACCATTGGGAAAGAAATTCCAGTAGTACCACTGGCTGCGTCAGAATCCGCAGAGGATGTAGTGATTGGTGCTGAAGACGGTCATTTCAGGGAACAGCTGCAGCAGTTGGTCGGCGAGTTCCAGGATGTCTTCACAGACTTGCCAGGGTCTACAACGCTGGAAGCATGCAAAATCAAGCTGACGTCGAGTGTTCCGGTACGATCGAGACCGTATCCAGTCCATATTCCCAACGCGACTGTGTTCGGGATGAAGTGGAGATGATGCTGAGAATGGGAGTCATTGAAAAGTCTGTATCTCCATACTGCTCACCAATAGTGCTGGTGAAAAAGAAAGATGGAAAGATTCGGTTCTGTGTTGACTTCCGTCGATTGAACAAAATAGTTGAGTTTGACGCAGAGCCGATGCCAGAAATAGAGTACTTGTTCGCAAAGCTGGGTGAGCGACGGGTTTTCAGTAAGCTTGACCTGTCAAAAGGATACTGGCAGATACCCGTTGACGAAGACGACCGTCCCAAGACAGCGTTCTCGACACCACAGGGTCATTATCAGTGGGTTAAGATGCCTTTCGGTCTATGTACTTCGGGAGCAGTGTTTACTCGGATGATGAGGAAGTTGCTTCAACCACTGGAGACAGACGATGTTGATAACTTCATCGACGATGTGTTGGTGTCAACCCGTCGATACTGAAGAACATTTGTCTGTATTGCGAGCAGTTCTGGATCGCATTCGAGAGTGTGGTCTCACTACCAGGCCTTCCAAGTGTGAGCTGGGAAAAGCTGAGGTGTCCTACCTGGGGTACAGGATTGGAAGAGGAGTAATCAGGCCTGAGGAAGACAAAATGGAGCGCATTCAGTCAGCCACACGCCCAGCTACGAAGAAGCAGGTACGCAGTTTCTTGGGGTTGGTAGGGTTCTACCGACGATTCATCCCAAGGTTTTCTGATATAGCGTTGCCACTCACTGACCTGACCAAAGGAAATCGGCCTCGCATTGTGGTCTGGAATCCGGAGTGTGAGGAGGCGTTCCAGAAGCTGAAAGATTGTTTCTGCACGCCGCCTGTATGCCATTTACCAGTTCCGGAACGTCGGTTCATTCTAAAGACTGATGCTCTGAGGTGGGCGTTCAAAACTTAGTAAAAGGGGGAAAGGGGTGGGTTATAACGGGGGATATATTAATACATATATCCCTGTCTACTGTCTTATACAGTGACAATGGGAGAAGAAAAGTAGAGGTGATTAGTGCTTTTTTTTCGAAAAAAGCAGAGGACAGCAATTTTCTTCTTGTGTTTTTGACAGACTAACGGAAAGTGAGGTAAGAACGGATAATGTCCGGAAATTGCAAGGGAGGCCATCTGTGTCAGACACAGTGGCACAATGGTTAGCGTCGTAGATTCTCTCCCTTGAAGCAGTTCCCATTAGAGCTATAATGATCTGGTATATGTTTGTGGCATTAACTGCCCCGAACGGCTGCAGCCGACAACTGACTTTGCTGTGGGCTCCTTTGGGAAGACCGGGGTGCACGCAGTTGAGTGTCACCCACATAATGGATGCGTCTCTGAGAGTGTCACTCCTATTGCTTGATTAACTTGGCAGGTACGTATCTGCATCTCGCCGGAACACATCATGACAGTAAGTGTAGAGTACAGTCCCTGTTATGCAGTCTGAGACTGAAATAAGAACTCCGCAGCATCGTCTTCGTCATCCTCACCTTCATCGATCAGTATTATGACAAACACACACACACACACACACACACCACACACACACACGCACACACACACGCACGCACGCACGCACGCACGCACGCACGCACGCACGCACTCACGCATGCACGCGCGCGCGCGCACACACACACACCACACACACACACACACACCACACACACACACACACACACACACACACGTATCGATTCTGTGGCCCTTCATGCCCTGCTCTAATGGTGACCCTGTTTCCGTTCTTCTCCACGTCTGAGCCCTTGTTGATGTTTTTTTTTTTTTTTTATTTTTCTATTTTTTGTTGTTTTTTTAATTCGTAGCGACTGTCGTTGGAAAGATGTGGTGGCGCCCTCTTCGGGTGGCACGCTCGCTCGCGCTGGCGGAAGCAATTAAGCCATTTGTTTTTTTTTCTTCTATTTTTCTATTTTTTTGGGTTTTATTTTAATTCGTGGCGACTGTCGTTGGAGAGATGTTGTGGCGCCCTCTTCAGTTTTCACGCTCGCTCGCGCTGGCGGAAGCAATTAAAGCCATTATGGTCGCCGTTATGGGGCTGGTTCTTGCTCGTATAGGGACCGCGGGTACAGATGTAGCCAAGTCAATTAAAACTTTTCGTCTCTGTTTGTTTCCGATGTCAATGTCTGCCGTCACCACCTCACTGTCGACAATGTTCTTCGAAGCGCAATGCTCTCGCCATAGCAGCTGTCCCGACATTTGAGGGACATTGACCAGCAATGTTGTTCCAGCTGTGTATTTTGACGACCCAGCCGTTGATAAGTATGGCCCTTCGCGGTCGGCTGGGCTAAAAGCAACATGACGTTTCGGCGGCCATTTTGCGCTTGCAGTTAACAATGCTGATGTTGATCAGTCAGCGTAAGTGGTTATCTGTCTGTTAAGTTCCATTTTCCGGTCGATGCAGTAAGTAATACTCACTGGTTCTGTCCACCTATGCTCTGTACTCCCCGGACATTCACATACGTTGATATAATGGTAATAGGCATGCTTTATTGAATGAGAGTGTTATTGTACATTACGTCGTAACCATGTTAAAAGCTAGATACATGTATAAGCAATGTCTGGTCAACATTTCGTCAACAAGCTTGATGAGGTGGGAGGGGGGGGGGTGTAGGGAGGGGAGAGGGGGAGTGGATGGAGAAGGAGGGAATGAGTAGGGTTTTGTACGTGGGGTGGGAGTGGGGAGAAGATGGGTTTTATTTTTCTCTATTTTTGTTTGTTTACATCATGGTGTAAAACATTGTAAAAACTTAATTAAAAAAAACCTATTTAAAATCAAAACACACAAAAACACTCAGACGGGGAATTGCTCACGAACTGAGTTCGCAGCAGCACAATAAAAACCAAACGAAGAGAAACAGGGGTTTGACTCTTGACTGTCACCATTTCACCGTTTCAAAAACGACGATAGTACATTGGCTGGCATCTCTAGCCTAAATGCAACAGGTCGTTTTGGACAACGATGGCCAGGGGGCATCTCTAGCCTAAATGCAACAGGTCGTTTTGGACAACGATGCGCTGGGGGGGGGGGGGGGGGGGGGGGGGCACAGAGCGTTCAGAAATGAACCGTGCATATCACTGTGTTCTGTCGCCTGTCAGTGCTACTGTTCCGGCTTTACAATCCGTCGTCCACTTCTCTTTCCATAATGATAATATCAATGCACCCCAGCACTCCTTCCCCCTCCCCCCCCCCCCCCCCCCCCCCCCCCCCCCCCCCCTCCGCCTTTCCTTAAACCCCTCATCTCCTTTCCCCCTCCTCCTCCACCCCGTTTACAGGGTGGACTCGTCAGATCATCAGAGCAGGTTTCTCTCTGTGCCTGTCGAGATCACAGGCAGTTGAGTTCATTAAAGTGGACGAAAAACGAAATTAAGGTAGTAGATCGCAAGAGTCGTTTGAACTGACCATTATCAAGCATTCACGTCCTCCGCGCATCAGCGGAGAATCCCAGGGGTCTGCCCTTTGCGAGGTGGGTATCGCTGCTTTATCAGAAGAGGCCGAAGCTGCGAGATCTTTCTGTGGGTTGTCTCGGCACTTCGTCTTCGTTCACTGACCGTGGTCGACGGTGCAGGTGAAAAAATATAAAAATGAACCTCTTCTTTTTTCTTGCTTTGGGGTTGTTGGGTTTTTTTCTTGTCAGGACAGGTAAGTGAATGAATATACCACCCTCCCCCTTCCCCATGCCACTTCCTACACCTTACACTCCCCATACTCTCTCTCTCTCTCTGTGTCTCTGTCTCTCTATCTGTCTCTGTCTGTCTGTCTGTCTGTCTGTCCTCTCTCTCTCTCTCTCTCTCTCTCTCTTCCTCTCTTCTCTCTCTCTCTCTCTCTCTGTGTGTGCCTCTGTCTGTCTGTCTGTCTCTTTCTCTCTCTCTCTCTCTCTCTCTCCTCTCTCTCTCTCTCTCTCTCTCTCTCTCTCTCTCTCTCTCTCTTTCCATTTTGACACAGACACTTCCTCGATAGTTGCTGCAGCTGTCAGAAGCATTAGCGCTGTTGTGACTAGTAATGTCCAAAGTGAAGGGCGATGGCTGGACATTAGGGTACAGATAGTAACAACAAATGATTCGGAAAGAGGGAGGGAGGGGAATGTGATAGGAGATAGAGGGCGAGGAGGGGGGTGGAGGTGGGGGAATACAACCAACCTATATCTACTCCTCAAAGTTTGCTGGAGAAATTAAAA
>CM031614.1:16291533-16408190 GCA_018398815.1 Conus ventricosus
ACCTGCATCAAATATTGACAGCCACTTACATTCATTTTATCCTAGTTCTGTACGGCTGTGGAACTCACTGCCGGGTGCCATCAAGATTGCCACAAATGCAATCTCATTTAAAAAGCAAATTGATACGACAGTTTTGAGATCTGCATATTGACGATTTTCTATTTTAACTTCCCCAGATATTTTATGGTTACCTGGGCCTGAATCTGGCCATTGCTTTTTAAACTTCTTAAATATCGAGTGCGATCCCTTGTTGCCACATTTGCTCCAGGGGCCAACAGACTGAGTCGCACTATTTTATGTTATTTTATTTTACTTTTTAACATGCGCGCTGGTGACCTACTCGTTTTTGAGTGAACCAGTATTTTAGGAAGAAGAAGAAGAATTGGTCCACAATGAACATGTAGGCGTAGCATTTCGGAGATGTAAGTGCACATTGATTTCACCGAAAGCATAACGAAACAAATGTTTAGAACGAATAAAAATTAGTGCCGCAGATTGCTTTTATTCTATTGGTCACTGAATTTCTTAGCTGGGATTCGAAGGTGTGTTGTCATTAACAGTCATTTTAACAACTCGGACAAAATCACCTGTGTCTCAGTGTCTGAAAGCCTGTTTTAGGAGACGAAGTGTGTGTAGATTGACTGAAACTGAATGCTGGCCTAAATGTCAGTGTCTTTCTGAAATACTAGCATGCAACCTTTGACTTTGTGTATCCCTGAAACATACATCAGTGTTTATCTCACCATGTGCTCCTGTTGAGTCTGTATTGGTATCGCCTGAACGTGTGCGTGGTCAACTGACTGAACACTTCCATACACACACGAATTGGATTTTCAAAGGAACATGAAGTGGTGGAGAAACGCAGCTTGCCTAAGATATTGGTTTCAGTAAGAACCAACTCTCTGTGTGTGTGTGTGTGTGTGTGTGTGTGTGTGTGTGTGTGTGTGTGTGTGTGTGTGTGTGTGAATGAGTGAGGATGTGTGTGTGTGTGTGTGTGTGTGTGTGTGCGTGCGCGCATGTACATGTATGGTGTGTATATGTATTCGTACGGGGGCGAAGGAGAATGTGTGTGAGAATGTGCGCATTACATGTACATTCTTACATCCATATACAATATTTCTGCCATTTCTTACACACACCACACACACACACACACACACACACACACACACACACACACACACAGTTCATCACCATAGCCACAGGCCAGTTTTCGGTTCTAGAAGTCATTAGCTCTCGCACTGACAATGTTTTCAGGCACCAAGAGTGTCACCTTTGACAGGGCTTCAACAAAGGCCGTCGTTCACACCAGCGGACACGTCCAACCACTGACACCCTCAAAACCTTTTCTCTCACACTCCTTCCATTTCACAAACTGGTAGAGACAGGAAAAGACAACACGTCAGAGCCAACCTCGGGGAGTCGATCTGACTAACCCGACAAAATAACAGGGTTTCTAACCTACACCCTTCCTTTCTGTCTCTCTGCTCCAACTAAACCGAAATTGGGAAGGGGAATAACTCGACGCTTTTGACAATAAATGCCTGCGTAAGATCTTGGGCATCAAATGGTCAGACTTTCTACCATATGAAGAGGTCAGGGAGAGTTCCAAACAGCTCCCCGTGTCAACCATCATCTGCAGACGGCGCCTCCACTGGCTGGGTGATGTCTTGTGATGACTCTCATCAAGACCTGCAATCCAGGCCATTAAATGGACCCCAGCAGGCCAGAGAAAAAGAGGACGACCCAGGATGAGCTGGCGACAGACAGTGGATAGAGACCTCAGACTCCTTCACAGAGGATGGATTGACATCAGCAGACTGGCTGAGGACCGTGCACAGTGGAGCGACTTGACTGCCTCATGCGTCGCAAGACGCGGGAGCATCTAAGTTAGTCTAAGTAATAACAAGTTAAAGAAGAGGAAAAAGATTGAAGTGCTATACCCCAAAGGCTATGGGGATAGTAAACTGTCAGAAGTTTAGCGTGTCTGGGTCAGGACATAATAAAAGACAGAGCCTCCCCCTCCCTCCCTTCCCACCCACCCACCCCCTCTCTCTCTCTCTCTCTCTCTCTCTCTCTCTCTCTCTCTCTCTCTCTCTCTCTCTGCCGCTT
This sequence comes from Conus ventricosus, assembly GCA_018398815.1. Taxonomy (NCBI): domain Eukaryota; kingdom Metazoa; phylum Mollusca; class Gastropoda; order Neogastropoda; family Conidae; genus Conus; species Conus ventricosus. The sequence continues at coordinate 16,293,646 of CM031614.1, forward strand.
CTAACCTTCCCTGATTCTCTGGCAGCACGTCCGGGAGCTGACCTCGTCCCAGCAGACGCCTGTTCGCAGGGCGTAACGGTCAGTAAAGCCTTCCAGGACTGCGCCTGGGAAATGTCCGCCAACCCTGACCGAGGTGCGACTCTTGCATCGCGTGTTCTGGGGCGACTCCACGCTGCAAGAGGTGGTGTCCTTCCTGCCCTTCTTCTGTGGGTGAGTGCTGCGGCACACGCCACGATTAGAACTTTGCACTAACACACTATGTAATCCATGTAAGCGTTTTTGAGGCCTACCTTAAATCTGAGCCAGTATTTAATGTTAAACTGACAATTGATCAAAAGAACAACCCCCCACCAATTATTCCCCTTGTTATTGGGGGGGGGGGGGGGGGGGTCACCGATGAAATCAGAAACAATCTTCAAATACATGACCCTCCCCTCAGTTGACTCACATTTCAGGCCTTTGCACTCACCCGTGATCCTATCTTTGCGCCAGCTCGAAGCGCCAAAAGAGTCCCATTCCTTGATTTTAATCTGTCCGCTTGGAGCCACCTGGCTTGTACCTTGACGGCCATATTAAAGAAAATTAGGAGAATCAACCTTCTGACACAATGAAAATTCACAAAACAATCTGTTTGCGCCAGTCTATAAATACTCGACTCCTCAAGCAAGGCCTTGGCGCGGTAATTTTTGGTGTGTAGCCTGTGATGTGACGGTACTAGCTGAACAGCAGGTAAGTGCTACACACTTCCGCTGGTTCCCTCTCACTCATCCCCCTCCCTGCTCTCCCTGCCCCCCCCCCCCCCCCCCCCCCCCCCCCCCCCCCCCCCCCCCCCCCCCCCCCCCCCCCCCCACCCCCCCACCCCACCCACCCCCCTAACCAGTGTTCACATTCTGCGAAGAACGTGTATCGTGGGATATTCTGTTCATAGTTTACGGAAGAAAAGGGGTGTTAAAAAAAAAGAAGAAAGAAAGTACCACGTTTAGTGGAAACGAGTCCCTTCCGGGTTTCTAGCTCTGACAGAAAACATTCTTCATGCTTGATTAAGTTGGTTATGAATGGAAAGAAAACAGAAACAGATATTGGGTTATTCATTCTCTCTCTCTCTCTCTCTCTCTCTCTCTCTCTCTCTCTCTCTCTTTCTCTCTCTTCTCCCACCACAACACACCACACCACGACGCACCCCCAAAACCACGCACCCCCGCCGCCGCCCACGCACGCAACGATGCGTCTGTTACATGATACAAACTGGATAATTGAAAATGTTTCGAAAAAGTTTAATGAAATAAACAGGCTGGAATGATTGCAGGGTGCCACGAAAATGAAATGCAATGATGACAAAAAGATGATGTCATGACAACGAGACGAGCGGAATAAAACAAAGTCGTTTGTAATGCCAAAAGCGATGGGGACCGGGCGCGATGTGGCGGGCTGCGATGACTGCGAGACTACGATGAATGTGCACACGAGATGATGCTCACTGTGATGATTTAGACAACAACGACAAACAAAATGTGATGTCTGATAAATTATTAAAAGTGATGATGAAGACACTGATCTGTGATGATGGGGAAAACTGTGATTGTAGACAAGATGCGATGAGCACATGTGATGATGCAGGACTCTGATGATGATCATGACAACGATGACGATGAAGAAGATGTTGTGATGAGACAGGACTCTGATGATGATGATATGATGATGAGATGATGAAACGTGACAACGATGACGATGAAAACCGATTTGTGATGATGTTTATGACAACGTGGGAAGAAGACACGATGTAGATTTCAGAAAAATTGACGATCAGCCAAAGATGACAACGACGTGCTGATTTGTGATGGGACAGGGGTGTGATGATGTCATGACAAAAGATGACATGCTGATGTGAGATAATACAGAACTGTGATGATCATCACAACGATGACGATGAAGATATGATGTAATGATGACAGGGTGGGATGATAAATTGACAACGATGACGATGAAACACTGATGTTGTGATGATGACGGACTCTGATGATGATGATGATGATGATGATGATGATGATACAAGATGACAATGAAGACATGATGTTGGGATGACGACAGGACTATGATGATGATCATGACAACGATGACGATGAGACACTGATGTTGGGATGATGACAGGATCTGATGATGATGAATGAGATGATGATGATTGATGATGATGATGATGATGAACAACGATGGACAATGAAGACATGATGTTGGGATGACGACAGGACTATGATGATGATGATGACAACGATGACGATGAAGACACTGATGTTGTGATGATGACAGGACTCTGATGATGATGATGATGATGATGATGATGATGACAACGAGATGAAGACACTGATGTTGGGATGATGACAGGACTATGGTGACGATGATGATGACAACGAGGATGATGAAGACACTGATGTTGGGATGATGACAGGACTATGATGATGATGATGATGACAACGATGACGATGAAGACACTGATGTTGGGATGATGACAGGACTATGATGATGATGATGATGACAACGATGACGATGAAGACACTAATGTTGGATGATGATGGGACAATGATGATGATGATGATGACAACGATGACGATGAAACATGATGTGTGATGATGACAGGATATGGTGATGTGATGATGACAACGATGACGATGAAGACACTGGTGTTGGGATGATGACAGGACTATGATGATGATGATGATGACAACGATGACGATGAAGACACTGATGTTGTGATGATGACAGGACTATGATGATGATGATGATGATGACAACGATGACGATGAAGACACTGATGTTGTGACGATGACAGGACTATGATGATGATGATGATGACAACGATGACGATGAAGACACTGATGTTGTGATGATGACAGGACTCTGATGATGATGATGATGATGATGATGATGATGATGATGACAACGAGGATGAAGACACTGATGTTGGGATGATGAAGGACTATGGTGATGATGATGATGATGACAACGATGACGATGAAGACACTGATGTTGGGATGATGACAGGATATATAATGATGATGATGATGATGACAACGATGATGATGAAGACACTGATGTTGGGATGATGACAGGACTATGTGATGATGATGATGACAACGATGACGATGAAGACACTGATGTTGTAATGATGACAGGACTATGATGATGATGATCATGACAACGATGACGATGAAGACACTGATGTTGTGATGATGACAGGACTATGATGATAATGATGATGACAACGATGACGATGAAGACACTGATGTTGGGATGATGACAGACTAGATGATGACAGGACTATGATGATGATGATGATGATGACAACGATGACGATGAAGACACTGATGTTGTAATGATGACAGGACTATGAAGATAATGATGATGATGACAGCGATGACGATGAAGACACTAATGTTGGGATGATGACAGGACTATGATGATGATGATGATGATGATGACAACGATGACGATGAAGACGCTGATGTTGTGATGATGACAGGACTATGATGATGATGATGACAACGATGACGATGAAGACACTAATGTTGGGATGATGACAGGACTATGATGATGATGATGATGATGATGACATCGATGACGATGAAGACACTAATGTTGGGATGATGACAGGACTATGATGATGATGATGATGACAACGATGACGATGAAGACACTGATGTTGGGATGATGACAGACTATGATGATGATGATGATGATGATGATGATGATGATGACAACGATGACGATGAAGGACTGATGTTGGGGGATGACAGGACTATGATGATGATGATGATGATGATGATGATGACAACGATGACGATGAAGACACTGATGTTGTGATGATGACAGGACTATGATGATGATGACAACGATGACGATGAAGACACTGATGTTGGGATGATGACAGGACTATGATGATGATGATGATGACAACGATGACGATGAAGACACTGATGTTGGATGATGACAGGACTATGATGATGATGATGATGATGATGATGATGATGATGATAACGATGACGATGAAGACATGATGTTGGGATGATGACAGGACTATGATGATGATGATGATGATGACAACGATGACGATGAAGACACTAATGTTGGGATGATGACAGGACTATGATGATAATGATGATGATGATGATGACAACGATGACGATGAAGACACTGATGTTGGGATGATGACAGGACTATGATGATGATGATGATGATGATGATGATGATGACAACGATGACGATGAAGACACTGATGTTGTGATGATGACAGGACTATGATGATGATGATGATGATGATGATGATGATGATGATGATGACGATGAAGACACTAATGTTGTGATGATGACAGGACTATGATGATGATGATGATGATGATGATGATGATGATGATGATGATGACGATGAAGACACTGATGTTGTGATGATGACAGGACTATGATGATGATGATGATGATGATGATGATGACAACGATGACGATGAAGACACTGATGTTGTGATGATGACAGGACTATGATGATGATGATGATGATGATGACAACGATGACAGGACTATGATGATGATGATGATGATGATGACAACGATGACGATGAAGACACTGATGTTGTGATGATGACAGGACTATGATGATGATGATGATGACAACGATGACGATGAAGACACTAATGTTGTGATGATGACAGGACGGTCCTGCCAGGCTACAGGCAATGCTTTGAGGCGAAGATCAGCAACTGCAACGACAATCAGCGGCAGGAGCTGCTACAACTGGCTGACGACTCGGGGTACTTCTGTCTGGCCAGCAGTGACATCACCCACCCGACCATCAGCACTGTAACAAACAACACCTGTCAGGACCTGGCTAGACAAGAAATGATTGTCAGTTTCACTGGTACTCAACGGCTATGAAACAGACAACACTGTCAGGAACTGACTTGTCAGGAATGATAGAGTCTATTTCACTGATACAACAAGCTAGACTGAAAGTACAGAGTATACAAATACTATATGCTAGGTGTGTGTTTTTAAGTCTGAATGTAATTAGTCTATATTATAAAAAAATTTACATAACTATTACGCGATAAAGCTAGTCTGGAACTGCAGGTGATGTGTGTGCGCCTGAAGGTCAGTTTGGTTCTGTAGTCCATGCTACTGGTACGTGAGAAGGATAGTTTGGAATTTCAGAAACTTGCTATTGAAAAAAATAAAAGACTTCATCTTCGAGTGTAGCCTTTTAAACTGAAAGACAGCTATCTAGAAGCATGGCATACGTAGGGTCTATTTGGTACTGGGATGTCGTCTCTGAAACTGAAAGATAGCTATCTAGAAGCATGGCATACGTAGGGTCTATTTGGTACTGGGATGTCGTCTCCGAAACTGAAAGATAGCTATCTAGAAGCATGGCATATGTAGGGTCTATTTGGTACTGGGATGTCGTCTCCGAAACTGAAAGATAGCTATCTAGAAGCATGGCATATGTAGGGTCTATTTGGTACTGGGATGTCGTCTCCGAAACTGAAAGATAGCTATCTAGAAGCATGGCATATGTAGGGTCTGTTTGGTACTGGGATGTCGTCTCCGAAACTGAAAGATAGCTATCTAGAAGCATGGCATATGTAGGGTCTGTTTGGTACTTGTGAGTCGTCTCTCAAACTGAAAGATAGCTGAAAGATAGACAGGGTCTGTTTACTACTTGGGATAGCTAATCTGAAAGTTAAGCGTCTGTATCTGGTAAAGGCCTTCACGCTCGCACAAAAGTCACTCTGAAACCACGAGTCTAAATGAGAAACCAAGCATGGAATTGTAGTATAGGCTATATAGTGGGCATATAGAAATGGTGAAATTTGTAACGCCACACTATACCTACCAAAAACAAATTTCACACAGAGGAATTTGTTGTGCCGAGCAAACTATACAACGCAACGCAACGCAACGCAACGTAACACAACAAATCGTCGACTGCTTCTTCTGGTGCAGTCTGACAAGACAATCTATTAAATCAGATGCTCGTTTGAGCAATAGAGACACACGTCATAACAGACAAATGGAAGAGTTCCCATTTCTCGTATTACACTTAAATCTGTAAGCGGATCAGAGACAGTACTTGCAACTATTGTTTGATACAATTGTTCCAGTAAAAAAAAAATTGCCCTTCATACCAAAATAATTACGTCCTCGCAGACTCACAAAACAATTTCACTTTTTACGATTTTATCCTTAGAACAATGCTACAAATTTCCGCACGGAATCAGCGCCAGATCGTTCAGATTTTAAGACTGCATGTCGCTGCCCTCCTAAGAAAATATAGTATTTCTCCCATGTTTTTACTTCTGGGCAGTTCGTGGAAAGAAAAGAAAAGAAGAATGATTATCTCAATTTGAAACATGTCTCTATCTGTAGCCTATATAATGATAATGCCACTTTGAAATTTCGTTCTTTTCACAACCTATGATGGAAATTGATAGGTATCTTACCTGAAGGTTCGTTACCGTCTGATAACCTAGTTGGTTTCTTCCTTTAAACATCATTGGACACTTCGCGTCTCTTCAACAAAATGCATTTACTACAAGAATGCGACCTTACAACACCTTTTGATGACGACACTACTGACCAGTCTGGCGTCCAAGATGTCTGACCTTCCCATTGGTGATAAAGCAGTCCTCTTTTTGCTACACATACCTTCTTCGCTTTAAAGAAGCTCCATCTACAAAAGTAGCACGCTTTCATATTTTGGTTAACAAACGCGCAAGATGACAGGGTTTAAAATTCTAGTTTCAAAACGGAGTGACTGAGGGCGGAAAATAAAGCAAAATTCAGAAAGAGAGGGGGTTAGTTACCGCCAAGGACACAGACAACAAAGTACAGGACAAGACGCAATGCATTTCGACCTCTTGGGTCTTCTTCAGGTGAAAAATAACATTTAGGACAGTGAAAAGGAAGAACGAGAAACCACTTAACTCATATTCGCCGCACGACAAAACTGCTAGATTTAAAGCTATTTCTGGATCGTGTACATTTTTCGAGGTCATCCCCTTTTCTATTTAAAAGCTGTCAAACCACCTAGAAACTGGGCACAACTCCTGACACTATAGAGCGCACAACAAACTTGACCATTGATACGTATTCATGTCCAGAGTGATGACAAACCAGTACATAACGATAGAATAAAATCCAAGGCACTCGTCTGGAATTAATGATGAGAGCGATTCCTTTGTGTGTTTGACTGCCCCAACATACACAACCTTACTTACTTAGGCCCATTGCTCTTGCCAGAGCATAGGCCATCAACAACTGCCCGCCAATGACCACGGTCCTGGGCAATCTTTTCTGATTCGCTCACACGGTTCTGACGTTCCACGAACCGATGGTGATGGTTTTCCCAGTCGTCGTCAGAAGGTGGGTCGGCGCGGAGGCTTCCTGTCGGCTTTCACCACAACGAGTCATGAGTCCTGCTGATGCCGGCCCTTCTTCTTCCAGGAGTGGCGTTTCTTTGGCAGTTGTTGGTGTTCCTGTAGCAGGCAGTTGTTTTACAGGGTGAGGTTGCTAGCCTCACGCACGCCCAACCCTCCTCTCTTTATCCGGGCTTGGGACCGGCTGCTAAGTCTAAAGAGACTACCAGGTGGAGTTACATGCAACCTTACGTCATCAGATTCTTCAGGAAGATGGGGCCTGAAGATGGACTCAAACTGAATTCTCATGCTGGCTGCTGTCCAGGAACATTGTTCATGCGGGCATGATCGATGTCGGTCGTTTTCAACCTGTAAAGAAGACATATTTGTCGAAAGTTCAGTTGTCACTTTTGTATTGGGTATTAAATCAACGTTACTTTGCACCTTCTCTCTCTCTCTCTCTCTCTCTCTCTCTCTCTCTCTCTCTCTCTCTCTCTCTCTCTCTCTCTCTCCTCTCTCGCTGTTGATGTATTCCTTTGTATAAATTTTTCTATCTTTCCTTCCCTCCTGAGTACGTTCAATGTTTAATCTGTGTGCTTCGTTAAGTAGCTCGGTCTTCGAGAAACCCGTCCACTGAATGTATGTGAGCATGTCGTATTGACAAGGTGATTCAATTCAGTATCGTCCTGTTCGAAAAGCGCGAGTATTACCTGTAAATGTTTCCACCTTTGCAGTTCACGTGACTGTTCCGTTCCTTTCATTTTCTTTCAAGGTTTTGGTGGTGGCTGACTGCGTCTTGCTGTTAGACCTTAGCCCTCCAAAGTGGAGTGAAGGGAAACGGTCTTTCGTTGACTGAGATGCTGTGTTTGTGGTGCAGTGGTGGCCAGTCTGGGTGATGAAGAGCTCAGCGCCTCTTACGAGTGTGGCGAGCAGAACAGCTGGCACCGGTGTGACAACGAGGCGCATGACAAAGTGTTCAGCCATTTGAACCGATCACAATTCAACGACTTGCCTGTTCAGCAACTGACGCCTCTGTGGACCGAGTAAGGGGCGTGTGTGTGTGTGTGTGTGTGTGTGTGTGTGTGTGTGCGTGAGTGCGTGAGTGCGTGCGTGCGTGCGTGCGTGCATGATCGTTATTTTGTCGTGTTTGTGTGTGGTATTCCGATTTTTCTGAAATCTCTCTCTCTCTCTCTCTCTCTCTCTCTCTCTCTCTCTCTCTCTCTCTCTCATCGTGTTCGTGTTGTGTATTCCAATATCACGAAATCATGGCGTGCGTGCGTGCGTGCCTGCGTGTGTGCGTGCCTGCGTGTGTGTGTGTGTGTGTGTGTGTGTGTGTGTGTGTGTGTGTGTACACGAGCGTCTGTGCATGCGCGCACGCGTGCTTGTGTGCGTGTGTGTGTGTGTGTGTGTGTGTGTGTGTGTGTGTGTGTGTGTGTGCGTGCCTGCGTGTGGGTGTGTGTGTGTGTGTGTGTGTGTGTGTGTGTGTGTAGGATGGAATTCTGTTTTACGTCTCGTCACACATATAGGTGATTGCAGACGTCTAAATAACATAGTGTTTACAATTTTGGACTATTATCATAAAAGAAAAGAGGACGATGTGGTTACATAGAACAAAAATAAAGGATAGATGAATTGTAGGACAGAAACTATGAAAAATTAGAGAATAATAACTAAACTATTCTACCTTACGATTATGATTATAAAATGTTCCTTAATGGACTTCCCAAAAGGTTACTCGTTAATTTAACAAGAGAAACAACTGGCCACAAATCTAAAAAGTCAAACACATTAACATGTCCAGTGTCAGCACTTGGTATAACACCATTCAAAAAGGGTTTCGTTAGTTCACAATCAAAAATCACATGTTGAACTGAAAGATCCCCACGACATACGCACTTAACAGTCTGGCAATACTTGGTTCGTAGGGAATTACATAAAAGTCTGAAAGTCAGGCTTGAAACCGGTCGGCTAATCGACAGAAAGTTTGACAGAGTTTGCTGACGAGGTTTTGATGAGGAACTGTATTGACTCAAGAAATCCCTCTCGATTATATGACTAATTTCCTTGTATGACAAAGGACAATCAACCTTAATACTGCCAAATATATTCTTTGTTCCCCTTTTTGCTGCTCTATCTGCTTGATCATTAAAAACGAAGGAGGTGTGCGATGGAACCCAAGAAAATACAACATTAGTACCTTTCATGTAAAGTCAGTGCAACATGTACTTAATCTCAAATAATAATTCCTCTCTCTGTGTATTTTCAAAGCAATGCAAACTTTTTAATACTGACTGTGAATCAACACAAAACAGGATATTAAATATTGAGACTGGCAAGGAAATTTAATAATTTAATGCCATCAGGACAGCAACTAGTTCAGCTGTAAATATGGAATGACCCTTACCTAAATAATATTATTTAATATAATATATGTGTGTGTGTGTGTGTGCGTGTGTGTGTGTGTGTGTGTGTGTGTGTGTGTGTGTGTGTGTGTGTGTGTGTGTGTGTGCGATGTTTTCGGGCTGATATCTCTGGTATGTCGAAATGCACCATCTGCATATCAGTATTGTTCGTTTATGCTTACAGGCCTATACATTACACAGATATCAACTCTGTCTGTCTTTATTGTCGTTTATCGTCTCTTTGTGGAAATACTCTATTGTACATGGATACCTCCGACGTGTATTTGAATTACGTTGTATTGTGACGTGTTGTATGGCTATACTTATTGACAATGCGTTATCTTTGTGAAATAATTGTTTCTCAGAAAGGTGAGAAGAAAAACCTGGCGTTTTATAGATTGTAAGAAGAGAAAAACAAAGTGTAAAATATTTTGAAAAGCGAGGACATTAAAATAGGGCACAAAGGAAAACATCAGCAGACAAAAGTAGAAAGATTTTTTTTTCTAAAGGCTGAATCGAAGAGAGTGACATCAAAGAAGAAATTTCTGGAACATCACCGGACAAGTCTTGTAGAAAGAATTTTTTTTCCTAAAGCTGAATCGAACAGAGTATCATCAAAGATGGAATTTCTGGAACATCACTGGACAAGAGTAGAAATCATTTTTTTTTCTAAAGGCTGGATCGAAGAGAGTGACATCAAAGAAGAAATTTCTGGAACATCACCGGACAAGAGTAGAGAGAATTTTTTTTTTCTACACGGTGAATCGAAGAGAGTGACATCAAAGAAGAAATTTTTGGAACATCACCGGACAAGGGTAGAAAGAATTTTTTTTTCTAAAGGCTGAATCAAACAGAGTATCATCAAAGATGGAATTTCTGGAACATCACTGGACAAGAGTAGAAATCATTTATTTTTTCTTCTAAAGGCTAGATCGAAGAGAGTGACACCAAAGAGGAAATTTCTGGAACATCACCTGACAAGAGTAGAGAGAATTATTTTTTTCTAAAGGCTGAATCGATGAGAGTGACATCAAAGAGGAAATTTCTGGAACATCACCGGACAAGAGTAGAAAGTTGTTTTTTTTTCTTCTAAAGGCTGAATCGAAGAGAGTGACATCAAAGAGAAAATTTCTGGAACATCACTGGACAAGAGTAGAAAGTTTTTTCTACGGGCTGAATCGAAGAGAGTGACATAAAAAAGGAAATTTCTGGAGTAGAATTCTCAAAGCCTGGAACAGAATTTGTACTGAAAGAGCCTACAGCATTCCCACAGGAGGAGGAGGGGACGGTAGGTAGAATGGGTGGGGGCGGGGGGGGGGGGGGGGGGCGGTTGGACAACAGACAAGATCAGTCGACTGTTAGGATGTAGACAGCTGGCTCTTCTTCTCCCCAGCGCAGACAGACCTGTTCGGTTCTCCAGTATTGATGTGATGCTTGTGCAGTAGTAGTAAATGCTAAGCACAACGCACGACATATTGTTGTAGCGTTTCATTGTCATGGGCGTCCGTTTCGTTTTGGGAGGTCCCGCACATTTGGAGACTTTTTTTCCCCTCCACCACCCCCACCTTTACTGGGTTTAAAAAAAATCTTTTTTGTCTTTCGTTTTTTGTTTATTTTCCTTCTATTTTTCTTTCCCTTTTTTGTTTTGTTTTTGTTTATTTTCCTTCTATTTTTCTTTCCCTTTTTTTGTTTTGTTTTTTGTTTATTTTCTTCTATTTTTTCTTTTCCTTTTTTGTTTTGTTTTTGTTTATTTTCCTTTATTTTTCTTTCCCTTTTTTTGTTTTGTTTTTGTTTATTTTCCTTCTATTTTTCTTTCCCTTTTTTTGTTTTGTTTTTGTTTATTTTCCTTCTATTTTTCTTTCCCTTTTTTTTGTTTTGTTTTTGTTTTTTTCCTTCTATTTTTCTTTCCCTTTTTTTGTTTTGTTTTTGTTATTTTCCTTCTATTTTTCTTTCCCTTTTTGTTTTTTTTTTTTATTTTCCTTCTATTTTTCTTTCCCTTTTTTTGTTTTGTTTTTTGTTTTTTTATTTTCCTTCTATTTTTCTTTCCCTTTTTTGTTTTGTTTTTGTTTATTTTCCTTTATTTTTCTTTCCCTTTTTTTGTTTTGTTTTTGTTTTTTCCTTCTATTTTCTTCCTTTTTTGTTTTTTTTGTTTATTTCCTTCTATTTTTCTTTCCCTTCTTTTGTTTTGTTTTTGTTTATTTTCCTTCTATTTTTCTTTCCCTTTTTTTGTTTTGTTTTTGTTTATTTCCTTCTATTTTTCTTTCCCTTTTTTTGTTTTGTTTTTGTTTATTTTCCTTCTATTCTTCTTTCCCTTTTTTTGTTTTGTTTTTGTTTATTTTCCTTCTATTTTCCTTTCCCTTTTTTGTTTGTTTTTGTTTATTTTCCTTCTATTTTTCTTTCCCTTTTTTTGTTTTTGTTTATTTTCCTTCTATTTTTCTTTCCTTTTTTTTGTTTTGTTTATTTTCCTTCTATTTTTCTTTCCCTTTTTTTGTTTTGTTTTTGTTTATTTTCCTTCTATTTTTCTTTCCCTTTTTTGTTTTGTTTTTTTTTCTTCTATTTTTCTTTCCCTTTTTTTGTTTTGTTTTTGTTTATTTTCCTTCTTTTTTCTTTCCCTTTTTTTGTTTTGTTTTTGTTTATTTTCCTTCTATTTTTCTTTCCCTTTTTTTGTTTGTTTTTGTTTAGGCGGTCTCCCCCCCCCCCCCCCCCCCAATTCTCACGCACCATGCAAGTCTGTATGTTGTATTGCTTGCTACTACTAATCGACATTTTCTTGGCCGACTTTAATGTTCTGGCATTTGATACAGCGAGTCAAGGTTTATTTTTGTACTAGTGTTTGGTGTAGTGACACTTTCACACCGTATATAACAAGAAGAAACAAGGAAAACAAAATAAATAAATAAATGAATTCTTTAAAAGACAGGAAGGAAGACAGAAAGGCCCGGACATCTCCCGAGCACCATCCTTGAAATGAAAGACGATTGAAGTCTGCAAGGTTGAGAGGAGGCGTGCTCAAAGGGCAGGCGACTCAGGTGTGTGTACGCCTGCTCTTGTGCGAGTCGTATGGTTTTAACTTACCTTCTGACAAAGCCCTAGATGGCCAGTTGGCTCGTTTCTTTGATGTTAAGGATCGTCATTCAACCGAAATATGGCTGGTCCATGGGTGTTCTACAGCTTCGTTTGGTGATCTTCGCGCCTGAGAGAGAGATATATATATATATATATATTATATATATATATATATTGAATTATAAACAAAGCTTGCTCTTATGTCTTAGATTGACGAAATAGGGGGAAATAAGCATTCATATCTGCAGTGGTAGATGATTCTGCCTAACTAACAGTATGTGTTTGAGTGGGTGAATGGAGAAAAATAAAATAAATGCTTCTAAAAATGAGCCTTCAGCAAGCTTATATATAGTCTCCAAGGGGGAGACATCCTCCAATAGGGAGGGAAACTCACTAACACGTAACTCCTGGTCATATACCGATATTTCGAAACCTTGTTGTTTCTCCTCAGTGACCGCGGAAAGTGGTAATTTGACTCCTCTGCCTTTTCAGTTTTAAGAAGAATGCAATCCAGAAAAGGCTGGTGTGCAATACCGTAGTATATTTGTTGAGTTTTCAAAAAACCAACCAAGGTGCCACCTAAGAAGCAAAAGAAAATCATGAAAGAGCAAAATAAGCTACATTTTCTTGTGAAAAGTAAAAAAATATAAAAAGATATCCTCTTAAGACACAAGTGCTGAGGGTCAGTTCTTGGAATGAATCCGCAAGGGACTAAAATACAACAAACTAATAAATTCCAAGGATAAGTACCGCGCACCGTTCCAGCAACTTACAGAGCAGCTTGGTGTTGCAATGACTGCAAGAAATATTGAATTATAAACAAAGCTTGCTCTTATGTCTTAGATTGACGAAATAGGGGGAAATAAGCATTCATATCTGCAGTGGTAGATGATTCTGCCTAACTAACAGTATGTGTTTGAGTGGGTGAATGGAGAAAAATAAAATAAATGCTTCTAAAAATGAGCTGGAACGGTGCGCGGTACTTATCCTTGGAATTTATTAGTTTGTTATATATATATATATATATATATATATATATATATATATAATATATATATATATATATATATTCTATCATTAAAGTCCGTTGAGGAAGACCAAAAGTGGTCGAAATATTGGGAAAGATTTTACGTGATTGTTGTTATCTTCTTTGTTTGGATGTTTATATATATGTTACAGTCAAATCGGGAAATCAGGCATTCTCCGAGAATGCCTGAAAGTTTAGGCATTCACGGTAAATCCCTGGTTTGATCAGGCAATACCGTAATGACTGAAAATTTTCAGGCATTATCAGGAAATGACTAAAAACTACTTGTGCAAATTTCCCGTTTTGCCTGACTGTTAGGCAAAACGGGTTGTTCTGAGACCTTGTCTGTTTTTACATAGCCTGCCTTGAGCATGAATTTTTAGTGAGTTTCTCTTCTAGCACATTGTTCATTCATCTTTTTCCCCATTTCACTGAGTTCGGAGTGATTGGAGTTTGTTTTTTACGGGTGCAGGTCACTACCGCGAGCGTCACTACCGCGTGTAACACTATCACGAGTGTAACACTACCGCGAATAACACTACCGCGTGTAACACTTCCACGTGTGTAACACTATCGCGTGTGTAAAACTACCGCGAGTAACACTACCGCGTGTAACACTTCCGCGTGTGTAACACTATCGCGTGTGTAAGACTACCGCGAGTAGCACTACCGCGTGTAACACTTCCGTGTGATGATGAGAGGCTGGGAAAGACTGGCATGTCGGGAACCACGTGGGCTAACCTTTTTTTTGGCCCGGAGTTCGGAGTGATTGGAGTTTGTTTTTACATAGCCGGCCTTGAGCATGAATTTATTGTGAGTTTCTCTTATAGCACATTTTCTCTTTAACTTTTTCCCCTGTTCGCTGAGTTTGGAGTGATTGGAGTTCACTTTCAGTATAATGCTAGTTCCATTGTGACGTTGCTCTCAATGTTGAGGGTAGCAATGGAGGAAACAGAATCGGTAGAAGATGGACAAGCTGATAAAGAAACGAAAGTCACCTGCTGAAACCCCGATCTACTATGTGACAATTGAAGACACATTCGACGTGATCAGAACAGCTCATCTTGCCACAGGACACGGTGGAAGGGATAGGGTTCTAAAGGAACTTGAACAGAAATTTGCAAATGTGCACAGAGAAAGCGTTGAACTTTTCAAGTCTTTCTGCAAGGTGTGCCAAGAAAAGACAAAGCGACAAAAAACAAAAGGAGTTGTTGTGAAACCCATCCTTTCAAGTGATTTTTCTTCCAGGTGTCAAGTTGACCTGATTGACTTTCAGTAGATGGAGACCCGCGGAATATCCTGGGGGTGATTCTTGACAGGAGTGAAAATGACAACTACACACTGGTGACCAAGCATGGGATTTTAAAAGGAGCCTACACCAGAAACGAGTTCGAACTGTGTCCACAAAAACTGTTGTCTTTGAGTGAAATGAACTGTGTTAAGCACGTAAGTCTTCGAGAGGCAGTCATCCTGGGCTACCAAAGCGGAGGACAAGGATACGTCAAGTGCAACTGTTCGGGTGCAAAGAAATGCCAGAACAATCGGTGCAAATGCTTCAAAGCAAAACTGAAGTGCAACAGTCGGTGTCACCAATCCTTGACTTGTGGAAACAAATGAACTGTTGACAGAAAGTTCTGTTTTAATGTGCATTTTAGTTGTAAGAATTAAACATTAAACTGATTTCATCATTATGTTCTTTAATTGAATGCCTTAAAATTAAGAGAGAGAGGAGAGAGAGAGAGAGAGAATACAGAATAGATTCCAAACTGACAGCATTGGCCCGGCACAGGCAGTTGATGGCTGGACAGCACTACCTTCCTGATGGTAAAGAGGCATGAAACCAATTACGACCCCAGCCAGTCAAAGTGTTACAGTAGGCTTATGTGCTGAAATGCTTTCAGACTCTCACCAGAAACACAGATTGTGAGCGGTAGGCATTCTCCGATAATGCCTGACAGCCTATTTCAGTCAATCACCGATAATGCCTGAAAATTTTCAGTCATTACCGGTATTTCCTGATCAAACCAGGGATTTACCGTGAATGCCTAAACTTTCAGGCATTCTCGGAGAATGCCTGATTTCCCGATTTGACTGTAACATATATATATATATATATATATATATATATATATATATATATATATATATATATATATATATATATATATATATATATAACGGTAAGTTAGGCACAGTCATGTACAGTCATGTTAAGACGGAATTATACAGTACAGCACAAGTTGTTATACAGAAACATAATACAGAGAAAAAATACATCTCGATTAAAGCGAACAGGAGAACAATCACAATAACACAATTAATGTTGATTAACAATACTCTCAGGCAGAGAACAAAAACGCTGACCTTACAGTCTACAGTCCGCGAGTATAATGACACATGCACGGCGTGTTTGTTACTGCTAAGTCTAGAACTGTTTACCTTTCTTTGTTTCGTTGTAAGCATCGTTTGCTGCCCTTCATTTCAAGTGTTATTGTTGTCATCTATTATTGTCTACAACTTCGTCCAAAACCGCCAATGCTGTGGATAGATGCTGGATTAAAAAAACTGGATGCTGGATTAAAAAAACTGGATGCTGGATTAAAAAACTGGATGCTGGATTTTTAAAAAACTGGATGCTGGATTAAAAAAACCGGATGCTGGATTGAAAATCTGGATGCTGGATTGAAAAACTGGATGCTGGATTAAAAAAAAACTGGATGCTGGATTAAAAAACTGGATGCTGGATTAAAAAACTGGATGCTGGATTAAAAAAAAAACTGGATGCCGCATTTAAAAAAAACTGGATGCCGCATTTAAAAAAAACTGGATGCTGGATTGAAAAACTGGATGCTGGATTAAAAAACTGGATGCTGGATTGAAAAACTGGATGCTGGATTAAAAACCCGGATGCTGGATTAAAAAACTGGATGCTGGATTGAAAACCTGGATGCTGGATTAAAAAACTGGATGCTGGATTGAAAACCTGGATGCTGGATTAAAAAAACCTGGATGCTGGATTGAAAACCTGGATGCTGGATTAAAAAAAAACCTGGATGCTGGATTGAAAACCTGGATGCTGGATTAAAAAACCGGACGCTGGATTGAAAACCTGGATGATGGATTAAAAAAAAAAACTGGATGCTGGATTGAAAACCTGGATGATGGATTAAATAACCTGGATGCTGGATTAAAAAAAAACTGGATGCTGGATTAAAAACCTGGATGCTGGATTTAAAAAAACTGGATGCTGGATTTAAAAAAACCTGGATGCTGGATTGAAAACCTGGATGCTGGATTTTTAAAAAACCTGGATGCTGGATTGAAAACCTGAATGCTGGATTAAAAAGGTGGATGCTGGATTTTTAAAAAACTGGATGCTGGATTTAAAAAAAAAAATGGATGCTGGATTGAAACCCTAGATGCTGAATTAAAAAAAAACTGGATGCAGGATTTTAATAAAACTGGATGTTGGATTAAAAAAACTGGATGCTGGATTTTTTAAAAAATGATGCTGGATTAAAAAAAAATGATGCTGGGTTAAAAAAACTGGATGCTGGATTTAAAAAAACAAACTGGACTCTGGATTAAAACTGGATGCTGGATTACAAAACTGGATGCTGGATTAAAAAAAACCCGGATGCTGGATTAAAAATTTGGATGCTGGATTGGAAAAAAAACCTGGATGGTGGATTAAAAAACTGGATGCTGGATTGAAAAAAAAAACTGGATGCTGGATTAAAAAAATAACTGGATGCTGCATTGAAAACCTGGATGCTGGATTGAAAAACTACGGCGTTACATGGCAAAAACCAGCACTGTTCATTGTTCTTTGTTCGGTTGTCAAGTATTAATTACTGCAGTTCATTTTAAATGTTATTATTGTCATATATCATTGTTTACAATTTCGTCCAAAATTGACGATACTGTGAATAGATGTTAGATTGACAAAATACTACCAAAGCCCAGCGCACAATATCATCACGCAGTTCAGCACCAAACAAACCTACCACCAAAGCCCAGCGCACAATATCATCACGCAGTTCAGCACCTAACAAACCTACCACCAAAGCCCAGCGCACAATATCATCATGCAGTTCAGCACCTAACAAACCTACCACCAAAGCCCAGCGCACAATATCTGCAGTTCAGCACCAAACAAACCTACCACCAAAGCCCAGCGCACAATATCATCACGCAGTTCAGCACCTAACAAACCTACCACCAAAGCCCAGCGCACAATATCATCACGCAGTTCAGCACCTAACAAACCTACCACCAAAGCCCAGCGCACAATATCATCATGCAGTTCAGCACCTAACAAACCTACCACCAAAGCCCAGCGCACAATATCATCATGCAGTTCAGCACCTAACAAACCTACCACCAAAGCCCAGCGCACAATATCATCACGCAGTTCAGCACCAAACGAGTATCTATAATTCAACACCCTGCAGCCCCAACCCACACTCGGTGCCTGTTGCAGGTACTACCGGGTCCAGATGCAGTGCATCATCCGGGAGACCTCCCAGGAAGCGGACAGCTGCCCCGACCAGTGGCGGGGCGTGGCTCTCAGGCGACTGTTTCTGGCACTGGTACCCTGGGCCACCCTGGGTGTGCTGCTACCCCTCAACCTGGAAGATCTGGTCCACAGGCTGCCGCCAGCCAGCCCTTCGGTTCCTGGTCAATACCCGGTGTAAACTGTTGGGGGTGAGGGTTCGATACGACGCCATGATCTTCATCACAATGGTGGTTTGCTATGCAAGCATGTCGAACGCTTTTCTTTGTGTGATACCTATATCCTGAAAAGAGGCTGTTAGTTACTTGTCGGATCTATGCAAATAGAACTGGTGTAATGTATTGACCTGGTTGTATATGATTTGGAATCAGAATAAAAGGACAACCTCAGAGAAGCCTTAAATAAATGTTAGCGAACCGCCCAGAGAACGTGGACAAACGAGTTACAAGACAAAACACGACGCGTTTCGACCTCTTAGGTCTTCGTCTGGTGATAAATAAACGAATAAAACAACGAAAATTCACTTAGCTTTGGTCGCTTCAGATCGCTCAGGGTTCAGCGCAAGGAGAAGGCGTTGAATGAGAACGAGGCTGTTGGAAGGGAAATAGTGAGCGAGTCAAAGCCGTAATGATGATAATAATATTACTGATAGGAATACTATTAATGGTCAAAATATTGGGGGGGGGGGGGGGGGGGGGGGGGGGGGGGAAGAAAAAAAAAAAAAAAAAGGGACAAGATCAATCTTGGTGTCAATATGTGTATGGAGAGAAGGAGAGTGGGTTAGAGGATTCTTAAGCAGCAGGGTTGCCGTGGCAACAGTCCCAGAGGCGAAAGCGATGGTGATGTCAATGCTAGGGGTAGTATCAATACTAGCAATAGTATTACTGAATGATACTGCTAACAACGATAGTGAAGGTTAAGGTAACGAAAGCATGATACAGAAATATATTTAGAAAATACATTTTTATAATAATCAAATAAATAAATAAAAGAAACATTAAAAAAAAAAAATTAATAATAATAAATTAAAAATAAAAATAAAAAAATTAATCTAATAAATGCATAAATAAGACAGCTATAAGTTATGTGTGAGGTGAATAGTGGGAGATAAGGTAGTATGTGTGTGTGTAGTGGGAGGATATTGTGGGCTGAGATTGATATATATCTCTCTTTTTTTTTTTTTTTTTTTCACGACCAACGATAAAGGAGCTAGCATTCTATTCATTATGTGTGTGTGTATGTGTGTGTGTGTGTGTGAGAGTGTGAGTGTGTGTGTGTGTGTGTTCCATTTGTAATATCAGCCTTATTCATTGGTTACCCCCACCTCCACCCCCGACAACCGCCATGCCCACCAACATCCCTGCACACATCATTACTAGGGCAGGGGGGGGGGGGGTAAGTCGATTGATGTAGCAAATGGAGAGACTCAGAGAGTGTAGGAAAAGGGAAGGGGAAGATAGCTGGAACCTATGTCTGAGGTAAACAGAGGTAGGGTGTGCATAGGTGGAGGATATTTCAGGCTGGAGCTGCAGAGATGGAATGGCACATACTACTTTTGGACGTTGATGCCATGAGGGTGCACGGTGCCCAGTTTGGCAATGAGATGAGATTCTGCATAAGGCGTTCCAAGTTGTCACTCTTAGATTGCCAAAGTGCCAAGACTTTGACATGGTTGATGTTGTGTTGGGCATGGTTGAAGTGTAGAGCGACTGGTTTGGGCCGATGGTGGCGGATGTCGGCCAGGTGTTCAGAGATGCGCGTCTCAAGTGTGCGAGATGTCTCACCTACATAGATCTTACCGCACAGCTGACAGTGGATGGCATACACAATGTGGTGGCTCTGGCAGGAGAAAGTGCGTTTAATAGTGAAAGAGCCTGTGGGGCCATGTAGGATGGTGTCTGGTTTGGTGAGAGAGCAGATTTTGCAGTTGGGTTTTGAGCAGGGGAAAGTACCTGGTGGCTTAGGTGTGAAGATTTTGTTCAGCTTAGAGCGCACCAGTAGGTCGTTGAGGTTTTGTCACGTTTGAAAGTGATCATTGGTTTCGTCTCAAAGGCAGGTTTATGATTTTCTACCATGTGCCAGTTAGACTTCAGGATCCTGCAGATGGGCAGATTTTGAGGATGGAAGAGAAGGCAGGCAGTGGGTCTGTCTGTCTCTTTGGGAGGTTTAGTTTCCAGGTAGATGTTCTGGATTTAGCTGCAGTGCGGCTGAGAGCATCATTGATGACGGCACTAGGGTATCTACGCAGACTCTGCTCTAGCGAAGAAGATTTCACTATACAAGCAGCCAAAATGTCTGATTTTTTCACCAACCGTGGATACCCTAGTGCCGTCATCAATGATGCTCTCAGCCGCACTGCAGCTAAATCCAGAACATCTACTCTGCTCACTATTTCCCTTCCAACAGCCTCGTTCTCATTCAACGCCTTCTCCTTGCGCTGAACCCTGAGCGATTTGAAGCGACCAAGCTAAGTGAATTTTCGTTGTTTTATTCGTTTATTTACACCAGACGAAGACCTAAGAGGTCGAAACGCGCCGTGTTTTGTCTTGTAACTCGTTTGTCCACGTTCTCTGGGCGGTTCGCTAACATTTATTTAAGATTTGTTTAGATTTCCGCCTGCAGTCGTCTCGCTTTGCAACTCAGAGAAGCGTTTGCTATTTCATTCTCATGAAGTACCATCATCAACAAAATAAAGGACGTAGTATCCAATTTATTTAATCGCCAACAAAATAAAGATTATACCCGTTAAGTACTATCATCAACAAAATAAAGATTATACCCGTTAAGTACTATCATCAACAAAATAAAGAACACTGTTATCTAAGTGGGGGAGGGGGGGGGGGGGTGAAAGAGGGGTAAGCAAAGTAGAGGACAGAGTGAATGGGGTTCCGACCAGAGACGAATACAATACGTTGCCTGTCCAAAAATTCGTATCTCGACTGCGCGAATGGGCGGTGTGGGAGGTCGTTGTCTCAGTGTATGTGTGTGTGGTGTGTGTGTGTGTGTGTGTGTGTGAGAGAGAGAGAGAGAGAGAGAGAGAGAGAGAGAGAGAGAGAGAGAGAGAGAGAGAGGCCATAATGCGCATAATTTAAAGCTGATGGATAGATGAATTAATAACTAAGATGAGAGAAGTTAAGAAGAGGGTCTCGTGGCTACAACTTGGATGTCTGACCGATGCATTAGCTCAACGCGCTGGTCAGACCTGGAGTACCTCCTAACATTGGTTGTGCCATTGTACGTGTGTGCAGTGTGTACACGTGTGTGTTGTGCATGGGATGTGTGGGCACGGGCCCATGTGCATGTGCCAGCCCATGTGTGTGTGCACGATGTGCGTATATGTGTATGCAGGAGTGTGTGTGTATGTGCTCACGCATGTCTGCGCGCTTCTGTGTGCATGCGTTTGCAGAAGCAGATGTGCGTGTCTGTGATTTGTGGCTTGTGTGAGCATACACACGTATCTGCATTTGTATGTGTACATATATGTGTGTATCTTTGTATGTGGGTGTATACGCATGTGCGTATGTCTATGCACGTGCGCGTTTATGTGTGTGCGTGTATGTGCACACGCGTGTGGATAAGTGCGCATGCACAGATGTGCATGTGTGCGCATAGGTGCGAGCATGCGTGTGCGTGCGTGTGCGACTGCTTGCACCTTTGATCATTTGTGGAAAATGAATGTTCAGATGACTTAGAAGAAACAAGAACAAGAACATCAAATACAGCATACATGTGCATGCACACACACATAACAATAAGAACAACACCATACACAACACACACTCACACACCGAGGCTCGCACACTTCTTTACTTTGAGGGGCGTACACAGTCTGTGTGTAATTGGCCGAGAGAGCAGTAATCAAGGTCACAGGATATTTCAAGGGCCAGTTGAGAAGGTGGACCTGGGGATGAAGGGGACGGGAGGTCCCTTTGAGGAGAATCAAGAAGGTAAAGGGAAAAAGAAACATGAAGTGAAGAGTGGGATCATGGCCATCTCATCAGTGCACCAATGAAATAAGTGGTCAACACAGAAGCAAGGTGTCTGTAAAGGTTAGTCGTCTCCTCCACAGTATGTGTGTGTCGTCTTCTGGTGGTGTCTACGTATGTACAGAGCCCGTCCCCTTCCCCACTCACCCTATGCCTTTCACTCAGCAAGCGCAGATAGTCATCATGTGTTTGAAATGCAACTAGATTATCTCTTTTGTTCTGTGATGGCCATCAAAGTTAAAACAGATAATATTCCACTCAGGAGCTTTTCACATTTATGGGAGTGTATCCACACACATATACATACCAATATGAACTTTATGAACTAAGTATTCCAAAACTTTTTGTATGTGTTTTATTTGAAACAAAAGTTTATAATGGAAACCGAGCATGACAGTAAATCAAGAGAACGGGAAAAAAAGAGGAATTCTAATTCATAATGTCGTAACTCTGCAACAAGTCAGAGAGGGAAAAAAAACCTCCCATTCTTCAAAGGCACAGCTTTGACAGAAAATGCAGACATAAATATAACAAACCAACCTGAAAATGTTTCATACAGGTCTTCAACCTGAAATTCTGACTCGCATATCGTAACAAACCTGACACACATACATGCCCCAAAAGCTTTTTGTCACATCTTCACCAACCACACGATAGTAGCTGTAACATTGTCATTAAAATGATCTTGCAATGAACGTTAAGGCTTTTCTGGATTTCTATAGTGAAGGAATTCATTGTAACAAAATACCTTTTGTAAGGCAGAACAAATGCTGGAGACAATGAGTTGGATTCAAAAGTGCACCACACACATATATATACATACAATCACACACACACTGAAGCAAACAAACACTGTGTGTGTGTGTGTGTGTGTGTGTGTGTGTGTGTGAAGCAGAATACTACTTGCAAGCAATAACTTTTGTCTCAAAGTTCAACACACTGAATATAAAAATCCAAAACAACACTGAATACAAAAATCAGAAAATAATCCTCTGAAAACATAAATCAGGAAATAATGCTAACACTCAAAACCCCCAAATCAGGAAATACTACTAACACTTTAAACACAAAAATCAGGGGAAAATGTTGTTGTTTCTTAGGTCACTTTTTTTAGGACGCCAAAAATAAAAGATGAAATCCAGGACAATTATGACATTAGAACAAGAAAAAAAATCAGGAAAAGTGTTGGGGGGGGGGGGGGGGGGGGGGGGGGGCATGGGCTCTATGGGTGAGCCAGGACACCAAAAGTAAACCTCAAATCCAGAACAACAAAGACATCAGAACAAGAAAATAAGAAACCAAGTTATTAATGGATGAGAATGTCTACAACTTGAGACAACTTAACTGATAACGATGAAGCCCTTTCTGGCTTTGCAACTAAAGAAAAAACATTCCAAACCCAGTCTTGTATAAAATGGTTCTTGGTCCATGGAAAAACCATTAGTTCATGATGTGCGAGAAGCACAGGTCCATGTATGCACACACACAAACAGTTCAAAACATTTCTTGACCAGAAGTGGGCTGGGGGAGGAAAATGGAATCAAACCAAGCAAACAAAATTTCTGCCAAAGCCAACCACAAAATCCATAATAATGAAAAAAAAGAAATGAATAACATAACACACACACAAACGTTTTGTATGTAAATGTATCCGACAGTATTTTCTTTTCACACTGACCACACCTTGGTCATTATCATGTACCATGATTAAAAGTGATAGTTTTGTAAACCTGCTGAAAAAATTCTGGTGAACCACTGATAACAAGACATAGAAGTTTTATCAAGCCTGTGTCAATTATCGCAGCAATAATGAAGCGTACCACAACGGCAGGAGCCAATGTAAGAGCAAAAAGATGATTGAACATACAAGCACACAAACACGCATAGATATGCAACAATTACTTTTACACATATACACACACATCCTTGCACATCACTTTAATTAATGGTTAATAACAACATACTATGCACATCTACCAATTTCTAAAAAAACAAACATGCAAAACAAGTTATCTCCCATCAAATCTAAACTTGCTTTGATTTGCAAAAATAACTAGTTAAACCCAGCTAAGCAAGGCTTTCAGCACAAAGCAAGGTAGCTACCAGTAAATAATTTCAATGGCTCCATATTGTGACCTTGACCTTTTACTTCAGACTCCACTTCCAACAAGGCTCACGTTTAGGCCAACACCAATCCTTGAAGTTGATGAAAACTGGTTACCAGACCCTAATTCCACCATGCCTCTCAGCTCATCTGTTACGACAACGTCATGTTGCCACCCCTGACCTTTCCTTTAAATGCTGGAAGCAAACACATGTGACCTGTCACACACTCACAAGCTTTCTGCACCATGTCATGATCTGATCCTGATCTTTGGGTTTGATTCTTGAATGTTGATGGGGCCACTGTCCTCACACCAAGTTTGACGAATGAAAAGCAAGATAAAAACTCTGAAAGTGTTTCCACCAGCTCTTTCTACTTTTTCCGTAGTTTGCATCGACTTCAGATGACCTACTTGCAACTACTTAAAGAAGATATGTGGAAGGGATGTAAACCGTATTTACTGCCAAGTCCAACGTCTTCATCATTTTACTCTACAACTTGTAGTTCAAAAAGATATTCCTACATTGGAAGTTCACAATACACACAAAGTAAAACTGACGATTACATAAAGACTAATTACACTTGCAAGTCATCTGAAAAATGAATGTAACAAAAATGCAAATATTACTCGTCAAAAAACCACAACAGAAAAAATGTACCTGACTACAATGGGACCCATTTTCAATTTCATGATACATGTACAGCCTAGCCAGCCACACAGGGGACTTGAAAGTAAACAATGCACAATTTATATGCCAAAGCAGCTCACATCACTGAAGTGAATATCATCCCATGATGATTAGAATGTTTATAAAATCAATGTTGTGCAATATGTCTTAACTAGAGTGTGCACACTGTACCAAGCACAGATGAATCAATGTCTATGATTTGTGGGGGGAAAACAAAAGCAAAAACAACAAAAAAAGAAAAACAGAGAAAGGGGGCTGCAAAATTTGTACCAAACATCAGTGTTGGCGTCTCCTGGGCTTTGTACTTGTGTAAACTATATCATTTGTACCAAACATCAGATGGACCACTTCACTGTCCACAATGGTGTTGAACAGTCGGTCACTTATCACTGTCACACTGGACACAAACTAAAAATCTATATGCTTTTTAAACATTTTTTTGAGCTGAATCAAGTACTTAGCAAATGGCATCCACTTCACATCAGTTATTTTCCTCAAATGGAACATCTTTCCACAGAGACTGCTTTGGAAAATGCATGGTCACCCTAAATGGTCAGTACAGGGCTTTTCTATGGTACACTGGAAATGGTGGAGGCAGAGTTTAGGGTGGAACGTCATTTTAAAAAAAGTATAGAACCAGCTATGTATGAGAAGACAGCAAATGAAGCACGGAGAGGGGAGAGGGCGGGGGAACAGACGATAGGAAGGGTATGCAAATACAATACACGAATACTTCTATTCAAGTGTTCAGTCAAAACACAACAAACTGGCATTTCCTGGAGGGCACTTCGAGTTGTAAGAAAACATGTGCATGACATTTTTTTCCCTCTTTTTGATCAGCACTGCAAGTCCCACAGTGCACACCCATCCAGCTGGACATGCTGAAACAAAGCGAGGAAAACATCATTTTCTCCACCTCAAGACAAAATCTGCACACACACACACACACAAATGAACATAACAAAAAGAGACAACAAAATAAAGCTAATTTTGGAATGGGTGTTCCTGGAATTGGTTTCCTCATTTACCTGCATGACTCGATTAACCCCAATCATGGAAGACGGCCATGAAATAAAACGTAAACACATTTTATTTAGTCCCAAAGGAAGACCAAAATGCTACAAAAATTTGCAAGTTGCAGCCAAGATCGAAGCATAATCACACAGAGCGGACAAACACATTGAAAAAAACACAGGCACAATCCCGATGCGAGGAGAACCCTGAAAACACAGCTACTTAGGACCAAGGTGAGGAAACGTCCTTGTCATCGGGCTGCTGGAAAGGCTGCGGCCAAGAGGAAGCGTCTCTGCCAAGGTGAGGGAACTCCTCCCGCATCAACACAATGGTGCGACAGTTGGGACAGGTGCGCTCCCCTGGTCTTTCACCCACTTGTCAATACACTGCAAGGCAAAGGGAGTGAATCAGAGAGGCGATCAGAAGAATGCATGCCTCCGCAAGGTCAATCCCAACCTAAATCCATGGTGTATCTCTTAACCCTCTTGACAGGCGAGAACCCGCTAGCGCCCAACCGGAAATCACACGGCCAAAACGCTGAGCAACTGCCAGCGCCTGGTAAAACACGTGGCAACAATGGGCGTCGCCATATTTCTCGTAGAAAAGGAAGTCTCGCGAGAACGTGACTTCCTTCTTCCTGTGGCCATTTACTTCCGTTTGCAAAAAAACCGCGAGTCGATACGTGCCGTAGTTCTCGAGTTACGAATTTTTTAAGTTTTGTGGTCGAAATGCTGTTTTTCGCCATCGCTAACCTTGATTTCTGCCGTTCTATAACGAGATTTAGTGATGAAGATACTGTGATTTGTAGGATTTACGGCATAAGACTTAGTGAAAGTGCTGGGTAATGAAGCTTAGAGTGACCTAGATTTCGACTGGGATGATGTTCCAGGTATGATTTGGAAGAACGTTCTGAAGAAGATTTTTTTTCCCCCCTGAGTAAATGGCTCATATGATATTCTTCAAACTTATGATATAGCAACATATATATTCGTAGGAATTTTTTTAATTATTTTCATTTCACTATTTCCTTTCCTCTCTTTTAAATTAATTTTTAAATTGGGTAACCATGTTCAAATTACGGAGTTACTTACCTTGCCGATGGGTTTTCGGCGTAACTAAGCTCAGGTAAGTGCATACTAAGACGGTTAATGTATCTCCGATATCATCACAGACGGACATAAATGGTTTGCACCCAAACTCAACCCACAGATACGGATGAAACAGAGCCTAGCATTGGAAAAAGTGATTTCGGCTTACTCGGCCTTACTTTTCCTTCAGCCTCTTTCTGTGGATGTCCGTTTCGCAGTGGTTTTTCAACGCAACGAAACCTTTGTTTGAGTACGCGATCTCCTTATCGCACAACATGCAATGGGCCTTGCCAGCACAAGTCGGTTTCCTGAAAAATTCACCATATCGGCACTTGCCCTTTTCATTTCCGTCGTCGTCAAAAATGACAAAATCGGCATCAAGCCAGTCCCATCTCCATTGGTAGCGGCATCCTTGGTCAGAAAACGGCTTTCCGCGTTGAACAACATCGACTCTTCGCGCCATGATGCTCGCTGCTGTAAGTTAACAAGGGAAAGTGTACAAAGATGGCGGCGAGCCCGACCGATTTGGAATAGGCGACAGCGTACCGAATAAGAAGCGTGCCGGATGCGAATTTTTTTTCCCGCGATAAAAACGATTTCGGCGTACGCTCAATCGAAATCGGCGTATGGGGGTCTATGAATCGGCGTATATACGCCGAAAGGCTTACAATGCTAGACCCTGATGAAAATGTACTCCTCCTCGCACAAATAACACATGAATAAAAACATACGCAGTAAAAATGTCCATGGAAAGAGTCACAACAAGAAAATATTAAACTCACAATTCTAGACACCAAAATATCTGTTTTAAGCTTCTTTGTTGGCGAATAATTAAATCTGAGTTTCCATTACCCAAGAGAAGGAAAAGAAAAGAAAGAAAAGCAAGGGAAAAATGCATGCAATACAAGAAACAGATAGCAAAAGCTGAAGAGGAAATGCATGGCTGTATAGCAGCTTGTTCTTTGTTGCACATTTGTACATGTGTACATTGAGGGCCAGTTTTCAAGGCACAAGGACCTCCAAGCCAAACCAAGCACCAGCAATGGCCTTTTGCACTATCTGTCCAAATCCAAAACTTATGAGCACCACCTAGGAACACGGATACCCTACAAATCTTGAAGGCAGTTTAGACCAGGACAAACACAGCACCATTTCTCATGCGCAGCTTAGAAAGCTGAAAAACCTGTCTGTGTGTGTATGGGTAACGGCATACATATACTTTTCAGTACATGCTTTCAGCAGACTACAAACTGATTTGACATGGAGGCATGGGATCAACAAGGACTCCAAAACCTACCTGCTTATGGAAGTTGTGACCACAATCCAAAACATAAGGCGACTCTGTGGAGAACTCTAACAGACAAATGCTGCACTCGTCTTCAGCACTCTGCAAAGCACATACAGCAAGGCACAACTTTTAATACAAATTACAATGCTGTCTATGTGATATAGCACTGATCTGCCCAGATTTCAACGAGGATTTTATGACATGGGCATGCCAAAATGAAAAACAAAATAAAACCTAGGTGACATCCAGTATGCATACCAGCCCCGTAACTTATAAATGGCGGTGGAAAGAGAATGGGAGGAGTCAAAATAACGAGTGAATGGCAACCCAAATGATGGGGAAGGGTTTGTGGAAAGGTTCAGAATGGGACACATGAGGACATACGGATGGAGCAGATAAAACCACAACAACTTCAAAGTAGTGGTTGGGCTTTAAACATTACCATCTCTTTCACATCCTACTTCTTTGATTTTCTCCTCTCTGATCATTCTGACAATGAGTTTCCATTTCATTTGATTTTGTCTGTTTGACAGGACATCTATTTCTGCCTGCTCTTTCTGATCGCGTTTCTTTTTGATTGTATTATCATTTCCTTTCGAAAAAAAATTATTCTGTCTCAGAGCTTAATCTAGGATTTTTCAAAAAGGGCGGCAGTCCCCCCCTCATATAAAAAAAAGGGACCCCCCCCCCCCCCCCCCCCCCCCCCCCCCCGGGCCACTTCAGCCAATCATCTTGAAACCGGTGTTAAAAAAAGGGGGGCACTCCCCCCCCCCCCCCTCCCCCTGAGCAATCAACAGCTCAGACAGACATAACATTCCAGTCAAATCACAGTCTGAAGCCCATCCTAAGGATCAGCTTCAAAATCATCTTACAACATATGTCCCAGACTACACAAAGAGCAAATCACCATCAGACGCTTTACGAGTCTTGGACCGCTGTCCTCATTGTGGACGTAAACTGTCTCTGGTACCACTTTGCTTCCTAATTGTTTCTGGTGCATGTGGGGGTACATTAGGCGCCGATGGTCTGTGTGTGTGTGTGTGTGTGTGCAGGGGAGGGAGGGTGGGGGGCTGTAGGGAAAATAATGACAAGCATTGGCGCAAGAACCACTGTTCGGAAGCCTGGCACAAGAACCACTGTTTGGGAGCCTGGCACAAGAACCACTGTTCGGAAGTCTGGCACAAGAACCACTGTTCGGAAGCCTGGCACAAGAACCACTGTTCGGAAGCCTGGCACAAGAACCACTGTTCGGAAGCCTGGCACAAGAACCACTGTTCGGAAGCCTGGCACAAGAACCACTGTTTGGAAGCCAAACAGAAGAAAAAAGTCCATCCAAAGAAAGACTGATATTATTTCCACATCCGAGGCATGATGGAATATGTTATCAAAAATAAGTTTCACCCCTACTGTAACTTGTGTTTGCCTTTTATTTGATCTGCCTGCATACACATACAAAGCAGATTCAGACTTACCTGGTCTGGTTGTTTATCTACTAGACTTCAAAAGCCTGGCTTTATGCTTCACTCACCAACGTACCATCAAGGATTAATCATCTGACCCTCATTCCAATTGCTTGGAGACATATGGCAGTCATGACAGTTATTTGGTCCACTTTCCACACAAGGAAAATTCAACTTTGCATGCAAGGCAGACAGAACGAACAAAAGAAACCGTTTCACAAGCAAAACTACGGCTCTCTTCCTCGTTAAAGATATATACTGCACTTTTTGCCAGTATTGCTCTAGTCTTTGCCAGAACACTTTCTAACAGAGAGAGTTGAAGTGAAACACCATCACGCTTTACATGTAGGTTTACAAAACCAATCTCTTTGCTAGTCTCGCAAGCTGTTCTCTGACAAGGTTCCTTGCCTGTGGTATAATGGTAACTCAGTTCACTGTAATGACCAGCAAACAAACTGGCACAAAGAAACCTGAAACCACATAAATTAACCACAGCAACACACTGGTACTTTTGAAACTAATCTATACTGAACTGTGTAGCAAGATGACTGATCATTTCATGAAAGGAACCTATCACAATAAAATCATTTTAAGCAGTGTCAATATGCTTTGTCTGCTGAAGTATACGCACAGTCAGGGCACCTAACAGATATGACCAAACGGCAAACCGACAGTTCACAGGCCTGATACCCCAACACACAGACACTGCACCCTGACACGTTGTTGTCACTGTGCTCACCTGGAAATCAGTCCCTGATATGTTGCCACACTGCTGCCAGATTCCCTCGGATTTCTGAAACGTATCAACATCTACTGTGTGTTCAAAAGAATTGTGTGTCTGCAGCTGTGAAATAACATGGAAAGTTTTGCGCTGTGCTCAGCATGATCAGCTTCAACACCGGTTAGTGTACAGCTGAAGATGTTCTGTGCCGTTTCCAAACACTGGCTTTTAGCATACAAACATTC
Source organism: Conus ventricosus (assembly GCA_018398815.1). Lineage (NCBI taxonomy): Eukaryota > Metazoa > Mollusca > Gastropoda > Neogastropoda > Conidae > Conus > Conus ventricosus. Next base: position 16,324,652 of record CM031614.1, read on the forward strand.
CAACACCAGTCTTCTGTTTGTCAAGTGCAGACACATTCTCTGTGGGTCAAGCACAGGAACATTTTCCTTTCCCTCCATCCTCTTCTATCTTGGGCTAAAAAATCATACATACGAGGGCCACCCCATAAGTTCTCGGATGGGAAAAGATGGAAGTACACTGGCATTTCTTACCTAGTCCATCTTTTCAAAGTATCCTCCATCAGCGTGTATGCACTTTTCCATCCTTCTAAACCACGAATCCATCCCCCCAGCCCACTCTGACTTAGGTATACCAGAAATCAAGCCCTCGGCAAATGCTCGGGCATCTTCAGGGCTCTCAAACGGCTTTCCTTTCAGTTGTTTTTTCAAACGAGGGAACAAAAAGAAGTCACAAGGGGCTAGGTCAGGAGAATACGGAGGATGAGTGACGAGCTGCACACTGTTCTCTTGCAAGAAGTCTAAAAGTTGCAGCTGCCATGTGGGCGCTGGCGTTGTTGTGGTGGAGGAGTAGGTGGCGGATACCGGTCCGTGGTCGCCATGCACTCCAAGCCTCGAACACTTTTGGGAGGCAGGTGTTGATGTACCATTCAGCATTCACCGTCTTTCTTTCCAGAAGCGGTACAGTAGTCACATAGCCAAATCTTGCAAAGAAAACTGCAATCATTTGCTTTGTGCAGATTCTTGATCTCTTAAATTTCACAGGTGGGGTTTCCCTGGAAACAGCCAAACTGACGACTGCTGCTTTGTTTCGGGGTCATACTGGTAAACATAGGTTTCGTCACCTGTGACGATATTGGAGACCCTATCTGACCTTCCTCCGTCAAATTTTTGCAGCATAAACTGGCACCATTCAACCCTAGCCCTCATCTGCTCCCCAGTCAGCTGGTGGGGCACCCAACGGGCGCAACGCTTCCGTACAGAGAGATTGTGCTGAAGAATGCGGTCTAAGCTTCCTGATGAAAAGTTTAGAGTATCCTTGAGTTCATCCTCCGTGATTCGAGGATTTTCTGTAATCATGGCCTTCACTGTACTCACATTCCCATCGGTAGTAACTGAAACTGGACGTCCACAATGGTCACGATGTTCCAACGACATTGTACCAAATTGAAATTCTTTGAACCACCTATGGACTGTGTATAATGATGGAGCCTTGTCGCCAAAACAGTTTGTCAAACTTACAAAACTTTCCTTGAAAGACTTCCTTTGAAGATAATCATAATAAATCATGGCACGAAAATCTCTCCAAGACAGGCTCTATGCAACACTTTGAAAACCGTCCCCCTTGCCATCCATTTTGCTGTCTAGAACAAATTTGGCTCTGACCATTTTTATCATTTTTTGTGTCATAGCTATTATGACATCGCTTTTGATGATATAAAAATTGAAATTATGATGTCAGTGGTTTCTGCGCATCCGAGAACTTATGGGGTGGCCCTCGTATAAGCATATCTGTTCACCCTTAAACTATTACAGGTGTACTTTTTTTTTACAAAAATGCATGCATTTTCTACAAATACTTGAAAAAGTGGAAGACAGGTGGGGAGAATCTTCAAAATTTCCGTTTAAAGCAGTGTGTGTGAGTGAGAGAGCGAGTGTGTGTGTGAGTGTGTGTGTGTGTGCGTGTGTGTGTGTGTGCATGTGTTTTGTGTGTGTGTGTGCATGCGTGTGTGTGTGTGTGTGTGTGTGTGTGTGTGTGTGTGTTTAGTTTCCACTTACCATCACACAGCACAGGATAAAACAAATATTGTCTCTCCCAACACAACTTACTTTCAAACCTGATTTATCAGCATACTTTGACACAAATCCATGCTGTCTTTTCTTTTTCAACATTTCTGGGCCTAAGTACCCACTGTTATCGTGTGACTGAAGACTCAGGCACAGCCAGACGTGATTTTGGCTTGGAGTGTTATGAAGACCACTGATCAAAGCACATCTCGGGTCAAACCACACCAAGACAACACAGACCACTCACACTGCAAGTACAATCATCAAAACCACACCAAGACAACACAGACCACTCACACTGCAAGTACAATCATCACTCCCGAATGCGACTCCAGATTTTTTTCTTTTCAGTTTGTGGTGTTAAATGTATTTTCACCGAACATGTGTACACAACATGATGAAATTATATGCGTGAGCAAGTCTGTATCTGCTTCTAATGGAACCTGATCTCTCAACTCTCAGCCCACTATCTGTGATGCTAACCACTCCACCACAGTGGCTGGCTTTTTAAACAAATATTCTTCTCAGTTTTAACCAGCATCTTCCCTCAATCAAATCACATACAACACAATTTAGCCCTACCTAGGGAATCTGGGAATTCTCCTTGCACTTACACAGCTTCACTTCATTCAGTGAAAACCGCAACTCACCTTCCCAGCGGAGAATGTCTTCTCTTTTTTCATGGTATGCATCTCTCTGAACACTGGCTTGGATTGTTTCTGTACAACCATAAGATTTTTTTTTTCTTAAAAGAAAGAAAGCAAGCAAGAAAGAAAACGAAACCGAATTCTTGCAAAACAAATGCTGCATGGTAACATAAACACAAATCTGTAACATAATGAAATGAAACATTTTTACAAATATCTATATAATTGTAGGGGTAAAAAAAATCTTCCATGTGAAATCTCATGCAGGTGCAATGGCAAAAGCAGCAACTGGCACTAAAGCCAGACTTTCAGTTTACCCTTTCCCCAAACACAACTTGAGCTTTGCCCCAACTCTGGCACTAAAGCCAGACTTTCAGTTTACCCTTTCCCCTAACACAACTTGAGCTTTGCCCCAACTCTGGCACTAAAGCCACTTTCAGTTTACCCTTTCCCCTAACAACACTTGAGCTTTGCGCCAACCCTGGCACTAAAGCCACTTTCAGTTTACCCTTTCCCTAACAACACTTGAGCTTTGCCCCAACCCTGGCACTAAAGCCACTTTCAGTTTACCCTTTCCCCTAACACGACTTGAGCTTTGCCCCAACTCTGGCACTAAAGCCACTTTCAGTTTACCCTTTCCCCAAACACGACTTGAGCTTTGCCCCAACTCTGGCACTAAAGCCACTTTCAGTTTACCCTTTTCCCTAACAACACTTGAGCTTTGCCCCAACCCTGGCACTAAAGCCACTTTCAGTTTACCCTTTCCCCTAACAACACTTGAGCTTTGCCCCAACCCTGGCACTAAAGCCACTTTCAGTTTACCCTTTCCCCTAACAACACTTGAGCTTTGCCCCAACTCTGGCACTAAAGCCACTTTCAGTTTACCCTTTCCTCTAACAACACTTGAGCTTTGCCCCAACTCTGGCACAAAGCCACTTTCAGTTTACCCTTTCCCCTAACAACACTTGAGCTTTGGCCCAACCCTGGCACTAAAGCCAGACTTTCAGTTTACCCTTTCCCCTAACAACACTTGAGCTTTGCCCCAACTCTGGCACTAAAGCCACTTTCAGTTTACCCTTTCCCCTAACACGACTTGAGCTTTGCCCCAACCCTGGCACTAAAGCCACTTTCAGTTTACCCTTTCCCCTAACACAACTTGAGCTTTGCCCCAACTCTGGCACTAAAGCCAGACTTTCAGTTTACCCTTTCCCCCAACACGACTTGAGCTTTGCCCCAACTCTGGCACTAAAGCCACTTTCAGTTTACCCTTTCCCCTAACAACACTTGAGCTTTGCCCCAACTCTGGCACTAAAGCCACTTTCAGTTTACCCTTTCCCCTAACACGACTTGAGCTTTGCCCCAACCCTGGCACTAAAGCCACTTTCAGTTTACCCTTTCCCCTAACACGACTTGAGCTTTGCCCCAACCCTGGCACTAAAGCCACTTTCAGTGTACCCTTTCCCCTAACAACACTTGAGCTTTGCCCCAACTCTGGCACTTGCACACCACTGTCAAATGTGCAAAGAACAGCAGACACTTCATAGTGCTGTGCCCCCATGACCCTGAGTGACATCAGGTCTTATGGACTGTGACAGACATAAGCTGTTGAATCCTCAACTCTATCCTTTTTTTTTTCATTCCACACTCGAAAGGTTCTGTTCATGCATGAAAAGAATGGCGTTTTGAAAACAAAGTGAACAAAAAATTCACCATCACATCATTTCTTAACTACAGTCTGCTGAAAGAAGTCTGGACAAAAAAAAAACAAAAAAAACATTCCAAGCAACTGGCAACAATGATCCAAATTTTTGTCACAACTGCCAGTTTTGGGGAACATTTCTTTCCCAGAAAACATTGCCCAAATTTTTGCCAGAGAAAGATAATCAGCATATTTCTTTTCAGCAGTTAGGGTCTGCATTCAAATCCTGCCAGCCAGTTCCTTGGGACACTTCTTTTCCAGCAACCACACTGACTTGATGTTGTAGGTTCACCCAACATCTTATTTCCAGAAACTATGGGCTGAATTCGTGTAACAACATTCAGTTTCTTAGAACGTCTTTCCGGAAGCAATGGCTAGAAATAAGAGTTGTAGCCTAAAACTTCTTCACCAGATTTCTTTTTTTTTTTTTGGCCCCCAACATCCACTTTCCTTACCGCAGAGCGCAGTTTGTCAGGATACTGACGAAGCACCACCGTCCTGGTGTCCTTCATGATATCACTGAAAAACTTGCCATGGAAGTGACCTCCATACAGCTGCTTCACTTCATTTATCACCGCCAAAATGTCCTCCCTGAGCAAACACACAGCATACACAGCTCAGTGACCAACCAAGTGCCCTCTCTGAGCCCACCTTATCTATCATCACAAACGTCCTCTCTGACCCCACCTGATCTATCATCACAAATGTCCTCTCTGAGCCACCTGATCTATCATCTCAAACGTCCTCTCTGACCCCACCTGATCTATCATCACAAATGTCCTCTCTGAACCACCTGATCTATCATCACAAACGTCCTCTCCGAGCCCACCTGATCTATCATCACAAATGTCCTCTCTGAGCCACCTGATCTATCATCACAAACGTCCTCTCTGAGCCACCTGATCTATCATCACAAATGTCCTCTCGAGCCCACCTGATCTACCACCACCAATGTCCTCTCTGAACCACCTGATCTATCACCACAAATGTCCTCTGAGCCACCTGATCTATCATCACAAATGTCCTCTCTGAGCCCACCTGATCTATGATCACAAACGTCCTCTCTGAACCACCTGATCTATCATCACAAATGTCCTCTCTGAGCCACCTGATCTATCATCACAAATGTCCTCTCTGACCCCACCTGATCTATCATCACAATGTCCTCTCTGAGCCCACCTGATCTATCATCACAAACGTCCTCTCTGAGCCACCTGATCTATCATCACAAATGTCCTCTCTGAGCCACCTGATCTATCATCACAAATGTCCTCTCTGAGCCACCTGATCTATCATCACAAACGTCCTCTCTGAGCCACCTGATCTATCATCACAAATGTCCTCTCTGAGCCACCTGATCTATCATCACAAATGTCCTCTCTGAGCCCACCTGATCTATAATCACAAACATCCTCTCTGACCCCACCTGATCTATCACAAATGTCCTCTCTGAGCCCACCTGATCTATCATCACAAATGTCCTCTCCGAGCCACCTGATCTATCATCACAAATGTCCTCTGTGACCCCACCTGATCTATCATCACAAATGTCCTCTCTGCCCCCACCTGATCTATCATCACAAACTCCTCTGAACCACCTGATCTATCATCACAAATGTCCTCTCTGAGCCAGAAACCACACACACACACACACACACACACACACACCCCTCCCATCCATCATCATCATCATGTCCTCTCTGAGCCAAAGACAACACACACACCTCATCCATCATCATCATTATCATGTCCTCTCTGAGCGACAGACAACATGCATTACCTTACACATCATCATGTCCTCTCTGAGCCAAAGACAACAACACACACACCTCACTCATCATCATCATCATCATGTCCTCTCTGAGCGACAAACATGCATTACCTTACACATCATCATGCCCTCTCTGAGCCAGACAACACACACACCTCATCCATCATCATCATCATGTCCTCTCTGAGCGACAGACAACATGCATTACCTTACACATCATCATGTCCTCTCTGAGCCAAAGACAACAAAACCATACACCTCATCAGTATATCCCAGACCACTTTTGAGTCTGACCCAAGACAAACATATTTCATCAACCTGTAACCCAGGTTCCTAAACGCAGACCCAGACCACAAATAACCCAAACTCTGACTGTACGATTATACTCCAACTTTTATTAACAATTTAAATAGACAAAATCCAAACAACAATATTAACCTAAAACATGGACTGATTCAATTTTAAGGTGATAAATGACAAAAGAACTTTAGGGTTGTGACAGAGAGAAGAAGAAAAGTAGTGGGCAACTCAAAAGGGGCACTGCAAAAGAATACAAAACATAAAAATCTGCACAGGACTGTGTGCAAAACACAAATAATAACAATGGCCAAACCAAAAGCCATCAAAGACCTTCAGCAAACATCTCAACTAGGAAACACACCATGAGGGACAATGCATCACTAATAAAATAGAAGTGATCTTATCAAGTTCAAATCCACTTGACCCTGGTTATGGTAATGCCAAACACACTTTGATCCGATCCAATGTTAAACTGAATACAGTGAGTTGCATACCAACATACTGACAGCTCTTCGTTATCAATTGGCCACCTGACCATGGCGGCAAATCTGCTTACATCCTTTATCAGTCATCCAACTGAACCACTAGGCAGCAAGCCAGATCAATCATTCCTCTCCCACTAGTCCCTGGTTTCCAACAGATGTCCCCATAAAACCAATTTCATACAACCATAGCCATTTTGATTAAAATCAGTCTCTAAGTTGACACTAATAAAATAATTTTAAGGATAACAGTAATCCTTGAAAGCAAGTATTTTTTCTTTTCAACTCTGAGAAAGCAAAAATAAACATCCTCTGAAATTCAAGGAAAACTTCTCCAAACTTAACACATGTACCATGATTAAAACACAAAGAACCATGTACCAACTTAACACATGTGCCATGATTAAAACACAAAGAACCATGTACCAACTTAACACATGTGCCATGATAAAAACACAAACAACCATGAGATGTAGACATTTCCTCTACTAAAACCATGTGATGTGACAAACACTATTTTACTGCAAGAACAAAGGAAAATGAGATTTATTTAGGACCATGTGGTCTAAAACACAATCTCTCAAAAAATGTTTCTGAAACAATGTGGTGTGAACCACATTCTAAAGCAACAGTGAATAATAAATAACCTGAACTCACCTTCAAATAATATAGCTAGGTTTAAACTTAATTCAACATGCGGGCCTAAAATTCTAACAACTGAAAGTATAACAGCTAAAGCCAAGTGCAATTCTTATAAGGAAAATCCACCAAAAATCAATGCCATCCAGCTGACAGCATAGAAAATATACGGCAATTCTAAAGGAAAAGAGTCAGTTGGTATCTTTTAGAAGCATACTTTTGATACTTAGAGTAACTAACCTGGATTAGCATCCCCAAGCCACACACAGCGTTTCCCCAACCTGTCTGTCTGACTCAACACATTTGCAGGAACAGGAGTGGCCAAACAGGAAAAAATAAAAAGTGTCTTAATACTAAAACCGGCTAAATAACATGACATATAGAACAACAATACTAGTGGAAAGCACAGCCCTGATATGGCCCTTTGCGGTCGGCTGGGCTATAAGCAGGCATGCCTACCCCTAAATTGCTCTTTCAGGGACACACATGTTCAAAATCAGGGACAGGACACAATTTTCAGGGACACCTAACTATTCGGCAAATTATTGGTCATCAGACAGAAGCAACACAAAAAAGCAAACTAAAATAAAAAGCATGAAAAACTGCTTACCTTTATTTACACTATGTACAAATACAGTCCTTTCTGTACTAATGAGACTGAGAGGGCTGAAGAGACCTGTAGTAGGCACTCTTCAGATCAGCCAGGTCAGCCTCTTTGTACTGTCTCTCTAGTGCACCCTCGGACCTGGACTTTGCAAAACTGCTTGGCTATTTCCGAATCGGGAAACATGACTTTCACTGCTTTGCTGAGTTTGTCCAACGTTGCGACCGGCAAATTTTGTTCCAAAACAATGTCCACCATCATCACTTCAGCACGAATGACGGCTGTAGATTCCTTCTTTGTGGCCGAAGTTGACACTCCACTGTTAAAAAATCCAGTGATTTTTTTATTCTGTTGCTGTGCTTCAGAAATTTTTATGTTCGCTTTATGCTTGTCAGTTTGTGTGTGCCGCCGACAGTCGTCTTTTCCACCGGATTTGATGGAGAAATCACATGCACAAACTTCGCAGAAAGCAAACGTTTCTCCTTTCCTCCCTGGCTTGATACAAGGCCAGAACTCTGTATACTCCTGTCGAAACGTCTGGCTGCGTTTGACTGCGCTTAAATTCTTTGGAGATGAATCAGAATCGGTGAAAACTTGTTTTCGCTTGTTCGACGCCATTGTTGAAGCAGGGGGTAGAAATGACCGCGCCGCGCATGCGCGATGGACATTCGCTTCCGTCTTGGCGCCAGCCTGAGACTTTGAACCGGATCCTAGCGAAATAAACGGTCATTTTCGCGAACTTTTAATTTTCCGGGACGCGAACGCAAAACCCGTATTTCCGGGACGCCCTGCTCATTTTCTTTATTTTCAGGGACAAATACGGCTACAGCGGGACGGTAGGCATGCCTGTATAAGCAACATCAGTGTTGATTCTAGGATTTCAAAAAAGGGGGCCCAAGGGCCCCCTCACATAAAAAAAGGGGGCCCATAGGGTGAAAATGGGAGGCCCTCAAAACGCGTGAAAATTCAGATTTTAAAGCTTAATCACAATGATTACATTATGGCCAAAGTAAACTAAAACAACAAAAAGAAACAAGAAACAAGTTACATTTTATTACAGAAACGCACACACACACACACACACACGCACAGAGTACACACACATTCTGACATACCTTAGAAGACTTGTCTTTTTCTGGTGGTGCATGTACTCAGCTGAGCTCCCTTCTTGGCAGTCATACAGCAAGTGAGCAAGTCTGTTGTCACCTCATCATAGAATCCAGCAACTCTAAGCCTACCCCACAATTAATTCAGTCTCTTTATATGAAGTGACCATCACTATTGTCAAGATTTATATACCATCAGTATCACCTTAAGAAAACCCTTTAACTGTGAAAAGTCACTGTGTACACCTTCACCATACACAACTGAAAAGCTTTATACATATGTACAGCCCACAGAACTCCATTCATTTCTTGTAGATCCTCCTATCCTTCTGTTGCTTCCACTCTGCTGCAGCAGCTGTGAAGTCATGGTCATTGATGGGAGGACCTTCACATTTGATGGTCATCAGCACATTGAGGCTGTCTTCTTTCAGCCTGTTTCTCCTTCTTTAACCAGGGTCTGTCTTTCAACCATGATTCTTGAAACACCTTGTAGAGTTTCTTCTGCTCCTCCGTGTTCGAACTGGAGGGATCGGCTTCGTTTTCACCATCTTCATTATCTTGCTGATCTTCGGGTTCACTGGCACTTTCAACCGTTTCGCCTCCGGCGTCGATCGGCTGAGACACGCTATCGCTTGACTGAGTAGCCGTAACGGTGGCTGTAGACTCATTATCGGCTTCCAGCTGATGATCTTTAGATATATCAGTGCGTTTTTTCTTCGTGAAGGCGAAAGAAAACAGAGTGTTTGGCTTCGCGCGCTTCATCGTTGAAGCCGACATGAGGACTGTTGAACTGCCAGTACCGCTGATTGGCTCAACTGCTGCTTCTCGGCCAATGAAAAAATTTGGTAGAACGCGCGTTCGGCTAAAGGAATTGCTCAGGAGGCTATACACACGGCAGCGGCGAAGCCGCGCTGGTTGTGCAAAAACGCGTTCGTTCTCTTTTTTTTTGCGGCTTTTGGGCCGCGTCTTTCGCGATTTTTTGCGGCCTTCAGAAAAATATTGCGGGAATCCCGCAAGGGCGCGCTCTAGAATCAACACTGCAACATTATCTATCTTATCTAACTAGTGGAAAGCAGTTGATGTTTTTACCTCAAAACATTACAATCATTAATCAAAGTTTTTATCTTTTTTTTTTTTTTTTTTTTAAACATACTAAAATTGCTTAAAAACTTAGTAACCTGTGAATTCTGACAGGTTACATTCACCCCTCCTAGGGAGAATTCCTCTACTCAAAATTTTCCTGGGGACATTTCAAATAAGACATAGCTCAATATGTATCCAACACTCCAAACTATCAAATCAACACCAAATCAAAAGAACAAAATACCAATACAACACAAGATAACATGAAGGTGACAACTGGAAGTCACAATCAACGCAAACAACATAATGATTAGGAAATACCCAGTTGAAAAAGAAAAAAACTGGTCACTCCAATGCACAAAACTTTAAACATACAGTGGAGCATGCTAAGAAAAAAAAAATCGTCCAATGACTGAATGCAGAACTCCTGAGAACTTGAAAACCTAGAAATGGTACCATTAGCTGCCATCAGTGTGCACTGAATGACTTCCCCATCCCAAGTTAAGTTTTCCACCTAGCCTCCCCAGCTTGGTGACTCTGGAACTGTGACATGGGTCAAACCCTGCGTCAGAGTGCCAATTGTGTATGTAGACTGTGCCCACTGATTTTCATCACAAGAGCCTTGACCAGAAAGCTGATGTCTCTTGAGTTTGGAGTTCTCCGTAAAAGCCTTGTCACATTCGGCACAAACATGGACACGAGGGCCGTGGGTATGTAGGTGTTTCCGCATGTCAGAGTTGCCACGGAACATTTTGTTGCAGTCCTTGTGGGGACATGGCACCGTTCTGGGTACATCGTCGGGAGGCTTCCGTGGCTTTTTCCTTGCAAACTCTGCTAGTTGCTTAGGATCACCAAGATCTAAACCAGGTATGCCACCCGGAGGTAATTTTCTGCCAGTCACATACTCTGTGAAGTCTGCATCTGAGTCTCCTGCCACAGAATCCTCATCTGCCTTGCTGTCATCTGCACCTGAGGCCCACATTGTCACAGGAAATTCGCCTTCCAAAGTCTTGACCTGAACCCGTTTTTGTCCCCATTTTTTGGGTGGGGTCGAATCCAGTCCATAGTCACTCAGTCTTTGCAGTGTTGATTCTAGGATTTCAAAAAAGGGGGCCCAAGGGCCCCTCACATAAAAAAAGGGGGCCCATAGGGTGAAAATGGGAGGCCCTCAAAACGCGTGAAAATTCAGATTTTAAAGCTTAATCACAATGATTACATTATGGCCAAAGTAAACTAAAACAACAAAAAGAAACAAGAAACGAGTTACATTTTATTACAGAAACACACACACACACACACACACACACACACACACACACACACACACAGAGTACACACACATTCTGACATACCTTAGAAGACTTGTCTTTTTCTGGTGGTGCATGTACTCAGCTGAGCTCCCTTCTTGGCAGTCATACAGCAAGTGAGCAAGTCTGTTGTCACCTCATCATAGAATCCAGCAACTCTAAGCCTACCCCACAATTAATTCAGTCTCTTTATATGAAGTGACCATCACTATTGTCAAGATTTATATACCATCACCTTAAGAAAACCCTTTAACTGTGAAAAGTCACTGTGTACACCTTCACCATACACAACTGAAAATACATATGTACAGCCCACAGAACTCCATTCATTTCTTGTAGATCCTCCTATCCTTCTGTTGCTTCCACTCTGCTGCAGCAGCTGTGAAGTCATGGTCATTGATGGGAGGACCTTCACATTTGATGGTCATCAGCACATTGAGGCTGTCTTCTTTCAGCCTGTTTCTCCTGGCTGTCTTGATGGCATTTTGGGCACTGAAACCACGCTCACAGTCGGAACATGCCGTGTCCGAGTCGATGTTCGATAGTTCTTGCACCCCGGCTTCGTGAACGTGTTCTTTTTTTTTGTGTTTCAGGCACAAGGAGCACATCATGCTTCCATCTTCTTCCTTCTTTAACCAGGGTCTGTCTTTCAACCATGATTCTTGAAACGCCTTGTAGAGTTTCTTCTGCTCCTCCGTTTTCGAACTGGAGGGATCGGCTTCGTTTTCACCATCTTCATTATCTTGCTGATCTTCGGGTTCACTGGCACTTTCAATCGTTTCGCCTCCGGCGTCGATCGGCTGAGACACGCTATCGCTTGACTGAGTAGCCGTAACGGTGGCTGTAGACTCATTATCGGCTTCCAGCTGATGATCTTTAGATATATCAGTGCGTTTTTTTCTTCGTGAAGGCGAAAGAAAACAGAGTGTTTGGCTTCGCGCGCTTCATCGTTGAAGCCGACATGAGGACTGTTGAACTGCCAGTACCGCTGATTGGCTCAACTGCTGCTTCTCGGCCAATGAAAAAATTTGGTAGAACGCGCGTTCGGCTAAAGGAATTGCTCAGGAGGCTATACACACGGCAGCGGCGAAGCCGCGCTGGTTGTGCAAAAACGCGTTCGTTCTCTTTTTTTTGCGGCTTTTGGGCCGCGTCTTTCGCGATTTTTTGCGGCCTTCAGAAAAATATTGCGGGAATCCCGCAAGGGCGCGCTCTAGAATCAACACTGGTCTTTGTATGGCAGATGTACCGATCAGATTCCTCGACTTGCCACCTTTTTCCCCTCCCTCCTTTTCCCCTTTTTAGTTGGGATAGTTTCTTCAGTGCAAATTTCGATTTCGGGAGCGGGCACGGGAATACTGTCCGCATACACAAGTGTGTCTCCAACAACCTCTTTGTGAGTCTGTAACACTATTTCCTCAACTGCAGGCTCAGGTAAAGGTTGCAGAGCTATCATAGGTTGAACTGAAATTTCTTCTGTTTTAACAACTGCTTCTACTGGCATTTCAACTGGAATTGCTTCAACCTCCACCTCTGCAATTTCCACTTCGGAGCCTATCACCGACGCCATCTTGTCTATCCTATCCAATGATTCGCTATCTTGGTTGTCAGAAGCAGGCGTGTCCCACTTTCTGTTGATTCTTGACCTGGGCAAGCGATGTTCTTCAGGGTCCGAGGCTTTGGCCTCGGTTTCCAGGGTTTGCCCTGACTTGCAAGTTTCCCACGGAGCTCCCTGTTCTCCACCTCCAGTGATGCCTCCAGTCGCTCCATTCTACTCAGTAGAGCAGAAAGCTGGTCTCCACTCAGAGCCCCTGACTTCTGGGTACTCTCTGCTGTTGTCATCCCCAATGATGCCTCCAGTCGCTCCAGCCTACTCAGTAGAGCAGCAAGCTGATCTCCAGTCGGAGCCACTGACCTCTGGAAACTCTCTGCCGCTGTCCTCTCTACCTCTACCTCAACACCCCCCTCAGTCCTTGTCACATCACCTTCCAGTTGACCAGCCATGTCTCACAACTTTTAAATTTTGCCTAACAAATTTTGCCTATATTTAATAATATTGCCCAACACATTTTGCCGTATCTAATAATATCCCGGACGAGCCCCCACTTTATGTAACCCAGGTTCCTAAACGCATAGACCCAGACCACAAATAACCCAAACTCTGACTGTACGATTATACTCCAACTTTTATTAACAATTTAAACAGACAAAAATCCAAACAACAATATTAACCTAAAACATGGACTGATTCAATTTTAAGGTGATAAATGACAAAAGAACTTTAGGGTTGTGACAGAGAGAAGAAGAAAAGTAGTGGGCAACTCAAAAGGGGTACTGCAAAAGAATACAAAACATAAAAATCTGCACAGGACTGTGTGCAAAAACAAATTATAACAATGGCCAAACCAAAAGCCATCAAAGACCTTCAGCAAACATCTCAACTAGGAAACACACCATGAGGGACAATGCATCACTAATAAAATAGTAGTGATCTTATCAAGTTCAAATCCACTTGACCCTGGTTATGGTAATGCCAAACACACTTTGATCCGATCCAATGTTAAACTGAATACAGTGAGTTGCATACCAACATACTGACAGCTCTTCGTTATCAATTGGCCACCTGACCATGGCGGCAAATCTGCTTACATCCTTTATCAGTCATCCAACTGAACCACTAGGCAGCAAGCCAGATCAATCATTCCTCTCCCACTAGTCCCTGGTTTCCAACAGATGTCCCCATAAAACCAATTTCATACAACCATAGCCATTTTGATTAAAATCAGTCTCTAAGTTGACACTAATAAAATAATTTTAAGGATAACAGTAATCCTTGAAAGCAAGTATTTTTTCTTTTCAACTGAGAAAGCAAAAATAAACATCCTCTGAAATTCAAGGAAAACTTCTCCAAACTTAACACATGTACCATGATTAAAACACAAAGAACCATGTACCAACTTAACACATGTGCCATGATTAAAACACAAAGAACCATGTACCAACTTAACACATGTGCCATGATAAAAACACAAACAACCATGAGATGTAGACATTTCCTCTACTAAAACCATGTGATGTGACAAACACTATTTTACTGCAAGAACAAAGGAAAATGAGATTTATTTAGGACCATGTGGTCTAAAACACAATCTCTCAAAAAATGTTTCTGAAACAATGTGGTGTGAACCACATTCTAAAGCAACAGTGAATAATAAATAACCTAAACTCACCTTCAAATAATATAGCTAGGTTTAAACTTAATTCAACATGCGGGCCTAAAATTCTAACAACTGAAAGTATAACAGCTAAAGCCAAGTGCAATTCTTATAAGGAAAATCCACCAAAAATCAATGCCATCCAGCTGACAGCATAGAAAATATACGGCAATTCTAAAGGAAAAGAGTCAGTTGGTATCTTTTAGAAGCATACTTTTGATACTTAGAGTAACTAACCTGGATTAGCATCCCCAAGCCACACACAGCGTTTCCCCAACCTGTCTGTCTGACTCAACACATTTGCAGGAACAGGAAGTGGCCAAACAGGAAAAAATAAAAAGTGTCTTAATACTAAAACCGGCTAAATAACAAGACATATAGAACAACAATACTAGTGGAAAGCAGTAGATGTTTTTACCTCAAAACATTACAATCACTAATCAAAGTTTTTATCTTTTATTATTATTTGTTATTAAACATACTAAAATTGCTTAAAACCTTAGTAACCTGTGAATTCTGACAGGTTACAAACCACTAGGATACCCCTCCAATCCACCATCCACAAACATACCACATCACCAAGTCAATTGCACTGTGTCTTAATCTTGACTTCCGCCCCCCTTGTCAACCCCCCCCCCCCCCCCCCCCAGCTGATGTGCCAAACTTATAATTTCAGCAAAACTCAGGTTTTTTTCAAAACAAAGTAAAGTTGGCCAGAGGATTACACAACTTACGAAAAAATCACAAAAACAGGGTTGAAAAGGTAAGCCAGGGGAAAAGAGTTTCCAAACATTTCAGGCCCTAAACCCTTTCCAGACCTGCCAACCCCCTAAGAGACCAATGAGTAAGAATTGAAGCTCAGTGAGGCAGAAATGTGTAATTTCTGAGAGCTAAGAGTAATCAAGCGCGACATTTACTTTTTTCAAACACGATGCGATGAAATTGTTTGCACAATTTATGTGAACTTTACTTTTCTACAAAAACAAGCTTTTCTTTTTAAGTGTGACAAGAAATCTTTACAAATTATAAAAATGTAGGATACACTTGAAACACACACAAATCCCCTAAACCATCATGGCATGGCACACCAAGGCTTGCTAGTGCGCCAGAAACAACCTAAAAAATTGGAAATGAAATGGAGCTGGGGGGGGGGGGGGGTGCGGGGGGAGAGAAGGGGGGAGGGGGGAGTTCGAAGATGGAGAAACTGGGAACATGAAATTAAGAAAATATATAACCTAAAAAATGTTCTCCCCTGTTGCTGATTCTGTCCATGTGGGGTTGGCTATCAGCTCTGTGGCGATTGTGTCATTTTTTAAGTATCGCACCACCCCAAGAAAGAACTTGTCCCCCCCCCCCCACCCCCCTTCCTGACTTCCATCAGTCCCCTACACAAATGGTCCATTCTGCAGTCGAGATGCAGCAGCAGTTTAGGCTTCCATGACAAGGGTCCTTACAATGTGTGTTGTCTTTGTTCGACCGCTCTTGAACTGTTTGGCGATCTCCGAATCTGAGAACGCTTCTTAAAAAAGCTGGGATGCATGGTCGGCTGCGCTAAGAGCGATGTTGTGCTCGAGGAAAAATCCGGCCACCAATGCTTCAGCCCGAATTACCCTTTTCCTAATTTCATCCTCTTTTGAGGTGTCTACACTCTGAAAAAACTGTGTGATGCTGGAAGAATTCGGCACGTTAGAGGAATCGATGTGCTTGCGTGACTCAAGGTGACGCTTCACATCCACCATCCTGCGATTGGAAATTGTGAAGTCCGACTCGCAAGTGGTACACCGTGCACAATTAACACCTTTAGCCGAAGGTCGTATGCAGGGGAACTTTTCCGAGTATTCTTTTCGGAACTTTTGACCAAGTTTTTTTCTTTTTCGCATCTTGTCCAAAACTTTCTAATGTTTCGACATTTTCGTAGCTAAAACTTCAAAAAGACGCCAACTTCGCTGAATGGTAAAGATGGTGAAACGAACTGCGCATGACCGGAAACGCTTCTTGAAGATTACTGGTTATACGCACGGCGCCGTGCATATCTGTACATAAGCTGATTTTTTCGTCCGTTTTTTTTTTTTTTTTTTTTGTTGAAAACTTTCAATGCGTAATTTTTTGGCTAAATGCGTAAGGGCGTAAGAATTATCACTTGGGCGTAATAAATTACGCGAAATGCGTAATGGTTGGCAGGTCTGCCTTTCTCAATGGTAAAGACCTCCTAGAAATCAGGGTTTTAAAAGTGGGAATGGTGAATACAAATCACGGTAGGAGCAAACTCAAGTTTTCTTATTCATTTTTCTAACATATAAGCAAACTTCAATCCAAGGGGTATGACACAAGCCATCAGCTTGACCAGTTAGCTATAAACAGTCTCTTCTGAAGACCAAAAACCACTGGTTTGCTGATACTGTTGCTTTGAGACCAGTTAGAACATGCTCTTTCCTTATAAAGAATGGCTGAACAAACGCACTTCCTGCTTCCGGATGTGATCAAACTCTTGACAGGTAAAAAAGAATCAACACTGTATGCATTTACGTGACAATGAGGACACTGATGGAGAAAAAACCATCTAATCCTTCCCATGCAAATGAGGTATGCGGTGAAAATCATGTGGTCTCGCATGGCAAGGAGTGCAGAAGAAGGAAGAAGGGAATGGCACGGAAGGTGCACACACACACACACACACACAAACTATTCCAAAGCCAATGCCACAAGTCAGAAACAAGACAGTGTGTAGGTATGGAGATTCAGGAAGTAATTTCTACACACAGTAAAACTGAACAGACACCACAACCACCACTGAGGTGACTCAGCACCAGTGGCCGATTTTCTCTAGTGGCAATGTCTTGGTGATGGCGGGAGAGGACGTCCTGTATATGGCAAGGTCAGGAGGAGCAGGGTAGTGACTATGTGAAGAACAACAACAGAGGACACGGGGGAATATCAAATTAAACTTTTAAAAAAGGAAGAAAATGGTCCCTCTTACTGCTGTAGGTGAGGGAACTCGTCAGCAATGCTGAGGTACAGCTTCCTGTAGGGAGTGATCTTCAAAGATGCATCTTTAGCACTGGTATTGGAATCGGGCAGTCTGGGGAAATCTGCACCCCCTTGTGCAGCTACGTGGGGTTTAGTGACGTCTGCTCTTCCCTTCTTCTTGATCTGGACCACGTTTAAAGGAAAAATATAAAGGCGTTGGCTTCCTTTAAACAATGCTACAATCACCATCGTCCTTGTTATCATTCTATAAAGAACATCTGGCCACAACTTTTCAACTAGCAAGAAGACCCTCACAAGACCCTCACAGCCACTTACCTCATGTTTCTATTTCAGTGACCTAAATTAAAACAACAACAAAATTATTTTATGGTTCATTTCTTCATCTTCTCAAGATTTTGTTTTTACAAAAAAAAATTGTATCCAAGGTCTGTTAACTACAGCAGTTCTTTTAAGTAATACTCTTTGGCTATCTACGTTTAGCACATCAAACTCTTGCAAGCTATAACCACTCTGCTACCTATGGCAAACTTTCAAGGTCAGCACAGTGTTAAAACTCCTCGTACACTTCCAGCAAAAGCACAGAACTATATCCACTTCCTTCTTGAGAAGATGTCCGTTGAAACACACACACACACACACACACAGCAAATGGCACCACAATGAAGTGTGGTCTGTAACTTGTGCAAGCTGAAACAAGACTGATATAAAAACTAACTTCAAGAACGTGACAAACAGCATCCCTTAAGATGGTGGACAGATGAAAAACTCAAATCTAGTTAGTTACCCTTTCACTGATAATGAGTATTATGAGGACACTCCACTATCAATGCGAACAAACATTTTGTCAGACCACATGAACATTAACGCTGAACAAGTTCATGCCTAAGGAATGAAAGATGGAACATGTGTATACTTCTATACTAAAACTTCAATCCATGCTTTCACACCATCAATGGGGAAAAAACATTTGTTCTCAGACTTCCTGAACATATAAGCTGTACAAGTTCATACCTTACGAATAAAAAAAAAAGGAACATGTTCATACCTCTATACTAAAACTTAAACACATGCTTTTACAGCTGCAAGAGGTACTCACTATACATCCAATTCTATGTGATGTGGAACATTGCAGCAATGACTCAATCCTCCACATACTCATTCTTTTTACAGATTTCTGAATGTCGTCACTGAGCAGTTTTACTGTACAAGATACGACTGCACTGCACATACCTTCCGTCATTATTGAGCAGTTTTACTGTACAAGATACGAGCATACTGCACATACCTTCAGCCAGTCTTCCCCAACTGATGTATCAGCTTCTGGTTGATCTCTGGCATCGTACTGGTCACTCTTTGTACCTGCCAGCAGCAAACACAGTCAAGAACTGCTTCGTCGGTGAGCTTAAAAGAAAAAGGCTGAGCCACTTGGAGTTGGCACGGTTGGGAAGAAGAGGGTCTAGTAGAATGACTAATTACACCTGACTTGCAAACAGGAGTGTGTTTTAAAAAGACTGAGGCGTGGAGGAGGCTGTCTCAGTCAAAATATTCAAGGAGTACAGTATGAAAGTTAGAAAGAAAGAAAGAAATGAAAGGACAGATAATACAAAGAGGAATCTGCTAGGAGGCCATCTCGGTCAAAATAGTCAATGAGTGCTGTACGAAAATTCGAAAGAAAGAAAGGAAAAGGCAGATACTAAACAGATGAATTTGGTAACAACGCCAAATTGATTCACAATGAGAAATCTTACTTATACTTTAACCCTTTCAACCCCTACTGTGTGGACAGCCTGGAATCCACCCCAGCCTGGCCACTTTGGGTTATCTGAATGAATGGAAGTGAAACTCCATTTAAACTTGAGATTCTTGAAAATCATTTCTACTCCAATTAAACTTGAGATTCTTGAAAATCATTTCACCCAGAAACTGACAACATCAAATGGGTACTGCAAAAAGATTCTGTACCAACATATTACAACTTTATATAATGTGATGCACTTTTCAACTGCCAATGCTTTGACAAACTCAAACATCAATTTATTCTCGGCAAAACTTCCGTTTTCTTAAATGAAGTATACAAAACATATTAATCGATGGAATTACTCGGTCAGAATCAGCCTGCCTATAAGGAAGGACGTTCTGTGTAAATTGCATCCTTTTCCTAGCATTCTAATGCTTTTTCACTGGCATACAAATTATCCTGAACAAACATGCTACTTTGCCCAAATGCTGTCCACACACAGGCTGAGAATGACATTCAGTGGTGCCCAAACAGCACGCAGGTGCAAGGCTGAAGGAGTTAGGATGAGCTTCTTGAGCATTTCATCAGATACATTACAGACAGTGCCATGGTGATCGGGCCTGAAGATTTCCAGAGAACTATTAGAGAATACTGACGGTATAACAATGGGCTAAAGGTACATACGAGTATTAAATCTTTTAACAAACATGCTACCCGACAACTTGCATTCAATTACCAGGTAACTACTACCATTCCTCTCCCTACAGCCCATAGGGGTTACGAGATCCCATAGCCTATTGACCATATGAGCAATGAACAGTCAGGTTTACAATGTCTAGGTCTCAGCATTATGAAGGGTGGACCCCATCCCTCCATTCATGCCGCCTTTAACCTTCCACAAACTGAATCAGGTACCCATTCACTGCTAGGTGGACAGAGAGGGCTTTCAAGCTGAAAGACAAAAAAAAAAAAGACACCACAAGCGGTTCAAACTGACGTCACAACCACCAGCTCTGCAGGCAAACACGCTAACCACGTGACTACAGGCCCTTCTCTGAAAGGTACACTCTTTCTAGTTATCACGCAGGTCATTCGGGAAGCACTGAGTATTGGGACCAAGGTTTGAGAATAATGGCTGTCGCAGAAGTGGCTGCCATTAGCAAAGTGCTCCGATTCCAACTCCTACTTTTCAGCTCCTGTTCAGTATGACAATGAATGCCAGCAATAAGTGGCTGTCTGTTCAACACAACTGTGGACAACTAGAATCCCAGGTACTGCTGAGTGGACCTGTGGTTAAGAAAGCCATGTAGACTGTACAGGATCCCTGTACTCGCGTGAAACTCTTGCAGCAGTGTGCAAGACAAAGGGAAAAAAAGTAAGTCCATGTTGAGTTTCTTACAATCAGAATAGACTGCAGATTAACAAAATGAAGCCGAGTGACCACAATGCTCAGTTTTTATACATGAACCCCACACAAACACACTCACAGCAAACACATCCCCAACTATATTTTCGTACAAAATCTGGAGTCGTTTAGATCTTAAAGGTCTACTTCAGAGGTTTTCAATAATTGGTCAGCTTGTGCAGAAATATGAAATGTTTGATGAATTGGTAAAATAAACATCCGATTCGCTCCCGATCACACTAAATTGATCCGCAAAAGTGGGCATTTTCACCTGTAATCAAGAAAACGGGAGGTAATCAACTAAATCTTGGCATGGCTTAACTGCTCTTGGATGTGACGTCACATGAGTGTCAGCGACGGCAACAGAAAGCGTTTTCTGATGGTTCTTGCACATCTCGCTCGGAATTTAATTTATCATGTAAAAGCAGTGACTATGATTGCGACAGCCAATGTGACTGGGGATGTTTCTGCAAGGCCTTTACCTTATCAGTTTGAATGCCGAGATATTTTTACCATGTCAGTTCCAGCTGGACCACGATTCAGTTCCAGCTGGACGCCTGAACACAGCATTCCAAAGGAGTACCGACTTTACCGAAGTCTCAAGGGAGGCTACCGACTGACTTCTTGATGCGATCACGCATGGATGGCGAGCGGAGATTCTCCTTCCTCAAGCCTTAACGCATTCATTCAATTTAACAAGTGTGATCTGTCCATAGATAAGAACAGAATGAACGAGTGACTATCTCGTACTCATCTGTACGAGCTTACCACTCCGCCTTCAAAGTATATGCGCACAATGCAGACGAAGTTTTTGATCCACTCGAACGGGCTCGGCAATGTCGGAATAGCTTGTTTCTGCGGTCCAGCTGGAACTGACGTGGTAAAAAGAACTTTGCGGCCCAGCATGTTTGCGCAAACCAAATCCACTTTTTTCGAGTATTTGGATCAGATGGAAATGTGTGCAAAGAAAATCAGTCTCCTGCTGAGCTGCTGCACTCGTCTACAGCACAGTATCTGCCACCCCCACGTGACTTTTTAGGCTGTGGGGGATTGCAACTCGTGTTGATTTCACTTGGCATTGCCATGTTGTGTAGGTCGCGGTCCATCAAGTGACGTCACGGTTTTCGGTCTACCGCACGGGGTTTGAACAGGTGTGCAAAAGTCGTTTTTTATCTATTAAATTCTTCCGGCCAGGGCTTCTGAAAACGCAAAAAATTGCGTACAGTACGCATTAAAACTCTACGGGACGCACTGGATGTCCGTGCAAGGGGTCCCCAGGGACCCCTTCAAATTTTGGTGAAGTCAGACATAAAGTGAGAAAAGACTGCCTTCAACATCGTAAGTTGGGTGCCGTAACATCGTAGGTCTGCTACACTTTGGACCGAACCCATCCCTTTTCAAGTTTGAACAGTAACAAAGCGAGTAGGGCAGCCTCCTAACAACATACGTCGGTCACTTTTGTCGTCTGCTGAGGCTGACTGACTAAGCTTAACGCATCGTTTTCAGTTGACCGAATTTTCCTACTTTGAGCCATGTGATGTCACGATGACGCTTTTCATTTTCCCGGCAGGAGAGAGGCATTTCCGCGAAACCTTTGTTTCCAACATGTCTCTCGAAGCGTGGTTAACGAAATTATCGTCGCAAAAGCGAAAAAGCATAGCAGAGGAGCAAGATCGAGAACGGATACAATTTTTGATGTTTATTTTGTTGTTTTTATTGTGACGATGTGTCTGTGACAATTGCAGTGCGTGTGCAGGGATGCAATTTTTTAACATATATTTTGTTGTTTTTATTGTGGTGTAGGGACCCCTTAATGTTAGCCTGGGACCCCTTAAAAATCTGATGAAGGGGTCCCTGGGACCGGAACGATTTTCACACCAGCAGAAGCCCTGCTTCCGGCGATTTAAAAAAAAAAATGAATACCAAACTTTAGTTATACGACATGTAGACCTATTTTTAACAAATTATCGAAAATCTCTAAAGCAGACCTTTAAATTTTATGTGATTTAAGAAAATAATCAAGTTTCAGAGTTCAATTTCTGTTCGTTTCAGGCTCAAAAACATTGAAACATTAATATCTGCAGGGATTTAAAACAAGTTGGCAGTTAAATGGTTGAGTGTTCAGGCTGCATTAACTACCATAAAAATATTTTTAAAAAAACAAAGCTTACCTTTCGCAAAACATTTCTTTGGAACGCCGGTGGCTGGACTCCCTTTTCCCAAGTTCGCTGCCTCGTTGCTTCGAACCAGGCTGTCAATGAACCGGTGTTGATGTTGGGGCGTGGATGACCCAGCATGTCAGTCGCCCTGGCCAGCTTCTTGGAAAAGGAGAAGCGGTCCAGTTGAGGGGCACTTGTCACCGACCTTTGTCCACTGACTGCCTTCTGCTCCATCACCTTCAGACCCGGAGGTGGCTTCACGTTCACCGCCATCACACTTGGCCCTGCTGCCATTCGCTGACGCTGACGCTCCCAGTTTTTCTTGGCACTGCCTCTACTTCCGCGCTTCTTGGAAGTGCTGACCTGCCACGCTTCTCCGTCGCTGTCTTCCTGTTCCTTCGGCCCGCTCTTCATCTTGTTTAAAGCATCGTCTACGTTTCTCTTCTTGGGCACTGTTTCCACCTCCACCTCTAGGTCAGACGAACCTTTCTTCTTCCCTCTGATCTGACTACTTCCTTCTGCAGTGTCACTCTTCGCTGCTGAAAAAGATGCCGTGAGCGACTTGGGAATGGAAACCTCTTTCTTCCCCGTCTTCGGCAGAGTGCTCCCATTGCCAGAACCGAGCATGCCCAAAGCAGCATACCGATTGGCAGAAATCTTGATTGGTTTCAGAGGCAGGAGGGGTGCAAATGCCTCAGGGGAAGATGCACGCACAGAAGACTCTCCACTGGATGAGGAGGAGTTCGAAGAAACATGTCTGCATCCATCTTTCTGGCTTCCTTGGCTGCTGTGGGCTTTCCCTTCTCCTGCCCCAGACAGAGAGGAGCCAGTGAAGAAAACTACTGATGATGATGATGATGATGATGATGATGATGTCTGAAGATTCCCAGTATCTGTAACATTACACCATGATAGCATTCTTCAACATTTTCTCACCAACAGTGCATACACTTTTACACTGTATGCAGCTTGATCATCTGCAGCATGTGAACGACACTTCAAACAAAACACAGATGCAAACTAGAAGAGCACTTAGGAAAGCATAGAACTCCACCAAAATCAAACACATCTTGGATTCATACCTCACAATGTTCATGTTATGCGCAAAAGTTGTTGTGCTCTTATCAAAAACATTGAGGGAAAAAAGCAGCTTTCAGATGTGTTAAAGGTCTAGGTCTAAACAGCTTGATCAACTTGACTATGGGCACAGCATTAACAAACTTACAATTTATTTCAAAGTGTCTACAGCCTTACGCTGCTACAGGAAACCTGGAAAGGAGATGGGAAATCTTTTTTGGGTGCTGATTAATGGAAGAAAAACAAAAATGTCAGGAATAATACATGACAAGAAACATTAACACCAGGCAACACCGCTGAAAAGAATACATAGTAGTAACTCATGACCCATTGCAAATGGTCTCCATCAAGCTTTGGACAAGAAAGCAAGACCAAAAACATTTGATTTAATCATCATACAGTTCCAGGTACTATCACCAAAGATGGTATTTTTAAAGTGATGTCACCCATTCTGTGCCTTTGGTTACATCACATCTGCAGAACTTTCGAAGCATGTTAAAAATACATAACGAAGTACCAATGGTCCAGGATCCTCTACATCAGGGTAGGGCTGAGATTTAAGGTACCCAACTCACCAACTACGCCAAAAAAAAATGCATCAGAAGAATTAAGATCACGATTCCATACACCTGGATGGTGACCTGAAAGTTTTTTTTCTAGAGCTGTAGAGATTCTATACACCATACAGAGACTCTGACACACATACACACCCAGGCACAAACACACCTGCCCAGTGAATTCAACTCATGCAGGAGCACTGGTCTGGTTCAGCCACTATCTTTCATTCACCAAACACTGAATCTGCCCCACAAGTTACCTTTGACCAGTTTTCTTTTCACTCTGTGTACACATCTTTGTTCTTTTCTCTTTTTTTTGCGGCCAGACATGTGGGGCTTTCTAAGCAACTGGCTGGCTGCCTGCAAAAATGTCTAGTGACCTCGACTTCCCAGGTGAGGAGCCTGAGAGGCTTTTTAGTCTGGATGGCTTAACCTCAGCACCACTAGAGGACTCTCATACCTCCCCTGTGTTGAGGGGATAACCTATGGTGAAATTATAAACACCACTGCACAACTTCAGTTATCTTAACTGGGAATTATCCATTACTCAGCTTGGACAATTTTACTTTAATCTGAGTAATGGATAATTCCCAGTGAATTTCCCGCAAAGGTCACATGGGACATTTTTTGTGTTTAAACGAAGGGATTAAACAATTTCAAGTAATCCTGCTGTGGTACACACACCAAAAGGTACATGTGCACTTACCTTTTTTATGGTATTCACCGACTGCTGGAGACACCGTTCCTGTAGACACCTGTGTGGTCAAAGATGTGGCAACGGTGGAGGTGGCAAGGCTTGGATGGGGAGGGCCAACAGCACTCACAGAAGATGAACTGCTTTGGTGAGAGTTACTCCCCTTCACACCCTGAATTTCAAATGACTTGAAAGCGGAGGTCCAAGACATGTCTAAGCCGTGAGCACTGCGGACAGACCTCCCCACTCCTCCACGGGAACCATGAGCTGACAGCAAGGATGTCACAGGCTTGCCTGTAGCTGGGCAGGTGTTTTCAGGTGTAATTCTGAAAGTGACACCTGTACCTGTCTTGCTTACCACAGAGTTTGTACTGATGCTGGCCACATTTGTCGCCACTGCCTCTTTAAATGTAGGCAAGGACACTGTGGCTGGAAAAGATGGTGATGGTGTTGAAGAATGTGACCAAGAAAAAGATGGGAGAGAACTTGCTGAGGATACATCACCACTCACTGACCGACTGGAGGGCGGCTGCGCTAGTGCTGGGTGAGGTAAGGATGTGCTGCCAGCAGTGTAATCTGTCAGTGGAGGAGTCACAGTTCTGGTAAACTTGCGGTAGACTGCTTGTTTTGACTGGAACACTGTCCTGGAACTGCTGGTTTTGGGTTTAGCCAGAGGAGGACCAACAGGTTGGAATGAAAAGTTCTCACGCTGCACGCTGTAATCAGTAGCATTCATCAGAGGGACTGCAGGAGCCAAGGGTGGTGGATGAGAAACGAATGGAGCCGTTTGAGGCTGCAGGCTAAAACTCCCTGCAGCCACTGGAGGAAGCAATGGGCTGGGTGGCTGAACAGGAAAGAATGAGAACTGCGAGTGCTGCACTCCGGGAGCGCCCGAGTTCAGCGGAGGCATCGACAGGGTGAAGGATGACTGAACAGGAGTGCTGGGAACTCTTTGATGGAATGTTTCCGCAGCGACCTGTAGGGTTCTCTGCTCTTGTTCCAACTCCGTCACTCGTTTGCCCAGCGTTTCAGCCTCGTCCAGGAGCGTCCGGTACTGCTTCAGTTTGCTCTGCAGTTCCTGAACCAGCACTGGGTTGCCTGGGTCAGCCATGGTCTGGTGGTTCAACATGCGCAGCATGTTCTGCACAGCATCGGACTTCTGCAGCAGGTGGGTCTGCTGCTTCATGACCTCCCTCTGCCTGGCCAGTATCGCCTCTCTCCTCCTGATCAAGTCTCTGCGCTCATCGAACGTCTGCGGCGCCAGTGGTGGAGTGCTGCTGCTGGGCTTTTGTACGCTCCCTTTCAGCCCTTCCAGCCTGATGTGTTCTTCCTGCCCTCTCTGGGTGATGTGGGTCATCTGCTACAGAACATGACTGTTATGTTATACACCTCCCTCCACTGTCCCTCCCCATGAAATTTTACCATAATCACAACTGAAGACAATGAAAGTTTTAAAACTATGTCTCTAAAAATCTGACCATATGCACACTAACCACTGCCACAAGCTCGCTACTATCACCATCAAACGTCTTTAACTTCATTTTTCTTCCTTATTACTTCTATGCTTTCTTTTCTTTCTTTCTTTTTTTTTTTTTTTGAAATCAGGCAAATATTGACAAAAATAATAACAGAACTCTTTCTTCATTCCTCCCATTGCTTTGTTTTCTTCTTTCTTTCTCTCAGGCATATCCAGAGAAGAAGAAGAATCAAATAAACTAGACATTACTTTTTGCAATCGTCAAACCTTATCATCCAAAAGCTTAAACTGTCAAGCGTATTTCACCGTTTCAATCAAAACTGAAAAATGAAACAAAGCAAATGAGAAGGCCCATGTCATTTACCTGGTCGATTACATCGGCTGGTAACAGCTGCTCCCCTTCTGCTCCCACTGTTGACCAGCTGGTGCTGGACAGTAACTGGGTGGTCGACGGAACTGTGCCGGAAGAACTGCTGCGTGGACATGGCGCTGCATTCAACTGGGCTAAGATCAGCCGACACTGTTGTTGAGCAGTTTTCTGCGACAATGAAGGCAAAGGGCAGACATCCAGATCAACGTTCACCACAGCTCACGGACCCCGACAGATCCATTTTTCACTCTAAACATCTAAATGACCTGAAATCTTAGATATGCCTCAACTGCTACTTGGCAGACATGTATCCACAAAACGGTTTGTTTTTGTTTATTTGTAAACAAATAAACAATCTCTACTTTCAGCATGCCTTCTTCATACCTCTTGCTCATACAGACCACACTTCTCACTCCTACCTTGTGGGTTTCACAGACCCACACCTTCTAAAGTATTGTTGGCAATTGTAATTGCATTACATCTGTTTGGTTTGGTTTTTACTTATTTTTATTCCTTTTTCTTATCAAAACACTGTATCACAGCTCACTACATATTTTTCCTCATGTTCACATGCATGTAACAATGAGTCTAGTGGTAAATCAGATCCATTCTCGTTCTCTGCATAGTGTGTGTGTGTGTGTGTGCGTGTGCGTGTGCGTGTGTGTGTGTGTGTGTGTCTGTGTGTGCAAGCATGCACGCATAAGGTAATAAGAAGAGAATATGTACCAGAGCAGGTATATTCATGCATATGCCTGAGACGCATTATTCATTAGCTTGTCAATTCACAGCCATGAAACTTGAAAGACAAAGAAAGGATATCTTGTAGATTGTTCAGGAGCTACAAGCAACATCCGACGATGGCAAGGAAAAATACATCCTGAGAATTAAGAAGATTCCGATCTGAAGAGTCCCTTGTCTTCACACAGACATAACTATGTAAATGTAGTACTTACACTGCCATAAGCGGTGTGCAATGCAGCATGTAGGATCGGTGCCAATTCTGAATTTGAGACTGGCAGACAGCAATACAGAAAAAGAGACAATGGACAAGAAAAAAGCACTAAAGAATGAAAAAAATGCTCTAAATCAGTACTACTAAAAAAAAAATTGAAACCATTGGAGCCACCTGTCTCAAACAAAAATTGAAACACACACACACGCACACACACACTCACGGGCATACACACACACGGGCATACACACACACACACACACTCACACACACACACACGCGCACACACACACGCGCACACACACACACGCACGCACGCACGCACGCACACACACACACACACACACACACACACACACACACACACACACACACAGCCAGAAAACTCGTTAACTCCAAAACTGTCAGATTGTGACCCAGTTTCTAAGTGATTTCTGATTTCTTGTTTTTTTCAGTTGTCCAGAGGTGGTCATGGATCAAGATAATGGCAGATCACCCAGTGAATGGAAAGCACAAACAAGAACATTGTGATGAAATGGACATCTAGAACTGGTGTGCTGGAACAGTGTGTTGGCATGACCAGACCAACGACGAACAATAAAGAATGTGTAGCCCTCATCAGCATCTGAGAACTGATGACACTTTGGTCAATTCAAGGAAAGCACAAGGACAGCATGTGATGTCCCTTCCCTTTTTTTCAGACAGGTGGGACCAATATACAAAAAGTGTTAAACTGCAATACATTCAATATGATTTCATTGTTATCAGCAATCC
Organism: Conus ventricosus; assembly: GCA_018398815.1. NCBI lineage: Eukaryota > Metazoa > Mollusca > Gastropoda > Neogastropoda > Conidae > Conus > Conus ventricosus. Next base: position 16,353,397 of record CM031614.1, read on the forward strand.
ACACGTGTCATTTCATCACAGATGCCCATTCCTGCATTACGTGCACAAGTAAATCAGGTCAGCTCTGTTTCGACAGGAGACATGGACGATGCAATGACACCATAAAATATGTGCATATTTTGGAAAGTTTGACCGATTCATTGAAGGCAGCTGTTATGATTCAACTGGGAACCAATATCTGGAACAAAAAGAAATGTCAACTGTAACAATTTAGGGACAAATTCAATGTTACTTATAGTCCATCCAACTGCAAAGAGCCATATCAGATCTGTCCCTTAGTTGAAGTGAACTTTAGAGACAGCACAGTGACTTACCTGCAGTATATTGGTAATGTTGCAGGTATTAGAATCGGAAGCTGCTGGATCGAACCCCACAAAATCTCTGTGTGTGTGTGTGTGTGTGTGTGTGTGTGTTACATATTGTGTGTGTGTGTGTGTGTGTGTGTGTGTGTGTGTGTGTGTGTGTGTGTGTGTGTGTGTGCGAGTGTGGATTGGGGAGGAAGGCAGTGAGGGGTTACCCTTTGTGCATTTCTATCAAGATCTGACAACTAAGCTATTTGAAGACAGCAGATATGTGACCAAGTAATCCACACAATACCAACTGGCCAGCTGCAGCCAGAGTGAATGAAAATGGCTTAATCGTCTAGACATGTTGTTCAGGCCTGGAGCGCCAACCTAACACACATCTGTGCACACGCACGCACGCACACACACACACACACGCACACACACACACACACACACACATACATACTCACCTGCAACCACTGGCCATCCCTGGCTTTCTCAGGGTACAGCTCCTTCAGCTTCTCAGTGACACTGTTCAGCACCACCTCCTTATCCATCCCCTTCTTCAATATGCCACTGCTTTCATCTGTCCCTCCACTTTCTTCTACAGGAGCAGCAGCAGTACCAAACGATTTGCTCCCGACCTCCTCGTCGCCCTTCTCTCCTTTGACCTCAGTGGCTGGTTTTGTGTCAACCCCATGGTCCCCGCCATCTTTAACGGACATTTTGTCTTTTCTGGCATCTTTTCCGACCACAGGCTTTGAATCTGTTTTCACTTCAACGGCGCCGCTGCAACGTTTACTGCCTTTGTTGTTCCCTGACAATGTCTCTTCAGTCAATGAAGATAGCCATGACCCAATCAGAAAAGTATCTTGTCCGCTGGCTGTGTGACCTGATGATGATGATGTGGCTGGTAGCGTGGCTTTAGGCTCTGTGGGTGTTGAGGATTTTGTTGGTATAGGTGGCGGTGTGGGTGTGGAAGGAAGTGCCACATCTTTAGGGACTGAGCGTGTACTTTGCGTTTCACCAGCGCGACGGAGTGTACTTCCACTTTTTCCACCATCTTCTGCCATGAGGTCCACACCCTTCATTCTGGACAGCTGCTCAGTGTCACTGTAAACAACATCAGTGATGAATCTGAAAAGACATTCTCATTTCTAGCTACAGACTTCTACAGGTGAGTCAGAGGCATGCTAGCTCTGTCAACTTTAAAACCCACTTTGAAATAAATAGTCCAAATAGGTACACTAAACAACTAGCCAACCAAAACAATCCCCTGACAAAAGAACTGGTTATAAGTTGCCATTTGGGGGAGGGGGTGGGGGGAAGTGCTTTACACTTTCTTTCGGTACAGTCTTTCTATTCTCATCTAACCCTTTGATAAGAGCTCTCTGGTCAAGTCTTACCCTTTGATAATAACAATAGTCTTTGCTTTGCTTAAGAGCTCTAAATTCTAGTTTACCCCAGTAATACAAGTTCTCTAGTCGACAACATTTTTGCCTGTAGATAAAAACTCCATATTCTAATCTTACCCTATAGTAAACAGTCTACAATTTTTAGGGCCTATAAAAAAGAACCTGCTATTCTAACCTCTGCCTGTAATAAAAACCCTCTACTCTAGTCTTATGCTTTGATAACTGCTCTCTTTTCTAGACTTGCCATTGTTCAGACCTGTTCTATTGTAAAATATTACTCTTTCATACGACCCCTCTATTCCAGACTTCCACTTTAATCGAAGCTCTCTAGTCTTAGCTTTTGACAAGACCCCTCTTCCGTCGTCTGATCCACTGAAAAGACCTCCCTCTTCTCGTATGATCTTTGATAAAAGCTCTATTGTCTTACCCCTTGATGACAACTATATTCTCATTAGTCTTCTACACTATCTTTGTCATTTGATCAGATCTCTTTCATTACCTTACCCTTTGATCAGACACATCTTATCACAAGCCGCCATGGCGATAGGGTAAGTCTTACCAACTCCCGGCTGGGAGGTTAAGGGTTCAATTCCCATCAGTCATGTGGGATTTTTCTGCCCCGACCGGCTCCTATCCAGAGTTGAGTTTGCTGCGGGCTCAGTTGGGAAGACTGGGACCACACAGTCGAGTTTCATCCACTAAATGGATGCGTCTCTGAGAGTGTTGCTCAAATTTCCTGACCAACACTGCAGGTGTCTGCATCTCTTGGGCCTGGTTGGTGCCAGGATATATTATGAAAGGAAGCATAGAGTACAGCCCTGTCATACAATCTCAGATCGGAATGGAAATCCATAGCATCATCTGTATCACCCTCATTCTCATCGATCATTTAAATACCAAAAAAATTCAAGAAAAAAAAAAGAAAGACCTCTCTTACCCTTCAGTAACAATTCTCTACTCTAACCTTACCTTCTGATAATACTTCACTAATTCGGTCTCAGCCTTTGATAATGCCTCTGTTTTCAGTCTCACCGTATAATAGGAAATTTCATTCTAGTTTTATATTTTGACAAGATCTCCTTATTGGGCTCTCTATATTTTTTTACTTAGTCTTACACCATTCTAATCCACCCTTATCTTTGTTAAGATTTCTGTAATCTAATGTTACAATTTGAAAATAATTTTCAGTTCTGATCTCACTCTACTTGTGAGCTCTCGAATTCTTGCCACTCATGCAGTGATGAGTGTTTTGTAAGCTAAAAAAACGCTTGTGAGCTCTCGAATTCTTGCCACTCATGCAGTGATGAGTGTTTTGTAAGCTAAAAAATGTTCTTTGAAAAGTGCTCCATACTTGAGGAAGTCATTTCTTTTCGAGACAAATATAACAGCATGCATGAAATAGTCTGGAACCAGCATTAAGATTCTCATTTTTACCCTCTGCCGATTTTTTTCTTGAAAAGTTAATTTGAAAACAAATCTTTTATATCCAAAAATATTTTCACATCCAAAACAAATTACATGATATATACCCAAAGAATATATTTTCAAAAAAATTACACATATAACACACTGAAACAAAAACACCACATCTAAACAGAATTACAGAGCTTCTTTTTTTTCTTTTTTTCCTCTCACTTTTCCTCCCAAACATCCTCTCCATCCACTGACCTTTGTGCACTATCCCCAAGTCACATTTCCTTGGAGAAATTTCTGACATTCACACTTCCCCTGTCAGTACTTGTGAGCAATAACAAGTACCTGGGAGCAAGTTCTAGAATGATTTTCACTTACCACTTCTCATCTGGTTCCTGCGGAAATATGCCATCAGACATTCTGTTGCCCTCTAGTGGCAAGGGTTGGTCCTCATCTGTGTCATATTCAATACCAAACAAGTCAACTTCTTTGGCCAGTACGTGTTTCTCAGTGATCATAGCTTCCTTGTTGTCTTGAGAGACGCTGAGCCGCTCCAACATAGGTGTTCTCTCGACAGACTCAGAGCTATGGACACATTTCTGAGGAATTTCATGTTGCGTGTCCCTTTCCATTTTGGTTTTACCCTCTTTAAAGACATCTGATTCACGCTCCTTAGCAACTTTTGATGAATCCTTTTCTGCAACGTTTGATTCATCCTCATCTAAAATGTTTGAGTCATTCTGGTTTACAATGTCTGATTCATTGCCAGTTACAAGTTTGGACTTACGTTGTTCTGCAATATCCAACTCAACCTCATTTCCAACACTGGATTTATCCTCTCCTACATCGTCTGATTCATCCTCTTCCTCGTGCAGACTGACAGAATCCAGTGCCTGCTTAACGTTCTCAAGCTCCTGTGAGACACCTGATCCACGCCGATTCTTTCTTCTTCTGCGGCGGCGTGAAGATGTCTGCTTCACAGAAGCATCGCTAGCTCTGCTATCAGCTTTCTGCGGGCAGGTGCCATCAGTACGATTCGTTGAAATGCCAGCCATGGTGACTGGACTGCAGCTCTCGTCACTGCAGAACTGTGAGTTCTCGGACACAATGGAACTGTCATGAGGGCTGGAGGTAGACTGGTCCAAGACAGGTTTTTCTGGCGGTAAATCAGAGCCTTTTAGGCTGGGCTTTCCCTTCGTATCACGAACAGAATCTTCTTTTGCATCGAAGACAGAAATGCAGTGACTACAATCATTCTTGTTTTTACTGCCAGTTACGTCACTGAGTGAATCTCTGGCATCAACAAACACATCAATGGATTTGTCAGAAACGCTCTCGGCTTTCTCATTGAAAGACAGCCGATGACTGGAAAGCGGTGTTGAACTTGCTATGGCTGTGGCTGATGCGTTCATCTCAGTTTCCAGTTTCAATGCAGCAGCTCCTTGGTCTGACATCTTACTAGTTTCCTGGACTGCCTGGTGTTCGTCAGGTTCTTCCCTAGGACCTGAAGCTTCTTTCTTTGGCACTCTCTGCTCCATTTTTTCACAAGTGGAGTGGATCTGTTGTGGCTTTTCATCTGCCAAAGTCACATCACCTGACAAGCTGGATGTGGCTGTTTCTGCCGGGACAGAATAGGCATGCCCTCTGCAGATTTGGAAGATAATGACACACAAGAGACCGAGATTGCTGTTTCACTCTTTGGTGCATCAGTCAGTTTATGCAGATGACCTGATGATGAATCTTCAGCACAGGAACTTGAAAATGCTGAGAAGTTTTGGTCCGATACAAGAACAGCTGATGTTGAAGAAGTTTCATGAATTATACTGGAAGCATCCGATGTTGAAGAAGTATCAAGGTTTATGACAGAAGTGCCTGATGTTGACACAGGTTCATGGCCTGCGACAGGAGTATCGGATGTTGAAGTAGGTTCATGGCTTACAACAGGAGTATTGGATGCTGAAGTAAGTTCACGGCTTATGACAGAAGTGACTGATGCTGAAGTAGGTTCATGGCTTATGACAGAAGTGACTGATGCTGAAGTAGGTTCATGGTTTATGACAGGAGTGACTGATGCTGAAGTAGGTTCATGGTTTATGACAGGAGTGACTGATGCTGAAGTAGGTTCATGGTTTATGACAGGAGTGACTGATGCTGAAGTAGGTTCATGGTTTATGACAGGAGTGACTGATGCTGAAGTAGGTTCATGGTTTATGACAGGAGTGACTGATGCTGAAGTAGGTTCATGGTTTATGACAGGAGTGACCGATGCTGAAGTAGGTTCATGCTTTATGACAGGAGCGCCTGATGACACAGTAGGTGCATGGCTCACAGCAGGAGACACTGATGCCGAGGTACATTCACCCTCCACTGGCAATGCAACATGAGCATTGCTGCTGACAGTGGTGGCTAACAATTTTGCCGATGAACTCCGCCCCCCACCTGTCACTACACCCGAGGCATCACGACCAGCCACAGTGGCAACTGTGCACGCGGCTGACCTCTCCATCAGCTTCAGAGCAGATGACACAGCACGGCTTGCAGCAGAATCGGAAATTCCGGAAGAACACACAAGGGCACTGTTTCGGACGCTGCTGTTCAAAGCAGGTCTGGGTGAGGACATCAGATGACTTTCTGCAGACAAAGCAGGTCTGGGTGAGGACATCAGATGACTTTCTGCAGACAAAGCAGCCTCACTCAGGCCAACTGTGGTCGCTGCTCCGGAACTGACATCACCAGTCTGCAAAAAATGTTTCGCATCTAACTTGGTCGTGACCGGGGGACTAGAGGGTATGGTGACCGTGGCTGGAGTGGAAGCCTGTTTTCCTGCTAACATGCCAGAATTGTCAGGCTGTGCCACGTGCCGAGCTGAGCCATCAATTGTACCCGCACCCGGCTCTGCACCCACTTCCAGTTTTGTTCTCTTGCAGCTGGACGCATAGAGAGAGGACGGCACACTGCTGCTGGGAGTCTTCGACACAGTGGGCGTGGTCGAGGGAAACTGGAAAGAACAGGAGGGGTAGAAAGGATTATCTGAGATCAAAAGGGAAGAGGTGGAGGGTGTGGTATTGTCTACAAATGGTATGGTGCCTTTCCCCATCTGAAAACAATGAAACTAGCAATCATAAATAACAGCTTTTTTTTTTTTTTTTACAACTTCTGCAAAACTACTTATCTGGATGAAGTATGTGGAAAACCATGCAGTGTAGGAGTTAGAATAACGTGCTAACTCTCACTTTCGTACATTGATTGGTATCGAGAACAACTACAAAATGAAAGAGTAGCTACAGAACTGTTTCTCTGTGGTCAATGTCATGCTCCGTCTCTCCCAAACTCTGTATCTACCATTACTGGTCATAACACCATCCAGACCATAAAGACTGCATTTATTCCCACACACACACACTTGTGGATTATAAAGACAACATTTCGGTGGGCTAAAACTACAACCATGCAAATCTTCCTGAACAAATGACGACAGAAATGCTTCTTTTTGACTTTTATACAGTTGGGTAAAAGCATCCCTCAAAACAGATCCTCTCTCAACAGCTGTCTTAAAAGTCTGGATAACACTCCCCTACGTGCTCCCTACATGTGTGTGGCAGCATTACGTTCCATTCACAACAGGGCACAACAACATATCAAACCATATTTTTGTCATATAAAACTTAACTTCAGATACTAGAATTGAATGTGTCCAGTTAAGTATTCTGATTATCAAACTAGATCAGAAATAAAACACAGAAATAACAAAAGCAAACATGTTATGCAAGCAAATGTACAACAATAAACACAGCATGTGCCACAGGAAAAGACCAACACCGCTGTAAGTAGGGAAGAGTGAAAACAGGGTAAGTGTGGGGCACTTCCTTCTAGTCTGAAGAGGAATCCGGTTAAAAAAAAAAATTTATATATATATTAAGGCACCATTTAACTAAACAACTTCATGATTTTGGTCTTTGGACCCACAAACATGAGATAAGGCAACCAACCCTGTCTTCTTGAAAATCACCAGCTCCTTGGTGAATTATCATGGCTTGCCAAGTCATCATTCTAGATGGAGATATGCTTTCTGTCAGTGTGAACACAATACGGAGATTTCTTCCTTACTGGGAGCGTTTACATCTTGTGTGGGCAAGTGTGTGTGTGTGTGTGTGTGTGTGTGTGTGTGTGTGTGTGTCACAGTGTGCGCGCGCGTGCGCGCGAATGTGTGGAACCAAGCCTGACAATCATGCATATGTTGAGAACAGAAGGAGAACTCAGGAAAGCAGTGGGGGAGCAAGGGAGCCTGACAATCATGCATATGTTGAGAATAGAAGAACTCAGGAAAGCAGTGGGGGAGCAAGGGAGGTTACACAGAGAGGGAGGGGCCATATGCAGCAGCTCTTAGAAATACTTTCAGAATACTTTGACAAACTCATTCATTCATACAAATAATCTGCATAATCTGTATAACTACAGACTTAACAGTACTGCGAAAAGATGCCATCAGTCAAGGATAACTCGCCAACCTTCATTTCAAACACTCATACACGGTCCCAAGACAACTCACAGGATTTTGGGGCACAATCACTTCACCGTTGGGAAAGGTGATGGCGAAATTGGGCACCTCCTGAAGCTCCCTGCCGCTCTTCAGAATGCGCAGACACTGATCTCGCTGCACCTATTCAATCACGACTTCAATGAACAGCACAAGCAAATGGCTGCCTATCAAGACAGTCATGAATTCATCATCGTTATCCCACCCTTCCCCTGGCCCCTCCCTTCCACCCTCCCATATCCCCTTGTTGTCCCTCTCCCCACTAATGTCTCCCCCACACTTTCCCTCCTGCCCCAGGTCCCAACTCCTCTCCTCCTAAGTTAAAAGTACATATACTCTTCCACTTTGAAAGTAACAATATTTCAACTTTTTCATGGATTTTTTTTCCCCCTTCTTTAACTATTTCTTTTTCCATCCTGGCTTTTAAACTTCTGTGTGAAATTCCTCATTTAAATGTCTTTTTTATTTCAATACGATCACTTATCTTCAACTTGCTCAGGCTCGTCCAATTCAAATATTTTACAGGGCATGAAACAATCAACACAAATTAGAAACAAAGAGACAACACACACACACACACACACACACACACACACACACACACACACACACACACACACAGAGCAAGAATAAAACAATGACTCTGGTTCATCTGTACTTCTAGCATATGATTCACAATCCAGTCTTTACATCACCATGGAGAGGAGTCTTTCACCTTCAATATCAAGTCTCTTTCACATTTCCAAAACTACAATTATCCATGTATAGTTTATGACATCAAAAGTCTACAAAATCACTGCAAGCGCAGCCAATCAAAACACATCAGATATTATTCAAGAATGTCTGAAAACCATACTATTGTAATAGCAGTCACAAGCACGGCTTATTCTAGAAACTGTAAATGCCATGACAAAGTACAGCCAATCAAAATGCATAGAACATTTGAAGAACAATTTCTGGAACCTTTCTGGCACTCTAAGGAAGACCTGGGTCCCTAAGGAAACTTCCAGAATCATCATGTTCTCTGTGCATACATAATCTGGCAAGTCAACATGGAACAATTCTTTAAAACATCTGGTGCAAAACTCCAATGTAGGGCTGAACCAACAAACAATGCAAGGCAACCTCTGACTGCACCACCAACATCAGACTATCATCATGACAACTGGTGTATTCAAGAAATTTTGTTCTTTACAACCGAGTGTTCAAACAAACAAAAAAAGCTGAAACTGACAGCATCTCTCGTGAAAATGTAAACTCAAAATCAGAAAGACACTGGCTAAATGTGAATAAATATACATTTTTATTCGATGTATGTAGGAGTACTTTGGTGCATAAGTGTATGAGTGGCATAACGATGTATAACGTACACCAAAAAGTGTATGGGTATGCAGATCTGCATTACATATGAAAGGTTGTTTATTTTAGCAGGGTTCATGTAATACATGTTTCCTTACATGCAACCTGAGGCATAAACTCAGGGCTACAAACTATTGGCAACATTTATGTCAAACGGCAAAGCCTCCCATTAAACAGATTTTTTCAGAAACATTTTTCTTTTCAAATACCCAACATTTGCATTTATGCAGATGCGTTCAAGAAAACCATACATGGGATGGGACAAAAACAGTGGGTTTTTTTTTCATCTTAATCCATGAGGAGAATGTCTCTCATGTGCACCTGTGTAAGCGTGTGGCTGGCTATGAGAGAAGTCCTGCAGAACATGAGCAGTGTGTACACAGATCTGTGATGCAGAGCTTTCAAAGCCGTGTGTTTAGCCGTCGTTAGTATTTCAGAACATCGTCCATTACACCTCCCTCCTTTTAAAGATGGGAAGATTTCAGCAGATCATTAGTGGAAGGTTCCATTACATGCTAGTACACAGATGACAGACGTGTGATCACTATACCAATAAAACACATTACAGGTAGTGCTAGTACACAGATGACAGACGTGTGATCACTATACCATTAAAACACATTACAGGTAGTGCTAGTACACAGATGACAGACGTGTGATCACTATACCATTAAAACACATTACAGGTAGTGCTAGTACACAGATGACAGACGTGTGATCACTATACCATTAAAACACATTGCAGGTAATGAAGTTCCACCCAAGAAGCATACAACAAAGCGATACCCTGATACACACGGACCGATCGCAGATCCACTCCATTCTCACATCACATAAAACCCCAGCTCTACACTACCAGCAACACATAACGTGACACACTTGACATGCAGTGACACCAAGTTCCATTCTCCTTACACATGGAGACACAAAGCCAAGCTCTACATAATGAGCATTATGCATACAAAGTGAAAGGAGATATAACACTACTCTAAGCCATGCACTCTAACACAGGTTAGAAGGTAGACAGATTAAAAAAAAAACCAGAGACAAAGAAAAGACAGGAGGAAAAGTAAGGAGCAGAAACACTCTACACAAAACTTGAAAAAGAAGACACATATTTTGTTTTTGTGCTTTTTAACACACATATCTGGATTGCAAATAATATTCAACAGAAACGTTTATACAGTGAATTTCACTACTGTTACTGTACATATATTTCTAACTGTGCTTCGATATAGTTATAAACAATTAAAAAAAAATATCCATTACAGTTGTTAAAGGCTAAATCTTTTTTTTTTAATCATATCCACCACCCACTCCCTACACTTACTCTCATTTCTTCCTGAGTGCTGGCTCATCTCACAAAAATTTCAAATTTCTTAAACTGACCTAAATTCTTGCCACTTCTCAGATTTACTGTATTTTAGTCAAAGCACGATGGCTAGCATTCCCTGCCTTTTTATTCTTTTTGGATGCTGTGACGCTTAGCAGCTCAATAGGTCAATGCAGGGTCCTGGTCACTGCACACACAGGGAAGCTTTTCCAAAGAACAAACAGATCGGTTTAAACAACTCTGAAAGCAAGTTACCTCAAATGATAAATTATTTCCTTCTATTCTTACCCAGAACTCTTATGTAAGAAAAAAAAAGGTGTTCTCAGTACCAACACGTCATAAGAAAAGCGCACTTTATACATGAAAAAGAAAGAAAAGGAATGACAGTGTGAAGTAATAACAGAAACCGGGCAGCCAAAAACCAGCATCAATCTACCTTCAGTTTCTGACGTCCAACGAAAGGCGCGTCACACAAAAGCGCGTCATACATAAGCTGTATCCGGTTGGAAAGTGAAAGTGAAACTAGTTTTAACTTTACACTACATCTCCCTTTTCCAGAAGAACAATTTAAAGTTCTCAAACGTGTGATAAGACACATCCAGAATGACTAGAATGAGCACCGAGTATTTATGAAAATAATACTGCATGTAAGTTTGTACAATAGCACTACTTTGGTTCTGGGTCTCGCACCAGAGTCTTTCAATTGATTTCGTGAATGCGCCTCTTTTTTCAAATTTTTAAGTTCTAGTCTCTTAACAATGTTCAATAAGGCGTTCAGGCTTGTGCGTTGTTCTGGCGGATCTTCTTGGCTGTGACATCTGTGGCCCTGGGGTCATTGAAGATGGCAGGCTCTGGGAAGGAGTTGGCATCATGGCTGTCTTGACTGGCGTCGAACCATCGGTGACAGCAGGTAGGCCCTTGGAAGGTGAGCAGGGAGGAGGTTGTGCACTGGGAGGTGGTGCACGTGGAACCAAGAAGTGTGGAGGTGCGTTGGAAGGAAAAGGGGAAGGAGGAAGGTGGTTGCCTTGCTGGGAAAGCAAACAAGGCTCGAACAGCTTCCTGGTCATCTGCTGATTTCGGCGGATGACTCCATCGTCGGATGTCTGGATGATGAGACTTCTGGGAGTATCATGACGATTGATGACAATACCCTCCTTCTTCATGTCGGGGATCCACACCTTGTTGCCAGATGAGATGTCTTCTGGAGCAACGACTTGATGTCTTCTGTCGTAGCTGGTTTTCATCTTCTCTCGGTATTCTTTCTCCCTCTTCTTCAGGACAGACACGTCGGGGGTCTTGGGAAGGAGAGTGTTTGGATGACATGGAACTCTGGTTTTCAGACTGCGTCCCATGCTCAGTTGGGCAGGAGAGAAGCCGTTGGGAAGGGGAATGTTGCGATACATGAGCAAGCCAAGGTACTCATCATCGCACTTCTTGATGAGGTTCTTAATGGTTTGAACGGCACGTTCAACCTCACCATTGGATTGGGCGTAGTGAGGTGAAGAGGTGACATGCTCGAAGTTCCAGGATTGAGCAAATCTGGAGAATTCTTCGGCTGCAAACTGTGGTCCATTGTCGGAAACTAGAGTGTCCGGAATGCCATGGCGACTGAAGACTTTCTTCATTCTGTTGACTGTCTCTGCGCTGGCGATCTTGTTCATGAGCACGATCTCCCGTGAGTAGTAGTCAACAACTATGAGGAACTGCTTGCCCTCATGCTGAAAGAAGTCAGCTGCAACTCTGGACCAAGGACGCTCAGGGAAGGGCGTACCTTTCATGGGCTCCACTCTGGCTTTCCTGTTTTTGGCACAGTCAGGGCAAGTCTTGACCATGATGTCAATGTCTTGGGACAGCCCTGGCCACCACACGGAGTTTGCCGCGTTTTCCTTCGTCTTGCTGACACCTTGATGACCAACATGTAGGTGTCGAAGGACATCTTGTCGGAGTGACGGAGGGATATCTTGTCGGAGTGACGGAGGGATGACTAGTCGCGTACCTCTCAGCAGGAGACCATCGTTGACAGACAGGAAACTCTGCTCGTTGAAGTAGGTCTTGAGAGGCTTGTTGAGAGTCCTCTTCTCTGGCCAGCCATTTTGGACGTAGCGCATGACCAGTTTGAGGATGTCATCCTTCTGGAGTTCTGACCGGATCTCTTCCAGCCTGTGGTCAGAAGCTGGCAAGGTCAGCAGGACAGCATTGACATATGCCTCTGCTTGGCAGGTAGGGTCATTGTCCGCAGAATCTGTGGCAGGCAAAGGTGCTCTGGACAGAGTGTCAGCGGTATAGAGTTCTTTGCCAGGGACATGGACAATGTCAAAAGAATAACGCATCAGCCTCATCCTGAAGCGCTGGATGCGGACAGGAAGTTCGTCGAAGAGCTTGGTAGAGAACAGAGGACAAGAGGCTTGTGGTCTGTTTCTACCCGAAAGGACATGCCAACCAACAAATCTGACCAATGTTCAAGGCTCCAGGTGACTGCAAGAGCCTCCTTCTCGATCTGTGCATACCGCTGCTCGGTCGCAGTGAGGGAACGACTTGCGTATGCAACAGGATGGAGTTGGCCGTTGTCTTGGCGTTGAAGACATACAGCTCCAAGACCGTAGCTACTGGAGTCTGCTGAGATGACGGTCTCACGCTCGGGACTGTACAGTGCAAGAGTCTCTGGTGAGGCAAGGTCCTTCTTGAGAGTGTCGAAGGCACCCTGTTGTTCTGGTCCCCAGATCCACGTTGACTCTTTGCGCATCAGGTCTCGCAGTGGCTTAGACTTTTCGGCAAGGTTTGGCAGGAACTTCATCAGCTCGTTCACCATGCCCAAACATCTTCGGATGTCAGCCACGTTCTTCGGCGCCTCCATCTCCATGATGGCCTTCACCTTGGCAGGATCTTTCCTCAGGCCGCCGACTGAAGAATCTACGATCTGGCCAAGGTACTCGAGCTGCGTTTTGGCGAACTCGAACTTGTCGGGGTTGAGGGTCAGGTTTGCCTGGGAGAGCCTCTCCAGGACAGCATGAAGCTTGGCGTCGTGCTCAGCTTTGTCTTTGCCAACGACAAGGATGTCGTCCATGTGACAAAGAACACCCTCAAGGCCATGGAGGATGTTGTCCATCTTCTTCTGGAAGTACTCCGGCGCGGACGTAATTCCATAGGGCAGACGCTTGAATTTGAAGCGCCCAAAGGGAGTGATGAACGTGGTGAGCTCGGAACTTGCCTCGTCAAGCACGAGCTGATGGAATCCAGAGTTTGCATCCAACTTGGAATACACGTTGCCCTTGGAGATCTTGCTGAGAGTCTCCTCCACAGATGGCATGGCACAGACCTCTCTCTTTACGCTCTTGTTGAGGCGGGTCAGGTCGACGCAGATACGAACGTTGCCATTGGATTTGGGCACAACAACGATTGGAGCGCACCAATCCGTCGGAGTGTCCACCGGTTCGATGACGTCACCTTCCACCATCTCGTTCAGCTGAGCTTCCACCTTCTTCAGGAGGGGTAAGGGAACACGCCTGGGCACCGTTTGAGCGAACGGCTTGGTGTCGTCCTTGAGGAGGATGGCTTGCTCACCACCCAGTTTACCCAGTCCAGTGAACAACTTGGGGAACCGACGCTTGACGTCGCTGGATGAAGCAAAGCTGGCCTTCGCCGTCTGCTGGGCAGGCTGACCACCAGTAGGCAAGGATCTGATTGCCCTGATGGTAAAGGCACCTGGGATGTCGCTGATGAGCCCCAGCTTCCTGATGGCAGGCGCACCAAGTAGGAGTTTGGATGCCTTGACGATGTAGACCTTCTCACGAACACGTGTACGACCAAGGTTGAGGTCGAGGTTGACGCACCCCTTCACCTCCAGAGGCTGGTCACCAGGCCCAAGGAGAGTGCGGTCAGGCTCTTGGAGTGTCCCAAACGCTGGCTTGAAGATGTGGTCGGGCATCACAGACACTTGGGCCCCAGTGTCTATACACCAGGTCAGCTCGCGTGATCCCACCTTCAGCTTGATGTGCCACCCAGGGTCAGCAGGCACTGATGACCTCACCGGAACGGCTGCTGGAGTGACAGTTCCTGCACGCACGCCATTACTACTGACGCCACCCACGAAGACTGGGACCCCATCTTCAGACTGCTCCGCTTGGTTCTCGTGGACGACCTCATGGACTGACGCTGAGCTTCTACAGACGATGGCGTAGTGGCCTGTCTTGGTGCACTTTCTGCCACGAACCTTCGCTGCCGGGCAGTTCTTCTTGCCGGGAGGATGCTTGCCATTGCAGTAGCCGCACTTCTGGCCAGCTGGCGAGGCCTTGGTGTCACCTTTCTTGCCACCTGCGCCACCTTTGTATGCATCCTGTCGCATGTTACCTTGAAAACTTCTCTGGAGGGCACCCACACTGGCTGTCTTGCTTCTTTCCAGTTCATTCTTAGCCAGTTCCCTCATGGCGAGAATGTCAGTGGTCTTCTGTAAGGTAAGCCTTGGACCAACGTCATACAGCTTCAGCTTGGCGGTGTCATCTTTGCATGAAAACACCAGCTTGTCTCTGATCATTGTGTCACAGTTGTCAAACTTACAAGCTGCTGCCTTGACTTTGACTAACCTGAGCCAACAATCAAACGACTGGGAAGGCTCCCTGTGCAGATGGAACCAAAACTGTTCGCGCAACATCAACTGCGGGTCTCTACGTTGAAAAAAGGCATCATACTTCCCCAGAACAGTGTTGTAATTGGTCTTGCTTTCTGCTGGCAGGGGCTGGTCGGCATTGTCTGGATTAGGTCGTTCCTCCAAAAACACAAAATTGGAGAAGATCTCGAGTCCATCACCAATATGGTTTAATAAAAGTCCAACCTTCACCGCGTCCGGCTTGGCACTGGCACCCGTTGCTTGAAGGAAAATGTCAAAACGAAGTTTCCACTTCTCCCATGCCGCCACTGGATTTGCACTAACCACAAATGGGTCGGGAGTCCTCACATAAATTGACTCAGCCATCACGTACGTCTATTCCAGTTCACAATACGTAGGTCTGTTTCAAGTTCACAATTCTGACACCATGTGAAGTAATAACAGAAACCGGGCAGCCAAAAACCAGCATCAATCTACCTTCAGTTTCTGATGTCCAACGAAAGGCGCGTCACACAAAAGCGCGTCATACATAAGCTGTATCCGGTTGGAAAGTGAAAGTGAAACTAGTTTTAACTTTACACTACAGACAGGACAACAGAAGGCAGCTTGCTGACTCATCAGGTCAATTCAACATACCTCCTCAAGTCAACTTTAGTCTGTCCAGTCCTGCAAAATAACATTCCACAAGCGACGTAGTATGCATAGACCAATGTTCTAAAAGTAAACAAGGCACATGATAGTCATTTACCTATCAAAACCAACTACAAAAACAAAAAAAGAATAACAACTTACTTCGAGCTGTCTAACCTGACGCATCAGATGCTGAAGATGTTCTTGCAATGCTGTCATTGATCTGCTGACAGGTCCTGAAATCCTGCAGGAAAAAAAAAAAAAGCACTGAAAATCAAAACATATCATTTCTACACAGGAACAACAAGTGCAGGTAAATACCTGTCATCATGGACATGTTTTCAACGATTATTTAGGAAGGTTACGAAAAAAAAAAAGTGAGGAAAGGAGGGAAAGGGGAAGGCTGAAGAAGGGAAAGACCAGTGGGATAAAAGGAAAAACTCCCACGCGACAACAAATGAAGACCTCTTCATGTTATAGATAGGTTTCTCTGAATATGTACATACAACAGAGGACAATTCGCCCATCTTGACTCAAATGATGTGAATACACACCACCATGGCAATTATTTTAGAAATGACATGGGACATTTCTTTTCGATTAGTTTTGTAAAGGGTGCGTCCACAACTAGGAACTCCAGAGATGTGCCCCTTACCCTTCTTTCCCTGAATTTCATTTGATGAAAATGTCATCCTAAACTGTAGGGGAAGGGATCAATGAAAGTACACGCATACTGGTTCACAGGTTCTCTCTCTCTCACCCTCACACAAACACACTCACTTCCTTTCTTATTCACAAAAAAAAAAAAAAAATTGGACACAATATGGAAGACAAAGCAAAACACACAAAAAAAAAACACACACAAAAACACACACACAAAAACAAGCACAACAGTAATACACAGGTCAAAGCAGCATTGTATTTGTAGAATGAGTAGCCTTCGCACCAACCATCTGAAACCACTGACAAGCATCCCTAACCAGCACTTCTGCAACGGCTGTTAAGCACCAACCCTCCCCTCCCACCTTCTCCCCACCTGAGTAAGGCAGACCTTCCCTTTCATAACTGGGCATTCTTACCCAGAGTTCAGTCCCTCCACCCCCACAGCCTTTACCCTCCTCCATCTTCATGAGTAGAAGGATGGGTGAAGAGAAATCATTTAGACTGGCCCCCGACAGGCTCAGGGGTGCATAAAGATACTTTCACTCCTTCCCCTCTCTCACACTGCATCCCTCCCGGTTCCTATGCTAGAGTACTGTTAGAGCACCCTTTGGCCATATTTGCTACTCACAGCACTGATTAACTCTTTCATTCCTACTTTTCTATGAACCATTACTTCCTCTTGTTCCTGGATTCTTATAATACGAGTATTCCCCTCATTCCTGGATTGAGAGGGAAAAAAAAAAAAGAAGTGTAAAGTGAGAACTGCCACGTATGCAGGAGCAAACCTGCCAGAATAGAGCGGCAACCACTTTCCCATGCTGTAGGGGCCGTCTGGCATCCATCCCATTCATAAACACTGCCGCGCGAACGACCCTATCATGACGTGTACCGATGACGCGACTCGCGTGAAGTTCAAAGTGCTTACCACGAGAACTGATTTTCCGGGCTGCAGGAAGGAAAGGAGGGATTTTGTGCTGCCCGGTTTTCCAGGCTGCAGGAAGGAAGGGTAGGATTTCTGCAAACCGGAAAACCGGGTTGTAGGGATGAAAGAGTTAATCCTGAAAACACAAAGTTCAACTTGGGAGTCTTTCATCATTCTTAACGACGCTGCTCGTTATGAAACAATATATGCAGTTGGTGCCTGAAGTTTTTGCAACAAATGCAAACCTTCCACCTACACCACCCTTGCCCATCCCTAAACCCTACTTCCAGCCCCCGTCTACTCCTGCCATCCTCATCCCAGTTCTCTTGTGTGAGAACCCATGTTGGCCAGAACAGAGAAGCCATTGAAAAGAAACCTGACTGCTTTAAACCACCCCCTCAAAATCAAACATATACTTACGCAGGCTGAAAATTGGATTTCCACCAGTAAACGTCCAGCTCCAGTTGGAAACGCTCCCGTTGAAGTTCATTCAGACAGAGCTGTGCTCGAAGTCGACACACTTCCGTCTACAGTAACAAGCGCAATATACATATACCCTCAAACCAGCCTGTCTTTCCATTTGCAATTTACAAGTCCAAGTCAAAGAAAATTAAATGTTAAACAACCATTTTGGTTCTACCAAGCAAAGTCAACATAAAAAGCATGCTTGTTCAAATGAACAATCAAAATATTCATGGTTCTATCTCAAATACATTTCAAATCATGATTGTTGAAATAAGCTGAATTCTGGCATGATTTTGGTTCAAAGGGCTGTTTTCAAGAAAATCTAAATTTTGGTATTTAACTACAATTTAGTTTGTTTGAATCTTTGGGAAATTATTATTGAAGTAAGGAAATTTTTATTCTAAAATTACGTTTAATCTAACATACTTACCGTGGCTCACTAATGCAATAAGCGGCAGCAATTTGCTATCCCTGCCTCGTATACAATAAAGTCCGTACGGACAACAAAACCCCTGAAAGGGCCTCGTCCCTTGCGCATGCCCAGAATCCTCCTCTTTTCTCGGCAGCCATTTTTTCACGTTAGCCGCGTGTTCACGAGCAGCTAAGTATACTCAGAGGCATAAAAAACGCGAAAACAAACTGTATAGAAATTTTGATGTAATTTGGCTACCGATTCCTTTGAACTGGTAATAGAAAGTGAGAAAAAGCAATCGAACACCGCAAAAGTGTCCTTTCAAAGTTCATTCTGGTAGAAAATAAGGTCACATGAACTTGACCTTGACCCTGTGTTAACAGCAGAATGTCAGTATCTGGTGTGACCACCTCGAGCATTGATCACAGCTGTGCACCTGCGGTACATCGAGCGCACCAGAGTGTTGGTCTGCCTCTGGGGGACTTGCCACCACACCTGGCCCACAGCAACAGCAAGCTGAGCTGCTGTCTGGGGTCTGGGGTTGAGCTGGTTCAACTGCCTCTGAAGGGCATCCCAGAAATGCTCTATTGGGTTAAGGTCGGGAGAACGGGCTGGGTGAGGCAGCAGATTGATGTTGTTCTGCCTCAGGAAGTTCTGCGTAGCACGGGCAGTGTGCGGCCTTGCGTTGTCCTGCTGAAACAGGTTCTGTGGATGCCGCTGGAAATGCGGCAGGATGTGGGGCCTCAGGACTTGGTTGATGTAATGAACAGCAGTGACCCCGTTACCACGTCCTGGACCCACATTCTGGAAGATGACTGGCCCAATACGGCGATTTATGCCGATAGCCCCCCAGATCATGATGCTTTCACCACCCCATGGGTCCCTTTCGGTGATGTTGGCTCCGTGAAGCATTCCCCCGCTCTTCTCCAGATCCGGATGTGGCCATCGCCTGGGTCGACGCAGAACCGGCTTTCATCACTGAAGAGGACTCGGCCCCAGTCCCGATGGCGCCAATGCACGTGGATCTGTGCCCACTGCAGACGGTTCTGGCGATGCTGGAGTGTCAGGATAGGTCGCCGGGCTGGACGCCTGCATTGGAGACCAACTGTGTTCAGTCGGCGACGCACGGTCCTGTTGCTGATTGGCCTGCCATGGTTGCCGACGGTGTTCCTGGCTGTGTTGGCAGCGGTTTGGTAAGGCTCCGTCGATGCTGACGAAGAAGATGGCGGTCTTGGGCTGCTGTGGTGACCCTCGGTCTGCCGCTCCTCGGTCTGTCATCAGTGGTGTTTCTTGCTTGAAAGCGGTCCAGAAGGCGATAGACGGTGGAAATGTGGACTCCGAATGCGATAGCGACCTGCCTCATTGGAACCCCGGCCTGCAGTTGCCCCATTGCTATGCAACGATCTTGACGAGAAAGTCTCGGCATTATGTTGGCGCCTCTGGAAGGGATGATTTGAACTTTTTGGGGTTTGGAAATTTATAGCCCCACAATGGGGGCCACATTGAGTTGCAATTCACATTGATGCACGTGGCGTAGGTAGTCCACATGGCAAATGCACTCCTCGTGCCAAAAACGCTGACCCGGCAACATTCACCCACTGTTACGAGGTTACAACCGGCCAAGACACCACGTACTGCTAATGTTGCACGTGCCAACGACATTGCTTACGTCCTGTTCACAATGTGAACAATCGTGCACTGTCTCTATTTTTTCGCGTTTTTTATGCCTCTGAGTATATTTTTTGCTTTTCTCACGATCGCTCGATCGTTGTTGCTGCTCTTTGGTGTCCTTGCTTATGTTTTCACTTAAGGGAGAACGTACGTGAAGCGATTGGGTGGTAAGGCGAGATTTACGAAGGTTTCGTCATTCGATTCCTCGTCTCACTGGCAGGCTCTTAGCCTAGCCTACTCTGGCCGCGCCAACCCCCCCACTCTCTTCCGCGTCACTTTCTCTCTTCTTGTTCTTCTTCTTTCTCCAAGGGCTCACTTCAACGGTTCTGTTGTTGTGACAGCGAGCTCTTTCTCGCAACCCTTAATTCGTGACGATGATCAGCTCAGCTGCGGTTCTGCTCGATCTCGTCCCCTCGCCCCTAACGGCAAACGACTCAGCCGCGGTTCTGTCGTTACCGTATCGCATCCTGTGTTCAGTTCAGCTGCGGTTCTACTGTTCACAGTTCGATTCCCAGGGCGGAATCAAAGATGCACGAGCCCCCTATGACGGAAGGCTCAGGGGCGGGGTTTTGAGGCAGACTTCACGTCTACCTCTGACGGCTAACGACTCAGCTGCGGTTCTGTCGTTTCCGTCAAGACATCTCAAAACAATATATATTATGAAACAGCAGCTTTCTAAATCAGGTCCAAAATTTTAGTCTTTTTTGATTTTTTTATTTTCCAGTTGAAAGAGGTGTTGACTTTGACATCATTTTATGTACATTCCTGTAATGTTTCTAACTGATTTTCTTTTCAATGCTCCTTGTGAGGCTCATGAAAATAAAATTGTCTTACAAAAAAAAAAAGAAGAAAGAAAGAGGGAGGGGGGGGGGGGGGGGAGGAAGGATGGGTGAGATTTCCAAAATTACCAAAACTGGAGAGTAAGTTTAGTACACAAGTGCCACAAAACTTATTAAAGATAAAGCTTTCAATTTTTATGTGCTATTTAAAGTACTTGGTCGCAAGCCAGAATCACATAAATCTGTCCATTTCTTTATCACCAACCAGTTCTCAAAATTGATTCAAATATCAAAATGATTTCTTTTATTCAAATTACAAGGTCCAACCAACTGCCTTCATTGTCAAGATCATGTTTCTGAATGGTTCACAATAAAAACATCACCTTTTTGCCACGTCTAATATCACTCAAAGTGAACAGACGTTAAACAGAAGTACGAACGAACGAACGAACCTTTTTGCCATGCTGTTCACCACTTTCCAATGGACATTGTTGGTGCTACCAAGCCTAATCGGATAACTGTAGATATATGTTGCTGCTTGGACAAAACCATACATAATTCTTTCTGGTTTTGTCCCCACCACTGCTGTTAAACTTAAATCAAAATGATGTTAATTCTTTCTTGCAATTGATGGATAAATTTTTTTCTTGTTTGTTTGTTTTGCTTTGTTTTGTTTTTTTAAATGTGAAGAAAGAAAGAGAGCTGTTACTTCACAACAACGTCAGTGCAGAATGCCTCAAGCTATGGATGTAAAACCAGTTTGTACAGATGTTTGGAGTTGTACCAGTGGATGACAGATAATCAGATCAGTAGGCTGCTCCATTAAGATGGACTCAGATTTTCAGGTACCTGAGGTGGTGGATTAATCAAATAATCAATGGTTTACCAGCACTGGCTAAAGCCAAGCTGCCAGCGTGTGGCACTGGTCATATGAGTCTGCATGACAGGGCTGTACTCTATGCTTACTCTCATAATATATCCCCGCATCAACCAGGCCCGAGGGGTACAGAAACCTGCAGTGTTGGTCAAGAAATTTGAGCTAGACTTTCTGGGACACACCCATCAAGTGGATGAAACTTGACTGTGTGGCCCCAGTCTTCCCAAATGAGCCCGCAGCAAACTCAACTGTAGGAGCCGGTCAGGGCAGAAAAATCCCACAAATAAATGACTCCAATGGGAATTGAACCCATGACCTCCCAACCGGGAGTCTGCAACGCTAACCACTTCACCACGGCAGCTGGTATTCTTAGCAAGTTGATCAACCACCTCATTGACTTCAATGCCATTTTGACTGGGAACCCCAGAAAAAAATAACCCTCCATCCCCTCCTTTCCCCCCAAAACATACATCTTCACAGCAACGTCCAATACTAGATTTCTGTTTTTCTTTTTTACAAAATCTGAGGCATGATTTTGTTTCTAAAGTACCCATGTTTAAATAGTTCAACTTCAATTTTTGATCATTTGAAAGACTAAGAGTCTATACTTGCAGAAACGAGACATAACAAAAACTACTTAGTTTGAGGATAAATCATCTGTCATACCAACCTGAAGGTCAATCACTTTGCGACTTGACTGAGAGTGGTCACACACCTTCCTCCTCTCTCCATGCATTGAACTGACAAAAAGACATGATCACATAGCAAAACAAACCGGTGCAATTATTTCACATCAATTTACGTAAGAAAAAAAACCCTGCAAGTTTTGCTTGTTTTGGTTTGTTTTTGTAGAATCTGGTGATCAAGAAGTCTTAAGTAAAAAAAAAAAAATCTCCTTTCTTTCAGATGACAACTACATGAAGTCCACCGTGAGGATTGTCCTTTCTGATCCTAGTCTAGTCAAGTACATGCACTCTGTGAGAAAATAGGTGGGAGCAGTAAGACAGACTGACAGAGAAGGATAGCCATGCTAGGATTTTTGCATATTCCCCAGAAGCGATGAATGACTTTACGCCAAATTTTAAAACGATTTCAATTCTACTGCAGCCAAACATCCCTATGTCATAAAGAATTTCTTGATCACTTTCCATGCAGTTCAATCACCCCACACACACACACACACACACACACACACACACACACCACACACACACACACACACCACCTCTCAGTTAAATATGCAGACGGATCTGTCAAATCAAACATTTTTTTACTGTC
Source organism: Conus ventricosus (assembly GCA_018398815.1). NCBI lineage: Eukaryota > Metazoa > Mollusca > Gastropoda > Neogastropoda > Conidae > Conus > Conus ventricosus. Next base: position 16,376,041 of record CM031614.1, read on the forward strand.
ACGGATGGTATACAGTAGCAGCACCTCTGAACTTCGGACATAACAGACTGTCTGACAAATTAGTATGACAACTAGCTGTGCGAAAGCTCATTTCTAATTTTCGTTTACAACTTAGTAAAACATTCCCTGCGGATAATGAATACAGTTTAAGGCTAAAAGGAAGTGGATATACCTAACAAAGTATGCCACACTGCAAAGAGCATCATGTTAAGTGAGCGACAGTAGACAGACAAAATGTAGTGCAATAGCTGGGACATAGGTCTGGAAAGGGAAGCACATTCTCAAACAAACCCACTAATTTCACATCACAATCCACAAATTTTTAACTCTCAAAACTATTATACCTTATAAAATACAGCTCTGAGCAAATGCATGATCGATCAACTATAGTGTGTATTAGTGGTTAGATTTTAAAATACAATTTAGAGAAAACAAAACAAAAAACGCTCAACAGCTCTGAAAGATGTGGGACAGCAATGAATATAGCCTACACATTATTCCACGACTAACTTCTTTTCTCTTGCAAAACATCCAAACCCAGTTGCTTTTTGTGTGCATAATTTCATCCAGTTGCCACAAACCTGTTCTAGAAAACATTAGGGCTACTTTTGGGGGGGCACTTTTTTCAGCATCAATATTTTTTCCATTTTGCTTTAATTTTCCAAAAGTCATCCCGAAAGTCAATATTTTTGCTTAAAACACTTTGATTAGCAAACAGAAAAATTAATCTGCCAACAATAAAAGGTTACCAGCCAGAATAGTATAAACAATGACTGGTAAAAAAAAAAATCCTGTTTAACTTCAATTGATTATTGCATTATTAAGCAACAAAGGTAAAAGATTAAAAGTTTAGTTTCAACTTGCGAAGAGAAGAGATAAAAATCTGCTCTACAATCTGAGCAAAATGAATATGTTACACAATCTGAACAAAGAACTAAATTAATGTCTTTTATGGGTATATTCTGTATAGTCTGTTGTGCTAAAATACACAGAATAAACGCCTTGGCTTACGGCTGTGTCAGACCAGTTGACATAGGCTAGAGCACTAAGGCTATATCAAAATGTTGTTATGTTCTGTATAGGTATGCGGGGATTGTCTTCAGTCCTGACAAGCTCCTAGCATAACACCATCAGTCTCCCAAATCCCTCGAAGTTGCAGTGTGGCTGCCCATGTAGTGGGTAATTAAAAAATGGTCATACATGTAATGTTCCCATCTCTAGCCGATGCATTTATACTATACTGTTGAAGTGCTTCAGCTGTTCGGATGATCCCTGGCGTCTTTTAGCCAGGACATGACGACAACAACAACAACACAGAATAATATTTACAAAAACAAACAAAGAAAAAAAAGACATTACATTTAAAAAATAAAAGTTTACATTTTCACCTGCCATGGAAATGCTTGTCATTTTAAGAGCTGAAAAGTAATAAGAAAAGAAAAGAAAAAAAAAAGGCTTCTTGACTTGGGACCTTTTAAGTACTTTTTTCCCAAAAGGTGCAGATTCAACCTACAGCAGCACCAAGGGAAAAATACCCAAAAGCAGTTGAGCATCTTAGAGTAACGATCTGGATGCAACCTGGCCTCCTAGAAGGGCAAGCAATTCAGGGCTGAAACAGTTCTCTGAGTGGGGCTGCTTCTCTCAAAAGATTTTTTGGCTGTCAAGCTCTCTTTACAGTTTCTTCCAACAGAAATTCAAGGACCAAAAGAGGAAATACACTGAAAGCAGACCAAAATTCCTGAAACAAAGCACAAAGTGAATTGCGGCGACCAACATGACAGATTCAGAGAAAGCAAACATCATCTACCTACCCTTCAGTCTGTACAGACTTGTCTCTTGTGTCCTTCCCCTTCAGGTCAAAAGACGAGCCACCTTCACTTCTTAACAGCACCTTCTCAATGCAAGACACTGGCATTTCCGATTTCTGACCCCAACCTTCCGGAATCTCAGCACAGTCAGAGGGGTTCTCTGCCAAACTGACAATTTCCTTCACGTCTGCCTTGGAAGAATCTACCAGTTTTTTCTTGTCAGGCTTCTCGGCCTTCTCTGCGGCCTGCTCTTTTTCCTTGATGCTTGCAGGAAGTGGATCCATAGTCGCGCTGTCTGTTTTCAGCTTCCATGTTGACCAGCCCTTGCTGGTGCCTGGCCGGCTGACGCTGTCATGTTTGGTGCCAGACAAGTTGCTGAGGGGAGTAGAGGTTAGGTTTGGGGCCTTTGAAGAGGAGGCGACTGACCCACTGCCAGCTGTTACAGCCACAGACACACCAGGGCACACACGGGCTTCCGACTTAAGGTTCGGAGCAGTCTTGATGCTGCTTTGTGTGCCTGCATTTTGTTCTGGTATGGGGGATGGTTTCTCTCCCTCTCCTTCTGTTCAAACATAAAGACAAACACATTCATTCAGAGAAATCAACTTTAACAAACAGTGTGCAGAAATAAACTGACAGAAGAACAGCTAGACTGGTGAAAATGGAGGGACAGGTGCAAGATGGGGAGGCTAGCAAACATGTGTGAATGCTCATACATGGACAGGGACACACACACACACTTTTTCTTTACATTTCATGAAAATCTTCAGCATGAACACAAGAACAAATATTCCCTTCAGATAACAGCCCTTTTATCTTTTTCACTGAATTTTTCACTATTTTCTCTACATCTTTAAAAACCAGACAGCCTACTATTACAGAGCAATTTCATAATCACCAAGTCCTGTTTAGTTGATACACATGCCAAAAATACAGCTCATGTGAATTCAACACTAAAATGATTATTCTTCTTACTCCCCATTCAGATGATAAACTGAGGCAGGGAGCCTGTATGTGACAATAGGACATCTGACAATAGTTTAGCACAGTTCATCTGTTCATGATGACACACCATTTCATCACTGATGTACAAAACCAATCCCTAAAATTTTGATAATTCACTAGTTTATCACCCAAAAAAAAAATTGCTGCAAAATGATCTAAAGAAATAGCCAGGAGGAGAAAAGTTATCAGAGACAATGAATTTTGATTGATGGAACAATTAGATGTAATTCTGCCACTTGCAGTGTGTGCGATGCTGTAATGACTGAAAATGTCTCTGCTTTCCTTCAACACTGTAAAAGTGGTGACGAACCACACAATTATCTTTTTACTGTGGATCAGGCGGGAAATTTAAAGTGTGTTCAAAATTTTAGGACATTCTCGTTACTCTTGTCATGACTTGTGCACATTTTCATTCACTAAGGGATACAAAAAATTTATTTTTCTTACTTCAGAAGAAACTGTTCTATTCCAAATATGTCTTTCATTCTCTTTGTGTTAATGTTTAGCTGAAGCACATGGTAAAACGGGTAACCAAAATCAAAAACCAGATTCTGCCGTGACAGTTCTAAGGGCACAGAAAATGCATCCATCCTTCATACAATTTTTTTTTTTTTTTTTTTTTATGATGATGATCTTTCTCAGGTTGTTGCAATCTGATTCCACTGTATCTTGAGTAAGCAGACTAGTACTTCTTTGTGTGCATTCAGTTTTGTTGCATGCTACGATCAAGGCTGCTCTGATTGATTTGTAGAACTTGAATTGCCCCTGATTTGAGAGATGCACACCGTCACTCAGGAACAAGTGTCTTTTCAGTTTTGGATCTTCTGAGTGAAAAATATTCGTGGTGGTTCCATGATGTGATGTATGGTATTCCTTCAAATGCCGCATGATGCTGGTGGAGTACTTGTTGCGCCCATGTGTTGAATTCTGTTTCTTCTTGTTTTGATAAAAACCACCATTTCCCGGATCGTTCAGCTTTGAATCTTGGCAAAAACTGTCCAAACATGACATGTTCCACTCCGAATCTGCCTTTCAATAAAGAGGCCAAGGCATATCCATAGCTAAGTCTTCATGTGTTGTCCCAAGCCTGAAATCGTTGCCTCCTATCTGAAGAAAGATGATGTTGGGTCGTTGTTTAAGATTATTCATTATGCCTGGGAGGGTTTTGCTATTGCGCAGAAGACCGTGTACCGTGAGTCCGGCTCTGCCGACTATCTCCACAAGAGCAAGTGTCTTGCAACTTAACATTTGCGTTCAAATGCACATCATCTGCATCACAAATATGCTCAGCAAGATGTTTAATGATGGAATGACCAAGTAACAAGACATGAGGCATGTTAGGCACTGTGTAGGCTTCGATGGATGAGGATCTTACCTTGCAACTTTTCAGAATTTTTTCCAATTTTTTCCAAGAGCAGAGAGTGCGTCTTCACTGCTAGCGTGTTACTTCGAAAAGGAAGCGCCTTTACGCATGCCCGACCTGCATTAAGAATTTTGCCTTACCGGAAAATACCGAAATAATCGCACTCCGCCACAAATTCCCTTATGTCCCATAAGAACTTTTGTCATCCCCAATATCGTATATTTGGCCATAACCTGAAATTAAAAAACCCAATACCACAATGTTTTCCATATTTCAACATCTGTGATGTATCAACTTTAAACATAAGCCGAGATATTTCTATTCCTTTTCATTCCTTAGTGGGCACCTTTCTTCAAATGAACTGACTGCCACATCTTAACACCCAAAACTTCCAAATCAATTCTTTTATGTAGAACAGTTCAAACACAGCTCAAGTTACCTGGAGAAACACCTGAACCTTTCAGTGACACTGAACTGGCTTTGGTGCTCGGAGGCAGCTCAGCCACCGATGGGTTCATCTGCTTTGAGCACAAAGAATCTTTTGCTGGGTCTCTGATTTCCTGCGCTGTCTTGACTTGACCAATGGGGGAAACAGGCTGCAAACTGTCAGATTTCGCGCTTTCTGGTCTGGTCTGTTTTTGGAAACGCTGCCTGCAAAAGAAATATTGCATACAGTTTGTTATCAAACACATGAATTTGTCATGATTTTAAAATTGTAAATACTGCTCAGGGCCAGTGATTGAAGCCCTTTTCTGGGCTGTGAAAACAATAAGGGCAAAAAGTTCCACTCAGAAAAGAGACAAGGAGGCAGCATCTGCACGTTATATCAAGTGATTCACTTCAACTCTTACCAGGTCGCCTCCAATATAATCAAATGTCTACATTCGATACCACGGCCTCAAAATTTTTCTACTCTTCCAGCATTCACAAATATTTTCTGCAGTCAGATTCCACAGATTTCTTTACAAAAAAAAAAAAAAATCAAAAGACCTTTGGTATGTACTTTCCTGTATACTTATCAGTTTATGTATTCTGTCTTTAAAAAAAAAAAAAAACTCTGGGGAAACACTAGCACTAAAACGTCCAAACTCATAAGAATTAGAGCGGATAAGACTGAGAACACCATTCCTCTTACAGATTATACAACAAGTAAAAAACAAAGAAAAGATAAAAGAAATCACAAACACGGTCTAAAAACACTATCGGGGTGAACAGAAACTGCAGACTGAATGGACTGTTAGCATCCATTGTGCACAAGACTCATGACCTGGTCACTACCACAAAAAGGTACAAAGTAATGTTGCTTATACAAGTTATAGCTCAGCCGACGGCACAGGGCCATATCAGGGCTGTCACTGCATTGAAGTCAACTCACATATTTTTTTTTCTAATCTTTCATACACAGAGCTGCCAACCTGCTCATGAGGCTTACAGTAGCATTTCACAATTTTCACAGTAGCATTTCCAATTTTGACAGTAGCAACTTAATTTTGCGCGCGTTCTAAAAAGAAATCAGGCCTATAACCAGTTTTACGGACCACATTAAAGCTACAGTACTCTTAGTATATCTATAAATGTTATTATACAGAGATGAAGCAGAGGAAGAGGGCAAATTGTAAAAAAAATCTATGTGTAACAGTAAAACCGAAAGCGGAAATGCAGTTCCGACAGACCGATAGAGACGTTACTTAGCGCTGTCCAAACAAAACGAAAGTATCATCGAATTTCTTTGTTTCGCCGTAGCAATTTAATGATCGTAGTAGCGTCGTAGCAAGCATTCTCTTGGCGTAGCAAACTACGGCGATCTCGTAGCAGTTGGCAGCTATGCATACAATCTTTTAAAATATACCTCTAGAAATTTTGTTAAAAATCCATCTGTAAAATCTTAGATTAAATGAAAAATCTTAATCTCTTTCAGAAAGTTGGCATGTCATGAATTCTGACTACAGGGTAAAAAGTGATAATAAGTGCTTCTTGTTCAACAGCCATCATGCACCAAGTAAGAGAAGTGGTTTCTTGTTCTTCGTTTTCACATGTCCTAAATGCTACTTGCCTGAAGAAGACCCAAGGGGTTGAAATGCATTGTTCTGTCCCATAATCTGTTTGTCTGCGTCCTTGGTGGTAACAAACCCTTTTTTTTCATCCTAAATTTTGCTTCATCTTCCGCCCTCATCACTTCGTTTTGAAACAAAATGCTTCTTGAACAAAGAAAGGGGAATGGGCCACAAAGGCAGACACAAGTAAACCACAGTAAACACTCAAAGGGAAAAAAAAGAAGAAAGAAAAGGAAAAAAAAAAAAGAAGAAAGAAAAAAAAGACAAAGAGGGAAAAAAAGGCAGAATCAATGAGAATGACAGAAAAGAGGTAGTAAAAAGTACAGAACTTCCAAAACAGTATCCAGCATTCGCACTTTGGCATGAGTATCAGAGAGTGAAGCAACGACAGATGAAATAAGACATAAACAACAATTCTAAGGGACCTACAGAAACTACAATTATCACCGATCAGATATAGTTTCATTACAGCTCAGGCAATTACAAACAAGGCATTCACAACTGAAGGAAAAGAAGTGTAGTCCTCAAACGACAATAAACACAATAATAATAATAATAATAATGGGGATTTATATAGCGCCTTCCACGGCACAAGGCGCTTTACAAAGGCAGAAAAAATGCAATTGCTAAATGTAAAGAAAATGCATTGAAAAAAACGGCTCAGAAATGAAAAACAAAGGCTCTCTCTCATTCTCTCCCACGCGCACACACACTCTCCACGCACAGACACACAATACACAACAGCCGCAACAAGCACAAACTACTAAGCAATCCACAAAATAACAAAAGTCAATCAACTATCTGGTAATGACTGTCTTCTTAGTATTGTTTGAAAAGGTAGGTTTTCAGGAGGTTTTGAAGGAAGAAAAGGTTTGAGAATGTCTTAAGTCATAGGGGAGTTTATTCCAGAGTTTGGGAGCTGCGTATGAGAAAGCTCGTTCGCCATGCTGTTTACGATGGGGGCGGTAACTGGGGAAGCGGAAGGTCCTAGTGTCGGTGGAGGAGCGGAGCGTACGTGATGGGACATATACTTGAAGGAGATCGGATAGATAGGCAGGGGCATCGCCAGTGAAAATCTTGAAGCAGAGACAACAACATTTGTATTTAATTCTTTCTTCAACGGGGAGCCAGTGCAACTTTTTCAGGAGAGGCTGCAGGGTTGGGTCCTAGGAGATTTGCAAATGAGACGGGCTGCAGAGTTCTGTATACATTGGAGGGGTTGGATGACAGTTGAGGGACAGCCAAGGAGAACACAGTTGCAGTAATCTAGCCTTGAAAGGATGTATGATGAAACGAGAGTTTTTGTGGCGTCTTCAGTGAGATGGGTCGAATAGCAGCAATTCGTTTAAGTTCCATGTAGGCTAACTGACAAGTTTTTGTGACATGCTGTTTCATCGAGAGGTCACTATCAAGGAGAACACCAAGGTCACGAACAGTGTTTGAAAATTCAATAGTGCTGGAACCTAATGTCAAAGAAGAAGGGAGCGGATCAGGGCCATGATGTGACCGCTTTAAAAAACGGATGGCTTCAGTCTTCTCACAGTTTAATTTAAGCTTATTTGCTGACATCCAGGTCTCAATATCAGAAGTAGATAAGATAAGATAATGTTGCTTATAGCCCAGCCGACCGCAAAGGGCCACATCAGGGCTGTAATATCAGAAGTACAAGATTGAAGAGTAGAAACAAGGGGTGAGTAGTCATCGATGACAGAGGAATGGAGCAGCTGGGTATCATCCGCAAACATTCGTGTGAAACGGAATGGCCGTGGATGACATTAGACAATGGAGTGGTGTACAAAATAAAGAGGACAGGTCCCAGCACGGATCCCTGAGGCACTCCAAATTGGAGGTTAGATTCATCAGAACGATGGTCACCTACTTGAATGAACTGTTTCCTATCTAGAAGATGAGAACGAAACCAATTTAAAGCTGTTTCCTTGATGCCACATGTGTATTTCAAACGAGAGAGAAGGATTTCATGGTCTATGGTGTCAAAGGCTGCCGAAAGATCTAGCAAAAGAAGGACAGAAATTTTGTTTTCGTCTAAGGAATTTAGAATATCATTGAGAATGCGAAGGATGGTGGTCTCCGTGCTGTGCCCAGGGCGATAGGCTGACTGATGTGGTGTGAGGAGGTTGTTTGAGGCCAGATGGTCAGAGAGCTGTTGAAGAATGACTTTCTCAAGAATTTTGGATGGGAAAGGAAGATTTGAGATGGGTCTGTAATTTTAAGAACGTTGGGATCAAGACTGCTTTTCTTGAGTAGAGGTTTAACAAGGGCGGTCTTAAAGTCAGTGGGAACTGTGCCAGAAGACAGAGACTCGTTAAGAATTTTGGTGATGGTAGGAAGGAGAGAGTCAAGGTGTTCAAAGAGGAGTGGGGTGGGAATGGGGTCAAGGTCACAGGATGTTTTCGCAGACTGTGTGATGATTTTACGAACAGTCTGCTCCGACACTGGCAGGAACTCACAGAGTGTGGTACCGTTAAAACAACAGACTGATCTGAAATATCTGAGGATGGGGAGAAAGCGTTTCGAATTGTCTGAATTTTATGGGCGAAAAACTGAGAAAACAGACCAGGAAGCTGTGACGGCTCATGAGTGGACGGCATTACAACACTTGCAGCCTTACCCAACATGCTAGTGACAGTTCTAAACAGTTCTTTACACGAGGATGCTGCTGCAACTTTAGAAGAATAAAAATGCGGTTTTGGCTTGATGGACAAACTGTACGACTTTCTGTTTGGCAGCATCGTAAATTTGCTTGTGTATTGTCAGTCTAGATGATACCCAGCGCCGCTCGGCTCGACGTCGCTCGCGTTTCAATATTCGCAGCTCAGGTGCAATTGAGTTGTACCACGGAGCCGGGCGACGCCAGTGTACCGTCCGCTGACATACAGGCGCATGCTTATCCAAAACTTTTCTAAGACCAATGTTCAAATCAGTAAGTGTTACGTCAGGCGTGATAATGTTAGCGATGTCATGAGAAAAATCAGCAGGGTCGATCTTATGAATGGCACGAACACATTTGAATTGGGGTGCCGACTTTTTCTTTGGAACACTAAGATGGCACACTAGACTATAGTGATCAGACATCAAATCATAACAACACTTAGCAGAGTGCAAAAGACCGTCAGTGTCACGAAAAATCACAAGATCAAGAATGTGACCACTTGCTGGATAAGTGGGTTCATCGATGGCCTGAGAAAGGCCACACGTCTCTAAGAGTTTCTGAAACCTCCTAGCTCTGGGATCACTCGAGTCGTCGTAGTGAACATTAAAGTCACCGATGATCAGAAGATCGCCGTCACGCGTGGCGGCAAAGTCAAGGAAATCAGGAACTCTTCGTAGAATCTTGAATCAAGCAGTTTGTTCCTTTTACTGGGCGGGGTCCGATACACACACAGCAGACGGATTCGTTGATTTTGCAAAGTCAGAAGTAGCTCAGCCACTTCAAAAGTGGTGTGGGAGAAGGGGAAGGTGGAATTGACGTGGCACAAGTACACAAGTACTTACGAGTTATACACTTTACATTTCTAACATGATAACAATTCTATTGACAGTCTAAGGTTGATGCAACCAGGCCCTGCTGATGGTACCTCAATATATATCTATGCAACGACAAAAGAAGGAAAAAAAAGGTAAAAAGCTGTAAGGCGTATGTGCTGCAGAATGCACAGCTACTGAACTGAAGTCCACTCTTAACAGCTGTGTGCTGACTCACTATGTAGTCATCAAATTACAATGAAAAGGTTAACATGTTACAAAATTGCAAGAGAAAAAAAAGTACAAAATATTCTTAAACAAAGACAGGAAAAAGGGTCACAAAAGCAGAAAAAAAAAAGAATTAGTTGAAGAAAGACAAATACGTGAATGCAAAATCAAACAGAGTGACAGCTAAGAGGAAAACATGACACAGAATTCTAGAAAGCAAGGATACAATTTGTAATCAACCTAAGACATCCCATAGGGGGCATCGCTAATCAGTGGAAAAAAGCAGACAGATTTTTTTCATCCTTGACAAATAATTGAGTAAAGTAATGGCCAATTTCTCTTCAGTTGCAATGTCTATCTTAAGCAGAGACAGAAATAGGCATGTACTGTTTTCTAACACCATCTTTTTTCTCGATCTTTCTGATCTATCTAAACTATTAAAGCATAGGCCCTGTTAAACGAGGTCGTGTTAAATCTAACAGCAAACCTCATATGTTTCGGCATGACCATAACAGCCAACAGTATCCACCTCAGTCGACCTCACCGTCCGTCCCAAACATCCGATATATTCTAAACTAATGAATCCCATCCTTCGCCACTGAGCAACCATTTCAGGTCCATGACCTCCAATCTAAACACAGTGACCAACACCCATCCTGCAACTGGCATTAAAACAACTTGTGTACAGACAGAATAAAATGTCAGAAGCAGCTTTATATGGATGGCTATGGCATCTCATTTGACTGCATAGAAAAAGTTCAGCTTTTACTCTGAATCAGCTGTTCTCCATAACAACATCATTCAGCTTCTTCCTCATAACATCCTCACTTTCTCAATGAAAACATACGGATCACAACTAATCAGAACAAAACATTTCTGATCTTTAACTGAGGGAATAGAAGAACTAAAATGTAAAACAGCATTTCATATCAGTAATTAATGTCTACTGTATTGTAAAATATTCTGCAGCATTTTGAAAATTCAAAGAAAGGCAAATATGAAAGTGTCATTCAAATTCAATGCAATGTTTATGAAAGACTGGGAATTAAAATAAATAATCTTGAGTCTCATAATACTGTAAATCTTTTTCAGCAGACAATTCTCATAATACTGTAAATCTTTTTCGGCAGACAATTCTAGCTTTTATATATGCTAACTTCAGTTAAAGGTATTTTAATACTGATCTTCCTCTGCTGTGCAAATAATGCTTGGCACTTCAATGGAGCATTTTTTTTCAGTAACACAACAAAAGCAACAACATTGCTTGGAAGTTAGGTCACCCATCACTTTTCATGTGATTAAATCAGATTCATTCTGTCAGCCCAGTAGAGCAAACGATTTAAAGAATTCTTTTAATGGAGGTTTTTGCAGTTTAACTTTGCCATGAAAGGGTGGGTCTGCTTAATTAAGTTGATCAAACATAGCTGGGAAAATCAGACTGTCAGCACTGATAGCATGAGTGCCACCAGTGTCTGATGATTACATACTTTTTTTGTGCCATTACCTAGCTATTTTCAATACCAATAGTAGTACAACAGAAGACCTTACAGGAATGAAATAAAGCCAGTATGACCTTTCACAGAAAGTGGTTTACGGTCCTTGCCCAACTTCACTGATCATAAATTACCTATCAGATTCTACAACGGCTGCTCATCTATCATTAGTTCCATGGTGCCCCAGCTCTGAAGTAAAATCTTCTTACAAATTGAACGTGTCAGAACAGGGCATTAGTTGCCATTTTTCCTTAAACATCACTCACACCTGTGAATTTTAGGGAGTCATCTTTGGTTGCGATTTCAACTGCATACAGAAAACATCATCATGCATTTCCTCCTGCAGAATTTGTATGACCTGTCTACTCAGGTTACACATCTCTGTCATGCATGATGATAAAATGTTCCCGGGACAGATGTTTATGCAAAGTGGTGCTAACGTCGGTATCAAAATCAATGCATGTATGGTTGGATCATGCACTGAATGTCAAACTTGTAACAAGGGCAGTAACTGAATGCCAGAAGATCGCCAGCAATGATAGGATTCTGCATTGACAGATGCATTAACAACTGTTCAGTATGACGGTACCAAGATCAGTTACAGCAGTGGGCGATGTTTGGGTCACTTCTCTGCATACTCCTTTCATGATCCCCACTGCAGTAAAGTCTTACATGCCACTCTTGCTAGGGTTATTCCTTGTATGCTTTGATCTATTCTGTTCTCTGTTGACAAATGTCTATAGCCTATTCATTTACACTACACATCACATATTGTTTCTTGCTCACAGAGTATGATCCTGGAGTTAGCAGTTCTCATCCTTATGAACCTCCCAGACCTGTTTATCTTAAAACTGCTACTGGTGTACTTTTCAACAAGAATGGGCATATTTTCTACAAACAGTGCATATAAAATTCCAAATGTCTGTAAAAGCAGGAGAGTGGGAGGCAATGGGAGGGGCCATTTGGAGGGGAGGGGAGGTGGCGGAATTCATTTCATCTTCACTTGCCATCACACTACAGAGGCCTCTGCTGGACAATAATAACCACCTGAGTCTGCATGAACTATTGTAAAAATAGCGTATTGTGTTATCAAACAAGTAGACAGTCTGAACGCTTTTGTGCGCGGATGTTAACGCGTTGTGGCTCTTACGTCAAAGCCCCTGCCATGGTTACGTTCCGCAGGCATAATTACCAGTCAAGAATATCGTCTCTAGAATTGTTTTCAACATGCTTTTTCCTAGTCTGTCATATTCATCGTATTTTCACCTGACGTGTACAAAATACAGCAAAATCATACAGGCAAACCGGTCTGACCTCCCCCCTCAAGAACTGTCAATTGAGTGGAAGAGACTGCAAACCAAAGAAATAACAATAAAATAAAAACATCCCATTCTTATAGTTACATAAAGAAGAAAACAAATCATAAAACAGAAGAAGAAAAAAATCAGAATACCTGTGACCTTCCTCAACAAGTCCAATGCTATGGGTCAAAAGGCTGTTGGTCCTACCACTATTTATCGCCAAAACCTTCCTCGGCGCTACTGGCAATACAGGGACTAATAACCGACATTCCTTTTCCAGTAGGAAGATGCTGCGGGAAAGGACATTCTATGTTTGTTTGGGACAATGAAGGACTTTCTTTACATCCTGAACGTGACAGATCTGGCTCTCTGCTACAGTGTCGGCTTTGCCTCTGACCGAATAAAGAGTAGACCCCATGGTCACTAGGAGAAAAAAATGGCCTTATTGCTGCTCCGGAATGTGGGGACAGCAAGGTCTTTCCATCTGAAGTGTTACGGCCTGCTGACTTTACTTCCTTTTGGACAGGGACACAGGGTTCAGCCTCCATGCCTGCTGAGGTGGTCAAACAATCAATTTCCCTTGAATAAGCTCTTACATTTCTAGGTCCTGCCTGGGGAATAGGGATGCCTGACTTACATCCATCTAGCGCTATCATGTGAAAATCGGAAGTGCTTTCTTCGTCGTTTGCTAACTGAGAGATCCTGCTAGAGGGAGAGTCTGCTTTACATTCAGACTTGGTCACCAGCGTTTGATGGGGAGATGAGCTTTTGTCCTGCAACCGAGGTGAGGTAGAAGGGACAGGAGGGGAACTGGTCTTCTTCCCAGACTCTGACATCCCCAAGCCAACAGTGGAAGAGCTTTGTGGCTGAAGTGACACAGATACTCTTTGTACGTCGTCAGCTACTGACCCTTGTCTGGAGGCAGGGTCTTCCATCTTGACCCCGTTCATCGCTGCCTTGGCCACCGCTTCTCTCAAGCACACATCATGGTCAGGTTGGCGTGCATGACCCCTTGCCTCGGTCATCTCGGAACATTCTGGACTAAGAGGGAATGCTTGCGGCTGTAAGGTGGCTGCTGATCTGGGTTTCCGAAGTGGTCACCAGCAAAGTTGAACGGAAACAGCTCCTCTTGGTATGGAGGGTAGCAGTGAGCAAAATTATTGGGCGGGACATACTGCAAGACAGGGGGTGGGCTAAACATCTGCTGGCCCATCATGGCGTGGTTTTGAAAAGCCGGCACGGTATGTACAGGAAAATTCTGGGCCTGGAACGGAACAAAGCCCCCATTATTACCTGCCCAGGGAGGGACAGGATGTCTATTGTGGGGGAAGGAAAATTGGGGTGGCACTGGGTTTGGAGGCAGTTGAAATGGGGGCCCTCCTCCCTGGTTGCCTGGTGGATGGCCAGACATCCTTCTCACCGTCACAGCGCAGACAGTTCACCCACCTCCTGAAACAACAAAATCATTAAAAGACTGAAAATCTGCAGTCATCAACGAGCATGTCATCAGTTAAACAGCACCATAACAAAAAACAAGAACTGCTCTTTAAATTTGATTATAAACCTACCCAACAGAATCATATATATACCAAATCATTCTTTCACTCTTTAAATAAATAAAAATTAACTTTATTAATTGACCAACACACTCAATGCAAAACAAATTTGTTTTCTGTGCAGGTATGTCCATCAGAGCTGGTGATGTGTGCCAAATACGTGTACCCTAGTATTGTGACACCATTATGCCTGCAAGCATGGCCATTTTCAAAGTATTCATTTTTCCTTTGTTAACCAATCATGACTAAATTCTTTTATTGTAGAGTTTTGCTTGTAGATAACTATGTGTTTGCATCATTATCAGTTTCAGATTTCTACAGATTTTTTACCCTTTTCAGGAGTACATCTGTGGGCAGATCAACCAAAATGTTTTAACTTGCTGAGCGGATCTGAGTCACTGAAATACCATTGCACTGTTACAAGCTTAACATACTGTTGAGGCACATTAATTTTGGAGGGTCGTTATCCAAGCGGTATTCAGTGGGGCCTGCTCTGATAAAACACATGCAGGGTAGGCTGACCTCATAAGCCCGCATCTAGTGACAATGTCTGCTTATATCAGTCTCCCCCTCCTGAGGTCAACACCACATATATCAGTGACAGTCACCATGCACTGACAGAAACTAAAGGCTGACACCCCCCCCCCCCCCCCCCCCCCCCCCCCCCCCCCCCCCACACACACACACACACGAGGACACAGGGAGGTAATCACAACTGATCATTCACATTGAAAGCAAAGTATGCGTGGCTGCAGAATCTGAGATTGCTTCTTTATTTGTGTGTGTGTGTGTGTTGTGTGTGTGTGTGTGTGTGTGTGTTGTGTGTGTGTGTGTGTGTGTGTGTGTGAGTAAGTGTGTGTGTGTGTGTGTGTGTGTGTGTGTGTGTGTGTGAATGTGTGTGTGTGAATGTGTGTGTGTGTGTGTGTGCGTGTGTGTGTGTGTGTGTGCGTGTGTGTGTGTGTGTGTGTGTGTGTGGTGTGTGTGTGTGTGTGTGAATGTGTGTGAATGTGCGTGTGTGTGTGTGTGTGTGTGTGTGTGTGAGAATGTGTGTGTGTGTGTGTGTGTGTGTGTGTGTGTGTGTGTGTGTGTGTGTGTGTGCAATATTAATACCTAACAACACCCAATCCCAAGAGGCACAGACATCTGCAGCTTTGGTCAGAAAATCTTAGCCATCTTCTCAACCCTACCCAATTTAACTCTCAGCGTGTCTTCTTCCTGAAGCACTTTATTTTTGTGCCCTTGTTACTACACATAGGTCTCCTATATTTTTGGTTTCTTTGTATACGATCTTTCTTTTACTATGTGCTGTTCTATTGAATTTCCACTGTCACTTACCATTCTTTTGTTCAAAATGCTTTTCCTTCATTACTAATACTATGAAACCTTTTTCTTTTAATCAAGCATATATATGAACAAAGTGTTTTGACATTAATCACTAGGGTCTGTGGGAGGGGGGGGGGACTATAGATAAATACACTTTTAACCTGTTGAGTGCCAGAGACCGATATTTTGGTCGATAAATACTTCCGCCTCAGTGCCAGCGACCGAAATTTCGGTCGGTGATCTTTCGCTAGTTTTAGCCGGAACACCCTAGCGATTTAGCGATTTCACTAACTTATTTGGCGTATGACGATGGTTTAGGATCCCGTCCAGTGGCCAATTAAATAATATTTCATGACGTGTACACGAACTGTGTGCCCAGTCCATTGAAAGTGAAGACCCCACAGGCTCTGAGTAGTTTTCACTCACCAACAATAGCAGACGACGCAACACCTGGGCTTAGCGGCCTACAATCTACTTGAAAAACCTTTTCTGCTCTCGAAACAGCGAATATTATTCTAGAAGAGGGCGATTCAAATCTTAAGTCAGTCGATTCGCTCGACACATGGGAAAGTGACAACGATTTGGTGCATGCATCGTTGATGGGTCAAGTTGACCCAGCTGACACAAGCGTCAGTATGCCGAGTGAGCCAGCCAGCATGTGTGCTTCTCAGCAGCTTGAAACTGACTCACACGAAGAAGAAGATTTGCTTCAGTCTGTGCGGGGCGAAAGAGAAGACGGACTGAAGTCAGGAGGGGGTTCACGGCAGAGGGAGAGGCGGTGTGCAAGGGGGCGTGGCAGACAATCAGCAGCTGCAACTCGGACTAGGACAGCTAGGTTTCAAGCGAACTTTTCACTACCAAATTTTTATTAGCCCAGCAACACTGCCATAAGTGGGAACCCGGGATAAAAGTTCCAACTGGCGAAAACTTCCTGCTGCATGTTTACATTTTACAAATATTTTTCTACAAATTTTATCCTTTTTTTCCACATTTCTTTATATAACAGCATGGTGCTCATACCCAAATAAAGATTTCTGTTTGATTTTGATGTCAACACATTGAGGAATAAAGCAGATTCCTAAAATATACAGTTTTATGGGGTTTTCTTAGCTGGATGATGAGCTATGAATTGTTGTTTATTTTATGCAAAAACGCCCAAAAACCCTTGGCAAGGGGAATGCACTCATTTACACAGACGCTGGCGCTCCAGGGGTTAAACTCCCTAGGACTGTGATTTGTTAATTCCTTTTGTGACAGGAATATTATGGTTTAACTTTTATGCTATGCATAGTACTCAATACTAGTTTCTTACATATGGAGTCAAGTGATCATTTAGAGCAAAATCTAGAGGACATTGTCTTATGCAAGCAAATCAGGTCTGATACATACAACGTTTCTCGCAATGCACTTTCACAAGGAGGAGGAAAGTGGAAGATTGGATGGGGTTCGGGAGGGAGAAGAGGGGGTTGGGGACACAGCGAGAGAGAGGGGAGGAAGGAAGGAGAGACAGAGACTGAGAGCTAAAGTATGTGGAAGTTGACGTTTTCATTATGGTTTTATTCTGTCTTATGAACATTTTGCCAATGTTAGTCTTTGTAATATTGAATGGTTTTAAGCTGTGTGCTTTGAGTGAGAGAGAGAGTGTTTTTGTGTGTGTGTGTGTGTGTGTGTGTTGTGTGTGTGTGTGTGTGTGTGTGTGTGTGTGTGTGTGCGTGTGTCTGTACATGTCTATGGTGAATGTGCTTGTGTGTGTGCACTTGCATAATGTCAGTAAGAGTGAAAGGGAGGTAGGAGGTGCATATTTTATTTGCACTTTCTAAAATCCACTCTTACCAGAATAATTTATCTACCTGTTTATTTAATTCAGTTGTGAGTTTGTGAGCAGGTTAGCTAACATTTCAGATTACCAGAAATTCATTCATATTTAAATGATGCATGCTAAGTATGTAAGAGTGTGTGTGTGTGTGTGTGTGTGTGTGTGTGTGTGTGTGTGTGTGTGTGTGTGTGTGTGTGTGCGCGCGCGCGCGCAGAAGTAAACTTGTGTGTGTGTAATATGCATGTGACAGAGACAGTTGAAGAGGGAGAAGAGGAGAGAGATAGGTGGGGATGACGGGCAACAAAGAGAGGGGTAGTAATGAAGACAGAAATCTGGTGCAGCAATGTAATGTTAATATGGGGTTTTTTCAATGCACATTTTAGCTGTTTACATGTTCATGCAGCAACATCGATGTATATATTCCTTCTTGTTTTTTATTATGACATTAAATATGTTTTATTCATTCATTACCAGTGGCTGATATTTTTGTAGGTAAACCATCATTTGAAGCAGTAAAATAACGGCTTATAGTTATACCAAAAAAATGCACTCTCTCTAAAACGTCGTTCACAATCTCTTTCAACACTAGACATGGACAGTGAACCAGTTAATAATGTCATGAATATTCAGACAGATCTCATATCTGTTGTTTCTTTATCAAGACTATATACCTTGCATAACACTAATAATACTTATGCACGGTTAAAAAAAATAAAAATAGAAATAAAAATTGATGGTGGTTAATCAAATATTTCAAATACAAAATCACACACACGCCTATCCTTTAATTTAAAATGTCAATTATTGGCCATCCCCGAATCTGCACTGCTCGGAAAACTAACGGGAAAACAAAAAAAATATTTACGCCTTTAATTCCAAACACTCGTCAAGAAATTGGGAAAATCCAACGTTGCCCCCCTTTCCCCCCCTCCCCCTCACCCTTCTACTTTCCCCTTTCTACACTATTCAGTAAAAATTTGCTACCCTTTTCACAGCCCCCCCCCCAACCCCCCCCCCCCTTTTTTTTAAACTTATAATTAAAACTTCACCGGAAATTAAACCCTAAAGGTTGCCGAACAGACCTAATAAATCTGCCCTCACACCAAAGGGCAAGACAGACTAGCCTATAATACAAGGCGAGAATCCTAAATAAAAATTTAAGGTGTACACCAAAAAATTGACAATAACAAATTTTTGTTATTTCGGGCATTGCGACTTTTTTGCAACTTGTGAATCTTGGGGGGGGAAAGACAATAAAATCCCTTCTCTTGTTTTTCCTTATGAACAAAGACTTGACTGTAGCCAGGTCCCCTAATAAATTTTTCGAAACAGCTCAAGTTTCCCACGCGGGGAAGCGCGGGGTGAGTTGAAAAATATCACTGATCCGGACATTACCGAACCAAAGATGAGCGCGACCAAAATTGTCCATCTCAAAGGGTCAACACAGAAAAAAAAAAAAAAAAAAAAAAAACGCTTCATTTTCAACGAGCTAATAATTTCCAAACAAATACCGGACGGAAACCTCTTCACAAACAAGGGGAAGGGGATAAAAAAGGGGTTGGGGGCCCGAAGAGGAAAGGATAAAAAATCAAATAAGCCGATTGTAAAAGGGTTTTGGGATCTCAGAGTTGAACAGCTTACCAAGTAAACTCCATTCAGGCAATGAAAAATACACAAGTCACAGTTCCACCTTCAAACTTTACCACGTGGCCTTTTTTCAAGAGAAAAAACAAAACAAAAACAAACAAAAACGTAATTCTATGCCAAAGTTTACATTACGTGTTATTGTTTTTGTTTTTCTCTTGAAAAACCCCCACGGGGCCAAAAATTTGAAGAGGGGAATTGGATTTTGGTACGTTTTTCTCTCCTTAAGGACTATTGCTTTGTTTCAAATGAAAAATATTCGTTGGATTGGCAAGAAAACCCAATCAAGCAACAAACAAGTCCCAAAACAACGGTATGTAACGGTCACATCACACACACACACACACACACCCCACACACACACACACACAGGGGGGGGGGGGGGGGGGGGGGGGGGGGGGGTTCCCCGCGCAGGGTGATGTAACGGACGACAGCCAAAAGACCAGCCGTCAAACGATTTCTCGTGCTTTTTGTGTGCGAAGTCACCAAGTGTGGTGTTTGTAGGCCTGTGTGTTGTGGGGTTTGGTGTGTGGTGTTGTGTGTGTTGTGTGTGTGGGGTTTTAGGCCTCTGGGGTGGTAGTTGGTGGTGGTGTTTTGTGTGGTTTTGGGGTGGTGTGTGTGTGTGTGTGTGTGTGCCGCGCGCGCTGCGTCTTTGTCTTCCCTTCTTCCCGTTCGCCTCCCGTTAAGACACCCGGGTCCTCGAAAAGCGCCGCCGTCGCAGCTCCTCCAGGGTCCGTACAGTTTTGGCTTCCACTGCTGTCGGTCTTGGCCATATTTTTCTCCTGGATGCTCATACGCGTACAACTTAAGGTGTGGTCTTGTCATTGGGTCCCTCACCACGGGGCACTCTTCACTCTGTCCAATCCCAAATTTTTTGTGCATGGGGGGGCGGGGCGATTTTTCCAGTCCTCAGGCGGAAGATCTTGACCTGTTCCCGTCGTCCCAGAAAATGTATGGTCTTCTGGTTGTTTTTGGGGATGCAGGAGGTCCATTTTTATTCCTTGTTGTGCCTGAGATTGTCCTAATTTTCATCGTAGACACCGGGTTTTGGCCGCTCCTTCTGTGCACCGTCTTTTGCCAAAATTTCCCCTTTTTTTCATTGCCCTATCCCACAGTGTGCTGGTACCCATTGTATCACCACTTTCTTCACTCGGGCACTCAGGGCAAAAAGGGGCTGAAGTGAGAGGGTTCTTTTTTTGCAGGGGGAGTTTTGGGGTTTGGGAGCCAGAGAGCTCAAGAAGACCACCCCTCCCCTTTGGGTTCTTTTTGGATTCTGCAAACTTTTTGTGGCTGCCTCAAAAGGGGGCTTCTCGTCACTCGGAATTTGGGGAGTAATTTTTCCTTTTGGAATTGCAATTTTTTCATCTCCGTCTAGTTCGGGGAAGATTTCCAGCTCCACCATCCCTCGTTGCCTCTGTGGCGGAGCCATCGTAATACAGGGGTCCTCTTCCTGGGATACGGGTTGCAGATGTACTCCATGGCCAAGCCTTCCGGGGTGTCTGACGATTCCCTCTTCTCCACTCCGGAAGCGTGACGACGTTGGGAACACCTGCCCTTCCAAGATGGGGGTACTTTCCCGGGGAAGGGCTTTGCTTCTTTTTTCCACAAGACTGGAGTTTGTCTTAAAGGCTCTTGACTGGGGGAAAGCTGCCTCTTTTCAACCGTCTTGGGGTCGCTCATTCTGTTGTTCATTGGATGGTTTTAAAGGGCGTTTGAATTTTGCTGTTGGATGGGGATCTTTGTGTCCCTTCGTCCTCCATGACTGAGCCCAGTGGCCCTTTTCCCCCTTCAGGTTGGGGGGACCATGGCGCCATTATACACGCACTTGGTTCTTATCTTATTGAGATGGTCGAGGTTAGACTTGCAGCTATGCCCATGCTGACCCCCGTACCAACTACAGGTCGAACTCTCCCTTATAGAGTCCTTCAGGAACGCGCACCCCCCACCCTCCCCGCAATTTCCTCAACCCAGTCTCAACTTGGCCTTGCTACAGCACTGGGACTCTGTTTCCAAGTGAGCCTGCGTCAAGGTCACTCCCAGGAGGTAGGTGGGTTCCTCTCAACCTTTGGTTTTCAGTGTCACCGCCCTTTTGTTTCTTGCGGGATAGGCGAAGACTGTGCGGTTGTTTTGCTTGATTGACAAGACAAGCCTTTCCCCGGTCCATCCGATCTTGTTGAGCGCAGTCGGAGGCGAACCGTGCGTGGGGTACTCTCAAAAACCCCAAAGCACCAATCATCGCAATCCTCCTCGCCCCCTTTTGGCATTCCCCTACGATCCCCTCTATGAAGATGGGGAACACGTTGGCAAAAGGACCCCCTTGTGGACTCCCCTTCTCAGCACCCTTTTCTTGTTTTTCGGGCCCAATCAAACCCGGGGCTTGCTTTTTGTGAAGTACTGGCTGATCCAGGTTACATCCTCCCAGACACCCCAAACATCGCCGTAGTTTGAGCCAAGTCCGTCCTTCCAATTTTGCGAACGCCTTCTCCTGTCAATCAACACAAGCGTGTTCTTCTTTCGGGAAAGCGCCTCAAAGCTTGCTGATGAATTGATCTGGTCTTCGGGTTGATCTTTTTGGGGAAGCCTGCCTGTTCAGGCTCACAGCTGATCTCCTCAAGGGCCAACAAGCCATGTTGACAAGTCTCTCCTCCTTTCCAAAGAGCTTGTAAGCGATGGTCTTACGTCCCTTCGATTTTGTCCTTCCTTTTTTTGTGAAGGGGATAAAGCTGCTTCCCCCAACACTGTGGTACTACCTTCTTCCAGCTGGATTTTAAAGATTTTTAGAAGGATTTCCTTCTTTTCATCCCAAGATCAAATCATTCTTTGTGATTCCCCCTGGCCAGGGATTTCTTCAGAGTGGGGCCTCAACGCTCCCCACTTTTTCTCTGTGAAAACGTGACATGATTCCTCTTGGGGCCTTCCTCATAATTCACCTTGGGCCCTGTGCATGCAGCTATTTCAGGGGGGATTCCAGATGCTGATTTTTTCAAACTCATGAAGGGTCTGCTGTTTTCCTTTCCAAGAGATAATTTCCTTTTCTCTTTATTGTTATAAGGGTGTGCTTTTTCTTTACGAGGGTTCTAGCCATTTTCCACAGCTTGCTCCCCTCCCTGCGAATTTAGCTTTCAGTTTTCTCTTCCAGCTTTTTTGCAGCTTGTGTGCAGGACAGCTTGTATCGGGCAGTTATTTCCCTTCAGCCATGTTTATTCCCATGATGGCTCTTTTCGCTCGTCCCCCCCCCGTAACGACATCTTCCAATTCTGGGTCCTCCGCCATAGGGTTTGTAGTCTTTACTGCTCCTCTGGGATGGTTTCTTACACTTTCAAACGGCCTTTGTGAAGTTTTAAAACCATCTTTTTTGAGTCCTTCTGCCGAGTTATTGCTTTTTTTTATCGGAGGTCCGAAGAGAGTCCATTCGCCTTTCTAAATTCCCGGGAAAACTTTTTTGCTTGTGGACACTGAAATTGGGGTTGATAGAGAGTTTGACGGGTTGGGGTCACTTTCCCCAAGCTGTTGGGGACTTTTTTCTTGGTCCTGACGAACAGGCTTTAGTGGCGAACGCAGATCTGGTGTTGATGGTCATCCACGCTAATAAAAGGGTGGGTTCTCATCTTCTTGGTGATGAATGAAGATGTGTGTCAATCTCCCAATCCCAAATTTCTTTTTTTTTTTTTTTTTTTTTTTTTTGCGCCCCAATCTCGCGCCACCTCGAGGCATGCCCCCCCGCTCTTTTCCGACCCCCCGTCCACACCCACACCCTCGCCCCCCGCAGCCCCGCACCGGCAATCCGGGGGACAGTCATTGTCAAGCGTAAAAGGGGCAGCCCCCCGGGAGAACACTGCACTGCTGCCGATCACTTCTGGTTTCATGGCGCCTTCGACTAACATACGCGGGACACCACCTCAAGCCCCCACTGACAAATAATTGCTTGGGGTCGCGACCGGCGTGAGTGAGCTCCCCCCCGGGAGGGCGCCACCACCCGCCCAACGACACCCCCCATGGATTCGCCGATCCCGGGACCCCGACGGAACCAAACCAAGGCCACAGACGGGAAGGACACGAAATTGAGGTCCCATGAACGGGGCAAAAGGGCCACAAAACGAACATTTTTTTTTTTTTAATGCTGATCGATGAGAATGGGGTGATAAGAAATCAACGGTTTTTCCTTTTCGGTCTGAGACTACATGACGGGGCTTACTCTACGCTTCCTTTCAAAATTACCCGCGAAACCAGGCCCGAGGTACAGACACCTACATGTTGGGTCAAAATTTGAGAAAACACTCTCAAAAAACGCATCCTTAATGATGAAACTCAACTGTGGTCCCAGTCTTCCCAAGATCCGCAGCAAACCAACCTGGGTGGGGCCGGCGGGGCAAAAAAACCCACTGACCCGCTCAACTTTTTCTCCTCTCTTGTCCTCTCGTCAAAGCCCCATCTCTCTGAGTGACTGTTAAACTCACCCACCACCCCCATTGTTGTCGGGATGTTCATTATTGGGGGAAAGATCACGTTTTGGGGCAATAGGCATGTAGATCCTAATTTTTGCTTCCTTAAAGGACAATAAAAACCCCTTGGGGATCTCTGCCTGTTTTTTGGGTTTTGATCTTGATTTCTGTGCACGATAATTCCGCACCAATAAGCACCCCTCCTTTGCTTCTTTCCTCAGGGTCCAACCTGATGGTCTCGAACCCCTCACTTGAAAGCGGGTTTAGGGTCAAATGTGTCTTTGGACCATCGAATGATTTTTTCTTGTGCATCCTTTCTGCCAAGCCAAGTTTTTTTTTTAGCACCCCTTCGCATTCCACTGGAAATTTTGGGCATTCGGGGGGTACTGTTTGTTTGGATCAGCAGGGGGATGGGGCCCCTTTCTCGTCCAGGCAGCAGATTTCTTGTCTGACCACCCCCCGCTTGGGGTGGGCCCTTTTGAGGCAAGGCCCGGCCCCGACCCCCCCCGGGGGGTCCCCCAAAGGGTCGAGCGCCACATCGAAAATTCTTGGACTGCACATCATGGAAGCGTGGACGTGGTATCGGGTTTTAATTTGCGCCAGTGGCCCATACCTCCGTCTTCCTGGTTTTTCCTTTGGGGCCTCACCCTTCTCATGGCCCGACGTCCCCCCTAGCACAGGGGGATTGTTTCCCTTCCGAGATCCCACCCCGGGGGCTAAGGTTATACCGCCCCTTTTCCCCATGATGACCCGTTATAAACACATGGGTATTTCAGTGAGGACAACACGCACCTGTTGACCCCCCCGCCGGTAGGAACATCGCCTTTTGGTCCGGACTGCTTATTCCACTAACCCCCAAACTGGGGGCCTTCCCTACCCCACCGGGACCCCTAATGGCCCCCCCTACGAATTGGAAGCATCTTTGGAGGTTCTTCGTTCTTTTTTTTTACGTCTTTTCACCAAAATGATTTTAGACCAAAGTGTGCGTGATGAGTATTCTGTCTGTGATGGGTGAGAGTGTAAATTGTGGGGAATGAAAACTTGAACACTGCTTAACATAAAGAGGAATGTTAAAAATACAGTAACAAAAAAAAGCAAAAACAGAAACCTGGGGGGGATTGTCCCATCCACAACTACATTAGAAAAAAAAAAATCTACAGGAAAACCTGATGGGGGGGTGAATTAGGATCAGCAATTTAGTAAAACCCTTGTTCATATAATAAATCACTATGTTTTCTCCCAAAAAATTCTTGCTGTGACCCAATCAGGTAAAAACATCGGGATTTTACAAAGAATAAAATTGATTAACTGGGATTTTCACCCCACAGGCAATATACATTTTTGGAGAATTTTTTTTTTTTAAAGCGTTAATTTTTAGGGGGCAAAAAGGGAGTTACAAGTCTAAATAAAAAACGGTGTATTTTACAACTTTTTTGATACAATTTCCAAAAGGGAAAGCGCGTATTTTGTGTTGGAGCTTTCAAAACGCCTGCTAAATTTTTCCATGCGGTTTCTAGCGCCTGTAATTTCATGGAGTGACAAAGGAAAGGGCATGTCAAAGTTCTCTAAACCTTTTTCCTCTTTTAGCCTCTGTCGCCCCTTTCGTTTCCACTTATGTACAGTGCGAAGGCACCCAACAAAATCAATGCGTGCTTTACCGACAAACAATGTAATAAATAATGAATTTCGAAAAGGTTGCACGAGTTTGCACGAGCCCACACTTTGACCCCTCTAGGGGGCGGAATTATTCGTTTTTTTTATTGTCTTGCTGTTTCGTGATCCTCCCTTGAGGGCTTGTGGGCGGTTGCACCTTGGGGTAGTTCAGCTCAACTTCGGTTTTTTTTCCCCTCTCTCTCTTCTAATCCACTGCCCTGCATTTATCCGTAGGTTTTACGGTGGCTGGTACCTTTCTCTAACTTGCTGTCTACGCCTCTCCCCCTTTTTTTTTACCCCGCACGGGGTTCGTTTTTTTAGTTTGAAGTAAAACTCACTCGTGACGCAGCAAAGGCAGTTGGCCGCCCCTTGCGGGAGGTTCTCTTCACCGAGCGGAAGATTTTTCTGGGGCGCCTGCTCCGGGCTTGGTTCTCACCGATCATCGAGGGTACATCGGGATCTTCTTCCTCTCGGGGCCCTTTGGAGAGGCATCACTTCTTCTTTTCCGCACTGTGCCTCTGTCCCTCTCGACTGACAAGGGCAGAGAGAGCGTTTACCCGCCTCTCTGGTCCACCCACGGGGACTGGTAACACAGTTTCGTGGTTTGTTTGTTTTTGGTTTGTTGTTTTTTAGCCGGGTTTTGTCTTTTCTTTTGCCAATTTTTTTTTGTTTTCGAAATTTTAAAAAATTTTTAGGAGACCTTCTCTGGGGAATTCAATCTTTAAAACCCGGCCCCATTCTAAAAAATTTTTCCAAAATTCTTTCCCTGTTTATCACTGGTGATGCGGAGCGGGGGGGGGATGGAGAGAACCGGGGATTCAGGTTGGAACTTGCTTGTCCCGTCGTCCCCCTGTCACATTCGCCGACTCTTATCCTTCGGGCCCCCGTCTGTTTTGGTGTGCAAGGAAACGAGTTTTTTGTTCGCGAGCGTGCTACGCATATTTGTCTTTGTCGTGGTTTTGGGGAATTTGTGTTATTTTGAAAAAGTGGCTATAAAAATTACAATTATGCCATGAATTTTATTTTGCAAATGTGGTGGGGGTTAAAAGCGATGGTCCTGTGTTGGGTTTTTCCAAGAAAAAGGGAAAAGTTAAACGTGAGTGAGAGAAGGGGGAAATAATTCAATTTGTTTTATAACCTTTTATTTAATGCAGTCTTTTACCCGCATCGTGGGGAGAAACCCTAGTGAACATTCCTGATTCGTGGGTTTTCTGTTGCTTTATAGACCCCCCGCCCATCTGCGAGTGGGGTTAAGATTACGCAGGCAGACGTACTGACGGCGGGGGTTTCCCGTACCCTTTTTCCTTCCCCTTCCCTTTTTCCCTTTCCCCCTTTCTCCTCCCTCCCACTACGTTTCCCCCCCCCCCCTTTGGGGCTTCACCCGGAGTGGCTGGGTGGGCCACGTGCTTTTTTGGCCACCTCTGGCTGAGACCACGGCTGGATGGGGCCACGTCTGGTTTTAGGGCCCCCTCTGGCGGGGCCCCGGCTGGTGGTGGGCCCCTGCTTGTTTTAGGCCCACGCTCTGGGGCTGAGACCACGGACTGGGGGTGCCACGGGGTGGTTGAGGGGACACCTGGCTGGGGTCCGGGCGGATGGTGCCCGCGCTGGTCGAGGGCCACCCCGGTCGGACCGCGGGTGGTAAGGAGCCCGCCGTCTTACTGGCCGGGCCCCACCCCCCCCAACCTCCAAAAACAGCGCCCCCTTTTCCCCCCCCCCCCCCCCCCCCCCCCCCCCCCCCCCCGGGACACCTCTTCACTGCCCGCTTTTGATCAGGGGGTCGGCTTTGAGCGACTCCCCGCAAACCGACCCGGTTCGAGCACCTAGGGGACAGGGTGCTCCCATAGATTTTACAGAGGGAGGGTGGGGACCCCCAATTGTTAGAAGGGACGTCTGGAAAAAATTTTTTTATAATTGTGTATATTCAAAGGTTGGAATGCTGTAATTGTATTGTGACTCGTATGGTGAAATGTTTATTTAAATCGTGCTGTTGTGGGTGTTGGGGTGCTTATTGTATTGGGAGTTGTGTGCGTTGGAGTGCTATTGTGATTGTCAGTTGTTTTGTGTTGGGAAAGCTTATTTTGCTGGGGTAATAATGGGTGTTGATCGTAATCTTTTTTGTGGGTTTCTTGCCCGGGGGGGGTTTAGGTTTATCACTCCCTTTACTCCCACCTAACCGACCTGTCAGGCAGACCTCCAGGGGTTGGGGCGTGACAATTGTGGGGGCTCGCCGGGGTGTGAAGGGGTCGACTGTCTCCTCGTTCCGGGGTACCGTTAGATTTGTCTGTTTTTAAGTTTAGTCAGTTTGTTTTTTTTTTTTTTTTTCGTGGGTGGTTGGCTGGGTGACTCTACGGAAAAGGGGCTTGGTCCTGAAGGAACACCGGTGTGCCGGGGGGGCGAGGTGAGACCGGGGATCGACCGCGCCAGACCTCCTTCCGCCGGGGACCCACCAGGTACGCCCAAGTCTTGCCCTTTCGTTTTCCGCTCATCTTCCATTCCTGTTGTGTATTTAGCCAGTTTTTTTTTTTTTTTTTTCTCTCTACCGGGGATTGATCAGGGGGTTGTTCGGACGTTATGTCATTTTTTTCCCCCTCCGGGTTCCGCTGCCTTTTTTTTTTCCGGGCCGCCCCACCGCACTGTTGCTCTGCGTGGGCCGGTGTTGCCCTGGGGCACCGACATAGTTTTTTTTTTTTTTTTTTTTTTTTGGGGAGCCCCACCGCACTGTTTCTCGTGTTTTAAAAGCGCGGGTTTTCCAAGTGGGGCACCGGAACTTGTCCGCACACACGCACACACACACATACACACATAACCACACCCCTAAAAAATTTTTTTTTCAAGTGGAATTGTCTTTCCCCTGAATTTATAACTGTAAAATAGTTGTCATGGCAACGTCCGTGCTGGTGGAAAAACTACCGGTGTCGAAAAGAAGGGGGCCCTTTTAAATGTTCCCCACATTTGACCAGCACTTTGCTACATGATTCCACTTTTTCCCGTGCGTACCGATAGTCCAGGGGAGTACTTTTTACTATCTTCACTAGGGACTTTCGCTGGGGGCCCCGACGGGGGCTCGAAGCGTCAGAGTAAGGAAACAACTGTGGGCTTCGTTGGTCACAGAAACCGAACCGTCCTTCTCCATCTTCCCCCCGTAAGGATAAAACCCCCGGGGGACTTTTTCCCCATGGTAAGTCGAGACCCCAAAGGGGCGGGGCAGGCGGGTCATCCTCCATCGGGGTGGTGAATCCTTCCCCGGACATCACCTCTTCCTGATGTCCTAGAGCAACAACGACAGAGGGGCTTCCAGGGGGAACCCCCCAGGGGAAAAGGCGGTTAGGGAGGAAACCCTCTAGGAGAGGCTGCCCTTCGTAGGGGAAAAGGCTGCTCACAAGGGAAGAGTTTGGGAAAGGATGGGGGCTCGCGCAAGAGAACTGACAGAAGGGGAAATTTTTGCAAAGGGGAAAGGCAAGCGCCAGGGGAGGCCCCGCCAGACAGAGGGTCACGTAGGAAGAGGCTGCTAGACAGGGGGATCGGCGTGGGGAAAAAAGACTGCCAGGCAGAAGCCCTCCATAGGGAAACTAGACAGGGTGGAGGCTCGCGAGGGGGGAGATGGAAAAACTCTTTTGCTCTCCCGATCTGTAAATCAGGGGGTTTTTTCGACAGGGAGGATAAGTTTAGGGGGCCCCAAAATTTTAAAACTTCCAAGTTCAGACCTAGTGAGGCATTGAATTTTCCTAAGCATTTTTTACAAAGTTGCAGTTTCATACCCATTGTCTGAGAACAAAAGGCATCACCTTTTTTTTTGGATACGGTGCTGAAGGGGGTGTGTGCTCACTCTAAATGAAGGGCGTCTTATGCAGACAGCATTGCTCCGAAAAACGTTCCACCTTACCCCAAGACTACAGGGGAGGGGGAAATCAGGTCCAGAAGAAGAAAACGACGAGACCTTCGTGCAGTTTGGTGATAGGCTGCGCAAAACCTGGGTACTGGGGTCATTGGGTAAGTGGGGGCGGAGGATCTGACCTCATTTAACCCGCTCACCAACACGTGTCCCCAATTAGGATCCGAAGGCGAACAGCACCCAGGATTTCGCGGCTGCGATTTCATCCGCGGGGGTTTGCTGAAGCTCGCAGGGGTTATGGCACCCCAATACGGAGAGGAACCCTCCCAATTTTGGGCAAAAGGGGCCGACACTGACGGGTCGAAAAGGCAGGGACCATCGGGGACCTCAGCACCTCGTTTTTTTTTTTGTGGGCGTTTCCCGGCCACACAGAAAAATTCCCCAAAGCCCTGGGAGTCATGGGGCTAGTCCTTTTTCCCACCTCGCGCCTCGGCTAAAGTGGGTCCATCCCAATTTGGGGGACAGAGTTCCAGGGTTTTTTTCTGTTGTTGGTTCTCCTTGGGCGACACCATCAGGGTTCGGGAGCATCAACACCTTTGGAAAGGGTTTAGTTTCCCCCTAACCCCGGGGGGCGCCAGTTTTCGATTTTTGCGGGGGGAGGCTGGTTTTAAACCTCCACCCTCCTTCAGTACTCGTTTCTATCTCCACCCCTACTTCTGTGGGGAATATGGGGCCCTCGCGGGGGACGACCTCTGTATTTCCCTATCAAGGGAAACTAATTCCCCTTTGCGGACGACGCAGTCACCCCTGTCACGATTGCCCACAGGCTGTGTGGGAGTCACCACACGCCCAAAGCTAAAAACAGAACAAATTGCCCCGTTCTTCAGCCGATCTCTGACGAGTTTTGGGAAAGGGGCCCATCCTGCTACATTACCTCTCAGGCCCGGGGCTTGGATGTCCAACCCCCACAAGGGGGTCGTCCCGCTCATCTGCCCGAACCCAAGGGAGCTTCAAGCCCACAAGGGACCTCTTTAGGGTTTTCACTCAGGCAAACGGTGGGCCAAGCACTTTGGTTTTCCCCAAAGCTTGAGAGAGTCTTTCTCCGCAGGCCCAGATTCACCATGGGAGTCAATGGGCCCCAAACGGACTCCGAGCGGTAAAACAAGACTTCTTTGGGCCCGGGGTGAACTCCAGGTTAGGCATACTGCCGCAGTTCGACTGCCAACGGAAACGCCTAAGGGGCCCTTGAAGCGTGTTCCCCCAGGGGCAGGCCTTGTTGGGGGCCATTTTAGCAAGGTTGGGGTCCACCTGGGGGGCCCATTAACCTCCATCCGGGCGCGGGCACCGCTACACTTCGTAGTGGAGAATCGCGAGTCGATACCCAAGGCTGTCCCGCTTAGGACTACGTGCCCTACGTGCTGAATCTCCAGGGGATTTGGACCGCACTGGCGGCCCAAGAGAATACGGCGGGGAAGTTTGTACTGGGGAGCATCACATCCTCTCCTGCCGGCCGGATCCGGGCCCGTCAGTCATCGACCATGATTAGGCAGTGGAACTGCAGAGTCATCGTTCACTTTCCTCATACAAGGGTTCCTGAAACGGATGCGTACTTAGTCGAGCTCCGAGTCAGCACATTGGAAAAACGTCAGAGGGACACTCCCCCAACCAGGTTATATCCCCTTTTGGTCTTTGTATCAGGTTTAAAATGACAGTTTTTCACTTCATGATGAATTTTTTTTTTTTTTTTTTTTTTTTTTTTTTTTTGTTTTTTTTTTTTTTTTTATTTTTTTACGGGTTTTTCACAACAGAAAGGGGTTGGGGTATTGTTGTGTTTGAAATGTGTTAAAAAATGTATTCGAAAAATCTTTTAAAGGGGGGGTTTTTAATTTTTACGACCCCCCTTTTTCCCCCAGGGGGGGGGGTTTTTGGTTTATTTGTTTTTTGGATTCCTAAAAAAGGGGGAAAGAAATGGGGAAAAGGGAGAAAACAATTTTTTTAAAAGGTTTGGGCACGAGTTGTAGAAGCCCCAACTTTGATTCGAGGGTTTTGGGCGTTATCTTTGTATGCGGTGCTGTTGGATTTGACAGCATGGGTCAGACTGTACTGACGGCGGGGTTCCAGTACCCTTCTTCCTTCCTCCTTCCTTCTTCCTTCCCTCCCTTTCTCCTCTCCTCCCAGCTACGTTTCCCCCCCCCCCCCCCCCCTTTCGGGGGCTTCACCCGGAGTACGGACTGGATGGTGCCATGTGCTGGTTGAGGCCACGCTCTGGCTGAGACCACGGACTGGATGGTGCCACGTGCTGGTTGAGGCCACGC
Source organism: Conus ventricosus (assembly GCA_018398815.1). Taxonomy (NCBI): domain Eukaryota; kingdom Metazoa; phylum Mollusca; class Gastropoda; order Neogastropoda; family Conidae; genus Conus; species Conus ventricosus. The sequence goes on from CM031614.1 coordinate 16,407,357, forward strand.
TCTGGCTGAGACCACGGACTGGATGGTGCCACGTGCTGGTTGAGGCCACGCTCTGGCTGAGACCACGGACTGGATGGTGCCACGTGCTGGTTGAGGCCACACTCTGGCTGGGATCGCGGACTGGATGGTGCCACGCGCTGGTCGAGGCCACGCCCTGGTCGGGACCGCGGACTGGTAGAGGAGCCCGCCGTCTTGACTGGCCGGCCCTGACCCCCGTCCAGGACCTCCAGTAACAGCGCCACGTCCCCCCCCCCCCCCCCCCCCCCCCCCCTCCGGGACACGCTCTTCACTGCCTGCTTGTGAGTCAAGGGTGTCGGCTTTGAGCGACTCCCTGCGAGAACCGACCCGGTTCGGAGCACCTAGTGCGACAGGGTGCTCCCAGTAGACTTGACAGAGGCAGGGGTGTGGACGCACTCCATGGTGTTAGAAGGGATCGATGCTGGAAATATTTCTTTATAATTGTGTATATGTCATATGTGTTGGAATGCTGTAATTGTGATTGTGTACGTCGTATGGTGAAATGTTTATTTATAATCGTGCATGTTATGGGTGTTGGAGTGCTTGATTGTGATTGTGCATGTTGTGTGCGTTGGAGTGCTTGATTGTGATTGTGCATGTTGTGTGGTGTTGGAATGCTTATTTTGCTGGTGTGAATAAATGGGGTGTTGTATCGTAATCTTTATTGTGTGGTCTCTTGCGGGGCGTGTGAGGTCAGTCACTCCCTTCACTCCCACCTAGACCGATCCTGTCAGGGCAGACCTCCAGGGGTCGGTCGTGACAAAGGTCAAGCCGTGTATCGGTACTGAAGGAGTTCAGCGAACATAAAACCGATTT